>CM038214.1:95570874-96220396 GCA_021442155.1 Cymbidium sinense | reverse complement strand
TTTCAATTTGAAGTAGTTTAATTGATTTGAGAAATTTAATTTTTGTTTTCTTTTATTTCATTTATTACACTTAGCAACTAAGTGTTATAAAGAGAGGAAAAGAAGATTGCCATCTTTCATCCCTACCTTAAGTCATTTTCTAAAGTATATTAATTTGATTTAGTTCTCTTTAGTGAATGGCTCATTAAAAGATTTAATTAATCCTAAGTTTAGGTTCACTTTAAATAATCCTATTCAAAATGAAAGACATCTTAAGATTATTTAATTGAATTACTACCACATGACATATTAAATCATTCTTTTCATCACATGTAACATGCATATGATTTAATCTTAAGTGTATCTATACATGTAACATATTTTAGCACACTTAAATGATGAATGTATGTGTATGTTTAAAATTTATATTTTATTTGATTGAATTATTTAAATATACTAATTTAAAACTTTATCCAATTCTTATACAAAAAGGACATAAGAATGAAATTAAATAGGCCTTGGATGTTGTTAAACCAGGGAAGTAAGGTAATCAAATGACCTCCTTGGAGCTAGCTAAAGCCTCATATTCTCATGATGTCTAGACTATATACCCATTTGCATTCAAACATATGTAAATTCATATATATGAACATAGGAAGTAAGCTCCAAATTATATGGCTAATTAATTCAACCACTTAGTCAATTATGAATGCATGAAATTTTAATGTAAAATTGGATTTTCATTCACTAATCACATATACATGTACATGTACAAAGATATAGACAAGTATGTGTCATTGTTAAACCAGGGAAGTGAGGTAATCAAATGACCTCATTGGGGCTAACTAAAGCATCATATTCTCGGGAAGTCCAGACTATATACTTTCTTTCGTTGAACACACATGGATGTATACATAAATGAGGGAAAAGAAAACTATGCAAATATTGTATATATATATATATATACTTGATTGAATCATTTATATATATGAATTAAAGCTCTATCCAAATTCTAATGTTGAAATACATAAAATTGAAATAAAATTTGTACATGCCATTGTTAAACTAGGGATGTGATGTAATCAAATGACCTCCTTGGGGCTAGCTAAAGCCTCATGTTCTCGGGATGTCCAAACTATATACCCATTACCATTCAATCTTATATAAATCAACACATGAATAGAGAAAAGAGAACCCAACATTCATACACTTAAGCTATAAACACATGCATTTCTTATGTATTTATAACTAGCATCATAACACATATTATTATTCATTTATAAGCTTTTAAAAAATACATTTGTATTTAATAGTGATAATACACATATATTAAATTAAATCAACAAATGCAAGCTTACATAAAAGAAATTCATTTTATTTTACTTGATTTTGAAAGGATGGATGCATGGATTCAAATGACATACCAAATTTAACATGATTGGAAAGAGGACAATAAAATATAAGCATGTGATTCATTCAACCAAACTAGTTCTTAAGGATAATGAAATCAAATAAGATTATTTAAAGTAAACCAAGCTTCTTTATTAATTAAGTTTTGGATTTAATTTGATTTAAAGATAAGAAGAGAAAATCATCACTTGTTGTTTTAAACCCATTCCCATATTAATGATTTGATTTAATTTAAGTAAATGTAATTAAGTTCATTTTATGGGTTTATTAAGTTGAACCTTAATTAGATGAATTAATCACCCTTACCTATGTCACCTTAATGTAATTAAATAAATAATTATGAGCCAACATGAAATGCATAGAAAATAAACTTGCAATGATCTTAGAAATAAAAGGGCCTAATGCAATTGGCTCATGATTAATAGTTAATCGATAGGGACTTAATTAATTAATATATGGTTTTTCCCATGATTTAATTAATTAAGGTCTGATGTGATTATGATTTCAATTTGATTAAGTGATCTAATTAATTAGTTAAATCTTAATTAATTTCATTTTAAAAAAGGGTGAAATGAACTTAGGGAAAGAGGTCCCAACCCTATTCCTTAGTTCACTTACTATTGAACAATGATTAATAAACTTAATTAATCAATTTATTATTGATCATGGGATTAATTAATTATTAATTAATTTAAAAGAGTAGTTAAGGTTTAATTAGTCAATTTCCTAATTAAGTGAGCAATAAATCAGAAGAAAATCATAGGAAGTAGATGTCATCCCATTAAATTAACCAACAAAATTTGGGATTAATTGCTCAAGTAATTAAGGAGTAATTAAACTAATAAATTTTGTAATTAAACTTTAATTAAAGCTTTATTACTATCCAAAATTAGTTAAGATCATTTTTAATTAATTCTCCTTTGAGATACCTTTAAAATGAGTATTTATTTGCATTTTTTGATATTTCTATAATTTTTATGATTTTTAGAAGTTTCAGCCATTAAAAATGATTAATTATGCCTTATTAAAGCCTATTCTTTTGGAATGGCTGATTGCTATCCATGTGGTATGGGATTGGCTATTTAAAACTTACCCAACTGCCTACATCATGGTGGTATGGCTCATCCACCATCTAAACTAAGATCGGATGGCTATGATTAATCCCACATCTTAATAGGATTAAATCCGATCAATCTAGCAGATCTAATCACAATCGTCCATTTTGATCACAAAAAATGAATAGTGCATGAACTAACATCACATGAGTGAGGGATAATGGAGACCATCTGCCATTGCTCACTTGATCTAAGCTTACCTGAGCTCAGATCAACTTTAAAAGTATCTCACACCTTCATGACAGCAACTCGATGGGATCCATCATCAAGATCACTTGAGATGCAAGTTTTCTTCAAAAAGCTCCAACCCATTTTTGCCTAAGGATCAGTTTTGGAAGCATACCTCATCGAAGCTCAAGACCAGTTGGTCAAATGATTTAGGAAGCTTTATCTGGTGGAGATGAAGCCCTGTTGAGTAGCAATTGGATCAATTCCTTGATGTTCACTAGGAAGGCCATGAACTGATGATTTGGAGCTCTCTTTGACCAAAGTTCCACCTCTAGTGCTCAGGAAGCTTGGGAGATGATTCGTTCATCATCCATGAGGCCTAGGGAAGGTGCATACAAAGTTAATTTGAGTTTCCTAGAGAAATGGGGAAGTTAGGTCGAAAATGGGAGTGTCCTATTTGGGATGAATGGGAATGGCATTTGATCGAGGAATGAGTTTGGGAGCTTATGGAATGGCTTTAGTAGCTCATCTTGGGTAGCTAGGATTTGAGAATGATTTTTATGTGTGTTTTGAGTGCAAACGAGGGGGTGTATACCTTCATCTTGATTGGGGATTAGTTTGGCTTCTAGTGCCAATCTCTGTGGGAGACATGGGTGGTAGGGAGGAGGTCAGTTGGCTCAGCTTGGTTGGCTGAAGGTCTGGAGGTGGCTGCAAAGGAGGAATCATGGGTGTCATATGAGTTTCAAATGCTTCAATGGGAGGGTGAGGTGATTTTACCTCCCATGGGTCATGGCTGATCCAACCACCCATTGGGTCAAGTTGGGAAGTGTCCTAGGTGCCTATGGTGGACCATTGGAAGAGTACCAAGTGGCCAAGGAATGGAAATGACCACTAACATGGGTGATTTGTCTCAAGTGATTCCCTTAACCCAAGGGTAGAATGATCATTTGACATTGGATTTACTTTATGAAAATTTTAAATGAGCCAAAACTTGGTTAGCCCAAATTTCAAGTCAATTGAGTTGATTTGGTTAGGCTCAATTTGACTCATTTAGGTCAAATTGGGTTAGTTTGGGTCAAGTTGACCAATTGGTCAAGGGTGAAACCAAGAGTTGGTCAAGTTCATATGATCATTTGGGATGTTTTGGTTCAATTGGTTTGGTTTAGTTTGGCTTAGATTTTATTTTGGCTCATTTGAATTCATTTGGGTCAAATAAAGTTGACCAATTTGACCAAGTTGGCCAAATCATGGATTGGGTATGGTTTGGTTTAGTTGACAATTGAAGATGATTGTAGGTTTTGGTTTCAATTAATTTGAATTTGGTTTGATTTAGGCCAACTTGAACCTTTAGGTCAATTTGGGATAAGTAACTCAATTGGTGAATCATGGCTTTGGTCAAGTTCAATAATCAATTTGGAATGAACTTGAGCCATTGGTTGCAATCAATTTGGTTTATATTTTGATTTGATCCAATTTGGTTTTTAGGTCAATTTGGGTCAACATGGGTCAATAAGGACAATTGGGTTTGGTTTGACTCAATTGAAGGTCAAGTCATATTCAAATATTGATTATGATTTGGTATGAATCATTGGTTTCAAGGGATTTGACTTAAGTTGTAATTTGGATGGTTTGGGATCATATGAGGTAAGGGGTTGACTTGGCCAAATGATCGAATTGACTTGGTTTGACTTTATGATAATTTATCAAAGGGTGATCAACAATCATGATGTGAGGTTTTGATGGGCTTGATTCAATCCAATTTATCTAGGATTAGAACTTAGCTCAAATAGGTCAAATTAGCCACTTTGGGTCAAGTGGACCAATTGGGATTAGTTCTTGATTTTGGGTTAAGTTTATTTAGTTGAGTTTATATATGGATTTGAGATTATATATAAATTCAATTGGCTTTGGTTCAAATGGGTTTTGGTTCATTTGAACATTTCAAGTCAATAGAGTTAAGTTGGGTTTGACTTGGGTTGATTTTGGTTTGGCTTGATGATTGTAGATTTCATTTATATTTGTGAATATGATTTAAGGTATGATTGATTCATGAGAAAATCAATATAATTTGGGTTTTGGAATGAAGGAATTTGGCTAAGTCCATGGAGTTGGGTCATGTGGCTTATGTTTGGATTTTGATTTGGTTTGATTTAGTTTTGATGATTTAAATGTATATTTCATTTAAATTTGTGAAGATGATTGAAAATATGATTGATTTTGAGAAAATCAATTGAGTTTGACTTGATTTGGATTAATATTTGGCTAAGTCCATGGATAGGTCATATGGCTTAGTAGGGTTTTGATTTAATTTATATTTAGTTTTGATCATTTAAATGTAGATTTGATTTATATTTAGAAGATGATTGAAGATATAAATTGATTATGAGAAAATCAAATGATTTTGGATTAATTTGGATTAAGATTTGCAAGTCCATGGGATAGGTCATATGGCTTGAAGGGTTTCAAGTTTGGATTTGATCATGGGCTTCAATCATTTGGTTCTAGAATTTGGGTTTAGATTTGGATTTGAATTTGATGTTTGAATTGAACTTGAGGTTTGGTTTGAGAAGGTTAACATGGATAGATTTGGTTGTGTGTGGTGGATTAACCTAATCCTAAGGCATAACCTAATCATGGTTACCCTTCTAAGTCTTTAGTTTAAAGGTTTACAATTATTAGAAGTGTCTTATGATTGGGAAGTCATAGTGTCTACAAGACTCCTAAGTTTAAGATGGGAAGATTGATCCGCACTCCAAATTGAGGTCACAGTTTTAGTCTCTAGTGTTGCCCTTGGAGATAGATGATTGGAAGATCGAAGCCAAGTTTCACATAGAGTTGGATAACTTTCAATGCTTTGCTTGGGAGACCATGGATACATGAGAACAACATAGTTCCATCCTCTCTACATCAGTGTATGATGTTTGTGTGAGGCGAGATCTTCTACTATGTTAAAGGAGATCTCAAGCCATTTACAGTTTGTGAGGTCTGCATATCTGAGGATGCGGCTTACTACCTCCCTCAAAATCAACAAGTGTATTCTCATGAACTTGGCCAAAGTTTAAAAATAAAAAATAAAAAATAAAAGGAAAAAAGAAAAATAAAAAAAATAGAAAAAGAAAAAGAAAAGAAAAGAAAAGAAAATAAAAAATGAAAAAGAAAATAAAAGGAGCAGAAGTAGACTTGGAGGAATTTGAGAATGACATTAGATTCCACCCAGTTCATTACTCCAATCAAACATATGGGTAGACCATGACCTCCACCGTGCAGAAAAAGGCTTGAGGCGCCCTAAGGGTGGAAAACCTCCTTATTGGTCACCCAATAGAAGATATGTCCCAGCTACCAGGAGTACATCTACTATCCATATAGACTTAGATTCTAGTTCATAAGATAAGTCTTATATGGTTAGCACACCAGCCAGCTCTTCTCAATAGTAGATTTTCTTGGAGGTGAGATTTGAGCCAGGTAATAATGAAGATCGGGCTCCAAACAAAATCATAAGTGGATTCATTTCTATATGTGAAATAATTAGGCATCAATTGGGAACCTTAGCTATAACCCCACTTGTCTCTCAAAAACCTGAGGGTTTGATTGCTAAGGAAGCCCCTAAGTCATCCACAGGTGTGAAGACTTAGAGGTTCTTTCTGGGAGCATCATCCTCAAGTCAAGAAGTTGATGTAGAACTTGAGGATGATTCATATAAAGATTTAATATAATTACCTTTTGATTGGTACTTCTTGTGTTCATAATTTAGCAGAAAGGGTTAATCCCACATACTTTGTCAAAGCACGTGTCAAATACTTCAAAGAATATGGAAGAATAAATGCAAAAGCTCTCAATAAGACCAAGACTAGAATTTGATGATGATGATGATTACTACTATCATCACTAATCATTTGGAATCTTATAGTTTCTTTTCAAATCACATTAACTCATATGAGATCTATGCTTAGAAACTTCAAATGATTATTTTGAAGTCAAAGATGCACCACCGAGTTCAAAGAAGAGATCAAGTCAACCATCGAAGAGCTCAAAGAAATCAACTTAGGAACTGAAGAAGATCCATGCCTAACATACATCAATTCTTTGTTGAATGAAATTGAAACTAATGATGTAGGCTATTGACTGAGTTTAAGGACTACTTTGCATGGAGTTATGAAGAGATGCCTGGATTGGATTTCTACATAGCGGTTGATAAACTAATAATAGCCTACTACTAACCCTATCAAGCAAGCTCCTAGATGCATGCATGTATTAGACATAGAAGTCATTTCTAAAGTCAAGAAATTGCGATGCTTGCTTCATCAAGGAAGAAAAATACCCTACTTAGTTAGCTGTCATCCCAATTAAGAAAAGAATGGTCAAATTCACATATGCATTGATTTTAGATTTAAATAAGGCATGTCCAAAAGATGAATTTCACTAATCTTGGAGTCGATGGTGGACATTGCCTCATCTCATGCGCCTTTCTCTTTCATGGATGGCTTATCTGATATATCCAAATAAAAATGTCAAGATGAAAGAAACACTATTTTAGAACCCCATTGAAATTTATTGCTATAAGGTCATGCCTTTAGCCTTAAAATGTCATGCATACATAATGAAGCTATGACTAATCTTCATTGAACTCATTCATCATCAAGTCAAGTGCTATGTCAATGATCTGTGGTCAAAAGTAGAGAAAAGGAAGACCATCTCTTTGACTTGAGAGTAGTTTTAAATAGTTAATATAATTTAACCTCAAAATGAACCCCAAGTGTATTCAGTAGCTTTAGGGAAATTCCGGTTTGTTGTTCACACCATGGAATCAAATTGATCTTGAGATGATATTAGAAATGCTACCCCCTAAAAGTTTAACTCAACTCAGATAATTCCAAGGACAGTTGGTCTATCTTAAAAGCTTTATATCTAACTTATTGAGAAGATGTCAGCTATTCTAAGCACTTGTCAAAAAGGATGCCAAGTTCAAGTAGGATGATAAGTGTTAGCATGCTTTTGAAGACATTAAGCATTACCGATGACACCGTCGATTCTAGCAGCCCCTATCTAAGGAAAGCTGCTTATACTTTACATTGTTATGTTAGATAACTCCTTTGGTGCTTTATTTGACCAAGCCAATGATGAAGGGAAAGAAAATGCATACTACTACCTTAGCTGTCACCTAATCCCTACTAAGGCTAATTATCCACCCATTGAGAAGCTTTGCCTAACATTAATCTTTGCATCTTAAAAAATACAGCAATGCATGCTCCTCATAAGGTGAACTTAATCTCTAGGATCAAACCACTAGCTCATGATATGGTGATGCTATCTAGTGGGATGGTCCATGATCCTCTAGTTTAACATTACCTTCATACCCTCTATAGTGAAAGGACATGCTGCGATTTCTTAGTAGACACCCACTTCCGCTTACTCTCCACTTAGTGATGATCTTTTGATGAAAAATCATGAACTTAGGGGATGCTAGCATTCACCACTGGAAGATGTACTTTGATGGTGTGGCTTCCTCTTAAAGAGGACAAGAACCATAATCTATAATTCTAGGAAAGGTAGGGGTAAGAATAGGTCTCTTAACTCTAGACTACGATGTCATGAGATTCTCATATCATCTGTCCAATCCTTGCACCAACAATGAAGTTAAATATGAGGCTCTAATTGTCGGTCTAGAGTTAGATTTTACTCTAAGCATCCAAATTATGAACAACTTCAGGGATTCTCAGCTAGTTATCAACCAAATCATTGGGTCCTATAAGGTTATAAAGCCCAAGCTCTATCACTACCACAAGTACACCATAGAATTATTGGCCCAAATCATAGAGGTTACCATTTATAGGATTCATCGAGGAGAATGTTGTAGATATTCTTTATCCAAGCTTTCCAAGGAGTTGCTTGTCCGAGGATGAGTCCATTTCAATAAAAAAAATAGAAAATCTTATCCCTTTAATGATATTGAACTCATCAAAAAGTACTCTCTTGAAGGGGAGGTTACCATTGCCAAGAAGGATGAGGAGTTAGATTGGAGGCAACTATTCATGGATTACCTACATAAAGGAAAACTACCTCAAGAGAAGTCCCAAGCTTATCAAATGAAGCAGAGAGCACTTTCCTACTCTCTTGTGGATGGTGTCTTGTACCGACAGTCTTTCTATCATATGTGGTTACATTATTTAGACAGCATGAAGCCCGTAAGATCATGAGACTTGGATACCACCGCCATTGATGATCAAATATTATGTGGATAATGCTAGGCAATGTCACCAATGTCAAATACATGGTGTGGTCCTACACCAACCACCCAACATTCTACATCTGCATTGGTCTCATGGACATTCGAGTGTTGAGGTACCTCTATGAATCCTCCCCAAGGGTCATCGCTCATCTTAGCGCTATTGACTACTTTTCCAAATGGGTGAAGGTGATTCCGCTCAAATAGGTCATAGTTTAGCATGTGCTCCAATTTTTTAGGAACCATATCGTATATAGGTTCGAGTGCCTTGATGAATTATATCTGATCATGGTACCGATTCAAGAAGATCAATAACTTTGCTCAAGATGTAGAATAGATTGAGATATTCTATCGAGGGAAAAAACATAGAAAAGCCATGAATAAAACTCTCATCCAAATACTAAAGAAAACACTCACAATAATTTTACGTAGTAATGAAGTTAATTGAAGCCTCAGGGCCTACCACACCATATATAGAACTCCAACTCAGTGTACTCCTTTCTATTTAGTGTATGGGTCTAAAGCCGTTCAACAATTAGAAGTCCAACTCCCATCACTAAAGATAGCTATGAGTAGCAAGATGATAATAGAGCAGAATACCAAGTTATAGTTAGAAGAGCAGGTTTGGAGGAGAGATGCTTGTGAGCATGCCAAAACCTCAAGTTGTACAAAGCTAAAATGATTCAAGCTCAAAACAAGTTGGTTCATTATAGAGCTTTTCAAGTTGGAGAACTTATTTTAGTTCTGAGGAGACTGATTATTGCCTGTCGCAAGATGGGAGGCAAGTTTGAACCCACTTGGGAAAGCCCTTTTTCCACAAAGAAGGCCCAAGGAGGATCTTATCTTATTAATCATAAGGGAGAGCCCAATGCTTCCAATCAATGGGCTTTACTTAAAGAAATATTATAAATCATGTTTGAAAATGATTATCATGAAAATTCTATTTTGAATACAATCTCTTCATGTTGAAAGTATTCTTGTTAAATAATGCCATGATGTGTTTAGGGGATGTAGAGAACCCAAGTGACATTCTATCCTTCATCGGCACAACACAAACATAAACTACATAAACACATATCATTTATCTTGGGCTACTCTAAGTTAAGATACCACCCCCAGTGGCACTCACTCAGTATCTACTCTAGGTTGGCCTAACATCCTACCCTACTAGTGTGTCTCCCCTGTGGTCTTCTTGTTTTGGAGGATGTAAGTCAACTATTTCCTTCTTACTTGTGCACACAATCGATGGTCACCTTGTCGTTTGTAGCCTTACTATGTTTAGCTACCTCATGTTGTCTTCATTTAAGAGGATGTGAGTTTCTATGCTAAGTCGTTCAATTTGTTGCTACCCACGTGTCACCCCAGCTAGTTGTTCGTTGCTTTAGAATATGTAAGTCTGCTATGCCTTCTTCTTAGCATAGCCATTGCACACCAAAGGTCAACCTCTTAGGTTGGCTAGCTCTCCCATGGCTAGACTATCCCTTTGATTTCTAAATTTGAGATAAGATAAGTTCGATAAGCACCTTCTGGGTCCATTATAGACTGAGATGGTCCAAAAATTATATCTATCAAAGTTGACCAAGCTCACAACCCCAATGGATTTGCCTCAATTAAATCAAACTAAACCAAACAAACTATATCAAATCACATGAAATTAAGTTAAAATTAATCACTATTTTGAGTTGAATTAAGTCCCAATGACATTCATCAAGAGTCACCCCAGTCTGTCACATATGCATTAATGCATCAAAAGTTGTTCCCCATGATGGATGCCACGCTCATCTTCCCAACATAACCATTGCACACCAAAAGGTAACCCCTTAGGCTAGCTCTACCCACGACAGTAGACCCTTGGATTTTAAACAGTAAGGCATATAGTTCTTCTTAGTGGATCCATCACACACCAACATCTATACATTAACTCAAATTAAACATAATTATTTTAGTGGAGTTAAATCACACCTTCTCCCAAGTGGATCAAATCATATAAGTCAAGAAAATAAATCAAATTCAAAACCAACCTCTAGTGGAGCCAAATTAAACCAACTCCCAATAGAGTCAAATTAAAGAATAAACCAAACTTTATCCCAATGGATACATCCTAAAAATCTATGAAATCAAACTCAAATATCCAACATATAACCCAATTTTATGGGGTCATATATCCCTGAACTGCCATATTAGACATATGCCACATTTAAAATAAAATAAATAAGTCAATTTGATCTTAATTCATGGATTATAGACTTTTATCCCAAATAATTCTTTTAAATCATATAATCAAATAACTTCAAACCTTAATAATGAAGATTTTCATTTCTATTTTACATAGATCACATGTCATGTTCTGCATGTATGATTAGGATCTCCTCCATGGTTGACATGGAATTAATCAAATCTTATTTCTTCTCTTTGCATTTAATACTTCAAACCAAAAGCCAAACAATTTATTCATTCAAATTACATCATCCTAACATTATAATCATATTTTATGATTATGCAAGCTCAAATACTATACAATATCATGCTAAACATAAAATAGTGAATTACCACTATATATGTTATAATATATGATGTTATATTATAATACTATAATATAATATATTGTCTAACATTAAACCTCATTACTTAAAAGAACAAATAATAAAAAATTTCTCAAAATATGAATAATGTATTTTGAATGTAAAATTAATTTTCTATTATAAATGCTACAAAATACTAATTTTTTGGTGTTTCTTTGGTGTGTTTGAATTTAAATTCTTCCATCCCAACCTTCAAATTAACATTTTTATGAGTTTTGACCCAATGTATTATAAAGTAAACATACTAAAATATAAAATATTTAATAACACACCATTCATATATATTTGTGAAGTGATATTATTATGTTCATTATATTTTAATATGCTTTCATATAATATATTATTTTATTACACCTTAAAATGAATCACTTAAAAAAAATTTAAAAAATTTGTTGAAAATGAACATTTATTTTGGATGCAAAATTTCATTCTTTTGATTAAATGACACACCATAGCACTTTAATGATTAAAGCTTAACTTAAATTTGGTCAAATCCCATCATCTCACCTATAAATTAGTTTTATGAATTATACCAATACAAACTCTACTACATCATACTATAAACTAAAATATGCTAAACACAAGTAGACACAATAATATTATAATGCATGATGCTATACTATGTTATGGCATCTTTATATTATAATAATTATAACATATTATATTATATTATTGCATATCACATCATAAGGGATTGCTTAAAATAAAAATCATAAAATTAGTCTATAAAAAAACTATATTTAGTCATATCACTCCAAATTTTAAATTAAAAATATATGATGCCATGACCAATTATGAATTTTATTCCACCATTTTAAAGTCCAAATCAACATCAACAATGATATTTTTAGTTTAGTGGTATTATTTTAGGGTTTAGTTTGGGGTTTTTTAGTGGTTTAGAGTCAGGTTTTAGGGTTTAGGTTTTAGGCTCAGGTTTAGGGTTTTAATTAGTGTTTTGGTTTTTATTATAGTAGTTAGGGTTAGGGCTCATATTTTTTTTATTTAAGAGTAGGGTAGGGTTTTAGGGTTTTAGGGTTTTATTATAGTTTATAGGATTTGGGTTTAGGTTTTAAAAATTAAGAAACCACAGGTTTAAGTTTATTTAGTTTATTGTTTATTTTATTAGTTTATTTTATTTATTTTTTTTATTTTAATTAGGTTTATTTTATTTTTTTATTTATTTTAGTTTTATTTATTTTTTATTTATTTAATTTAGGTTTTTATTTTAATTTATTTTAGGTTTAGTTTATTTTTATTAGTTTTATTTTTATTTTATTTTATTTAGGTTTAGTTTAGGTTTATTTTTTTTTTTTTGGTTTAGGTTTATTTATTTTTAATTTTATTTTAGGTTTTATTTCTTTATTTAGGTTTAATTTTATTTTTTTGTTTTTTTTTTTTAATTTAGTTTAGTTTTAGATTTTAGTTTAGTTAGTTTATTTTTATTTTTTTGTTTTATGTTTTTATTTTATTTTATTTAGGTTTAGGTTTTTATTTTGTTTTTTTATTTTATTTAGTAGTTTTTTTAGTTAGATTAGGTTTTATTTTATTTTATTTTTTATTTTATTTTTTATTTAGTTTTGGTTTATTTTTTATTTTTAGGTTTTTTTATTTTTTTTATTTTATTTTATTTTAGGTTTTTTATTAGGGTTTATTTTGTCTTTTAGTTTAGTTTAGGTTTATTTTATTTATTTTTATTTATTTATTTTAGGTTTTTTTAGTTTATTTTACTATTTTTTATTTTATTTAGTTTTTTTTTAATTATTTTATTTTAGGTTTTTAGTTATTTGTGGTGTGGAGGGTTTATAGTAGGTATTTTAGGGTAGTTTAGGGTTTAAACATTTAGCCTAGGGTTTGGTTAGGGGTTTAGGTAGGTTTAGGTCAGTAGTTTGTTTGTGGTAGTAGTAGGTTTAGGTAGTTAGTTAGGGTTTAGGTGGGTCAGGTTTTGGTATAGTTAGGGTTTTTATTTGGGTAGGGTCAGTTTTTTTATTGGTTAAATAAAAGCAAAAGGGTTAGTTTATTATTTATTTTGATTTATTTATTTATTTATTTTGTAGTATTTATTTAGTTTTATTTTTATTTATTTTATTTAGTTTAGGTTTATATTTTTAGTTTATTTAGTATTTTATTTTATTTAGTTTAGTTTTAATTTTATTTTAGGTTTAGTTTAAGTTTTTATTTTATATTTTTTAGTTTTAGGTTTTTATTAGGTTTTTTTATTTTAGTTTATTTATTTATTTTAGTTTTTATTATTTTAGGTTTAGGTTTAGTTTTTAGTTTAGGTTTAGTTTTATTTATTTTATTTAGTTTATTTTATTTTTAGGTTTATTTATTTTATTATTTTATTTTAGTTTAGGTTTTTTTTTTTTATTAGGGTTTAGTTTTTTATTTATTTTTTATTTTTTTATTTTAAGTTTTATTATTTTTTTATTTTTTATTAGGTTTATTTTTATTTTATTTTTTTTATTTTTTTTTATTTTAGGTTATTTATTTTTTATTTTTTTATTATTATTTATTTTTATTTAGTTTTATTATTTTATTTTATTTTATTAGTTTTGGTTTATTTGGGGTTTAGTTTAGATTTAGGGTTTAGGTTTTTATTTATTTTAGAAGTTTTATTTTTTGGGTTTTTTAGTTAGTTTAGGGTTTTTAGGGTTTTTTTTAGGTTTAGGTTTTAGTTGGGTCAGTTTTTTAGGGGTTTTAGGGTTTAAGGTATGTGGTAGGGTAGGTTTACATTTTAGTTTGGTCTAGTTTTATTTTAGATCTTAGGGTCAGGCTTTTATTATTTTAAATAAAAGATGTAGTTCATTTCAATTTATCATTTAGTTTCTTTTATAGTTCCAGTAGTAGGTCTATCAATTTACCATTTAGCTAGTATCTTATCTGTATTAGTCTATTATTTTACATCTAGCTAGTATCATTTTATCTTTAAGTCATTATTCTTTATCTTTATCTTCTCCAGACCAGGATCTTATCCTCCAAGCCTATTAGGCATTATTTTAGTCCATTCATATTTTATTAGTTTATCTTATTAGTTTATGTTTAGGTTTATTTATTTTAGGTTTAGGTTTATTTATTTGTTTTATTTTAAGTAGTTTTCTTTAGTTCTTAGGGTTTTGTTTTATTTAGGTTTATTTTAGGTTTAGATTTTATTAGTTTTTTATTTATTTTAGTTATTTAATTTAGTTTAGGTTTAATTTTATTTTATTTAGTTTATTTTTAGTTTAGAGTTTTTTATTTATTTTATTTTAGTTGGGTTTTTTTTTATTTTGTTTTTTAATTTTAGGTTTAGGGTTTTAGTTTAGGGTTTTTATTTTATTATTTTATTTTGTTTAGTTGGTTCAGTTTTATTTATTTTATTTTTGGGTTTATTAGTTAGGTAGGTTTTAAGTTTTAGGGCTAAGTAGATTGGGTTATTCAGGGTTTGGTTAAGGTTGAGTTTAGGAGGATTTTAGGTTTATTTGGGTGATATGGTTTTAGGTCAGGGTAGGGTTTTTTGTTTTTAATTTTTTGTATTATTTTTTATTTTGATTAGGTTTAGGTTTTATGGTTTGGGTTTAGGTTTTAGGGTTTAGTTTTAGTTTGGGTTTGGGTTTTTGATTTTTTAATGAGAAACAAATTGATTCAATATTTTCTTTTTAATTTCATCAACCAAGTAGCACACAAAGTTTTCTATGACAAGCAAAGACATAATTTGAGCATGATAAAAATCAAAATTGATAATATTTGGGTCAAGAATAGTTCCATAGGTAGATGGATCAGTTTAAATTTAATTTATTCATATTTTGTTGTGATAATATTGATTTTAAATCATGTATATTTTATCCATAAATTTGAAAATATGATTGATTAAAAAAAGAATTGATTTTTATGAAGAATTTGAATGGGATTTGATAGTTTGATAAGATTTAGATTTAGGTTTGAATTTAATTTATTTTAGTTATTTTTAGTTTTTTGATTTTATTTAGGTGTTTGTGGCTTAGGTTTATGATTTTAGTTTTGATCATAGTTTGATTTTATGATTGATTTGATTTATATTTGGATTTGGTAAGATCATTGGGTTTTATGGCTTTGGTTTGGTTGAGGTTTTTATACTGTAGTTTGGTTTGGAGGGTTTGGGTTTATTGAATAAACTGGGGAGACCTAAGGTTTGGTTTTGGTTCCTCTTGGGTCTGTTTAAGTGTTTGTGTATCTAATTGTTAAAATTTTCTTATGTGGGATGTCTTAGTGTCTAGAAGACTCCCTAGTCTAAGATGGAAGATTGAACCACACTCCAAAGTGAGGTCAACAGTCTAGGCTCCATAGTGTTCCCTTGGAGATAGATGATTGGAAGACCAAAGCCAAGTTTCACAATATAGATGTAGATACATCTTTCCACGCTTTACTTGGGAGACCATGGAAACTTGATAACAACATAGTTCCATCCTCTCTACATCGGTGTATAAATTTTGTGAGTGGTGGGATCATCTACTATGTCAAAGGAGATCTCAAGCTATTTACAGTTCACGATATATATATGATGCGCTTACTACCTCCCTTAAAATCAATAAGTCTATTTTTACGAACTTGGCCAAAGTTAAAAAAAGAAAAAATAAAAAAAAGAAAGAGAAAATGAAAAAGAAAATAAAAGCTATAGGAAATAGACTTGGAGGAGGAAGTGGAGCATGACATTAGATTCCACCCATAGTTCATTACTCCATTCAAGCATATGGGTAGGACAACCGACCTCCACCGGAAGAGGAAGAGGCCGAGGTAGTCCTAGGGGTGGAAAACCTCCACCCAATAGAAGATATGTCCTATTTAAGTACACCGTTATCCATATAGACTTATAATCTAGTTCATAGGATGAGTCTTATATGGTTAGCACAGACTCTTCTAGAGATTTTCTAGGATGTGAGACTTGAGATAGATAGTGATGAAGATCGGGCTCTAAAGCAAAGCATAAGTATATTCAAGTCTATATGTGAAACAGTTAGGCATCATTTGGGAACCTTAGCTCTAAACCCACTTGTCCCTCAAAAAGTCGAGGGTTTAGTAGTCAAGGAAGCCCCTAAGTCATCCACAGATGTGAAGACTCAGAGGTTCTTTCTGGGAGCATCATCCTCAAGCCATGAAGTTGATGTAGAACTTGAAGATGATTCATATAAACATTTAATGGAATTACCCTTTGTTTGGTTCTTTCCTTGTGATCATAATTTAGCAAAGAAAGGGTTAATCCCACATACTTGGTCAAAGCACAGGTCAGACTACTTCAAAAGAATATGGAAGAACAAATGCAAAAGCTTTCAATCAAGTCCAGGACAAGGATTCAGTACAGTGGGTCCAGTCGATGATGATGATTATGGCTAAGTCATCACCGATCATTTGGAATCTGATAGGTTCATTTCAAATCACATTAACTAATATAAGGAGTTGTGCTTAGAAACTTCAGATGATCTAGATGATTTTAAAGTCAAAGATGCACCGCCATAGTTTGAAGAAGAGATCAAGTCAATCATCGACGAGCTCAAGAAAATCAACTTAGGGACAATAAGATCCATGTGATATACATTAGTTCTTTGTTGAATGAAATTAAACTAATGATATAGTTAGCTATTGACCGAGCTTCTTTGTATGGAGTAATGAAGAGATTCTGGATTGGCTCCAAATGTTGTAGCCATAAACTAGCAATAGAGCCTACTAAACTATCAAGCAAGCTCCCAAATGCATGCATTAGATATAGAAAGTCATTTCAAGTCAAGAAACTAATCGATGTTGGCTTCATCCAAAAGAAAAATACCATACCTGTTAGCCGCCATCCTAGTTAAGAAAAGAATGGTCAAATTCACATATCGCAATTTTAGGGATTTAAATAAGGCATGTCCAATAGATGAATTTCCACTACCAATCCCGGAGCTGATGTGGAAATTGCCTCATCTCATGTAGCCTTCTCTTTCATGGAAGGCTCATCCGATATAACCAAATAAAGATGGCCCTCAAGATGAAAGAAACACTTTTTAGAACCCCGATCATAATCTATTGCTATAAGGTCATGCCTTTCACTTAAAAAATGTCTGGTTACATACCAGCTATGACTTGAATCTTCGACGAACTCATTCAGCATCAAGTTCAGTGCTATGTCGATGATCTTGTGGTCAAAGTAGAGAAAAGGAAGATCATGTCTTTGACTTGAGAGTAATTTTTGAATAGTTAAGACAATTTAACCTCAAAATTAATCCCTGAAGTGTCCATTCGAAGTAGCTTCAAGAAAATTTCTTGCGTTTGTTGTCCAACACCAGGGAATCAAAATCGATCCTGAGATGATCAAGGCAATATTCGAAATGCCATCCTCTAAAAGTTTAACTCTACTTAGATAATTCCAAAGGTAGTTGGCGTATCTAAGAAGCTTTATATCCAACATATCGGGAAGATGTTAGCCATTATCGACTTGTCAAAAGGACACCAAGTTCAAGTAGGATGAAAATGTGAGCATGGCTTCAAGACATCAAGTATTACCGATGATGCTAGTTCTAGCAGCCTTTCTCAAGCAAGCTCATACTTTACACTACTATGTTAGATGACTCTTTTGGTGCTTTGTTGGCCCAAGCCAATGACGAAGGGAAGGAAAATGCAATCTACTACCTTAACCATCACCTTATTTCTACTGATGCTAATTATCCACCCATTGGGAAGCATTTCCTAGCTTTAATCTTTGCATCCCAAAAGATACATCACTACATGCTTCCTCATAAGATGAACTTAATCTCTAGGATTAATCCACTATAGTATCTCATGATACAATGCTATCTGAATGGTTGGCATGATGGTCCATGATCCTCTCACAGTTTGACATTACCTTCATACCCCTCTTCATAGTGAAAGGATAAGCGCTAGTGGATTTCTTAGCAGCACACCCACTTCCTGCTGACTCTCCACTTACTGATGATCTCCCCAATGAAAAAATCTTGAACTTAGGGGATACTAGTGTTCACTACTTGGAGATGTACTTTGATGGTGCGCTTCCTCCAAAGAGGGACAAGAACCATAATCTATAATTCTGAAAGGAAGGGTAGGAATAGGTCTCTTAACTAGACAACATGTGATGAGATTCTCATATCATCTATGCAATCTTGCACCAACAAGCCAATATGAGGCTCTAATTGTCGTGAGTTAGTTACTCTAAGCATCTAGAACATCAACATCTTTGGGGATTCTCAGCTAGTTATCAACCAAATAGTTGGTTCCTATAAGGTTATAAAGCCCAAGCTCTACTACTACCACAAGTACACCATATAGTTGTTGGCTCAAATGCCAGAGGTTATCATTTATATGATTCTTCAAGGTTAGAATTCCATAGTGTATGCTTTAGCCAAGCTTGCCAAGGAGTTGGCATGTCCAGAGGATGAGTCCATATCAATAAAGGTCCAAAATAAACAAGTATTATTCCTTAATGATATTGAACTCATAAAAAAGTACTCTCTTGAAGGGGAGGTTGCCATTGCCAAGAAGGATGAGGAGTTCGATTGGAGGAAACCAGTTGACCTAATTTTTAGAATGAGCTCTCACCCCCTCCATCTTAGACATAGGACTCCTATTATACTTTAAGAGTTCCTTAGTCTTAAGACACATCTAATGATTAGGTGGACACTCAAACCTTGCCTTAGAGACTTAGAAGAGTTAGAATAGAATGTCATGCCTTGGGGTGTTGGGAAATTTCCTACCCTTAGCCTAAACCATTCCTCACTTTCTTTCTTTCAAGTCAAACTCCAAATCAATTCTATTTGATTTTCTCCAAACTCAAATCAATTCTATGATCAAAATCTATAATTGAAGTCCATGATTGAAACCCATGATCAAAATCCATCAAAAATTCCTAAGTCCAAATTTTGCCTAAGTCCTTAATCTTCCTTAAGGACTTAACCAAAATTATGATCTAAACCAAATCGATCTTAAGATTTTCTCATAATTCATTTACATTCTCATTTATACGCACATACAAATGAAACATAAAATTCAATCTTAAACTCAAAATTCCAACTCAATCCATCAAAATTTTCCTAAGTCTTTTAATTTTCCATTAATGAACTTAGCCAAAATCAACTCTAAACCAATTCAAAATCATGGTTTTCTCAAAACTCATTTATATTCTTATTCATATTCACATATATAAATGAAATATAAATATAAATCATTAAATCAAACCTCAAATTAAATTCCAAATCTAAAATCTTTCTTAAACCATTAATTTTCCATTAATGGACTTAGCCTAAATCATGATCAAATCAATTCAAATTCATGGGATTTTCTCAAAATTCATTTATATCCTCATTTATATTCACATATATAGATGAAATATAAATACAAATCAATCAAACCAAATTCAAAAATTCAAACTTCAAACTCAAAATTTTCAATTTTAAATCCTTTAAATCCTTCTTAATGGACTTACAAATCATGATTAAACCATCAAATCTTTGAAATTTTCTCATGATCCATTTATATTCTCATTTATATTCACATATATTAATGAAATATAAATTCAAACAATCAAAACCAATCCCAAAAAATCAAACTCAAGTCAACTCAAAATCCAATCTAAGCCTTTCAAGTCAAAATCTTGAACTTAGTCAAATCAACTTCAAATCACGCCAAACTCTCTGTTTTCTCTCATGGTCCAATCAACCCTACAATCATAAGCTCATGTATAAATTCAAACTTCAATTACTCCATTAAAATGCAATTGAAAAATGAAACCTAAAATCCTTTCATATTCTTCCTTTGAATATGAAATTGTCAATTGGATCAAAACCCATTTGACTTAAATCGACTTGTAAATGGATTTATATTTCAATCATAAGTCCATATACAAGATCACTCAAGCTCAAATCAAGCTTTGACCAAGCCATTTGACCCACTTAGCTCACTTGACCAAAGTGACCTAAAGTACCTTATGAGCCAAATTCTAATCCTAACCAAATTATATTGAACCAAACTCATCTATGCCTCTCATCATGATCAACAATCATCATGGGATGATCAATCAATCAAATTGGTCAAACCAAGTCAAACCTAAGGTTGACCAATCAACACTATGCCCAAAATGAAACCTAACATAGCCAAATTCCACTAGGCCAAATTGATTGAAACCATTGATCTAAATTCACTCATGACTTATGTTTGAACTTGACCCAAGCCAGCCTAACCTAGCCAAATTGGCTTGACCGTTGACCCAACTTGACCTAAAAAGTCAAAATGTGTCAAAACTTGATCTAAGCCAAATTGATCCAAACCAATGGGTCAAATCCATCCCAAATAACTTGTGGAACTTGACCAAAGCCTCAATTGGACAACTAGACCTAACCCCAATTGACTTAGACCCAACATGACCTGGGGGTCATGTTGAACCAAATTTGAACTTAGCCCAAATTGATTAGAAAAAAAGAAACCAATCCACTCCATATGACTAACCAAACCTAAACCTACCCTTGACCTACCTCAAATAGGTCAAATGGGTCAAATAAGTCAATTTGACTCATTTGACCTAAATGAAGTCATATGAGCAATATTCAAAACTATACCAAATTGAATCAAACCAAAGCCACCAAAACATTTCCAATGGTCATATGAACTTGACCTTTTGTTGACCCAATTTGATCAATTGGTCAATTTGTTGACCCATTTTGACCTAAATGGGTCAACATGAGCCAAACCCTATCAAATGAATTCTAAATCTCATGAAACTTGGCCAAACTTAGTTTCTCCACATACCCAACATATCCAAAGTAAAAAAATCAGCAAAATGACCATCTAGGCCATAGAACAAATGTTGGCTTAATCCATGGGTAATTTGGTCATACCCTCTTCATATTCACTTGAGGCTTTCCTAAAAGCTCAAGGGGACCTAAGAGTGGTGCACCCAACCCAATAGGTTTGGATCAGCCAATTGGTCCCAAGACCAAACCCCCCCATGGGTCAAAATGGCTAATTCGTAATCCATCTCCCACTCAAAGTCAAGCACATGGAGGTTGGTATTCCACTCAAGGCCTCAAACCAACCATGTGTAAGCATCTAACTGATCAAACAACCCTCCCATTGTGATCAATTGATCCAAATGACACATAAGCTTTCGTCATCCTTCAAGGGGAGATATACTCCACTAATTGAATTCAAATCCATCATTCCTCAATATACTTTAGAGAGGAAGAGAGCATTCCTAAGCTTCCTAGAGAATTGAAAGCATTCTCTTAGAAAATGGGAGGTCCTCTCATATTCAAACTTTCTCCTTGAATTCCACTTTAGTTGCCTTTGCATATTTTTCAAGGAGCTAAGTCAAGTGCACCTAAGCTTCCAAAGTTCCCATACAAGAAGGAGTTGAATTGGATCAAATTCTCAAAGGGGAGCAAGGGGAGTTGGTCCATAGAGCAATCCACATAACCTCAAGAGCTCATTCTTCCAACATAGCTGTCAACTGCACAAACCTCCAAATGAATCAGTGATCACCTCCCATGAGGTATGGAATTTTCCAACCACTTAGATAAGAGGTGTTGGTCCTTTGTGAAGAGAATTTTAAATTCAAGTGAATCCCACTATTGGATGTGCCGCCTTGGCTTTAGATGGTGTGGGTTGTTTGGTTTGAATCTGAGCTCAATTAGATCTTCCCTAGATCATGGATAATCTATTGATCAAGGGAAAGAACTTGGGAGATCACCCCCATCCATTTTGGATGGACGAGATTATTCCCACATTTAGAATTTTCTTTATCTTTTTAAAAAAGGGAGATCTCATCCACCGATCTGACGATGAGATCAAAGCAACCGCCGCCTTTTGATTTGACAACTTAAGTGATACTCAGCGATGTGTAAATTATTGACCACCACCACGCATCCCATCAGGATTTATGGATTAGTTAGATGTTTTAATTAATCCTAATTAATCTAGAATCTTCTAAAATTCATATCTCCTTCAATAAAATTTAGAAAAATGAAAAAGATAATTCAACCTAGAATATTTTATTAATTTCAAGGATTTTAAATTATTCTTTTCTAGTTTTATTAGAAACATCATTTTGCTAATTACCTTTTAATTAAGCCTCTGATTAATCCCAAACTTCTTATATTTAGGGATGACTCTCCTCTAATTTTCTTGGGATTTATTGAAAGCTTAATGGGAATTGCATATGGATTTCTTAATTACTCTCCTTATGTAATTAAGCATAATTAGGTATGATTAGTAGTTTTAATCCATGATTAGGGTTGATTAAGGTCGATCCAATAGATAGGAGGTTTAGGAATAATTTTTTGGCATTTCCTTAAGCTATTCTCTAAACCCCTTTTCCTTATTAATCTCTCTTATGGGTTAATTCATTAATTTTCCCTTAATTAATTTCTAAAAAGTTTTAAAAGTTCTAGAACTTAATTAATCTACTTTGGGTAGATGCTTAGGTGTTTAATAGCCTAAGTTCAATTAAGGAAATCAAAACCCAATTCATATGTGGGTGTTTTGAAATTACTTAAGCTAAACCCCTTAGCTTAATTAACCTTTAATCATGAGCCAAATTGCATTAGGCCTTTTCTTATTAGGTGCATTGCAAATTTAAATTCCTTGTGAGTTTTTTATGTCATCTTATTAGCTCATAATTATTGGTTAATTATTTTAAAGGTAGGTGGTTAATTAAGTTACTTAATTCATAACTTAACCCAATTAATACATAAAAATGGATCTAATTATCTAAAAATTAAACAAGAATATCAAACACATATGGGAATGGGTTAGTAACAGCAAACTTAACTCACCTTTTCAAAATTAAATCAAACTTAAAACTAAACAAAAATCATAATGAATACACTTTGATTTATTTTAAACTTTCTTATTCTATAAGAATGTATTTAGGATTTAATTAAAGTGAGTTTGTTTACATACTTTCATTACTTTGAGTCTTTCCCAACATGTTAAATTTGTATGTCATATGATTTCATACATTCATATTTTTCAAAATTCAAGTTTAAAATGAAAGGTGGCTAAAGTAGAAATATGAATGGCTATTATCACTATTAAACCCAAATTATTTTCAAAACATATAAATCAAATATCAAATCTGAAAGTATGATACTTATACTTTAATTATGAGCTTGCATGTGAAAGATTATAAAGGTATGCTTAGCATAGGTTTCCTTTCTCTATGTTGGTATAGTTTTGAATAGAATTTGTGAGATATATGGTTCATTTGAAAAGGACCTAATACTCACCTAATTATATATCCTATTCATCACTATGCTATCACCTAAGAGGGGTTACCTATACTTGCACACATAAATTGCATAACCAAAATGAATCAATCAATATAACTTTTGCGTTCTCCTTTTCAATTTTATTTCTTTTATACATATGTTTGTATTTAAGAAAGGTGGTATATTAGTCTCAACCCCGGTGAGGCTTAAGTAGCCCTAAGTAGGTCTTGTACCTCTCCTAGTTAACAATGATGTGTACTCACTTATGCCTTTCTTACTTTCATTTGTGTATGTGAAAATTTTGATAAGGAAACCCTTTCTACTTAAGAAAATCATGCATATTCAACTTCTAAATTTTCTTAAATGGATTACTTAGCATCATAAAGTATGTTAAATATTCTCATTTGATGTATAGATATGCTTAGGGTCCATCCATATGTATGTTTATATGTTGGGAAATAAATGAAGTAATGTGTGTTATGTGAATTTTGATTCATTTTATTTAATCTTAAAGCCTTCTTTCTTTTAAAACTTATAATTATTTTAATAAACATTTCACAAAACACATAAAAAAAACATGATCAAATAAACAAATGAAAAAAGCTTTTATTTCCCTTGTCACTTCACCACTTATAAAACTAGTTCCATCCTCTATCGACAGAGAGGATGTCATCTATTCATCACCTCCTCCAATGGTGCATTTTGAAGTTCCAGTTGAGGTCACGCCAATCTATCTTACTAGAAAGTATATGGATGCTCGAGTCATAGCTTTGATCTATATTATCCCTTATGCAAGTGAAGCAAATTTTCTAGAGAACCGTGAGGCCCATACAACACATATTACTATCATGGAGAGACAGGTTCAGCCGCTAGGTGTATGCATTGATTGATTTTCCATGACGCTAGCTCGACCATACCGGCAGATTCTTCTCAGGGCTAGCCACCGAGGGCAATTCTGTGCATGAGAGTGTGGTCTCCACCCCACGCTTCTACCCCTCATCCGCCATCAGGATAGTTACAACATTTCCTAATCCATCTAAGGCCAAGTGCATCCGGGAAAAGCCGTTGGTGATTTGGCTATGACTATCGAGGAATCCTACCCCTTCTACACCACCCATTGATGTAGGTGAGTTTCTACTGACCTTCTACCCAATGATGGTGCGAAGAGTGGCGACTAAGCATCATGGTCATCCCTTCACCAACTCTACCCATACAATGAGGAGATGAGATTAATTATGATATTCTAGTCTAGCATGGTGGAACATCCTAGATTTCTACCCTCTCATAGCCACTAGTAGTGAGTGTCATTCATCCAATGAGTACAATATAAGATTGACTCTAGTGATAGAAGTTTGCCTCTTAGTATGATAATGATCACACGTCGCCTAGACTATTTCTACTGCTCAAATGGATTTTATGAGATAGTTGCACATTATTTCATGGAGAAGAAGGAGATCTTGGGGTATGATTGGTCTGATGAAGAGAAAGTCAACATCCCAATGAAGATGACGATGGGGACTCTGAGTTTGCATGGTTGACACTAGAGGATCTCTTCTTAGGGAATAACAAGACATGGAAGGTGATGAGGTTGTTCAAGAAGATATCGTAAAATTAGCCTAGCACCTCTGACATCAATTGAGACAGAAGTATGAGAAGATTGATAAAATGACACATCAATTATAAGACTTGTTAGCAGCAGTGCTTCAGAAATAAGCCCCTTTAGTTCATCCTACTACAACATGAGAAGTTAGCATGTCTTGGACCCACAAGACTCACCTCTGTTGAACAAGGTAGCACTAGCTTCTTGTATAGAATGTAGTGGAAATTACCATACAAGAAAAGATATAAAATCCATGGTTGAGTAAAGTGAAGGAAGCTTTGGCTCACCCGGGAGGATCATCGATTTCAAAGGGTAGACCCTACCTGAGGAATTGATGCTATCCAATATCCCAAGGGTTTCATGCCACCTTCCTTTAAAATTTGATGGTAGTGGAAACCAAAGGAAGCACATAGCACCCTTCAGGACTAGTTCTTGCAATGCAGTGATGCTTTACTCTTTCACCTTTTCATTAGTAGCCTAGTGGGTATTGCTTGATTAGTATGTTGAACCCCAATGGTTCAGAAAGACATTGCTAAGTTAGAGCAACTCTTCATTAAGAGATTTTTGGAGCTCGAAAGGGTTACTAAAGGTGATCTCATTATAACACAACAGCACCTTGGTGAGTCCCTTATTGATTATATTCTTTGATGACACAACTTGAGTATGAAGTGAGAACCGCAACTATCTGAACAACATTCCATTGAGATTCTCTTGAAGAATATCTATGGCCCGATTGCCTTCATGCTTAAGGGCTTCAATATCAAGACATTTGAGAAGCTAATCAACAAGGTGGCTATTCTACAAGGAGAGGCCAAACAACCTTTTTAAGATCGTTGCCTAAGTGAAGGATGAGAAGAAACCGGAGTAGTAGCAAAGAAGCTGCAGCCTAGAGATCACCAGAGACCACCACCTGACCTCACCTCCTTTTCCAACACTGAGATAGCTTTACCGGCCTCCACCTCATCCTCCATGGCCAGCACAACCACCGCCTCAGCCATACCACCAGTAGCAGTGGCATGCATACCCACCTCAAGGTAGCTATTACCCACCTACTCTTTTAGATAATTTAAACAAACCTTATTCTTTTAAGAGGGAGGTAATCAAGAAAACCTTTAAGAATCTCTTTAAAAACTTGTTTTTAGCTACCCAGCCTAGAGACTAGAGAGGAAGTAGGCAAAAGTCATGATCAAACTTTTTCCCTTACCACCAAATGCTTGGTCACATTTTAGAGGATTCCACATTCAACAGGCTTAAACATAATTTCAAGACCAGTTATTATCCCAAAGGAATACCTTATGGAAAAACCTTCCGCCCATTAGGGTAATCCTTGGGGATACATGTGATCCTACCAAAATAAAGGTTGGGATATGTCCCTATCCAAAATCTCTAAGAAGATCATTTAGAAGATCAAGAAGCTTTCCTTGTGTGTTCTGAGTCCTCAAACCTCCAACACTAAGGAAGGTTTGCAAGTGGCAACTCTAGAAAGTGGGAGCTCAACAATGAGTAGCATGTGTTACTGAGGTAGCCCTTTAGCAGCCCAATCACCATGTCCATCCTCCAGCCTTCAATTGTTTCCACACCGGACTTTTCCATTCAAATAGCTCTTCTATTTCTTCTACTAGTAGAACTCTTGTATAAGCAAATAAGGGCATCCAACTTACCCACTCACTTTACTTGACTACTTTGTACCCCAAATAATTCTAAGAAATTAAAGAATAAAGCTAGTTTGAATTACATCTGTGTCACTTCTAATGGGTTGTCTTCTATTCCTAATGATAACTCTTCAAGTCTAAGTAACTATAATAATTTTGATCTTCCTCTTTATTCACTTTCCAACTCAATACTATGGGTTCACCTCTTGAGATAGACTTGGAATCATCGATGAGGGTCCCATAGAAGTTGTGAGCTATGCGTGTTGAGATTCACCACCACCTTACCTCAAGAGATCACTGAAGTTAACATCCATAGTGGTAAGGTTCGACCTCCTAGGGCGCACACCTCTAGATAGGGAAACAAGTTATTGAAAAGATTAAGAATCCCTTCCACAAGATGCTCCACCATTTGATATGCTGTGGAAGATCATCGAAGGTGGACTACAACCTTTCTCATCTAAGAAAGTTGCCATGCTAAGCATATATGATGCCCTTTTCTTATCAAAGAGATGAGGGAATCACTAATCAATGCTCTCCTTAATCCTGAAATATGCTTAGATACAATATAGTAAGGAAGCACATTTTATAAAAGAAGCGGATCACCTTCATAGATGAAGACCTTCTGGGGACTAGAGACAATTCCTATTCATCACAATTGACATGGACAAGTTCAGACTTAGAGCACAAACATTTTTATTCTTAGGTATATTTTATTTTATTTATGTTATGTTTTTATTTATTTTATTTTTATTTAGTTTTTTATTTTATTTGTAGGTTTAAGTTTAGGTTTAAGTTTAGGTTTTCACTTTATTTTATTATTTTATTTTAATTAGGTTTAGGTTTTATTTATTCATTTTATTTTTAGGTTTTATTTAGTTTATGTTTAGGTTTTTATTTTTTAAGGTTTAGGGTTCAAGGTATAGTGTTGTGGTTTAGGGTTTAGTGTTTAGGTTTATAGATTTTAGGATTAGGGTTAAGGGTTTAGGTTTAGGTTTAGGGTTTAAGGTTTAGGTTTAGGGCTTGGGTTTTTTAGGGTTTAGGGTTTAGATTTTTTTAGGAAATTAAGGAAATTTTATTGCTACAAAGACAAAGTACAAAGTCCTTAGAGGGGGTAAATCTCTATGTTAGTCCTCAAAGAGCTATAATAAATCCTAAGGAGATAATTATTAACTATTTAAATTTTGAAGGAAATAAAGAAAACACCAAAAATCAACAACAAAAATCTATATGAGATCAAGAACTTCATTTTTGGTCTTACACAAGAAGATCCACCTACAAGACTCTCCCATCCTATAAAAGAAATCAAGAACATACTTTAAAAGGATCAACAACAAACAAGCAAAAAAGTAAGAGAAAAGAAAAGGCTCAGCTCACTTACAATCTTCTCAAGGAGCAACATGTGTAAGCATCCAAACTGAGAAGGGTTACAATTACATAAGCGCTACCAACCAAAAAAAAGAAAGTGGGAAACATCAAGGCCATCATAGCCAGCATACCTCGTGTAGCCCATCATCCAAATTTTTTCATCCATGAAGGCTACAAAATTCTCCAAACAGTAAACATAATAGCTAACCACCAAGCCACTTGAACAACCAAGCCCAATAAAGAAGATAATCAACCAACCATCGGAATTCAAGAGATAACCACCAAAGACCACCAAAAAAAGGAATAATAAAATCAAATAGAGAAAGAATCATGATAGTAACAACATAAACTAGAGACAAATAAGAGCAAAAAAGAAAACACAAGTACTTATATCCCACAAACAAAGCAAAAAGAGCCAAAAACACCCAAAGATAACTAAAGTGGTGGCAACAACAAGGGCCACCCAAATAGAAAAAAAGGGGTCAGTTGTAGCCAAGAGAGAAAAAATAAAGTAAAAGTAAACTAGAAATATAGGTCATAGAAAGAACACCAGCAGGCTCCTAGAATAGTCACCAAAGGAGCAAGAAAAAGCAGTCAAAATAGCCACCCCTCCAACAACACAGCTAGCCAATACAACCATCCAAACCAGTTCAACATATCTCTAGTAACAACCACACACCAACATAAGACCCAAGTAAGTGTAAAGACCAATAGTAGTCATCAAGCCAAAATCACTCAAGATAGATAGGGAAAGGGTAGAAGTAGATAACAACCACTAAATCCAACCAAGGTAAAACAAAATTTGATCTAGGTAAGTATAACAGCCAACCAAAGATAAATAGGTACAAAGCCTAATAAGATAGACTACAAGCCAACCAATAGGAACAACAACATTAAAGGCACCCAACCAAGCCACCAGACCAGAACTAACATTCACAAATAGCCTTCAACCAACTAATCAATAAACCAAAGTCAGCAGCCCAAGAGAGGAAGGCCAATAAGGAGGTCAAAACCATAACCAAAAGAAACAAACAAAATTAGCAAAACCAACCATCAAGCCCCCAACAAAATAAGAAGAATAATAACACCTCCACCATGCCAAAATCAAGCCGAGATAAACCACCAACTGCATCACCAATAGAAAATAAAAATATCCAAAATAGTACCATCCAACCAACCCAACTAGCAAAATGAAAACTTCCAAACAAAGCCACCCTATCAACCACCACAATAGATCTAACTTAGGTAAGTTCAGCACTAGAAAAAAGGAAAACCCATACAATAAAGAAAAACCTACAACAACCATAGCCACAACCCAAAAGGAGGATATAAAAATAGGCAAGGGAAAATTGTGGTAAACATCTAGCCAAATAGATAGAAGCCACCAAGATAAAAAAACCAAAACAACACAAGCTGCACTTATAATAACCATGTAGAAAACCAAAGCCAATCCAAAGTAATAGATCAAAACAAAAC
This sequence comes from Cymbidium sinense, assembly GCA_021442155.1. Classification (NCBI taxonomy): domain Eukaryota; kingdom Viridiplantae; phylum Streptophyta; class Magnoliopsida; order Asparagales; family Orchidaceae; genus Cymbidium; species Cymbidium sinense. Next base: position 96,190,623 of record CM038214.1, on the reverse strand, counting down.
CTAGCCAGACAAAGAGAGAGAAGATATGTAGATAACCAACCAAGAGGGTTTAACAAGGCAAGCAAAAGAAAAGGCCATAAAACCAAATAAAACCAAGCCAAGAATTTATAATCAGATAAGGCAATCTAGATTATCCAAATTAACCAAACCTCTTATTATTTTAGGCAAAGTTTGGTTGTCAAAAAATGAACTTAGTTAAGTTGTAAAGTTAGCCAAGTAATCAAAAGCATTACCTTCATGAAGGATGTGGGAAATTTTAAAACAAACTTAAGAAAGAAGATTTTAGTATGATTAAGAAGATAAATAACACAAAGATTCCCATTTCTATGATTAAGCATGAAGCAAGAGAGCATCAACTTCAATCTAGATGTTGAGGAAACCTCAAACAATTTCAATATCTTTAATAATAGCCATATGCTCGAAAAATAGTAACAGCCAGAGGATAGGCAAAAGCACAAATGATACCTTTAGAATCCTAAGGATACCACCATAACCATATTTATTAGAAGCAATAGAACCATCAAGATATTCACTTTAATGAAATTATTATCTTTAGGTTTGATCAATGGATAATCCTAGCACTTTATAAGAGTCAAAACTCAGAATGATACCCAATTTTAGCCAAATTTATAACCTCTAAAATGAATATTACTAATAAGATTGGCATTAAAAAAGCATATTTTTTTCTTTAGTTCTTGAGGATCCTTTATGGTTCATAGGAATACCAAGATATTTCCATTATTTCTATCAATGATCAACTGATAAGGGTAATATCAATTAAAACTTTGATATGACCTTTCACTATTTTGAAATAGACTTCAATAAGTTGATAGGAAGAGAACCATAAAATAATTAGTATTAAATAAATCATCATCAAAACCATAAGAAGCAGTACCATTGACAAAAACATGATTTACATTTTCAATATGAAAGCAACAATAGCACTTTGAAGGTAAGTAAAACCCTTTAGTCCGTGAGAAAAGAGTCCAAAAGAATAAAGTTATTCAAAATCCTCCAAGCTAAAATGAATAGAATTAGAATGATATTTCTCCAAAGTTTAATAAAAACATTAGGGGTTCTTATCTCTAATAAAATTCCAAATCTCTTTAAGAACAAAGTCACCATTATAAGAAAGCTTAAAAAGAATTTGGTCAGGTTTGTTAGAAGAAATGGGGATATTTCTAAAGTTATCAAAAAGAGAAATAGGGATATAATTCTGAAGTTTTCTTTCATTCCAATTGTTACTAAGCTAAAAAGAATTAACTTTGATAGAAGTAGTAGAGTGGGTAAAAAAAAGGGTGTCAATAAAGTCGTTGCCAATCCAATTGTCTTGCCAAAAGAAGGAAGAACTCGACTGAATACCCCAAGATATTAATGATTTAGCAACCCATTTAATGGAGCAAAGTCTTTTTCAAACTGGATAGTCACCAAATTTATCAACACAATTAAGGGGGTGTTTACCTTAACAATATTTTTCCATCATAAAATTAGCCCAAAGGCTAACATTCTTTCTAAAATTCCACCAGAGCTTATGAGAGAAAGATAGAATAGTTTGCAAGAGCACCTTCTCCCAAAGGATCACAACATTTATGCCAAGATGTCAATGCATTCTTGGTAGAATTATTGAGCCCCAAAAAATGTTAAGAAATGATCAATTGATAACTATAGCATTAGTGGGGATAATAGTTTGAATCAAATAAAGAGGCATTGAGTTGAGAGTGCTTTAGGGATAGTGAGCCTACCACTAAGGAAAGTAAATGGAATTCCAAACAAGAATTTTATTTGATTTTTTTTGAATTGTCAAAAGAGATGGGAATGTTTTTTTCAAGAGTGGAGCACCCAAGTACTTAAGAGGTAATGTTGATGTTTAAAATTATTGATATGCAAGATTTGATTAAGTTTATTATCAAGATACTAGAGGAAGTGATAAAATAACTTTTGTTATCATTGATAGAGAAACCACTTTCTCTACTAAATTTATTTAAAAAGGACTTGAGATGCTTGATGTGATGAATATAAGCATTGCAAAAGAATAATGAAATCATTTAAAAACTTAAATGGGAAATAGAAGACCAAGATTTTGTCACATACTAGATCTAAGAATAAATCATTGATGCTCCTAGATAAGTACTCAACTACAATAATAAATAAAGTAGGAGATAAAGGACCACCTTGTCATAAGCCATGGCGAGAGGGAAAGAAACCCAAGGCTTCCCCATTAAGAAAAATAAAAAAACAAATAGTATTAATACAATATTTAATAAGAAAAATAAATTTATCAAAAACCTTGAATAAATTTAGAATATGGAAAAGGAAATCCCAAGTGATGTTTTCAAAGGCTTTGGTAATATCTAATTTGAAAAGATTGTTGCCACCTGTAGTCTTGGCATCAAGATCATGAATTAATTCTTGGGCAAGTAAAATATTGTCAGAAATGGATCTACCTCTAACAAAACTAGTTTGTTGAGAGAGATAATTCTATTAAGTAAAGGACTAAGTCTATTGGTAAGAATTTTGGAAATCAGCTATTGAGAATGCAAAAAACTAATAGGTCTAAAATCACTCCAATAGTCTAAATTATCTTTCTTAGGTATGAGAATAGATACTAAAAAAAAAATCTAGGAAAAGGATTACCATTAAAAAAATCAATCATAGCCTCAATCAAATCATTTTAATATAAACCAACATTTTGAAAAAATTGAGTAGTGAAACCCTCCCAACAGAATGAACCTATGTTTATGCTATTTCAACTTTGAAAATTTCATCTTCATTAGGCAAAATGGTAAGCAAATCATTATCATCATTAGTAATAATAGAAGGAATCAAGTGTGATTAAGAAATATCTTCATAAGAAATTCTTATTAAACATATTTCTAAAGTAAATAACTAATTTTAATATCATTATTCTCCATAATCCAATCTCCATTATCATTTTTAATTTGAATATTATTTAAATCTCTCTTTTTTATTAACCAAAGCATGGAAATTCCTAGTATTCCTGTCACCATTCACAATATGTTTACTAGTAGCTTTTTGGCGCCAATAAGACTCTTCCATATTTTTGGTAGAAAAATTCCTTAAATTATTCCAAAGAAGATTTTACCAAATGTATAATAATATGCATAAACAAAAGACCACAAAACACAATAATCACCATAAAAGATTTGAGCATTGACAACTTGATGAAAGTCATCAAGAATAGAGACCTCAACAAAATTATTTCAAAAACACCAAATCTTATTACTAACATTAGAGAAAAAATTATTGAAATCGATCTTTATAGCAACATGGTAATTTTATTAGCATGAAGAAGAGACTCTAGAATAATAAGAAGAGAAATATTATGAATGAGATAAATATTTATAATATGATTACAAATAGAGAGGGTACCCTCTAACATTCCAAACAAGAAAATAAACATGGAAAAAAAAGGGGGTTGCAAAAGGTTAATTAAGAGAGAGTGAGAGGTTGCATGATCTAGTGTTTTGGACAATTTGAGGGAAATTTTAACATTTTTTCATTTTAGCATGATAAATTGGAAGCCATTTTCTTTCCCCTAGAGTCATCATCAGTAAGATTTAGTAAGATTGGTCATTGATTGGAGAAATCTCCAAGTTTGAGGGGAGTTCACCTTCTTCCAAATCCATATTTAGTTGAAAAGTAGGATTAACATGAATATAAAGATTAGAAATGAGAGATGGTGATGATTTAGAATCATTTAGAGCACAAGCAAGTAAATGATCAAAATGTTTTAGCTGACATCATTTAAATCCTCACAAAAGCTTCATTTTCATTGATCAAAGCCAAGATGATGAATAGAATTGAGGAAATAGAATCATCTTCTAATAACTTATAGAATTTATTATTCACATTAGAAATATTCAAATTCAAAGAAGGAATAAGAGGTAAATCATCCTTCCCATTTTGAATATCAATCCTACCAACATTAGAAGCCAAAACATGTTTAATAGGATTAACCGATATCCAAGGAATCAACCTCAATAATAGCTTTCATACCATCCTTTCGATAATTTCTAAACATAAGTAAGAATCGGCTTATGGGTAGAGATAACATCTTCCTTAGGAGGAATTCATTTTTTAAGTGGGGATGGAGAATAAAACATTCTGAATTATCATGACCGTGTATTTTATGGGAACAAATAACTGGATGGTTCTCCAATTCAATCTTTTGCGAATACCCATATTTTTCAAAGCTAATCCAAACATCCTTAGGGTATTTTTCAGTTATGTCTAATTCCATGAGGATCCAAGCCACAGAAGGGCAAGATTACTCAGTGGTCGCTTGGTCGAGTTGCAAAGGATGACCATATAAAGCCTCAACAACAGAAAGCACATAATGAGTAAAAAATGAATGTGCATATTAGGAAGAGATAACCACATAGGGATAATAGGAGATTCCTCCTTAATGTCAAAAAGGAGTGACCACTTTAGCAAATGCATTTGACAATTAAAGATGAAATAAGAATGATGTGAAAAAACAAATGGATAATCCAGATCATTAGAAAGTTAAATCAAGATATGCTGAGGGTCAATAAGACCAATCAAAAAGGCACCCATAAGCTTGAGATTATGGAAAACAGAGTGGATCTTATCCAAATTTGGATGACACAAAGTAAATTTATAGATAAGAGAAAATGCAAAGGGTTTGCTAACTTTTCAATATCCACATTAGAGCACATTATGACTGACAAACCTTTAAAAGATGTTGAGATAAGATTAACCGAAGCAACATAGGGAGAATTCTTACTGGAGAGTGCTTCCTTAAAAGATTTAGTAGAATATGCAAGATTAGGGCTGCATATCCGTAAAATGTTGGATTCCTTCGACGAAACATCCATATTTTTAGGTGAAACCCAAGGACTAGAACTAACTACAACCATGGTTAATCATATAAACATTATGCAAATGGCCAGATGTTGTTTAAGCCTTTGAAATTGGTCAAAATTGAAGCCAAAACCATAAAAATCCCATGTCGGGGGCGCGCCACCAAGAGGGATTCAAAAATCACCAGAGAATGAGAGAGTACTTGGGGGAGGAGTGTTCTAGGTTTAGGGTATAGGGTTTAGGGTTTTTTTATTTTTTTATTTTTTCATTATTTTAAATTAAGTAAACCTGTAGGTTTAGGTTTATTTAGTTTATTTTTTATTTATTTTAGTTTATTTTATTTTTTTATTTTTATTTAGGTTTATTTTATTTTTTATTTTAGTTTATTTATTTTAGGTTTATTTATTTTAGTTTATTTTTTAGTTTATCTTTACTTTTAGTTTAGTTTTATTTTATTTTATTTTTTGGGTTAGGTTTTATTTTTTTTATTTTAGCAGTTTAGGTTTTATTTTCTTTTTTTAGGTTTATCTTTAATGTTTTTATTTTAAGTTTATTTTTATGTATTCTTTTTTAGTTCATTTTTAGTTTATTTAATTTTATTTAGTTTAGGTTTATGTTTTATTTCTTTTAGTTTAGTTTATCTTAGTTTAGCTTTAGGTTTGTTATATTTTTATTTTAGGTTTAGATTTTTTCAATTAAGGGTTTAGGTTTTATTTTTTTATTTATTTTTAGGTTTATTTTTTAGGTTTATTTTTTATTTAGTTTTATTTTATTTTAGTTTATTTTCTTTTATTTTAGGCTTAGTTTTTATTTTATTTAGGTTATCTAATTTTTAGTTTAGTTTAGATTTTTATTTATTTTATCTTCATTTTATTTTATTTTTATTTTATTTTATTTTAGCATTAGGTTTAGGTTTAGTTTTAATTTATGTTTTATTTTATTTTTAATATTTTTTATTTAGATGTCTTTATTTATTTTATTTTAAGGTATTTAGTTTAGTTTTGGTTTTGGTTTTAGGGTTTTAGGGTTTAGGTTTTGGTTTTTATTTTAAGTTTATTTTAGGTTTATTTTTTTTTATTTAGGTTATTTTAGTTTAATTTATTATTAGTTTAGGGTTTAGGTTTAGTTTATTTAAGTTTAGGTTTAAGTTTTATATTTTAGTTTAGTTTTATTAGTTTAGTTTGGTTTAGTTTTTTTTATTTAGTTTAGGGTTTGAGTTTAATTTATTTTATTTTAGGTTTATTTTTATCTTTTTAGGTTTTAGGTTTTATTTTAGTTTTATTTATTTTATCTTTTATTTTATTATTTTATTTTTATTTTAGTTTATTTTTCTTTTATTTAGGTTTTTTTTGTTTTTTTTATTTTTTATTAGTTTAGGTTTTATTATTTATTTTATTTTATTTTTAGGTTTAAGGTTTAGGTTTATTTTATAGTTTAGGTATTATTTATTTTTAAGTTTATTTAAGGGTTTAGGTTTAGGGTGGTGAAGTGTGGGTATGAGGGTAGGTCAGTTTAGGTGTGGTAAGTTTAGGGTGTTTTGGAGGATCAGTAGAGGTTTGGAGGGTTTAGGGAGTTTAGTGGTAGTTAGAGGGTTAGTTGGGGGTTAGTGAGGTTAGTGGGTAAGGTGGGGTTTAGGTTTAGTGTGGTTAGTAGTTAGGGTAAGGGTTTAGTGGTTTTAGGGTAAGATTTGGAGTAAGTTTAGGTGGGATTAGATTTAAGATTTAGGGTAGGTTTTTTTAGTGATTTTTTTTATGTTTTATTTTTAGGTTTATATTTTAGGTTTAGGTTTTTATTTAGTTTTTATTTTATTTTATTTGAGGTTAACTTTATTTTTAACACTACCTTTGCAGGTCCCAAGTCATGTGAAAAGTGGAGGGTTGCGATAGGTAGTCGACAGCCAGCGTAAAATTTGTCAAAATAATCATGACATGAATCCTTTAAATCATTGTGTTAATGCTATGTCCGGAAGATGTATGGCTTGAATACGTGAAAAATGTGCAAGGGTCACGATTGATGCCGAAAGTGTAGTGAAAATAAGCAAGGGTTCCACATTATGGATGGATGCAAAAGAAGCTAGTCCATGAACTTAGAATTAGGTTAGAACTTGGAATATAGGTACTCTTACGGTAAATTAATAGAATTAATAGATATTATGGTTCATGGAAAGATAAATATTTTATGTGTTTAAAAAACTAAATGGGTTAGGGAGAAGGCCAAGGAGATTGATAGTTTGGGTTTTAAACTTTGGTATTCGTAGACATCAAACTAGAAATGGTGTAGGTGTGATTATAGATAAAAAGTTTGAAAGATAATGTTACAAATATTAATAGATGTGGAGATTGAATTATAGCTTTAAAGATTATTATTGATACTAAGATTATCAATGTTATAAGTGTTTATGCTCAAGTAGGTTTGGATGTAAAAAAGAAATTTTGGAATGAATTAGAGGGATTAATACAAAGATAGTTCTTGAAGAAAAGTATTTATTGGTGAAATTTAAATGGACATGTTGGTAGAGTGGTAAAAGATTTTAAAAGTATTCATGGTGGTTATGGATTTGGAGTGACTAATGAAGAAGGTAGACTTATATTAGATTTTTTTAGCTTATGATTTTGTACTAATACTTTATTTAAGAAAGAGATGAACATATTATTACTTATAAAAATGGATCTACTAAAACACAAATTGATTATTTTTTGATAAGAAAAAAAATTATATAGATTGTAAAGATTGTAAGGTCATACCAAGTGATAGTTTAAGTACCCAACATCAATTGTTAGTTTTAGATTTTAAGATGAAATATTGTAAGAGGAAAAATAAATCAAATTATTATCCTAGGATTAGATGGGGACACTTAAAGAACACAAATAAAAATATTTTTAAGAGCAAGCTACAAGAGCTTAGAATTTGGGATGTTCATAAGGAAGCTAATGTTATGTGGGAAAAGTAAAAGTGAAATTAAAGTAGCTAAAATGTGCTTGAGAATCAAAAGGAAAAGCTTCTTTAATAAAAATAGTTGGTGATAAAGTTAGAGTGTGCAAGAAAAGATAAGAAATAAGAAGCATTGTTATAAAACTTGGTTTAGATATAAAAATTCAGAGAATTGGGAAAGATATAAAGTGGCCTGTAGAGATTCTAAGAAAGTAATATATGATGCAAAAAATTTAGCTTTTAGTGATTTATAAAATAGATTAGATACCAAAGAAGGTGAAAGATGTATGTACAAGTTAGCCAACCAAAGAGATAGGAGAAGTAAAGACCTAGTTCAAGTGAGGTATATTAAGGATGAAAATAATAAAGTGCCTTTCTTAGAAAAGGATATTGAAAATAGGTGGATGAGGTATTTTGATAATAGTTTCAATGAAGGATCTGAAAGTATGACTGATTTTAGCAACCTTAATACTGTAAACAAAAAAGAAAGAATTTTATTTTATCATCATATTAGTAAATCAAGTCGAGAAGCTTTAAGGAAAATGAAATGTGGAAAAATAGTAGGACGATGATATTCCAAAAGAAGTGTGGAAATGTTTAGTAGATCAAGGAATTTATTACAAATCTTTTTTAATGTTATTTTAAAGACTAAAAGATGGTAGATGAGTGGAGGAAGAGTTTGTTGGTTCCTATATTTAATAATAAAGGTGATGCACAAGAGTATGTAAATTATAGAAGAATTAAGTTAATGTGTCATACATAAAATTATGGGTGAGAGTAATGAGCAGGTTTAGAAGTAAAAGTTTCTCACAATAAGTTTGGTTTCATGCCGTAGATCGACTATGGATGTTATACATTTGTTAAGAGGTTTGATGGAGAAGGATAGAGAAAGTATGGAGGATCTACATATGATATTTGTTGATTTAGAAAGCTTATGATAAAGTTTCAAGAGATGTTCTTTGGAGAGTTCTAGAATAGAAAGGAGTTAATATTGGTTATATTCAAGTTATTAAGGATATGTATAATAGAGTATTACTTGTGTCCAAACACAAGAGGACAAAATATTTTCCTATTTCGTTGGATTTCATCAAGGATGCTTTAAGCCCTTATCTTTTTCTTTAGTTATGGATGTTCTTACTAAGTATTTACAAGAAGATGTACCTTGGTGTATGCTTTGTTGATGGCATTCTTCTAGTTGATAAGACTAGAGATGGAGTCCAAGAGAAACTTAAATTATGGAGGTCAACATTAGAGTCTAAAGGTTTTCGTTTAAGTAGATCTAAAACTAAATATATGGAGTGTAATTTTAGTTGTAGAAGTTCTAGTTGTAGTGTTGTGACATTAGGTGAACAAGTCATTAATAAGAGTGAGTGATTCAGATATTTAGGCTCTATTGTTCAAAATGGTGAAATAGATGGAGATGTTATTAGTAGAATTCAAGTTGGATGGTTGAAGTGGAGGAATGCATCTGTCTATGTGTGATAGAAAAGTTCCACTTAAACTTAAGGAAAAATTTTATAAGATTATGGTAAGACCCGAATGACGATGGTGCAAAATGTTGGCTAAAAAAGAAGCATACTAAGTTAAGTGTTAGAGATGAGGATGCTCGTGTGGATGAGTGGCTTTACTCTTAAAGATAAAATGCAAAATGAGTATGTTTGGGAAAAATTGGAGTAGCCAAAGTGGCGATAAGATTAGAGAGAGTTGCTTAGATGGTTTGGCCACATAAAGCATCGAGGATGACCCTTAGAGAGTAGATGCATTAGATTTGCCTTATATTTAGAAAGGTAGAGGTAGACCTAAAAAGACTTAGTTAAGGTGTATAAAAAATGACCTTAGTATACTTGAATTAAATGAGAATTTGACACATAATAGGGCATGATGGAGACAAAGGATTCGTGTAGCTAACACCACTTAGTGGGATAAAGGCTTATTGTTGTTGTTCTTAATTTATTTTTATTTAGTTATCATTTTATTTTATTTAGTTTTTTATTTAGTTTATTTTTAGGTTTTATTTTTTTTAGTTTAGTTTATTTATAATTTATTTTATTAGTTTTTAGTTTTTTTAATTTTTTTTTATTTTATTTATTTAGTTTAGTTTATTTTAGTTTAGTTTATTTATTTTATTTTATTTATTTTATTTTATTTTAGGTTTTTTTTTTAGTTTAGGGTTTGGTTTATTTTTATTTATTTTAGGTTTATTTTTAGTTTTATTTTAATTAGTTTTATTTTAGGTTTATTTAATTTATTTTTTATTTTTTTTTATTTTATTTTTTTTTTCTTAGGTTTATTTATTTTAGATAGTTTTTTTATTTATTTTATTATTTATTTTATTTTTTAATTTATTTATTTTTAGGTTTAGGTTTAGGTTTTATTTTATTATTTATTTTATTTTTAGTATTTTATTTATTTTGTGGTTATTTTGATAGGTAGTGTTAGGAGGGAAGGTAGGGTTGTGGAGGGAGGGTTTAGGGTGGCTCGGTAGTGGGGTAGTCAGTGGTCTTTTAGGGTTTATTTAGGAGTGGCTCAGTTAGATGAGTTAGCTCAGTGGTAGATTTAGGCCTCAGGGTTTTAGGTTAGGCTCAGTGGTGTAGGTTAGTGGTATAGAGTTAGTGGTTGGTTATGGGGTAGGGTGGTCAGTTAGGGATCAGGTAGGGTTGGATAATTTAGGGTAGAAGAAGGGTGAGTGTTAGTTTGGGGTGTAGGATTTAGAGGGTTTAGGGTTTAAGGTTTAGGTTTTTTTTAAAATTAGTAAACCCAAGGGTTTAGTTTTTCTAATTTATTTAGTTTATTTTTTATTTATTTAGTTTATTTTATTTATTTATTTTTTTTTTAGGTTTATTTTTATTTTTATTCAATTTATTTTAGTTTATTTATTTTAGGATTTTATTTTATTTATTTTTTTAGGTTTAGGTTTAGGTTTATGTTTATTTTTCTTTAGTTTAATTTATTTTATTTTTAGGTTTAGGTTTTATTTTTATTTTAGGTTTAGTTTAGTTTTCATTTTATTTTTAGGTTTAGGTTTTAAGTTATTATTTTAGGTTTATTTTAAGTTTTATTTTTATATGTTTAGTTTATTTTATTTTTATTTTATTTTATTTAGTTTATTTTAGGTATAGTTTATTTTAGGTTTAGGTTTTATTTATTTTAATTTAAGTTTAGGTTTATTTTATTTTGTTTATTTAGGTTTAGGTTTTTTTTAGTTTAAATTTTAGATTTTATATTTTATTTATTTTTATGTATTGATTTTAGGATTATATTTTAGGTTTAGGTTTTATTTAGTTTTATTTTATTTTATTTTATTTAGGTTTATTTTTTATTTAGCTTTCAATTTATTTTTTTAGATTTTATTTATTTATTTATTTTTTTAGGTTTTATTAGTTTAGTTTTTTTTTAGTTTTAGCTTTTTTTTTTAGGTGTTTTGTTTTATTGGTTTATTCTTAGGTTTTATTTTTAGTTTAGGTTTAGGTTTATCGTTAGTTTATTATATTTTATTTAGTTTAGTTTAGGTTTATTTTAGTTTAAGTCTATTTTAGGTTTAGGTTTAATTTTATTTATTCTAGATTAGTTTAATTTAGTTTAAGTTTAGTTTATTTTATTTTATTTATTTTATTTTTATTTTAGGTTTAGTTTTTTTATGGTTTGGGTTTTTTATTTACTTTTATGGTTTTATTTATTAGTTTTATTTTTAAGTTTATTTTTATTTAGTTTATATTTTATTTTATTTTAGTTTATTTTATTTTATTTTATTTTTTTTTTATTTTATTTAGGTTTTTATTCTTTATTTTAATTTTAGTTTAGTAGGTTTTTATTTATCTTTATTTTATTTTTATTTTATTTTATTTTAAGTTTATGTTTATGTTTTAGTTTAAGTTTTATTTTATTTTAAATTTTGTTTAAGTTTAGTTTTTATTTATTTTATTTTAGGTTTATTACTTTAGGTTTAGGTTTTTTGGTTTTAGGTTTAGGGTTTAGGGTGTGATTAGGTTAAGGTTGTTTTAGTATTTTGGGTAGTTATGGTTATTTAGGGTTATTTAGTTTAATGTAGCTTTAGGGATCAGGGTTGTGGTTTTAGGTTTGGGTAGGGCTCAGTTAGGTTTTCAGGGCCTGGGTTAGTTTAGGAGCTCAGGGTATTTTAAGTTGGTTTAGGATTATGGTAGGGTTGGTTGGGTTAGGTTGGGTTTTGGCTCAGGGTTGGCCTGGTTGGCTAGGGTGGGGGTCAGGTTGGGGTTTAGGGTAGGGTTAGGTTTGCATTTAGGTTTACTCAGCTATGGTTTAGGGTTTAGAGGGTGTATGTTTAGGTTGTAGTTTTAGCCAGTTTAGAGTTTTTTTTTTAAATTAGGTAAACCCTAGTTTAGATTTTATATTATTTTTTTATTTATTTTAGTTTATTTTATTTTTTTTTATTTTTTATTTTTATTTTTTATGTTTAGTTTATTTATTTTAGGTTTATTTATTTTAGTTTTTTATTTTAATTTAGTTTATTTTATTTTTTAGTTTAGTTTTATTTTATTTTATTTTTTAAGTTTAGGTTTTATTTTTATTTTAGATTTATTTTTTAATTTATTTTTTATTTTAGGTTTTATTTTAGGTTTGTTTTAGGTTTTATTTTTAGTTTAGGTTTAGGATTAATTTTGGTTTATTTTAGGATTAGGTAGTTTTATTTATTTTAGCTAAGTTTAGGATTAATTTATTTCATTTATTTTAGGTTTAGTTTTTTTTTCTAGTTTAAGGTTTAGGTTTTATTTTTTTATTTATTTTTAAGTTTTATGTTTAGGTTTATATTTTAGGTTTAGGTTTTTATTTAGTTTTTATTTTATTTTATTTTATGTTTATTTTTTTTATTTATCGTTTAGTTTTCATTTTATTTTTGTTCATTTTTATTTATTTATTTTATTTTTAGGTTTTATTTAGTTTAGGTTTAGGTTTTTAGCATTTTAGCATTTAGGGTTTAGGGTTTAGGTTTTAGGTTTTTATTTTAGGTTTATTTTTAGTTTAGGTTTAGGTTTATTTTAGAATATTTTATTTATTTAGTTTAGGGTTTAGTTTAGTTTATTTTAGGTTTAGGAGTTTTATTTATTTTAGTTTAGGTTTAGGTTTATTTTATTTTGTTTTATTTTATTTTAATTTTGGTTTAGTTTTCTTTAGTTTAGGTTTGGGTTTTAATATTTATTTATTTTTTAGGTTTATTTTGGTTTAATTTTTATTTAGTTTTTTTTTATTTTATTTTATTTTAGGTTTATTTTATTTTTTTTACATTTAGTTTTATTTTATTTTGGTTTTAATTCTTAGGTTTATTTTATTTTAGTTTAGTTTAGGTTTTATTTATTTTATTTTAGTTTTTTAAGTTTAGGTTTAGGTTTTATTTATTTTATTTATTTTATTTTCTTTAGGTTTAGGTTTAGGTTGTCATTTTTAGGTTTAGGGTTTTGGGTTTTATTTTATTTTTATTTATTTTATTTAGATTTTATTTTATTTTAGTTTATTTATTTTTTGTTTTATTTATTTTATTTAGGTTTTATTTTAGTTTATTTTTTAGGTTTTAGGTTTATGTTTATTTAAGTTATTTTATTTTTTTATTTTATTTTTTTTAAGTTTTAATTTATTTTTAGGTTTAGTTTTAAGTTTTATTTTATGTAATTTTAGGTTTTATTTTTAATTTTGGTTTAGGTTTATTTTATTTTTTTTTTATTTTATTTTTGTTTTTTTAGTTTATTTTTAGGTTTTTTTAAGTTTTATTTTTTAGTTTAGTTTATTTTAGTTTAGGTTTATGTTTATTTTAATTCATTTATTTTAGGTTTAGATTTTTTTATTTTAGGATTTAGGTTTTATTTTTTATTTATTTTAGGTTTATTTAGTTTAGGTTTTATTTAGTTTTTATTTTATTTAGAGTTTTGTGCCACCATCCTTCAAGATTTTTGATGGCAGTGGGAACCCATGATAACACATTGCACACTTTAGAGCTGTTGCAACATCGTTGGTAGCAACGCTCTCGTCTTCCACCTTTTCGTTAGTAGTTTGTCAGGTGTTGCATTTGATTGGCGCACCGAACTGTCCAACGGTTCGGTGAAGACTTTTGCTAAGTTGGAGCACCTCTTCATCAAGAGGTTTGCTGGAGCTTAGTAGAGGGTGATTGTAAGTGACCTCATTGTAGATAAATAGAACTTAACGAGTCCCTTGTTGATTACATTCTCAAGTGGCACAACCTGAACATGAAATGCAAACCACACTGTCCGAATAGCATGCCATTAAGATTCTTCTCAAGAATATCCATGCCCCGGTCACCTTCATGCTTAAGGACTTTACCATCAAAACATTCAATAAATTAATCAACAAGGTGGCTAGCCTATAAGAGGAAGCCAAACAGTTTCCCTTTCCCGACCAATCATCTAGGCCAAAGCTGCAGAAAGTGTTTAAGAAGAAGTCAGGGATAGTTGTGTCAGTTGATAGAGGGAAGCAGCCAGCCAGACTTCACTATGAGAGACTATGAGCTTAGCAGCCTCTTTTGCCACCTCCTCTTCCACCACCTCAGCCATCATACTGGCCATCACAGCTGACACAATGACCATTTCCACCACATCAGCAGCCTACCAAATAGCCATATTCATATCCATTGTCAGGTAGCTACTTTCCACCTACTCTTGTCGATATATTGAATAAGCCTTATTCATGCAAGAGGGATGTAGTTAGGAAAATCTTTAAGGATCTCTTAAAGAAACTTGACTTTCAGTTACTAGAGCCTAAGAGGCCGGAGGAAGTGAGCAAGAGCGATGATCCTAGCTATTTCCTTACCACCGCATGTTAGCCATGTCTTAGAGGATTGTATCACTTTTAAGGACTAGCTTGATCACAACTACAAGTTGAGAGCCATAGTTATCCCTAAGGAATACTTATTTGAATAACCATCTAGTTCGCTAGAGTAATCCTGGGGATACTTGCAATCCTCTTAAGACCAAAGAAGGTTAGGATATCTCTATCGAACCTCTAAGAAGATCATTTCTAAGATCAAGAAGCTTCAGTGCCTAAAGTAGGTCAAACCTCCAACACCAAGGAAGGTTTGCTAGTTACAAAGGACAACTCGGGGAGGGTGATAGCCCACCAGCAGCAGCAGCTCACCATACTTTCCTGAGATAGTCCGAAAGTGTAGCCACCGTCTGAGTCAAATACTCCCTCCATCGTTGCAACTACCACATCTTCTACTAACTCTCTACACATGAGCATGTCTATCTGGATAAGGGCACTAAATCCTTTACTCGCTTTTACTTGATTTCTATCATGTGCCTCTACCCAAAAAGAAATTAATGAAGAAAGCTAATTCTACTTATATATTGTCCACTTCTGATTCTCTTGATTTTATTCCTATTGAAAGCTCTCCAAGTCTAAATAAAAATAATAGCTCTAGTAGTTTTGTTCATTTTTTATTCTAATTTAGAGTCAAACTATCCTTCTCTAAATCAATCAGGTCTACCTTTTGAGATTGACTTGGAGTCAACTAACTCTGAGGATCCCATAGGAGAAGCTGTAGGTATGCTCGATAAGAAGGTAAAACTTTCCACAAGCTCATCATTCTAAGAAGTCATCAAGTCAACCCACATGGTAAAGTTCAACCTCTTGGTAGCACCTCGATAAGGGTAATCAAGTCATTGGTTCCAGGGAGATAGCCCCTCCATAGGATGCTCCACCCATGGATATGCTTGTGGAGACCAGAGTTGATTATAATGTCTAGCTCACCTTAGAAAGTTTTAGATAAGTTAAATTACAATGCCCTTATCTTATCCAAAGAGATAAGGAAATCTCTAATCAATGCCTTACTTGATCTAGAGATATTCTTAGCTCAGTTGACTAGTACTAAAGAGGAGGCATGACACTCAAAGGATATCTTAAGAGTTACATTCAGCGATGAAGACTTACTCTTAGGGATGACTGAGCATAATCGCCTCATTACATTATAGTGGATGTTGGCAAATACAGGTTATCCAAAGTTTTGGTTGACCTAGGTGTATCAATTAACATTATGAGTTTAAGAACCCTTGGCTACTTGAGGATCAACATCTCCAAACTCCAAAAAGAAAGAATGATGTTGAGAGGATTCAATGAACAAGGTGAGAGAGCCTTGTGGTGTTTATTTTTGAATGTATGGCAGGGTGGGAGGGGAGAGGGGGTACTTTTTGACGTGATCAAGTAAAACATTGAGGAATGATGTATTATCTTAAAAGTTAGAGGCATCACCGTATAATGGACCTAATCATGTAATAAGAACTCCTAAGGCACGATGGGTCTTAAAATGTACGAGATATTTTACTCCTAAATTGCATGGATGAATAAAGTAGGGATTATGTTAAATCAGGTTCTTAAGTTTCATATGGAGGGAAGCCTCTAAAGTTAATTACATCTTAGAAAAATAAATTTCTTAAGAATACTCTCGATTAAAGTAGACAATTATCATCTCCAAAGATTTCAAGGTTAGACTATCAAAAGATTGGTTGTAATTGGAAAATCAATTTGGAAAGCTCTAAGAGAAGACTTATTTTTGGAATTCAAATGAAATAAGTAGGAAATGCTCATGATAATAGGTAGCCTAGTGAGCATTTAAATAAATCCTATGGTTGGGCTTTATAATTTTGAAGTTGAGGAGATTTATATATTTTGAGTTGAAATTTAATTAGATTACTAGGGCTTACAATCAACCAACACAAGATTGTGGGAATGCTTAAGGGTGAGAATTTACCATTCAAGGAAATAGCTACATAGATCCTAAATCTAGGGAGCTTTAGCATGACCTAAATCTAAGTGACAGGAGGACATAAGGGTTTACCTCCCAAGAGAGAATAAATTGTCTGACTTCTGGACTTATAACCACCTGGAGTGCAGCCAGCTAACTCCTCCTATGATTTTAAAACCATGTAGTTTGATCTTATGAATTGTAAGATAGCCAGGGAACTTATTTAATTAGAATGAGACTAAAGTCCTAACACACTCCCTAAGATACTAGAGCATGAGTGGTATGAGCATATGACTTAATCTATAGATGCAAAATCTTTTCAAATTTTATTTCATTTTAGACACATCATTTTGACAAAGGCTTTAGGATTTCTTATGCCTAAATGCATGATGAAATAGGTTATGGGTCAAATCAGCTAGAAGAAGGAGTTCTCCACCACAAGGGATGCCCTCATAGGTCAAGCATTCCTTTATCATGCAAGGATGGAGATCCTTCATGTTCAAGAGAGAAAGAATATGCATGCATGATGTGAAACATACAACCATATAACTAAGGGATTGCTATATCTTTTAATTATCTTATTTATGTCTTAGGATTTATGATGAGGTTATGAGTTGTTTAAAATTTATGAGTGATTAGTTGGGTAGAAAAGTTATTTTATCCTAAGAGCCTAATCTATCCAAGCTACACATTAAAGCATCAATCACTTAAGAAACTATGAAAAGCATGCCATCCTAATGCACAATGTAAACATAACATCAAACAATTATATAAACTATCATAAAAGAATAAAAGGATGGTGCTACCGCCACAAACCCTAAAAAAAGAGAAAAGATGTGTAGCCGACCTCTATCCTTATACAACCTAGAATATGAAAAAATAATTATAATTGTATTAAATGCTATGAGGGTCTTCTTTCTTCATATATCCATTTTTGATTTTTTTCCTTCTCTGATTTGGATGGTGCTTGCTTCAAAGGCATCACAAGGCACCCCAAGATAAAGCCTTCTAGCCACTGCTTGTCCTAATCCCCCATAGCACTAATCCTAATTCATATTTTATAAATTATACTTATGTGGGAAAAGTAAATCTAACTAAACCTGCAAAATATAGGTTAGCTAAATATACAAATAATCCCAAGCTATTGTATTTATAATTTGGACTTAGCACCTTACACTTGGGTAACTAAGCCCACCTATCCTAACTTTGATTATGCTTAAGGATTTAAGCAACCTACAAAAAGAGCATTCACATTTACTTTTAAGCATTCCTTAAGCATAATCACATACAGAGAATATGATTAGGCTAATATTCGCAAATCATCTAGTCTATGAAGCATACACCCTAACAACCAATCTAAAATAATACATCATCATACACATCATCCCAACTTAGAAGTGGTGACTTAATTCTAATGTGTGTAAAGGCTTGAGTGGTAAGTCTTGTTACGCATTAGGGTTGTATTTTCTATGTCTAGAAGAATTCAATTTAACATGAAAGGTTGATTTCACATGAAGTAGTTTAATTGATTTGAGAATTTAATTTCTCTTTTCTTTTGTTTCATTTGATTACACTTAACAACTAAGTGGCATAACAAGAGGAAAATAGGATTGCCCTCTTTCATCCCTACCTTAAGTCACTTTCTAAAGTATATTATTTTGATTTAGTTCTCTTTAGTGAATGGCTTATTAAATGATTTAATTAATCTTAAGTTTAGGTTCACTTTAAATAATCCTATTCAAAATGAAAGGCATCTTAAGTTTTATTTAATTGAATTACTACCACATGACATATATTAAATCAATCCTTTCCATCACATGTAACATGCTTATGATTTAATCCTAAGTGTATCTATACATTCAACATATTTTAGCACACTTAAATGATGAATGTATGTGTATGTTTAGAATTTATATTTTATTTGAATGAATTATTTAAACATATTAATTTAAAACTTTATCCAAATTCTTATACAAAATGAAATAAGAATGAAATTAAATAGATGTGTCATTGTTAAACTTGGGAAGTGAGGTAATCAAATGACCTCCTTGAAGCTAGCTAAAGCCTCGTATTCTAAGGATGTCAAGACTATATACCCATTTGCATTTAAACATATGTAAATTGTATACATGAACATAAAAAAGTAAGCTCCAAATCATATGGCTAATTAATTCAACCACTTAGTCAATTATGAATGCATGAAATTTTAATGTAAAATGGGATTTTCATTCACTAATCACATATACATATGCATGCATAAAGATATAGAAAGTTCATTAAAAGGGAAGGTAATCAAATGACCTCCTTGGGGCTAACTAAAGCCTCATATTCTGAAGTCCAAACTATGTACTTGTTTTTCTTAGACACACATGGATGTATACATAAATGAGAGAAAAAAAACCATGCAAAGATTGTATATTTTGGCATTGAATCGATTATATATATGAATTCAAACACTATCCTAATTCTAATGTTGAAATACATAAGAATGAAATCAAATGGGTATGTGCCATTGTTAAACCATGGAATTGAGGTAATCAAATGACCTCCTTAAGGCTAACTAAAGCCTCGTGTTCTGGGATGTCCAGACTATATACCATTACCATTCCATCTTATATAAATCAACACATGAATAAAGGAAAGAGAACTCAACAATCATACACTTATAAGATGCATTTCTTATGTATTAATAACTAGCATCATAGCACATATTATTATTCATTATAAGCTTTTGAAAGATACATTTGGATTTAATAGTAATAATAGCCACACATATATTAAATTAAATCAACACATATAAGCGTACATAAAGGAAATCCATTTTATTATACTTGATTTTGAAAAGATGGATGCATGAATTCAAATGACATACCAAATTTAACATGATTGGAAAGAGGACAATCAAATATAAGCATGCCATTCATTCAACCAAACTAGTTCTTAAGGACAATCAAATCAAATAGATTATTTAAAGAAAACCAAAGCTTCTTTATTAATTAAGCTTTGCATTTGATTTGATTTAAAGAGTAGAAGAGAAATCATCACTTATTGTTTTAAACCCATTTCCACATTAATGATTTGATTTAATTTGAGGAAATGTAATTAAGTTGATTTTATGGGTTAATTAAGTTGAACCCTTAATTAGAAGAATTAATTACCCTTACCTATGTCACCTTAAAGTAATTAACTAAATAATTATAAGCCAACATGATATGCATGGAAAATAAACTTACAATGATCCTAGGAAATAAAAGGGGCCTAATGCAATTGGCTTATGATTAATAGTTAGTTAGATTAAGGAACTTAATCAATCACTCTTATGGTTTTCCCACACATGTGGACTAACCATAATTTCATCAAACTCCTTTAGGTTATTAAACACCTAAAGATCTACCCCATGATTTAATTAATTAAGGTACGATGTGATTATAATTTCAATTTGATTAAGTGATTTAATTAATTAGTTAAATCTTAATTAATTTCATTTTAAAAAAGGGTGAAATGAACTTAGGGAATGGGGTCCCAACCCTATTCCTTAGTTCACTTACTATTGAATAATGATTAATAAACTTAATTAACCAATTTATTGCTATTCATGGGATTAACTAATCATTAATTAACTTAAAAGAGTAGTTAAGGTTTAATTAGTAAATTTTCCTAATTAAGTGAGCAATAAATCCCATGAAAATTGTGGGATGCAGAGGCCATCCCATAAAATTAACCCACAAAATTTGGAATTAATTGCTCAAGTAATTAAGGAGTAATTAAACTAATAAATTTTGTAAATAGACTTTAATTACTATTCAAAATTAGTTAAGATCATTTTAATTAATTCTCCTCTGAAATATCTTTAAAATGAGTATTTGTTATCATTTTTTATTTCTCTATGATTTTTTAGGATTTTTAAGTTTCTAGCCATTAAAATGATTAATTTCCTAATTGCCTAATCTTGTTGGTGCACAGCTAATACATTTTTTCACATGGCACCGTATACATCTAAAAAACTATACTTCACCACGTATGGCTAGATGTGTGCTTTCATCTCCATCCGATCTAAGATCGGACGGCTACGATTAATCCCACAAATTAATAGGATTAAATCAGATCAATTTAGTGGATCTAATCATGACTGTCTGTATTGATCATGCAGAATGGATGGTGCATGATCAAATGTCATGTGAGTGAGGGAGAATGAAGTCCGTCCACCATTGCTCACTTGATCTGAGCTTACCTGAGCTTGGATCAACTCCAAAAGGATCCCACACCTTCACGACATCAATTAGAGGGGATCCACCAGTTAAGATCACATGAGATACAAGTTTTCTTCAAAAAGCTCCAACCCATTTTGGCCTAAGGATCAATTTTGGAAGCATACCTCACTAGAGCTCAAGATAGGTAGTTCGAACGATTGAGGAAGCTTCATCTAGTGGAGATGAAGCCCTATTGAGTAGTAATTGAATCAATTCATTGACGTTCACTTGAAAGGCCATGAACTGAAGATTTGGAGCTCAACTTTGATTGAAATCTTACCTCTAGTGCTTAAAAGCTTGGGAGATGATTCATTCTTGCTCGATGAGGCCTAGAGAAGGTGCGTGCAAAGTTAATTTGAGTTTGATGGAGAAATAGGGAAGTGAGGTCAAAAATGGGAGTGTCCTATTTCGTGATGACAGAATGGCATTTTGATTGAAGAATGAGCTTGGGAGAAGGAATGGCTCTAGCATCATCTTGGGTAGCTAAGGCTCGGGAATGATTTTATGTGTGTTTGAGTGGAAACGTGTATACCCCTTCATCTTGATTGGATGGTGGGATCAAGTTTGGCTTTTAGTGGTCATTCAACAATCTCGTGGAGTAGTGGGTGGAGGAGGAGTTAGTTGGCTTGGTTGGTTGAAGGTGTGGAGGTGGCTGCAAAGGAGGAATCATGTGTGTCATATTGGTTTCAAATGTTTTAATAAGGATGATGAGGTGATTTCATCTCCCATGGGTCATGGCCAACCTAGCCACCCCTTAGGTCAGGTTGGGCAGTGTCCTAGGTGCCTAGATGGACCATTGGGAGAGTACCAAGTGGCCAAGGAATGGAAATGACCACTTACATGGGTGATTTATCTAATATGATGACCTTGACCTAAGGGTAGAATGATCATTTATCATTATATTTGATTTGGGTAGATTTGAAATGATCCAAAAGGGGGTTAGCCCAAATTTCAAGTTAATTGGAGTTGATTTGGTTAGTTCTAGATGAATTTGACTAATTTAGGTCAAATTGGTTGTCAACCAATTGGTCAAATTAGGTCAAACCAAGGGTTAGTCAAGTTCATATGATCATTTGGGATGTTTTGGTTCAATTGGTTTGGTTTAGTTTGGCTTAGATTTGATTTTGACTCATTTGAATTCAATTCAGTCAAATGGGTTAAGTTAACCAATTTGACCAAATTGGCTTGGGTTTAGTTCACCAATTGAAGATTATTGTAGGTTTTAATGTCCATTAATTTTGATTTGGTTTTATTTAGGTCAACTTGAATATTTAGGTCAATTTGGCCTAAGTAGGTCAATTGGGTTTAATTGGGTCCAATCATGGCTTTGGTCAAGTTCAACAATCAATTTAGAATGAGCTTGAGCCATTGGTTGTAATCAATTTAGTTTATATTTTGATTTGACCTAATTTGGTCTTTTGGGTCAATTTGGGTTAAGAGGACCAATTGGGTTTAGTTTCACTCAATTGAAGGTCAAGTCATATTCAAATATTGATTTTGATTTGGTATGAATCATTGGTTTCAAGGGATTTGGCTTAGGATACAATTTGGTTAGTTTGGATTCATATGGGTTAAGGGGTTGACTTGGTCAAATAACCAAATTGACTTGGTTTGACCCAATTTGTGACGATTGATCAACCTAGGGTGATCAACAATCATGTTGGGAGGTTTTGATGGGCTTGGTTCAATCCAATTTGGGTAGGATTAGAACTTAGCTCAAATAGGTCAATTGGCCACTTTGGGTCAAGTGGACCAATTGGGTAGTTGGCTTGATTTTTGGCTGAGTTTGATTTAGTTGAGTTTATATATGGATTTGGGATTGAAATATAAATTCAATTGCAATTATCTTGGGTTCAAATGGTTTTGGTTCATTTGAAAGAAGTCAAAAGGGTTGGGTTTGATTTGGGTTGATTTTGGTTTGGCTTGATGATTGTAGATTTCATTTATATTTGTAAATATGATTGAAGGTATGATGATTCATGAGAAAATCAATTGAATTTGGGTTTTGGAATGAAGAAATTTGGCTAAGTCCAGAGTTGAGTCATGTGGCTTAAGTTTGGATTTTGATTTGGTTTGATTTAGTTTTGATGATTTAAATGTATATTTCATTTAAATTTGTGAAGATGATTGAAAATATGATTGATTTGTGAGAAAATCAATTGAGTTTGACTTGATTTGGATCAAGAGTTAGCTAAGTCCATGGGATAGGTAATATGGCTTAGGAAGGGTTTTAATTTAATTTGATTTAGTTTCATTTAGTTTTGATCAATTGAATGTAGATTTGATTTATATTTAGGAAGATGATTGAAGATATAAATTGATTATGAGAAAATCAATTAATTTTGGATTGATTTAGATTAAGAGCTAAGTCCATGGGATAGGTCATATGGCTTAGGAAGGGTTTCAAGTTTGGATTTGATCATGGGCTTCAATCATTTGGTTTTGGAATTTGGGTTTGGATTTGGATTTGATGTTTGAATTGTAAGGTTTGGTTTGAGAAGGTGAACATGGATTTGATTTGGGTAGGTGGATTATCCTAATCCGTAAGGCATAACCTAAGCCTATGGTTTCCCTTCTAAGTTTTTAGGCTTAGCTTAAGTGTTTACCTAATTATTAGAAGTGTCTTATGATTAGGGAAGTCTTAGTATCTAGAACACTCCTAAGTCTAAGATGGGAAGATTGAATCCGCACTCCAAAAGTGAGGTCAATAGGCCTTAGGCTCTATAGTGTTGCCCTTGGAGATAGATGATTGGAAGATCGAAGCCAAGTTTCACACTATAGACTCGGATACATCTTTTAATGCTTTGCTTGGGAGACCATGGATACATGAGAATAATATAGTTCCATTCTTTCTACATCAGTGTATGAAGTCTGTGAGAGGTGGGATCGTCTACTATGTCAAAGTAGATCTCAAGTCATTTATTGTTCATGAGGTCTACATATATGAGGATGTGGCTTACTACCTCCCTAAAAATCAACAAGTACATTCTTGTGAACTTAGCTAAAGTTTAAAAATAAAAGAAAAAAAGAAAAGAAAGAGAAAAAGAAAAAGAAAAGAAAAGAGAAAATGAAAAAGAAAATAAAAGGGAGCAAAAATAGACTTGGAGGAGGAAGTGGAGCCTGACATTAGATTCCACCCATAGTTCTTTACTCCATTTGAACATATGGGTAGGACTACCTGACCTCCACCATGCAGAGGAAGAGGCCAGTTTAGAGGCAGCCCCAAGGGTGGAAAACCTCCTAATTGGTCATCCAATAGAAGATATATTCCAATTACCAGGAGTACAGCTACTATCCCTATAGACTTAGAATCTAGTTCATAGGATGAGTATTATATTTTTAGCACATCAGCCAACTCTTCTCAGTAGTAGATTCCCTTGGAGGTGGAACTTGAGATAGCAATGAAGACCGTGCTCCAAAGCAAATGCATAAGTTTATTCAAGTCTATATGTGAAAGTTAGGCATTGGTTGGGAACTTAGCTCTAACCCCACTTTCCTCTCAAAAGGCTAAGGGTTTGGTAGGATGAAGCCCCTAAGTCATCCATGTGTGTGAAGACTTAGAGGTTCTTTCTGGGAGCATCATCCTCAAGTCAAGATGTTGATATGGAACTTGAGGATGACTCATGTAAATATTTAATAGAATTAACTTTTGATTGGTACTTGCCTTGTGTTCATAATTTAGCAAAGAAAGGGTTAATCCCACATACTTGGTCAAAGCATAGGTCAACTACTTTGAAAGAATATAAAAGAACAAATGTGAAAGCTCTCAATCAAGACTGAGACTAGGATTCGATACAGTGGGTCTAGTCGATGATGATGATTATTGCTTAGTCATCACCAATCATTTGGAATATAATAGGTTCTTTTCAAATCACATTAACTCATATGAGAAGTTGTGCTTAAAAACTTCAGATGATCTAGATGATTTTGAAGTCAAAGATGCATTGCCAGAGTTTGAAGAAGAGATCAAGTCAACCATCGATGAGCTCAGAAATCAACTTAGAACGAAGAAGATCCACCCAACATACATCATTCTTTGTTGAATGAAATTGAATCTAATGACTTAGTTAGGCTATTCAGGAGTTTAAGGACTATTTTGCATGGAGTTATGAAGAGATGCCTATATTGGCTCTAACTAACCATAAACAGAGCCTGCTAACCCTATAAAGCAATCCATAACTAGTAAGCCAGCATCATCTCAATTAAGAAAAAAATGGCCAAATTCACATATGCATCAATTTTAGGGATTTAAATAAGGCATGTCCAAAAGATGAATTTCCACTACTAATCGAGTCGATAGTGGTCATTGCCTCATCTCATGCGATTCTTCTCTTTCATGGATGGCTCATCTTGATATAACCAAATTAAGATAGCCTTGAAGATGAAAGAAACATTTTAGAACCCCGATCATAATCTATTGCTATAAGGACATGCCTTTCATCCTTAAAAATGTCGGCTACATACCAAGGCTATCAATCTCTTTGATGAACTCATTCATCATCCTGTTGAGTGCTATATTGATGATCTCATGGTCAAAAGTAGAGAAAAGGAAGACCATCTCTTTGAGTTGAGAGTAGTTTTCAAATAGTTAATACAATTTAACCTCAAAATGAACCCCCCAAATGTGTGCGTTTAAAGTAGCTTCAGGGAATTCCTTAAGTTTGTTGTCTAACACTAGGGAATCAAAATTGATCCAGAAAGATCAAAGCAATATTAGAAATGCCACTCTCTAAAAGTTTAACTCAACTCAGATCATTCCAAGGGTGGTTGGCATATCTAAGATGCTTTATATCAAACCTATCAAGAAGATGTCATCCATTCTCAACACTTGTAAAAAAGGATGCCAAGTTCAAGTGGGATGATTAGTGTGAGCATGACTTTGAATAAATCAAGCATTACGATGACGTTCCAGAGCCTATCTTGAAAAAGTCGCTCATACTTTACACTACTACATTAGATGACTCCTTTGGTGATATGTTGGCCCAAACCAATGAAGAAGGGAAGAAAAATGCACTATACTACCTCAGCCATCATCTAATCGCTACTGAGGCTAATTATCCACCCATTTAGAAGAATTGCCTAGCTTTAATTTTTGCTTCCCAAAAGCTACAGCACTACATGCTTCCTTATAAGGTGAACTTAATCTCTAGGATCAATCCACTGCATTATCTCATAACACGGCCAATGCTATTCGGACAGTTAGCATGATGGTCCATGATCCTCTCATAGTTTAACATTACCTTTGTACACCTCCATTCGGTGAAAGGATAAGCATTAGCGAATATCTTAGAAGCACACCCACTTGTTGAATTTTACTTAATGATGATCTCTCGATGAACAAATCATGAACTTAGGGGATACTAGCATTCACTGCTAGGAGATGTACTTTGATGGTGTGGCTTTCTCAAAGAGGAGAAGAACCATATATATTCCAAGAAAGGTAGGGAATAGTTCTCTTAACTCAACCGCGATGTGATCGATTCTCATATCATCTGTCCAATCCTTGTACAAATAATGAAGCTAATGAGGCTCAAGTTGTTGGTCCGAGTTAGCTTATTACTCCAAGCATCCAAAACATCAACATCTTTGGGGACTCTCAGCTAGTTATCAACCAAATCGTTGGGTCTTATAAGGTTATAAAGCCAAAGCTCCATCATTACCACAAGTACACGATGGAGTT
Source organism: Cymbidium sinense (assembly GCA_021442155.1). Taxonomy (NCBI): domain Eukaryota; kingdom Viridiplantae; phylum Streptophyta; class Magnoliopsida; order Asparagales; family Orchidaceae; genus Cymbidium; species Cymbidium sinense. The sequence goes on along the minus strand of CM038214.1, from coordinate 96,164,195 downwards.
ATTGGCCCAAATCCTAGAGGTTGCCATTTATAAGATTCCTCGAGGAGAGAACGTCATAACATATGCTTTAGCCAAGCTTTCCAAGGAGTTGGCATGTCTGGAGGATGAGTTCATATCAATAAAGGTCCAAAATAGATAAGTCTTATCCCTTATTGATATTAAACTCATCAAAAAGTACTCTCTTGAAGGGGAGGTTGCGATTGCCAAGAAGGATGAAGAGTTAGATTGGAGGCAACCATTCATGGATTACATAAATAAAGGCAAACTACCTTAAGAGAAGTCCTAAGCCCATCAACTAAAGTAGAGAGCACTTTCCTACGCTCTTGTGGATGGTGTCTTATACCGGTGATCTTTTGATCATATGTGGTTACGTTATTTAGATAAGCATGAAGCTCATAAGATCATGACCGGTACACTCGTGGATTATGTGGAGCAAACCAATCAAGATGAAAGCCAAGATCAAGAGAGTAGGATACTCCGTCAATGATCAAAGATTGCATGGATACATCTAGGTGATGCCACCAATGTCAAATACACGGTGTGTGGTCCTACACCAACCACCCAACATTTTACATCCTACATTGGCCTCATGGCCATTCTAGTGTTGGGTACCATCAGTGGGTCCAATTGATCCTCCTTTTTTAAGGGTCATTCATCATAACTACTACACTACTTTTCCAAATGGGCAAAGGTGATTCTTTTAGAGAGGTCACTAAGCATGTGCTCTAGTTTTTGGAACCATATCATATATTTAGAGTGTCTCATGAATTATATTTGATAATGTTATTGCATTAAAGAGCACGGAGATCAACAACTTTGCCCGGAGATACAACATAGATTGGAGATAATCTACCATCAACTACCCAAGGGAAAATGGCTTAACAGAAGCTTTCAACAAAACTCTCATCCAAATACTAAAGAAGAAACTCAACAATAATAATGAAATAGTGGCATGAGCAGTTAGTTAAAGCCTTGTGGGCCTACCACACCACAAATAGAACTCCAACACAGTCTACTCCTTTCTTCTTAGTGTATGTGTCTGAATCAATTCTACCATTAGAAGTCAAACTCCCATCACTTACGATAGGTATGCATAGCAAGATCACAACAAAGTCGAACACCAAGTTGCGGTTAAAAAAGCTTGAAGGTTTGGACGAGAGATGCCTACGGGCATGTCAAAACCTCAAGTTGTACAAAGATAAAATAATTCAAGCTCACAACAAGTTGGTCCATCCTAGAGCTTTTCAAGTAAGAGAGCTTATTTTTGTTCTAAGGAGACTGGTTGTTGCCCATTGTAAGATGGGACGCAAGTTTGAACCCACTTGGGAAGGCCCTTTTTCAATAGAGAAGGCCTACAAAAGAGGATCTTATCAGCTTATTAATCATAAGGGAGAGCATTCAATGCTTCCGATCAATAGCTCTACTTAAAGAAAGATTATAAATCATGTTTGAAAATAATTATCATCAATGAAAATTCCATTTATTCAATCTCTTCCATGTTGAAAGTATTCTTGTTTGCGAATCCTCCATGATGTGTTTAGGGTAGGTGTAAGGAACCAAAGTGGCATCCTATCCTTCATCGACATAATACAAACACAAAATACACAGAAACATATAAAATAAACACATATTTTTATCTCGGGCTACTCTGAGTTGAGATAATTCCCCCAGAGACACTCACTCAATAGCTACTCTGGGTCGGGCTGACATGCTACCCTGCTAGTGTGTCACCCATTCATCTTCTTATTTTGGAGGATGTAAGTCTGCTATGCTTTCCTTCCTTACTTAGCCACTGCACACCAACAAGCACCTTGTTAGTTTGGTAGGCCTTATTGCGTGGCCAGTAAGCTACCTTATGTTGGCTTCATTTAAGAGGATGTGAATTTCCTATGCTTTTTCTTAGATTAGCCTTTGTCAACTAATTGGGTCGAGTATATTAGAGGTTTAGCATAAGTCCCCTAGCTCCCTTCCTCAACTATTTTAAGTTTGGGTCTTTTCCTTAGGGCTCCTCTTAGTAGTCAGGTCATAGCATCTGTCCCACTAATGACAGACTATCCTAATGATTAGTTCTGCTTAAAAAGTTGTAAGCCTTCATGATTTCTATCCAGATTGATTGTTGCACACCAATAGCCACCTTTGTTTGGTTGGTTCTCACTATGCTGATAGATACACCACTCATTTTGATGGATACACCTTAGGTTGGTTGGTTCTAGCACCTTAAGATACACCACTCATGGCGATGTAAGTCTACACTTTCTCCTTGTGTTGGCCAGTACACCTATAGGCTTTCTTTCCAAGCTCGTGATAACGCCCTAGCAACACCTCTCCTATAACTATATTTGGTTCACATCATTTGTGACCCCATTTAGACACTACCCGGGTTACTATCAGATTGGATAGTTCCCCTTTCCTACTAACCACCCCTATGGTTGGAGAATCCATCTTATAGATGTGTAGATTCTCTGGTTGGTCTAGTAAATCTGAGATAGGTCAAGGTCGACATAGCCCTTTCTTAGTGTGGTCCCTCGCACACCAACAGGGTCTACACAAACATATCAACAAAATATATATTCACTTGTGACACCCCTAGCAATACTTTTTCCCAAGCAGACATCCTATATTTATGGGAGTGTTAGTAAAACTCCCTATAGAAATCATCGACTACTCTTGCGTTGATATATGTCCCCAACAACATTCACTTAGTAGTCACTCCTAAGTTGGGTTCAATTTGTTGTGCTATCGACAGGTCACCCCAGAAGCTTTTCCTTGGTTTAGAAGATGTAATTTTGTTATGCCTTCTTCCTAGCATAATTGTTGCACACCAAAAGAAACCCCTTAGGTTGGCTAGCTCTACCCCATAGCCAGTAGACTATCCCTTTGGATTTGTAAATCTGAGATAGGATAAGTCTGATATGGCCCCTTCTCACTGAGTCCATCGCACAACTACATGGTCCATAAATTAAATCGATCAAACTTGACCTAGCTCACATCCCTAGCAAATATGCCCTTAATTTGAAATCAAACAAACCAAAAAACCATATCAAATACATGAAATTAAGATAAAATTAATCGACTACTTTTGAGTTGACATAAGTCCCCAACATCATTAATTCAATAGTCACCCTAGGTTAGGTTCAATTTATTGTGCATTCAATAGGTCACCGCTGTTTGCTTTGGAAGATGTAATTCTACACCTTTTTCCTAGCAGCTTGTTGCACACAAAGGCAACCCTTAGGTTAGCTAGCTCTACCTCATAGTTGGTAGACTATCCATTCAAATTTGTAAGCATGAGGTAAGTCAAAGTTGATATAGCCCCTTTTCAATGGTTCATCGCACACCAATAGGGTCCATACGTTAACTCAGATTAAATTAAACCCAATCTAATTTTCCCTAGTGGAGCCCCAAATCATATATAAACAAGTCAAGCAAATAAATTAAATTAAAAAACCAACCTCCCCAATGGAGCCATATTAAACTAACACCCATAATAAATTCTAAATCAAAGAAATATAACCAAACTCTTATTCCTATTGAATACATCCCCAAATAAAACTATGAAATCAAACTCAAATCCCAATCCCCAGTGGATAGCCCAAACCTGCTTCCCTAGTGGATGGTTCATATACTTGATCCCTAATGACTCGAGCCCATATCTCTAGCAGATATGCCTCCACATCAATTAAAACAAAAATAATTAAAGTCAATTCGATCTTAATCCCAGTGGATTATAGATTCTTATCCCTAACAAATCTTCTTTCCATAAATCATATAATAAAATTAAATTCAAACCTTATCCCCAACAAATTTTCTTCTTCTATGCCCTCGACATAGACCCCTCACATGTCATGTCCAATGGATGTATTATCCTCTAGTGAATCTCCCTCTATGTCCTTGACATGGAATTCTCATCAAATCTTATTTCTTCTCTAATGCACACCTTTAATACTTCAACCAAAAGCCAAATAATGTATTTGTTAAAATTATATCATCTTAACATTATAATCAACATTTTATGATTTGTGATGGTGCAAGCTCAAACTAACTATACAATATCATGCTAAACATATTATAGTGTGAATTAACACACTATATTATATTATAATATATGATGTTATATTATAATTTGCTATAATATAATATATTATCTAACATTACACCTCATTAGAATCACTTAAAAGGAACAAATAACAAAATTTTCTCAAAATATGAATATTGTTCATTTTGGATGTAAAATTGTTATTTTTCTATTAGAAATGGTACAAAATAGCATAATTTTGGTGTTGCTTCTTGGTGTGTGCTGTGGATTTGGCCAAATTCTTCCATTTAACCTTCAAATTAACATTTTTATGAGTTTTGACCCAATGTATTATAACAAAAGTAAAACATACTAAAATGTACAATAACATTTAGTAACACACCACCACATTCATATATATGTGAAGTTATATTGTTATGTAGATTATATTTTAGTATGCTTTCATAAAATATATTATCTCACATTACACCTTAAAATGAATCACTTTAAGCAAAAAAAACTATAAAATTTGGTTGAAAATGAACATTTATTTTGGATGCAAAATTCCATTCTTTTGATTAAATGACATACCATAGCGCACCCCTAATGATGTTCCCTAAAGCTTACCTTAAATTTGGCCAAATCCTATCATCTCAACCTATAAATCAAAATTTTCATGAATTATACCAGTACAAACTCTATTATATCATACTATAACAAACTAAAATATGCTAAACAATAAGCAATAATACAAAATAATATGCTATAATGCATGATGCTACACTATGTTTTGGCATCTTATATTATAATACACTATAACATATTATATTTTATTATATTGCATATCACATCACAAGGGGTTGCTTAAGATAACAGAACCATTAAATTAGTCTAAATAATTAAAACTATATATTTTTGTCGTATCACTTACATATTTTAAATTGAAATAATAAATTATGATTCCATGATCTACTTATTTAGAATTTGGCCAAATTCTACCATTTTAAATTCTAAATCAACATTTTTTTAAATAATTCTAGTGTAAGCTCAACTGCATGACCATAAAATACTAAAAGAATTTAAAATGCATTGATTAATATATTATGATATATGATGCTATACTATGCTACAACATATAATGTTTATTTTTAACATGAAATCTAACTTTTTATACTCCAAGTGGCGCAACACACCTTTGGTACTACAACCTAATTCCCACTTCAAATTTAACAAATTTCATTATCTAATTTATTAAATTAATATTTTTATGATTTATATTAATATAGACTATAGGGCATAATACCATAACATACTAAAACATTTCAAAAGATCTTATAACATCCAAAACACATCACTACATGCTCAAATATATGATGCTACATTATATTATAATATATGGTATTATAATATGATCTAGGTTAGGGTTTAGGGTATTCAAATCTCTAATAGTCAAGGAAAGTCTCTTGAAGGCATTTTCTTTAGCTACCATAACTATGTTAGATTAGGTCATTCTTTAGATCTACCCTAATGACATCTTTATTCAAGGTTAGGGTTAGTTTTGGGTTTAGGGTTAGTTGGGTTTAGGGTTTAGGGTTTAGGTTTGGGGGTTTAGGGTTTAGGGTTTAGGGTTGTAGGTTTTAGTGTTTGGGATTATGGTTTTGAGGTTTTGTTTAGGGTTTGTGTTTAGGGTTTGGGTTTAGGGTTTGGGTTTAGGGTTTAGTTTATTATTTTAGGTTTAGGTTTAGGGTTTAGGGTTTAGGGTTTAATGTTTAAGGTTTAGGGTTTAGGTTTTAGGTTTAGGATTTAAGTTTAAGTTTAGGGTTTAGGGTTTAGGGTTTAAGGTTTTTTTGATACAAAGAACAAATTCATATTCAACATTTCTTCTTTTAGATTTCATTAACCAAGTAACATGCCAAGTTTTCTGAGACACAAGTGATGACATAGATAAAAAATGAGCACCCATAGAGAAAATCAAAAAACCTAGATAAGTAGGACCATCTCTATTATAAAGACATTATTTCATAAGCAATAGATCGATCATCATCGTTCAGTTCCATCGAACCACCCACCTCTCGAGTAGTGGGATCCCATCATATCCTGACCTCCCAGCCACCACCATGGTTGTAACCTCATCACTGCCTCCCCATAACCACCACTCCAACCACCTCCATATCCACCAACACCTCCAGACCCCCACCACCACTATGATAACTGCCGCTTTTGCCTTTGGCTCCAATGATAAATTTAGATAGAGCCTAGTTGATGGTGATATTCCTCCCATCAAGGTTCTGCCCATTCTTTGGGTTTAGGGTTAGTTTAGGGTTTAGGGTTGGGTTGGTTTAGGTTTTGGGATTTGGGGGTTTAGGGTTTGGGGTTTGTGGGTTTGTGTAGGTTTGGGTTTAGGGTTTGGGGTTTAGGTTGAGTTTTAAGGCTTAGGGTTTAGGGTTTTAGGTTTAGGTTTTAGGTTTAGGGTTTAGGTTTTGGGTTTAGTTTTTGGGTTTAGGGTTTAAGGTTTAGGGTTGTAGTTTAGGGTTTAGGTTTATTTAGGTTTAGGGTTTAGGTTTTTTTTAAATTAAGTAAACCAAGGTTTAAGTGTATTTGTTTATTTTTATTTATTTAAGTTTATTTATTTTTTTTTGTTTTATTTAGGTTTTTTTTTATATTTATTTATTTTAGTTTATTTATTTTAGTTTTATTTATTTTAGTTTAGGTTTTTTAATTTTAGTTTATTTTAATGTTTAGTTTATTATTTAGGTTGGTTTATTTTGATTTTATTTTTTGGTTTAGGTTTTATTTTTAGGTCTAGGTTTTGTGTTTTTATTTTAGGTTTATTTTTAGGTTTTATTTTTAGTTTAGGTTTAGGTTTATTTTTATTTTGTTAAGTTTATGTTTATTTTTAGGTTTAGTTTATTTGAGGTTTATGTTTAGGTTTTATTTATTTTAGTTTAGTTTATGTTTAGGTTTATTTTTTTTATTTTTTTTATTTTATTATGTAGGGTTTTTTTTTATTTAGGTTTTATTTTCTATTTACTTTAGGTTTTATTTTAAAGGTTATTTTTAGGTTTAAGTTTTATTTAGTTTTATTTTAGTTTATTTTAGTTTATTTATTTTTTTTTATTTATTTATTTTATTTATTTATTTTATTTATTTTTTTATTTATTTTTATTTTAGTTTACATTTTAAAATTTATTTTATTTATAGTTTAATAGTTTATAGTTTAGGTTTAGGTTTTTGGGTTTAGTGTCAGTTTTGGGTGTGGTTTAGGTCAGGGGGGGGCCTGGGAGTGTAGGTCCTTTTAGTTTAGGTTGTTTAGGTCATTGTGTTTAGAGTCATTTTAGGGCCCAGGATTTATGCCTCAGTTTAGGTTTAGGTTTAGTGCTCAGTTTTGGGTGAGTTAGGTTAGTAGGCTCAGTGGGGGAGTGTATTTTAGTATTAGAGGTAGGGTTAGGAGTTTAGGTAGGGTCAGAGGGTGTAGGTGGTCAGAGTTAGGTCATAGTTGGGTCAGTTTCTGTGGTAGTTTAGGTGGTAGTGGTTTAAAGTTTAAGTTTAAATTAAACCAGTTTAGGTTTATTTAGTTTATTTTATTTATTTTATTTTATTTTATTTTTTATTTTATTTTATGTTTTTATTTAGTTTAGTTTATTTAATTTAGGTTTATTTTATTTTAGTTTAGGTTTTATTTTACTTAATTTTGGTTTAAGTTTTAGGTTTACTTTTAGTTTAGTTTTATTTTATTATATTTTTTAAGTTTTATTTTATTTTTGGTTTAGGTTTTTTATTTTAATTTTAGGTTTTAGTTTATTTTAGGTTATATTTTTAGTTTTAGGTTTATTTTAGTTTATTTTATTTAGTTTAGTTTATGTTTAGTTTATTTTAGGTTTAGGTTTATTTTATTTATTTAGTTTAGTTTATTAGTTTAGTTTAGGTTTATTTTATTTTGTTTATTTTATTTTATTTTAGGTTTAGTTTTTTGGTTTAGGTTTTGGTTTTATTTTATTTTAGTTTTTTTAGGCTTAGGTTTTTATTTAGTTTCATTTTATTTTATTTTAGGTTTATTTTAAATTTTACATTTAATTTTTATTTTTATATAAGTTTTTATTCTTAGGTTTATTTTATTTATTTAGTTTAGTTTAGTTTTTATTTATTTTTTTTATTTTATTTTATATTTAGGTTTAGATTTTAGTTTAAATTTATTTTATTTTATTTTATATTATATAGTATTTTTTATAAATATTATTTTAGGTTTATTTAGTTTAAGTTTAGGTTTTAGGTTTAGGGTTTAGGGTTTGTTTGGGTTTAGGGTAGGTTTGGGTAGGGTTTAGGGTTATTTTTAGGGTTTAGGGTTAGGGTTTTAAAAAAGTAATCACATTTAGTTTATTTATTTTTTTTTAATTATTTTATTTAATTTATTTTTTTTAGTTTTATTTAGTTTAGTTTATTTATTTTAGTTTTATGTATTTTTTATGTTTTTTATTTTAGTTTTTTAAGTTTAGTTTATTTTAGTTTAGTTTTCTTTTATTTTATTTTTAGTTTAATTTTATTTTATTTTAAAGTTTTATTTTAGTTTATTTTATTTTATTTATTTTAGTTTAGGTTTAGGTTTAATTTATTTTGTTTAGGTTTAGGTTTATGTAGTTTAGTTTAATTTTATTTTACTATGTAGGTTTATTTTATTTTTTTATTTTTTTAGTTTTAGGTTTAGGCTTTATTTTTATTTATTTTTTTTATTGGTTTTTATTTTAGGTTTAAGTTTCTACTTAGTTTTATTTTATTTTATTTAGGTTTACCTTATTTTGAATTTAGGTTTAGTTGTTATTTTATTTAGGTTTTTTATTTTAGTTTAGTTTAGGTTTTTTATTTATTTAATTTTAGTTTAGTTTTATTTTTTTATTTACTTTTAGGTTTAGGTTTAGGTTTTAGTTTAGGTTTTATTTTTTATTTTATTTTGGTTTATGTTTTATATTTATTTTATATTTAGGTTTTATTTAGTTTAGGTTTAGGTTTTATTTTTTTTAGGGTTTTTTTGGGGTTTGTGGGGTTTTGGTTTAGTTTTAGGGTTCAAGTTTTAGTTTAAGGTTTAGGGTATTTGGTTTTTTTAAGAGATCAAATTGATTCAACATTTCTTCTTTTGATTTCATCAACCAAGTAACACACCAAGTTTTGAAGATATATGACATAGATAAAAAATGACGCATAGATAAATCAAAACCCCGATAACTAGAACCATCTCTCTATAGAAAGTCACAATTCCCTAAGATCGATCATCCGTTCTTCCATTTATCTAGTTCTGACCATAACCACCCCTCTCGAGTAGCTGATCCACCATCATATCCCTGATCTCTCCCTCCACCACCACCACAGTTGTAACCTCCATCACTCGACCCGCCTCCATAACCACCAGTATTCCAAACACCATCTCCATATCCACTAGCACCTCCAGATTCTCCACCACCATTGTGATAACCATGACCTCTGCCTTTGCCTCCATCGCCAAATCTAGACTAAGCTTGGTTGACGGTGATGTTTCTGCTATCAAGGTTCTGCTCATTCTTAAGTTTAGGTTTATTAGGTTTTAGGGTTTAGGATTATTTTTTAATTTATTTCATTACTTTATATTTATGTTTAGGGTTTAGGGTTAGGGTTTAAGGTTTAGGGTTTAGGGTTTAGGTTTTAGGGTTTAGGGTTTAGGGTTTAGATTTAGTTTGGGTTTTTTGGGGTTTATGCTTTAGGGTTTGTGTTTGGTTTGGGATTTTGATTTTGGGTTTAGGGTTGTAGGTTATGGTAGAATTTTAGGTTTAGGGTTTAGGATTTAGGTTTTATGATTTTTTTAAATTAAGTAAACTAGTAGGTTGATGCTTATTTAGTTTGTTTACTTTATTTTTTATTTATTTTAGTTTACTATATTTTTTATTTTTATTTAGTTTAGTTTATTTATTTTAGGTTTATTTGTTTTAGTTTATGTTTTTTTATTTTTATTTTATTTATTTATTTTTTAGTTAATTTATTTTTATTTTATTTTGTTTAAGTTTTATTTTATTTAGTTTAGGTTTTATTTTATTTTAGGTTAGTTTTAGGTTTTATTTTTTAGGTTTATTTTAGGTTTTATTTTTAGTTTAGGTTTAAGCTTATTTTAGTTTATTTTATTTTATTTAATTTAGTTTAGCTTTAGTTTATTTTAGGTTTGTTTATTTATTATAGTTTATTTTAATTTAGTTTAACTTTAAGTTTATTTTATTTTTTTATTTTAGGTTTAGGTTTTTGGTTTTTTTTATTTTTATTTATTTTTAGGTTTATTTTAAGTTTATTTTATTTAGTTTTATTTTATTTTTTTTTAAGTTTATTTTAATTTATTTTACATTTAGTTTTTTATTTAGGTTTTTATTCTTAGGTTTTTTATTTTTTTTTTTTTAGGTTTTATTTATTTTATTTTATTTATTTTTCATTTAATTTATTTTTTTTTAGGTTTAGGTTTAGGTTTTAGTTTATTTTATTTTATTTTATTTTGTATTATATTTAAGTTTTTTTATATATTTTATTTTTAGGTTTCTTTAGCTTTTTAGGTTTTTTAGGTTTTAGATTTAATTTTGGTAGGGTTTAGGGTCTGGGTTGTGGAGGGTTGGGTTAGTTTAGGTGGGTTTAGTGTAGTTGGGTTTTTTTAGTTTAGGTTAAGGGTTTAGGGTTTCTTTAAATTAAGTAAACCAACAGGTTTAGGTATTTATTTATTTTATTTTATTTATTTATTTTATTTATTTTTATTTATTTTGTTTATTTTATTTAGTTATTTATTTATTTTGTTTTTTTTTATTTTAGTTTATTTTTAGTTTTTTTTTTTTTTACTTGAGTATTATTTTATTATATTTTTAGGTTTTTTATTTTATTTTAGGTTTAGTTAGGTTTTATTTTATTTTTTTAGGTTTTAGGTCTTTATTTTATGTTTATTTGTAGGTTTTATTTTTTAGTTTTTTTTTTTTAAGTTTAATTTATTTTATTTAGTTTAGTTTAGGTTTAGGTTTAGTTTAGTTTATTTTAGGTTTAGGTTTATTTTATTATTTTTAGTTTATTTATTTTATTTATTTATTTATTTTATATTTATTTTAGGTTTAGTTTTTTTTATTTTAAGGTTTAGGTTTTATTTATTATTTTATTTTATATTTTATTTTTAGGTTTATTTTTTAGTTTTAATTTTTATTTAGTTTTTATTTATTTTATTTTAGGTTTATTTTAGGTTTATTTTATTTCTATATTACGTTTAGTGTTTATTTGATTTAGTTTTTATTTTTATGTTTATTTTATTTTTTTAGTTTAGTTTAGGTTATTATTTAATTTATTTTAGTTTCTTTTATTAGTTTATTTTATTTAGGTTTAGGTTTAGGTTTTAATTTATGTTTATGTTTTATTTTTATTTTATTTTTAATTTTATTTAGTTTAAGTTTAGCTTAAGTTTTTATTTTATTATTTTATTTAGTTTAGTTTATTTATTTATTTTATTTTTTTATTTTATAATAGGTTTTTTGTGGAGGGTTTAGGTTTTAGAGTGGCTCAGGGTTAGTGCAGGGTTATGGTGTGGATGGTAGTGATCAGCAAGGCCATGGTTTAGGGTATTAGGTTTAGTGTTTTAGGATCTTAGTTTTAGGGTCAGACCTGGGCTCAGGTCACCCAGGTGTGGTCCAAGGATCAAGCTCAGTTTAGGGCTTTAGGGTCAGGTGGATTTGGGAGTAGGTGGTGTGGAGTTTAGGAGATCAGGTCAGGTGGCCTGGGGTAGTTATGGTTTGGGTTTAGGGTAGGATTTAAGATTTTTATATGGTGGAGTATATTTAGGTTTTATTTGTGGTTTAGTTTGGTTTAGATTTTTTTAGTGATAGTTAGGTTTAGGGAGGTGTTAGGTTTAGATTTAGGGTTTAGGGTTTTAGGGTTTAGGGTTTATGGATTAAGGTTTAGGGTTTTTAGGTTTTTGGGTTTAGGGTTTTTGGTTTTTAGGTTTTTTTTACAGAGAAAAAATTTAGATTCAACATTTCTTCTTTTCAATTTCATCATCCAAGCAACACACCAAGTTTTCTAAGACACAAGTGATGATATAGATAAAAAATGGGCATGCATCGAGCAAATCAAAAACCCTAGATAGCTAGAATCATCTACTATAAAGACAGTTCCATACATCGATCGTTTCTCGCTTCTCTAGTTCCCATTAGAACCACCCCGACCTCTTGGATCCACCATCATATCCGACCGTCTCCTCCTCACCACATGGTGTAACCTCCGTCGCTCCTCCCGACCTCCATATCCACCAGCACCTCCAGATCCCCCACCACCACTACAATAACTGCTACCTCCACCTTCGCTTCCACTACTAGATCTAGACTGAGCCTGGTTGACGGTGATGTTCCTACCATCAAGGTTCTGCCCATTCTTAGGGTTTAGGTTTATTTTATTAATTTATTTAGTACTTTAGGTTTAGGTTTAGGGTTTGGGTTTTAGGGTTAGGGTTTAGGGTTTAGGGTTTGTTGGCTTAATGAGCCTCATGTTCAATCCGATCAATTTTGATGATAACAAATGAATGCTTGGATGTTCAATGTATGTTTTATGTGTTTCATATATATTAATTGCTAATTACATATCCAATACATCTCACAATATGTTTGAGGAAATTGCAAGAATAAGAATGAAAGATAGATCAAAATGGATAATGTGAAGCTCAAGATACAATATTTTAGGTTATATGAATTTATAACTATCTTAGAAATTCATATGAGTTCATTGGCATGAATGAATTTGCTCACAACTTAACATATTATTTTTTATTTATTTTAAATAATGATAATGAGGTTAATTTATATAAGTCATTATCTAATTAACATTCAATTATATGTTTCATACATAGCATTTGAATTGTCAAAATAATAAATGATAATAAATTATGACTATTAAGTGTAATTAGTTTATATACTTAATATAATTAAATATTTCAATTTAATTTTAAGGCTTAATGATAACTAACATATGTATGATTATATATAAATTATATAATAATATTTAAATGTCATATTTCAAAATTAACAAAAATATGTGGAATTTTGTATTTTAGCCAAAGTCATTTTATAATCAAGGAATTTATATCTGATTTCATTTCCAACGGATTCCTTGGATTTTTTTCCTTTAATTTGATAGGATACATTACCCACGTTTGATTAAAATTGAATTTATTATGACTTTTCAAACATTAGCTAATTTTAATAATGAATGCATGCTACATGCTTTGAATATATTAAGAGCCATATTTGATTATTTTTGACTTGCCCATGTGAATTGTCAAATTTTGGTTGTTTAAATTTAATATTTATTTAATATAAATTATATTTTTATTGAATATTAAATTATTATATGATAAAATGATGTTAGAATAATATTTTTTTGAAATAATTTAGAATGACCTTCTTGCTTATAAATAACCCTCATTCTCTTGATGAAAGCATTCCTCATTCAAATTCAAAATCCCTCTAGCAAATCTAAGAGAAAATTTCCTAGATTTTCCTTCCAAGTGTTCTCCAAATATTGCAAGATCTAATCCTTGATTTGAAAGCTTCAATATCTTCAACTAAGCCAGCTTTCTCAAATTACTTAAGTTTCTTTTCTTAATCTTAATCCCTCTGTAGTTGTTCATACTATTTTCACCATCTATTCATTCTATCCAATTTATACTTTTTAGTGGATTAGTCTTTGGACATCAAAGTCTAAGTTTTTTGCATCAAAGTCTCTTTAATCATTTTTTTGTGAAAAGCTCTGTTGATAGTTTGTAGGATTTATTTCAACTTGTTGAAATTTTTATCTTCCTACAAATTTCTTGGTTTCTTGAAATATTTCTTCATTAGTCTTATTTGAAAGATCATTTATTCTTAGATCTATTTTAGAAGTATATTTTAAGCATTTCAAATTAATTTATTATGTGGAAATTATTTTTATATTTGTTAGATCTCTTTTAATTAAAGCTTACTAGTTTACTTAAATCTATCATATACTAATTTTATTTAAGTATTTTGTGATTAGTTGTACTAATTAAAATATTCATTTTGGTTAAAATAAACTAAATTATTGTTGGAATTTTAGAGTATATGCTAGATCTATTATAAATCAAGTTTCTCTATCAAAATAAAAATTTATAAAAAATTAAATTCTTATTCATCACTTATTATTTAATTTCAACTAATATCCTTTATTTTAAAATTTTTATCTTACTAAAATTTAGTAAAGCTTGCTGTTTCTATTGTTTAATAATTAATAAAAAGGAAGTTTAGTGTAAAGTTAATCTTTCTTACACTATTATATACATACTAGTTATAGTTTCTCTTAAACATAAAATTATTCCTTGCTGAAATTTAATTTATTGTGCAGTAGACTATTATGAATTTATTTTAAAATTATTTTTATATTAATCAAAATTATAATAACATAAACATCTTAGCAAGATCACTTTAAGATATTTATTTAATATTTTTATCAAAATTAAGTGAGCATTATATTTTGCCAAATTAGTAAGTTGTAAAGTGATCATTTATAAGTTGTGAGATCACTTTTGAATTGGATAGCTTGGTATATTTGTGAGAGATATATTTTATCAAACTTTATTATTTTGTATTTTTCTTTCATGATGTAAAATTTATATTGTACTTCCCTTTGTAGGAGTACCTATTGTATTGTATTCGCTATAGAGAGTACTATTTGTAAGAGATTTTGCATTTAGTGGATTCCTAACGGGGCTAGTATGGAGCCAATTTTGGGGTTTGAACCAATAAAAAATTTTGTGCCTATTGTCTCTCTTTACTTTATGTACTTTTATTTTTGTTGCATTAAGAATTGTATCTTGTCATTATAAAATCAAAAATTAATTTTCTACTAAAACTTAAAATTTAAGATTTAACTTTTAAAATTTCTAATATCGCCAAATTCATCACCCTCCCTCTTCCCTCTTGGGTGCTATAGTGACTCATAATTGGTATCAGAGCTTAGGCTCTTTTATTGGTTGAACATCCAAGAGTAGATCTTTTCACTATGGCACAAGGTTTTCCAAAGGGTTCCCTACCAGAGGGACAATCCACTCATAGACCTCCACTTTTAGATAGTGTATCATTTGATTATTGAAAAAAATAGAATTAGTACATTTTTAAGAGGTCAAGATGCATGGATGTGGTATATGTTGACACATCAATATCATACACCCACAGCAGAAGTAAATGGCATTAAAGTAAAAAAGCCTTTTGAGGAATGGATTGTAGCTAAAAGAGAACTTGATGAATTAAATGCTACGCTTGTAATAATTTTACATTTTATTACTTGATGATTACATAACATTTTCTATGTTAACTACAACAAAAGAAATATGGGATAAACTCATTATAACTTATGAAGGAACTACTTAGAGATGCTCACATAAATGACTTGTTCATGAATATGAGTTATTTTATATGTCTCCTTTGAATCTATTTTGATATGTATACTAGATTCATGAAAATAATTAATACATTGATTCTCTCAAAACATATAGGAATCAAGACTATCTATAAGATTCTTAGATGTCTTCAAAAGAATGGGAAACCAAAGGAAACTATTAAGGAAGGATTTATCTACTTATCCACTTGATCAATATTGGGTTCGATATAGCACATGATAGTTATTTCTTAAAGGATAAGATGGATAACTCAAGAAAAAGGGAGAAGGACAAAGGAAAAGCCATTGTTTTACAAGTTGATGATAGTGATCATACCACTCAAGCTCATATAAGTGATGAGGTGGTCATGCTATCAAAAAAAAGAGATTGAATGCTAAGGAAGAAGAATCAAGGTATAAAAAAATATAAAGATAAATTTCAAACTAAGATATCAAGTGAAGGATCATTTTCTACCATGAAAAAAGCCTAAACAATAAGAGGTGATTTTCAACTTGTTGAATCAAAGAAGAAAGATTGATGTGGATGTTAAAGACATATGAAGAAGATAAAGTACCATAAGAGAAGAAGAAGAAGGTTTTTACATATGAAAAGATTCAAAGAATAAGATTTCATTTATGAAGAGGATTAACACATATTTCTTATAAAAATAAATGTAGTATTCTCATGAATGTTGTGAAAATAAAGAATATGTGTAATTGATAGTATGAAATATTATGATAGATAAAGATAAATTGAATTTAGAACTCATGATGATTTGTTTTTGCATTAATAATGCAAAAAAATATTTATTGCATGTTCTTTTGTAAGAATTCACTCATTTAAAATAAATTTTTTAGTAGAAGACAAAAATAATTTATTTCCATTAGCAAGCTATGTAAAAATTATGGTTTGATTGTTGATGATTTATGATATATTGTTTATAAAAAATGATGAAAAGATGATTTATTTAGGAAAAGACATAAAAAAAATTTTTAATTATTGTTCATGATGGAATTTGAATTTATTATTTAAAAATTATGAGGATATAAGGATTAATATAGAACATATATTAGAAATAAAAAATTGAAAATAGAATATTATGCTTGATTGCCAAATTAAATTTTAGGTGGAAGTAAAATATATTGTCATGTTATGTGATGAATAGGATCTATTTTAGACCAATTTTGAAGAAGACACCCTATGAATTGTTTTTTGGAAAGCAGCCTAAGATTGAGCACTTTCATGTATTTGGATGTAAATGCTTTATTTTAAATAATGGAATAGAGCATTTAGGTAAGTTTGATTGAAAATCATATGATGGTATTTTCTTAGGATACTCTCTTTCTAGTAGAGCTTATAGAGTTTTTAATAAGAGAAAAAAATGATTGAAGAAGAATCAATACATGTTATTTTTGATGAAAATTTAATTGATCCCATTAGAAATGAAGTGATTGATGAAGAGATTGATAATTTTAAGAAAATATCTTTAGAAGATAATGTGGATGATTCATTGCCTAAAGAATGGAAATATAATAAAAATCATCCAAAGGAACTAATTATAAGAGATCCTTCAAAAGGAGTTATGACCAGAAGACATAGTAGAGGTTGTAGATCATTCAACATTTTTATCCAAGGTTGAATCTAAAAATTTAGAAGAAGCATTAAAAGATAATTTTTTGGATTATTGCTATGGAAGAGGAGTTGAATCAATTTGTAAGAAATGATGTTTGGGAATTAGTCCCAAGACCCCAAGATCAAAATATCATTGGAACAAAATGGGTCGTAAGGTTTAAGGGTACATACAAGTTGAAGGTATAGATTTTGAAGAATCTTTTGCACCCAGAAGCAAGACTAGAAGTTATTAGGTTACTCCTTACTTATGCTTAGTTTAGGGATTTTAAACATTTTCAAATGGATGTCAAGGGTGCATTTTTTGAATGAATTTATTGACCAAGATGTATTTGTAGAGCAACCACCTAGATTTGAGAGCCTTGATTGTCCAAATCATGTGTATAAATTAAAGAAAGCCTTATATGGTTTAAAATATGCTCCTCATGCTTGGTATGATAGGTTAAGTAACTATTTAATAAATCATGGATTTAGAAAGGGTAGAGGAGATACCACCTTATTCCTTTAAGAGCATAGATGATGATTTGATTATGGTACAAGTGTATGTAGATGACATATTATTTGAAGTATAAATGAATCTTTGTGCCATGAGTTCTCATCTTTGATGTCTAAAGAGTTTGAAATGAGTATGATGGGAAAAACTTAATTTTTCTTAGGTCTTCAAGTGAAGCAATAAAAAAATGGCACATTCATCTATCAAACCAAGTACAAAATGAATTGAGAGGTTTGACATGAAAATATTTAAAACTAGTAAAACTCCTATGAGCCCATCTACAAAATTGATTTAGATGAATTAGAAAATATTGATCAAAAAACTTTATAGAGTATGATAGGTTCACTTTTATACCTTGCTAGTAGTCTGATATTATGTTTATTATTTGTTTGTGTGCTCATTTTCAGGCCAAACCAAAAGAATCTCATTTAATTGCAGTCAAGCATATCTTTTGGTATTTGATAGGCCCTATTATGTTAGGTTTATGGTATCCTAAAAATTCTTTATCATGTGATTTGGTTGGTTATTCTGATGTTGATTTTGTTGGAAGTAAAGTAAATAGAAAAAAACACATCAGCTATGTCTTGGTCATCCATGAAAGAAAATTATGTAGATTTATCCACAACTGAGGCTGGGTACATAACTTTGATAGTTCTATTGCTCAGGTCCTTTATTTAAAGCAACAATTAAAAGATTTTGTTATTAAGCAAGATCACATTCTAGTTCAGTGTGATAATACTAGTGCTATTAGTTTGACACAAAATCTTATCCTGCACTCACGAACCAAGCATAAATAAATTAGACATCATTTTATTAGGGATCATGTTTTGAAAGGTGATGTTAATATTAATTTCATTAGTGATTTACAAATTGCAAATATTTTTACAAAACCATTAGAAGAATATTTGTACTTTAAGATAGATGCTTGGAATGTTAGATCCTAATATTTAAAAGTTATGTAGTTCTCACTTTTGATGTTGTCAAAAGGGGAGAAGAGTAAAATGTTGGTTAGCATTAAGTCTATTTCATGCATACATTTAGGGGAGCAACATTATTCATCTTGTGCCAAAATTTTTTAGAAGAAAATTTTCTTTCAAAACTATGATGAATGGTCAATTTGCACCTTCATCAAAATCAATACCCAACATTAGTTTGTCATCATCAAATTGGGGGAGATTATTAGCTTAATGAGCCTCATGTTCAATTTGATCAATTTTGATGATAACAAATGAATGCTTGGATGTTCTAATGTATGTTTTATTTTATATATTAATTGCTAATTACATATCCAAAACATCTCACAATATGTTTGAGGAAATTGCAATAATAGAAGAATGAAAGATAGATCAAAATGGAAGCTCAAGATACAATATTTTAGGTTATATGCATTTATAACTATCTTAGAAATTCATTTTGAGTTCATCGGGCATGAACTTTTGCTCACAACTTAACATATATTTTTTTTTATTTTAAATAATAATGATAATGAGGATAATTTATATAAATCTCTGACTAATTAACATTCAATTATATGTTTCATACATAGCATTTGAATTGTCAAAATAATAAATGATAATAAATCATGACTATTAAGTGTAATTAGTTTAAATACTTAATATAATTAAATATTTTAATTTAATTTTAAGGTTATATGATAACTAACATATGTATGATTATATATAAATTATATCATAATATTTAAATGTCATATTTCAAAATTAACAAAATATGTGGAATTTTGTATTTTAGCCAAAGTGATTTTATAATAAAGGACTTTATATCTAATTTCATCTCCAACGGATTCCTTGGATTGTTTTCCTTTAATTTGATAGGTTACATGACCCACGTTTGATTAAAATTGAATTTATTATGACTTTTCAAACATTAGCTGATTTTAATAATGAATGCATGCTACATGCTTTGAATATATTATAAGCCATATTTGATTATTTTGACTTGCCCATGTGAATAGCTAAATTTTGACTATTTAAATTTAATATTTATTTAATATAAATTAGATTTTTATTGAATATTAAATTATTATATGATAAAATGATGTTAGAATAATATTTTTTTGAAATATTTCACAATGACCTTCTTGTTTATAAATAGCCCTCATTCTCTTCATGAAAGCATTCCTCATTCAAACTCAAAATCCCTCTAGCAAATCTAAGAAAAAATTTCATAGATTTTCCTTCCAAGTGTTCTTCAAATATTGCAAGATCAAACCTTGGTTTGAAAGTTTCTTTATCTTCAACGCAAGTTTTCTCAAATTACTTGAGTTTATTTTCTTGATCTTAATCCCTTTTAGTTGTTCATACTATTTTCACCATCTATTCATTCTTTCCAATTTGTACTTTTTGGTGGATTAGTCTTTGGACATCAAAGTCTAAGTTTTTCACATCAAAGTTTATTCAATCATTTTTTTGTCAAAAATTCTTGTGATAGTTTGTAGGATTTATTTCAACTTGTTGAAATTTTTTATCTTCCTACAAATTTATTTTGGTTTCTTGAAATATTTCTTCAATAGTCTCATTTTAAAGATCATTTATTCTTAGATCTATTTTAGAAGTATATTTTAAGCATTTCAAATTAATTTATTGTGTTGAAATTATTTTCATATTTGCTAGGTCTCTCTTTTTAATTAAAAGCTTTCTAGTTTACTTAAATCTATCATATACTAATTTTATTTAAGTATTTTTTGATTAGTTGCATTAATTAAAATCTTCACTCAGGTTAAAATAAAATAAATTATTGCTAGAATTTTAGAGTATATGCTAGATCTATTATAAATCAAGTTTCTTCATCAAAATAAAATTTTATACCAAATAAAATTATTTTATTTGTCACTTATCATTTTATTTCAACTAATATTGTTTATTTTAAAAATTTATCTTGCTGAATTATAGTAAAGCTTGCTTTTTCATTGTTTAATAATAAAGAAAAAGGAAGTTTAGTCGAAAGTTAATCTTTCTTACACTGTTATATACATACTAGTTGTAGTTTCACTTAAACTTAAAATTATTCCTTGCTGAAATTAAATTTATTATGTAATAGACTATTGTAAATTTATTTTAAAATCACTTTTATATTAATCTATAAATTATAATAACATAAACATCTTAGTAAGATCACTTTAAGATATTTATTTAATATTTTTTATCAAAATTAAGTGAGAATTCTATCTTGCCAAATTAAAAAATTGTAAAATGATCATTTATAAGTAGTGAGATCACTTTTTCAATGGGATAGCTTGGTATATTTGTGAGAGATATATTTTTTTAAAATTTATTAATTTGTATTTTTGGTTTAGTGTTGTAAAATTTATATTGGGGTCGTACTCGCCCCTTTGCAGGATTGTACATATTATTGTAAGAGTTGTATTCACTCCATTATAGGAGAGAACTATTTGTAAGCTATTTTGCAATTAGTGGATTCTTAGCTAGGGGTGGACGTATGCCAATTTTGGGGTTTTTTCAAACTACATAAAAATTAGGTGCCTATTGTCTCTCTTTACTTTACTGTACTTTTATTTTTCCTACATTAAGAATTATATCTTGTCATTCTAAATAAAAAATTAATTTTCTACTAAAACTTAAAATTTATGATTTAACTTTTAAAAATTTTAATATCACCTAATTCATCGCAACCCCCTCCTCTGGAGTGCTATAATGATTGACAAGGTTTAGGGTTATTTTGGGTTTTAGGCTTTAGGCTTTAGGACTTTTAGGGTATAAGGTTTATGGTTTAGGGTATTAGGGTTTAAGTTTAGTTTAGTGTTTAAGGTTGTAGGTTTAGGGTTTAAGTTTTTTTTTATATTAATTAAATCAGTAGGTTTAGGTTCATTTAGTTTATTTACTCTATTTTTTATTTATTTTAGTTTATTTCTTTCATTTTCATTTAGGTTTATTTTTTATTTTTATTTAGTTCATTTTATTTATTATAGTTTAGGTATTTTTAGTTTATTTTTTAAGTTAAGGTTTAGGTTTTTGTTTATTTTTAGTTTAGTTTTATTTTTATTTAATTTTTTTAGGTTTAGGTTTTTATTTTATGTTTTTTAGGTTTAGGTGTTAAGTTTTTATTTTAGGTTTATTTTTAAGTTTTATTTTTTAATTTAGGTTTAGGTTTATTTTTAGTTTATTTTTTTTATTTAGTTTAGGTTTAGGTTTAGGTTTAAGTTTAGTTTATTTTAAGTTTAGGCTTAGGTTTTATTTATTTTAGTTTAGTTTATTTTAGTTTAAGTTTAGGTTTATTTTTTATTTTAGGTTTATGTTTTATTTTTCATTTATTTTTAGGTTTTATTTTTAGGGTTTAGGGTTTGGGGTTTGGCATTTAGGATTTAAGGTTTAGCATTAAGGGTTTAAAGTGTAGGGTTTTTAGGGTTTATGATTTAGGGTTTTTATTTTAAGTTTAGGGTTTAGGGTTTTTGGTTGGTTTTTTTAACAAAGTACAAATTCATATTTAGTATTTCTTCTTTTTCATTTCATCAATAAAGTAGCACACAAAGTTTTCTAAGACACAAGTGATGACATAGATCAAAAATGAGCATGCATAGAGCAAATCAAAAACCTTAGATAATGAGAACCATCTTTATTTTAAAGATAAAATTCCATAAGATTTAGGGTTTAGGGTTAGGACTTAGGGTTTAGGATTTTTTAGGGTTTAGGGCTTAGGGTTTAGGGTTATAGGTTTAGGGTTTAAGATTTATGATTTAGGGTTTCAGGGTTTAGGGTTTTCTTTTTTTAAAAAAAATTAAGTAAACTGGTAGGTTTAGGTTTATGTAGTTTATCTTTTATTTAGTTTGGTTTATTTTATTTTATTTTTTATGTTTATTTTTTATTTTTATTTAGTTTTGTTTACTTATTTTAGTTTAGGTTTTTTATTTTAGTTTATTTTTTATTTTTAGATTTAGGTATAGGTTTATTTTTTAGTTGAGTTTTATTTTTATTTTACTTTTTTAGGTTTTGGTTTTCTTTTTTATTTTAGGTTTAGGTTTAGGTTTTTATTTTTGGTTTATTTTTAGATTTTATTTTTTAGTTTAGGTTTAAGTTTATTTTGATTTTATTTTATTTTATTTAGCTTAGGTTTTGGTTTAGGTTTAGTTTATTTTAGGATTAGGTTTAGGTTTTATTTATTTTAGTTTAATTTATTTTGGTTTAGGTTTAGGTTTATTTTCTTTTTTTTATTTTATTTTTATTTTATTTTTATTTTAGGTTTTAGTTTTTTTTTAGTTTAGGGCTTAGGTTTTATTTTTTATTTAGTTTTAGGTTTTGTTTTAATGTTTATTTTTAGGCTTAGGTTTTTATTTAGTTTCTATTTTATTTTGTTTTAGGATTATTTTATATTTATTTTTCATTTAGTTTTTATTTTATTTAAGCTTTTTATTCCTAGGTTTATTTTAATTTTTTAGTTTAGTTTAAGTTTTATTTCTTTTATTTTAGTTTATTTTTATTTATTTTATTTTATTTTATTTTAAGGTTTAGGTTAAGGTTTTAGTTTTAGTTTTTACTTTATTTTATTATTTTATTTTATTAAGGTTTAGGGTTTTTTATTTATTTTATTTATTGGTAATTTTAAGTTTAAGTTTAGCTTTTTAAGTTTTTAGGGTTTAGGGCATAACGTTTAGGATTTAGGGTTTAGGGTTCATGATTTTATGATTTAGGGTTTTAGGGTTTAGGGTTTAGGGATAGGGTTTAGGGTTTAGTGTTTAGGGTTTAGTGTTTAAGCTTTAGGGTTTTGGGTTTAAGATTTAGGGTTTAGTGTTTAGGGTTTAGGGTTTAGGGTTAGCTTAGGGTTTAGGGTTAATTTAGGATTATGGGTTTAGGCTTTAGGGTTTATGATTTTTAGGGTTTAGGGTTTATGATTTTTAGGGTTTAGGGTTTATGGTTAGTTTATGGTTTAGGGTTTAGGGTTGTACGATTTAGGGTTTAGGGCTTAGGGTTTGGGTTAGGGTTTAGGGTTAGTTTAGGATTTAAGGTTTATGGTTTTTTAGGGTTGTACTATATTTTATTTATTTTAGTTTATTTTTTTCATTTTTATTTAGGTATATTTTATTTTATTTAGTTTTGTTTATTTATTTTAAGTATATTTATTTTAGTTTAGGTTTTTTTAGTTTATTTTTTAGGTTTAGGTTTAGGTTTATGTTTATTTTTTAGTTTAGTTTTATTTTATTTAATGTTTTAGGTTTAGCTTTTTATTTAAGGTTTAGCATTTAGGGTTTAAAGTTTAGGGTTTTTACTTTTTACGATTTAGGGTTTTTGTTTTAGGTTTAGGGTTTAGGGTTTTTGGTTGGTTTTTTTTAACAGAGAATAAATTCAAATTCAGTATTTCTTCTTTTTGATTTCATCAATGAAGTAGCACACAAAGTTTTCTAAGACATAAGCGATGATATAAATCAAAAATGAGAACGCATAGAAAAAATCAAAAACACTAGATAACAAGAACCATCTCTATTGTAAAGACACTATTCCATAATCAATAGATCAGACTGGCCATTCTTCAGTTTCTTAAGTTTCAAACAAAACCACCCCGACCTCTCCAGTAGTGGGATCCACCATCATATCCTCGATCTCTCTCTACTCCACCGCCAAGGCTGTAACCTCCGTCACAATTCCATGTATTTTTTAAAATTATTTTATTTTTTATATTTTATTTAGTTTAGGCTTAGGTTTTTAGGTTTTCAAGGTTTAGGGTTTGGGGTTCAAGGTTTAGGGTTTTGGGTTTAGGGTATAGGGTTTAGGGTTTAGTGTTTAGAGTTTAGGGTTTAGGGTTTAAGGTTTTGGGTTGTAGGTTTTAGGCTTTAGGGTTTAGGGTTAGTGATTAGGGTTTAGGGTTTAGAGTTTAGGGTTTAGTGTTCAAGTTTTTGTTTTAGGGTTTTTATGGCTAAGGTTTAGGGTTCAAGTTTTTTAGTTTGGTGATTAGGATTTTAGGGTTTAGGGTCTAGGTTTAGGGTAAGGTTTAGAGTTAGGGGTTTTTTTATTTTTTTTAATTCTTTTTTTATTATTTTTATTTTTTTAAGGTTTAGTGTTTAGGGTTCAAGTTTTAGTTTAGATATATTTTTAAATTAAGTAAACTGGTAGGTTTAGGTTTTAGTTTTTTTTAGGGTTTAGGGTGAGCTTAGAGTTTAGGTTTTTTTTTTTGAAAAAAAATTTAAGTAAACTGATAGGTTTAGGTTTATTTGCTTTATTTTTATTTATTTTAGATTATTTTATTTTTAATTTTAATTTATATTTATTTTTTATTTTTATTCAGTTTAGTTTATTTATTTTAGGGATGTTAATTTTATTTTAGGTTTTTTATTTTAGTATTCTTTTTAGGTTTAAGCATAGTTTAGGTTTTTTTTAGTTGAGTTTTATTTTTATTTTATTTTTAAGGTTTAGGTTTTATTTATTTTTTTTTTAGGTTTAGGTTTTATTTTTTATTTATAGGTTTAGGTTTAGGTTTTTATTTTATTCTTTTAGGTTTCGATTTTAAGTTTTATTTTTTAGTATAGGTTTAGGTTTATTTGAAGTTTATTTTATTTTATTTTATTTAGTTTAGTTTTAGTTTATTGTAGGTCTGGCTTAGGTTTTATTTATTTTAGTTTAGTTTATTTTAGTTCAGATTTAGGTATATTTTCTTTACTTTATTTTAATTTTATTTTAGGTTTAGGTTTTTTTTTGGTTTAGGGTGTAGGTTTTATTTTTATTTAGTTTTAAGTTTTATTTTTAGGTATATTTTTTAGGTTTATGTTTTTATTTAGTTTTATTTAAATTTTTTATGTTTATTTTATTTTTATTTTACATTTAGTTTTCCTTTTATTTATGGTTTTTATTCTTAGGTTTATTTTTTTAAAGTTCAGTTTATGTTATTAATTATTTTATTTTAGTGTGTTTTGATTTATTTTTAGGTTTTGGTTTAGGTTCTAGTTTAAGTTTTAATTTTATTATACTTTTTTATTTTATTATTTTTTAGCTTTATTTAGTTTAGATTTGGGTTGTTAAGTTTTTTTTGTTTTAGGTTTATTATTTATGGTTAGGATTTTATTTTATTTTATTTTTTACTTTGTTTTATTTTTAATTTAGGTTTACTTTTAATTTTATTTAGGTTTTTTATTTTTTACTTTAGTTTAGATTTTTATTTATTTTAGTTTATAAATATTTTTTATTAAGGTGTAGGTTTTATTTTTTATTTATTTTTAGGATTATTTTTAAAGTTTGTGTTTTTTTAGTTTTTGTTTTATTTTATTTTAGGTTTATTTTATGTTTATTTTATTTTTATTTTACTTTTAATTTTTATTTTATTTATTTTTTATTTTTAGTTTTTTTTAATTGAGTTTATTTTAGGTTATTATTTATTTTATTATTTATTTTCTTTTTATTTGTTTAGTTTATTTTATTTTATTTTTATGTTTAGGTTTTAGCTTTTTATGGCTTAGGATTTTTTTTGGGTTTAGAGTTTAGGGTTTATAGCATAGGGTTTAGAGTTTTGGTTTGAGGGTTTAGGGTTTAGGGTTTTGGGTTTTAGGGTATAGGGTTTCTGGTTTAAGGTTTAGGGTTTATGGTTTTAGGGTTTTGGGTTTTAGGGTTTAGGGTTTAGGTTTTAAGATTTAGGTTTTACTTTAGGGTTTATGGTTTTTGGTTTTTTTTTAACAGAGAACTAATTCAGATTCAACATTTCTTCTATTATTTATTTAGTTTAATTTTTTGGATTTATAATTTTAGGTTTTTTTTATTTTTAAACTTAGTTTAGGATTTTATATAATTTATTTTAATTTATTTTAATTTTAGGTTTAAGTTTAGGTTTTAGTTTAGGTTTTTATTATTATTTTTTCATTTTATTTAGGCTTTAGTGTTTATTTTATTTTAATGTTAGGTTTTATGTAGTTTAGGTTTTGGTTTTTAAATTTTTAGGGTTTAGGGTTTAGGGTTTAGCATTTTAGGGTTTTAGGGTTTAGGGTTTAGGGATTAGGGTTTAGGGTTTTAAGGTTTAAGGTTTTAGGGTTTAGGGTTTAGGGATAGAGTTTAGTCTTTAGGGTTTAGGATTTAGAGTTTAGGTTTTTTATGGTTTTGGGTTTAGGGGTAACTTAAGTTTTAGTGTGAGTTTAGGGTTTCGGGTTTAAGGTTTATTTTTTAGGCTTTAGGCTTTATGCATTAGGGTTTTAGGATTTATGGTTTAGGGTATAGGGTTAGTTTAGGGTTAAGGGTTTAGGGTTTTAGGGTTTAGGGTTTAGGGTTTAGGGTTTATGGTTAGGTTTAGTGTTTAGGGTTTAGGGCTTAAGGTTTAGGGTAGTTTATGATATAGGGTTTATGGATTTTCTTAGGGTTTTGGGTTTAGGGTTTAGTGTTTTAGTGTTTAGGTTTTTGGGTTTTGGGTTTTGGGTTAAAGGTTTTATGGTTTAGGGTTAATTTTTGGGTTTAGAGTTTAGGGTTTAGGGTTAGGGTTTTTTTTATTTTTTTTGATTTTGTTTATTTTTTTTAAATTAAGTAAACTAGTAGGTTTAGGTTTATTTTATTTTTTTATTTAGGTTTTTTTTATTTTTCTATAGTTTAGTTTATTTATTTTAGTTTATGTTTTTTTATTTTAGTTTATTTTTTAGGTTTAAGTTTAGGTTTAAGGCTTTTTTTTTCTTTAAGTTTAGATTTTTATTTTATTTTTTTAGGGTTAGGTTTTAGATTTTTAGTTTAGGTTTATTTTTTAGGTTTAATTTTTTAGATTAGGTTTAGGTTTATTTTTAGTTTATTTAATTTTATTTAGTTTAGGTTTAAATTTAGGTTTAGTTTATTTTAGGTTTATGTTTAGGTTTTATTAATATTAGTTTAGTTTATTTTAGTTTAGGTTTAGGTTTATTTTGATTTTATTTTAGGTTTAGGTTTTTTATTAGTTTAAAGACTACGTTTTATTTTTTATTTATTTTTTGGTTTATTTTTTAGGTTTATGTTTTTATTTAATTTTTATTTATTGTTATTTTATGTTTATTTTATTTTTATTTTATCTTTTGTGCTTATTTTATTTACATTTTTAATTTGTTAGTTTAGTTTAGGTTTTTATTTATTTTATTTTAGTTTAGTTTTTATTTCTATTTTATTTTATTTTTATGTTTAAGTTTAGGTTTTACTTTATGTTTTTATTTTATTTTACTTTTTATTTTATTTTTTTTTGGATTAAATTTTATTTATTTATTTTTCATTTAGGTTCTATTTAGTTTAGGTTTAGGTTTTTAGGTTTTTGGGGTTTAGGGTTTAGGGTTTAGGGTTTTAGGTTTTAGGTATAGGGTTAGGGTTACTGTTTAGGGTTTAGGCTTTAGTGTTTAAGAATTAGGGTTTAGGGTTTTTAGGGGATTAGGTATGGGTTTAGGGTTTAGGGTTTATGGTTAGCTTAGGGATTAGGGTTACTTTAGGGTTTAGGGTTTAGGGTTTATAGTTTAGGGTATAGGGGTTAGTTTATTATTTTGGGTTTAGGGTTTTAGGGTTTAGGGTTTATGGTTATGGTTAGGGTTTAGGGTTTATGGTTTATGGTTTAGTGTTTAGGTTTAAGGTTATTTTAGTGTTTAGTGTTTAGGGTTTTAGGGTTTAGGGTTAGGCTTTAGGCCTTAGGGTTTGTTTAGGGTTTAGGATTTAGTTTAAGCATTAGGGATTAGGGTTTTAGGGTTTAGGGTTTATGGTTTAGGGTTTAGGGTTTAGGCTTTAGGCTTTAGGGTTTAGGGTTTTACGGGTTACGGTTTAGGGTTTATTGTTTAGAGTTTCGGGTTTAGGGTTAGTTTTAGGGTTAGAGATTTTTTTCCTTTTTTTTTGAAATTAAGTAAACTCGTAGGTTTAGGTTTATCTATTTTATTTATTTATTTATTTTAGTTTATTATATTTTTTATTATGATTTAGGTTTATTTAAATTTTTATTTATTTTTTTTTATTTTTTTTAGGTTTATTTATTTTAGTTTATGTTTTCTATTTTGGTTTATTTTTTAGGTTTAGGTTTAGGTTTAGGTTTATTTTTAGTTTAGTTTTATTTTATTTTATTTTTTTTAGGTTTAAGTTTATTTTCATTTTAAGGTTAAGTTTAGGTTTTACTTTATTATTTTATGTTAAGTTTTAGGTTTTATTTTAGGTTTATTTTAGGTTTATTTTTAAGTTTAGGTTTAGGTCTATTTTTAGTTTATTTTATTTTATTTAGTTTAGGTTTAGGTTTATTTTATTTTTGGTTTAGGTTTAGGTTTTATTTATTTTAGTTTAGGTTTATTTTATTTTTATCTTAGGTTTAGTTTTTTTTCTTAGTTTAGGGTTTAGGGTTTTTTTTTCTTAGGTTTTATTTTTAGGTTTATTGTTTAGGTTTAGGTTTTTATTTAGTTTTTATTTTACTTTTTAGGTTTAGTTTTTATTTTATTTAGTTTTTTTATTTTTTTTAAGTTTAGGTGTATTAGGTTTTAGGGTTTAGGTTTATTTTGTAATTTATTTAGTTACTTTATGTTTAGGTTTAGGATTTGGGGCTTAAGGTTTAGGGTTTAGGTTTAGGCTTTAGGGTTTAAGGTTTAGCATTTAGAGTTTTAAGGTTTAGGGTTAGGAGTTAGGGTTTAGGGCTTAGGGTTTAGGGTTGTAGTTTTAGGGTTTAAGATTTACGGTTTAGGGTTTAGGGTATAGGGTTTTTCTTAAAAATAATTAAGTAAACCGGTAGGTTTAGGTTTATCTAGTTTATCTTTTATTTATTTTAGTTTATTTTATTTTATTTATTTATGTTTAATTTTTTATGTTTATCTAGTTTTATTTATTTATTTTATTTTAGGTTTTTTATTTTAGTTTATTTTTTTATGTTTAGATTTAGGTCTAGGTTTATTTTTTAGTTGAGTTTTTTTTATTTTACTTCTTAGGTTTAAGTTTTATTTTTTATTTTAGGTTTAGGTTTAGGTTTTTATTTTATTTTTTTAGGTTTTTATTTTTGGTTTATTTTTAGGTTTTATTTTTTAGTTTAGGTTTAAGTTTATTTTGATTTTATTTTATTTTATTTAGTTTTGGTTTAGGTTTAGTTTTAGTTTATTTTAGGATTAGGTTTAGGTTTTATTTATTTTAGTTTAGTTTATTTTGGTTTAAGTTTAGGTTTATTTTGTTTTTCTTATTTTATTTTTTTTTTATGTTTTGGTTTTTTTTTTTAGTTTAGGGCTTAGGTTTTTTTTATATAGTTTTATGTTTTATTTTATGGTTTATTTTTTAGGTTTAGGTTTTTATTTAGTTTCTATTTTATTTTATGTTAGGATTATTTTATATTTATTTTACATTTAGTTCTTATTTTATTTAAGCTTTTTATTCCTTGGTTTATTTTATTTTTTTAGTTTAGTTTAAGTTTTATTTCTTTTATTTTAGTTTATTTTTATTATGTTATTTTATTTAAGGTTTAGGTTTAGGTTTTAGTTTTAGTTTTTATTTTATTTTATTATTTTATTTCATTAAGGTTTAGGTTTTTTATTTTTTTATTTTTAGGCAGTGGGAACCCACGATAACACATTGCACAATTTATAATCGGCTATTATTAGTGGCTTCAATGCTTGCTCTTACTTTTTTTGTGAGTAGTATCAAATGTTGCATTTGATTATGCGTCGCCTTAGATTGGTGGAGACTTTTTTATTGGAGCACCTCTTCATCAAGAGGTTTAGGAGGGTTGTAGGTGACCTCATTATAGAGAAATAGAAACTCGGAGTCCTTATTGACTACATTCTCGTGGCTCAACGAGCATGAAATGTGAACCTGATTATCAACATGCCTTTGATATTCATCTCAAGAATATCCATGGCCTAGTCGCCTTCATGCTTAAGGGATTTACCATCAAAACATTGGAGAAATTAATCGATAAGGCGGCTAGCCTACAAGAGGAAGCCAAATAGTTTCCCTTTTGTGACCAATCATCTAGGCCTGAGCTGCAGAAGGCATTTGAGAAGAAGCTAGGGATAGTTGTGTTAGTGGACAGAGGGAAGCAGCCAACCAGAGTTTAGTATGATAGACTACGAGCTCAGCAACCTCCTTTGCCACTTCTTATTCCACCACCTCAGCCATCATACCAGCTACCACAATCGCCATAATGATCATTTCCCCCACCTTAGCAGCCTACCCACCAACGGTATTCATATCCATTGCCAAGTAGCTACTTTCCACCTACTCTTGCTGATAGAATGAATAAACCATATTCATTCAGGAGGGAGGTAGTTAGAAAAATCTTTAAGAATCTCTTAAAGAAACCTGACTTTTAGTTAAAAAAGCTTTAGAGGCCGGAAGAAGTGGCCAAGAGCGATGATCCTAGCTATTGCCCCTACCACCACATGTTAGGCCATGTTGTAGAGGTTTGTATCACTTTTATGGACTAACTTGTGCAACTACAAGTTATGAGCCATAGTTATCCCTAAGGAACACTTATTAGAACAACCATCCAGTTCTATTAGAGTAATCCTTGGGGATACTTGCGATCCTCTTAAGACCAAAGAAAGTTAGGATATCTCCTTATCCTAAACCTCTAAGAAGATTATTTCTAAGATCAAGAAGCTTTCCTTGCAGGTGCCTGAAGTATCTCAAACCTCGAACACCAAGGAAGGTTTCCTAGTTACAAAGGACAAGTCAGGGAGGGTGAGAGCCTAGTGTAGCGGCGGGGATAGTCCAAGGTATCATCATCGAGTTTACTCCCTCCACCGTGGCAACTACCACATATTCTATTAACTCCTCTTCTATAGGCAAGAGCATTATATCTATAGATAAGGGCACTAAATCTCTTACCCTTCTTACTTTTCTTGATTTCTATCATATACCTCCACCCAAAAAGAAATTAATGAAGAAAGTTGATTCTACTTATATATTGTCTATTTCTGATGCTTTTGATTTTATTCCTATTGATAAGGGTAAGCAAGTCATTGGTTTCAGTAAATAGATAGCCCCTCCATAGGATGCTCCACCCATGAATATGCTTATGGAGGACCAAGCTAGAGTTGATTACAATGTCTTAGCTCACCTTAGAAAGTTTCCTGCTAAGTTAAGCATATACAACACTATTCTCTTATCTAAAGAGATGATAAAATCAATAATCAAGGCCTTACTTGATCGATAGATATGCTTAGTTCAGCTGATCGCTATTAAAGAGGAGGCATGCCACTCAAAGGACATCTTAAAAGTTACATTCAGCGATGAAGACTTACTCCTAGGGATGATCACAACCTCTCTTTATATTATGTGGATGTTGGCGGATATAGGTATCAGTTTTGGTTGACCCAAGTATATCAGTCAACAATATGAGTTTAAGAACCCTTGCCTACTTGATGATCGACATCTCTAAACTCTAAAAAGAAAGAATGAAGTTAAGAGGATTCAATGAACAAGACAAAAAGGCCTAGTTCCATAAGGCATAGTTCCATAAGCAACAAATTAGATTGTCCATTCTTCAGTTTCTCTAGTTCCCATCAGAACCACCCCAGCCTCTCGACTAGCGAGACCCACCATAATATCCCTGATCTATCTCACTGCCACCACCATGGCTGCAACCTCCGTCGCTCCTCCCACCCCCATAACCACCACTACTCTGACCACTACCTCTATATCCACTAGCACCTCCAGTTTGACCACCACCTTATAGCTGCCTCAGACTTCACACCATGGATCTAGGCGAGTTTGTGATGTTCCTGCCGTCAAGGTTCTACCCATTCTTAGGGTTTAGGTTTAAGTTAAGGTTTATTAGGTTTTAGGGTTTATGTTTATTTTTTTATATATTTATTTACTTAGGTTTAGGTTTAGGGTTTGGGGTTTATGGTTTAGGGTTTAGGATTAGGGTTTAAGGTTTAGGGTTTAATGTTTAGGGTGTAGGGATTATGGTTCAAGGTTTAGGGTTTTATGATTTATGCTTTTAGGGTTTAGGGTTTATGATTAGGGTTTAAGGTTTAGGGTTTAGGGTTAGTTTTAGGGTTTTGGGTTTTGGGTTTAAGGCTTAGGGTTTAGGATTTAAGGTTTATGGTATTTTTATTTAAATTAAGTTAATCAACATGTTTAGGTTTATTTAGTTTATTTTTTATTTATTTTAGTTTATTTTATTTTTATTTTTTATTTATGTTTATTTTTTATTTTTATTTAGTTTAGTTTATTTATTTTAGTTTATTTTTTATTTTAGTTTATTTTTTAGATTTACGTTTACGTTTAAGTTTATTTTTTAGTTTAGTTTTATTTTTATTTTATTTTTTAAGTTTAGGTTTTATTTTTTATATTTAGGTTTAGGTTTAAGTTTTTATTTTTATTTTTTAGGTTTAGGTTTAGGTTTTAGGATTTTATTTTAGGTTTTCTTTTCTAGTCCAGGTTTAGATTTATTTTTTGTTTATATTATTTTATTTATGGTTTAGGTTTAAAATATTTTAGATTTAGGGTTTAGGTTTTAATTTTTATTTTTTTAGGTTTTATTTTTTGGTATATTTTTCAAGTTTAGGTTTTTACTTTATTTTATTTTTGGTTTATTTTATTTTTATTTTACATTTTTTTTACTTAATTTAGGTTTTTTATTTTTAGGTTTATTTTGTTTTTTAGTTTAGTTTAAGTTTGATTTAGTTTATATTTTTTATTTTATTTTATTTTTACATTTACTTTAAGGCTTAGGTTTAGGTTTAGGTTTAGGTTTTAGTTTATATTTTTATTTTATTTTATTTTATTTATTTTATTGATGGTTAGTTTTTTTATATTTATTTTATTTTTAGGTTTTATTTAGTTTAGTATTAGGGTTTAAGGTTTCTAAGGTTTAGTGTTTAGGGTTTAGCCTTTAGGGTTTGGGGTTTAGGGTTTAGGGTTTATGGTTGTAGGTTTTATTGGTCTAGGGTTTAGGGTTTAAGGTTTAAGGTTTAGGGTTTAGGGTTTAGTGTTTAGGGTTTAGGATTTAGTGTTTATGGTTGTAAGTTTAAGGTTCAGGTTTCATGATTTAGGGTTAACATTTTTTTATATTTTTTATATTTTATTTTATTTTATTTTTCAAATTAAGTAAACTTGTAGGTTTAGGTTTATTTAGTTTTTATTATTTTAGTTTATTTTATTTTTTATTTTTATTTAGTTTAGTTTATTTATTATAAGATTATTTATTTTAGTTTAGGTTTTTTATTTTAGGTTTTTTTTAAGGTTTAGGTGTAGGTTTTAGTGTAGTTTTATTTTTATTTTATTTTTTAGATTTAGGTTTTATTTCTTAGTTTTAGGTTTATGTTTATGTTTTAATTTTATTTTTTTCAGTTTAGGTTGTTAGTTTATATTTTTGGTAGGTTTTATTTTTAAGTTTATGTTTAGGTTTATTTTTAGTTTATTTTATTTTATTTAGGGTTTAGGTTTAGGTTTAGGTTTAGTTTTAGGTTTTATTTATTTTAGTTTAGTTTATTTTAGTTTAGGTTTAGGTTTATATTTTTGGTAGGTTTTATTTTTAGTTTATGTTTAGGTTTATTTTTAGTTTATTTTGTTTTATTTAGGGTTATTTTAATTTAAGTTCTGGTTTATTTTATTTTTATTTTAGGTTTAGGTTTAGGTTTTTTTTTAATTTAGGGTTTAGGTTTTATTTTTTATTTATTTTTAAGTTTATTTTTTAGGTTTAGGTTTTTATTTCATTTTTATTTTATTTTATTTTAAGTTTATTTTATTTTTATTTTAGGTTTAATTTTAATTTTATTTATGTAAAACTTGTCCTAGGGCATCTCCACAGGCGACAGTATGGCTGAATCTGATGAAAAAGCGCAAGTGCATCGACTCAGTGCGGTGTTAAATAAGCAAGGGTTCCCACATTATGGATGGATGTGGGCAAATAAGTTAGTCCACGAAATTAGAATTAAGTTAGGATCTTGGAATATAGGTACTCTTATAGGTAAACTAATAGAATTAATAGATATTATGGTTCATAGGAAGTTAAATATTTTTTGTGTTCAAGAAACTAAATGGTTTGGGGGAGAAAGCTGAGGAGATTGATAGTTTAGGTTTTAAACTTTGGTATTCAGGTAGAAGTCGAATTTGAAATGGCATAGGTGTGATTATAGATAATAGTTTGAAGGATAATGTTATAAATATTAATAGATGCAAATATAGAATTATAGCTTTAAAGATTATTGTTGATACTAAGATTATCAATGTTGTAAGTGTTTATGCTCCTAAAGTACGTTTGGATGTAGGCTCAAAAGAAAATTTTTTGAATGAATTAGAGGGATTAATACAAAACATACCTCTTGAAGAAAAAATATTTATTGGAGGAGATTTAAATGGACATGTTGGTAGAGTGGCAGAAGATTTTAAAAGTATTCATGGTGGTTATGGATTTGGAGTGCATAATGAAGAAGGTTGGAATATATTGGATTTTGCTTTAGCCTTTTTGTAGTTGCTAATACTTTATTTAATAAAAGAGATGAGCATAATATTACTTATAAAAATGGATCTAGTAAAACACAGATTGATTATTTTCTGATAAATAAAATAGATCATTTAGATTGTAGAGATTGTAAGGTCTTTCCAAGTGAAAGTTTAAATACCCAATATAAATTATTAATGTTGATTTTAAGATGAAAGTTTGGAAGATGAAAAATAAATCAAATTATTATTCTAGGATAAGATGGGGGCACTCAAAAAATACTAATAAAAATATTTTTAAGAGCAAGCTACATGAGCTTAGAATTTAGGATGTTCATAAGGAAGCTAATGTTATGTTGGAAAATGTTGCATGTGAAATTAAACAAGTTGCTAAAAATGTGCTTGGAGAATCAAAAGGAAAAGCTTCTTTTAATAAAAATAGTTGGTGGTGGAGTCAGAATGTGCAAGAAAAGAAAAAAAATAAGAAATGTTGTTATAAAACATGGTTTAGATGTAAAAACTCAGAGAATTAGGAAAAATATAAAGTGGAATGTAGAGATTCAAAGAAACCAACATATGATTAAAAAAATTTAGCTTTTAGTGATTTATACAATAGATTAGATACCAAAGAAGGTGAAAGATGTATGTATAAGTTAGCTAACCAAAAAGATAGGAGAAGTAAAGATCTAGTTCAACTTAAGTGTATTAAGGATGAAAATCATAAAGTGCTTTTCTTAGAAAAGAATATTGAAAGTAGGTGGATGAGAGGTTTTGATAAACTTTTCAATGAAGGATCTGAAAAAATGATTGATTTTAGCAACCTTAATTCCTTAAACAAAAATAGAGAATTTTGTTTTATCATCATATTAGTAAATCTGAAGTTAGAGAAGTTTTAAAGAAAATGAAATGTGAAAAAATAGTAGGACCTGATGATATTCCAATAGAAGTGCAGAAATTTTTAGGAGATCAAGGAATTTCCTGGCTTACAAATCTTTTTAATCTTATTTTATAGACTAAAAAGATGCCAGATTAGTGGAGAAAGAGTTTGTTGATTCCTATATTTAAGAATAAAGGTGATGCACAAGAGTGTGCAAATTATAGAGGAATTAAGTTAATGTCTCGCACATTAAAATTATAGGAGAGAGAGTAATTGAGCATAGATTATGATGTGATACAAAAGTTTCTCACAACCAGTTTGGTTTCATGCTAGGTAGATCTACTATGGATGCTATACATTTGTTAAGAGGTTTGATGGAGAAGTATAGAGAAAAAAGGAGGATCTACCTATAATATTTATTAATTTATAGAAAGCTTATGATAAAGTTTGAAGAGTTGTTTTTTAGAGAGTTCTAGAAAATAAAGGAGTAAATATTGGTTATATTCAAGTCATTAAGAATATGTAGACTAGAGCTATTACTTGTGTCCAAACAAGTTTGAAGAGTTGTTTTTTAGAGAGTTCTAGAAAATAAAGGAGTAAATATTGGTTATATTCAAGTCATTAAGAATATCTAGACTAGAGCTATTACTTGTGTCCAAACACAATGAGTATTGACAAAATATTTTCCTATTTCAGTTGCATTACATCAAGGATCAACTTTAAGCCATTATCTTTTTTTGCTTTAGTTATGGATATTCTTACTAGGCATTTACAAGAAGATGTATCTTGGTGTATGCTTTTTGCTGATGATAGTCTTCTTGTTGATAAGACTAGAGAGCGAGTTGAAGAGAAACTTGAATTATGAAGGTCAACCTTAGAGTCTAATGATTTTCGTTCAAGTATATCTAAAATTGAATATATGGAGTGTAATTTTAGTTGTAGAACTTATATTCGGAGTGTTGTGACATTAGGTGAACAAGTCATTAAAAATATTGAGCGATTCAGATATTTAGGCTATATTATTCAAAATGATGGTGAAATAGATGGAGATTTTATTAGTACAATTCAAGTTGGATGGTTGAAGTGGAGGAATGCATCTGGCATATTGTGTGATAGAAAGTAAATACTTAAGCAAAAATTTTATAAGATGGTAGTAAGACCTGTAATGATTTATGGTGCAAAATGTTAGCAAGTAAAAGAGAAGCATGAGACTATGTTAAGTGTTGTAGAGATGATGATGCTCAGGTGGATGAGTGTATTTACTCATAGAGATAAAATGTGAAATGAGTATGATCGGGAAAAAGTTGGAGTAGCTTTAGTGGTAGATAATATTTGAGAGAGTCACCCTCGATGGTTTGGCCACAAAAAGCGGTAGCCATCTAATGACCCAATTAGGAGAGTAAAAGCATTAGATTTGCCTTATGTTAAGAAAGGTAGAATAAAAAGACATGGTTAATATGTATAAATAATGACTTTAGTATACTTGAATTAAATGAGAATTTGACACATAATAGGACACAATGGAGATGAAGGATTCATGTAGTCGACCCCTCGTAGTGGGATAAATGCTTATTGTTGTTGCTGTTGTTGTTGTTGTTGTTGTTGTTGTTGTTGTTGTTATAGGTTTCTTATTTTTTAGGTTAGTTTAGGTTTTTATTTATTTTATTTTAGTTTAGTTTTTATTTTTATTTTATTTTCTTTTTATGTTTTAATTTAGGTTTTAATTTTATTTTATTTTTTATTTTATTTTGATTTTAGTTTTTTATTTATTTTATTTAGCTTATGTTTAAGTTTTTAGCTTTTTAGGGTTTTGGGTTTAGAGTTTATTGTTTAGGGTTAATTGAGGGTTAAGGGTTTTAAGGCTTAGGGTTTGGGGTTTAGGGTTTTGGGTTTTGGGTGTAGGGTTTAAATTTAGGGTTTAGGGTTTAGGCTTTTTAAGATTTAGGTTTTAGGTCTAGGGTTCAAGTTTTAGTTTAGGGTTTAGGGTTTTTATTTTTTTTAATAGAGAATAAATTTAGATTCAACATTTTTTCTTTTCAATTTCATCAACCAAGTAACACAGCAAGTTTTCTAATACACAAGTGATGAGATAAGTAAAAAATGAGCATGCATAGAGCAAATAAAAAACCTTAGATAACTAGAACCATCTCTACAACAAACACACAATTTGATAAGCAGCAAATCAGATTTATCGTTCTTCAGTTTCTCTAGCTCCCATCAGAATCACCTGGCCTCTCGAGTAGCGGGATCCACCATCATATTTTTGATCTCTCCCTCCACCACCACCACGGTTGTAACCTCCATCATTCCACCCGCATCCGTAACCACCACTACTCTTACAACCGCCTCCATATCTAGCAACACCCCTAGATCCCCCACCACCACTATGATAACCACTACATATGCCTTCACCTCCACAAGATATAGCGAGCTGGTTGATGTTCTTCTCAAGGTTACATTCTTAGGGTTTAGGTTTATTAAGTTTTAGGATTTAGGCTTAATTTTTTAATTTATTTAGTTACTTTAGGTTTAGGTTTAGGGATTGGGGTTTAGGGTTAGGCCTCATGGTTTAAGGTTTATCGTTTAGGGTTTAGGGCTATAGGGTTTATGCTTTTACGGTTTAAAGTTTAGGATTTAATGTTTAAGCTTTAAGATTTAGTGTTTTGAGGGTTTAGGGTTTAGAGTTTAGAGTTTAGGGTTAGCTTAGGGTTTATGGTTAGTTTAGGGTTTAGGGTTTAGGCATTAAGGTTTAGAGTTTTAAGGTTTAGAGTTTAGGTTGATTAGGTTTAGGGTTTTAGGTTTAGGGTTTAGGGTTTAGGGTTTAAGGTTTAGGGTTCAGGGTTTTTGGTTTTTGTTTTAGGGTTTAGGTTTAAAGTTTAGGATTAGTTTAGGGTTTAAGATTTAGGATTTAGGGTTTAGGGTTTTT
Organism: Cymbidium sinense; assembly: GCA_021442155.1. Classification (NCBI taxonomy): domain Eukaryota; kingdom Viridiplantae; phylum Streptophyta; class Magnoliopsida; order Asparagales; family Orchidaceae; genus Cymbidium; species Cymbidium sinense. The sequence goes on along the minus strand of CM038214.1, from coordinate 96,125,545 downwards.
TAGAGTTTAAGGTTTAGGGTTTTGGATTTAGGGTTTGGGGTTTAGGGTTGTAGGTTTAGGGTATGTTTTAGGGTTTAGGGTGTAGTGTTTACCGATATGTTTAGGTTTATTTACTTTATTTTGTTTATTTTTTATTTATTTTAGTTTATTATATTTTTTTATATTTATTTAGGTACATTTTTTATTTAATTTAGTTTATTTATTTTAAGTTTATTTATTTTCCTTTAGGTTTTTTGTTTTTGTTTATTTTTTTAGGTTTAGGTTTAGGTTTATGTTAATTTTTTACTTTATTTTTATTTTTATTTTATTGTTTATTTTTAAGTTATATTTTTTATTTTTAGGTTTAGGTTTATGTTTTTATTATATTTTTTTAGGTTTATGTTTTAGGTTTTAGGTTTTTATTTCAGGTTTCTTTTTAGGTTTATTATTTAGTTTTAGTTTAGTTATATTTTTAGTTTATTTTATTTTATTTAGTTTACGTTTATGTTTAGGTTTATTTTATTTTAGGTTTAGGTTTAGATTTTATTTATTTTAGTTTAGAAAATTTTAGTTTAGGTTTAGGTTTATTTTATTTTTATTTTAGGATTACATTTCTTTTAGTTTAAGGTTTAGGTTTTATATTTAGGATTAATTTTTAGGTTTAGGTTTTATATAGTTTATATTTTATTTTGTTTTAAGTTTTTTTATTTTTAATTTAAGTTTAGTTTTTATTTTATTTATGTTTTTTTATTTTTTTTGTTTAGTTTAGTTTTTTATTTATATTATTTTAGTTTAGTTTTTTTATTTGATTTTCTCTTTTGGTTTAGGTTTAGGTTTAGGTTTAGTTTATGTTAGTATTTTATTTTATTTTGGTTTAGGTTTTTTATTTATTTTATTTTTAGGTTTAGGTTTTGGGCTTTTTAGGGTTTACAATTTTAGTTTTTTTTTGGGTTTAGGGTTTAGGGTATAGGGTTTAAGGTTTAGGGTTTAGGGTTTAGGATTTAGGTTTTAGAGTTTAAGGTATAAGGTTTCATGTTTTAGGGTTTAAGGTTTAGGGTTTAGGGTTTAGGGTTTTTAGGGTTTAGGGTTTAGGATTTTGGTTTTAGGTTTAGGGCTTAGGTTTTAGTTTAGGGTTTAAGGTTTTGGTTTTTTTTTAATAAAGAACAAATTTAGATTCAACATTTCTTTTTTTTGATTTCATCAACCAAGTAACACACCAAGTTTTCTAAGATACAAGTGACAACAAAGATTAAAATTGATCACACTTAGAATAAATCAAAAAACTTAATTAACTAGAACTCCCTGTACAGTAAAGACACAATCCCATAATCTGTAGATCGGATCGGTCGTTCTTCAATTTCTCTAGTTCCCATCAGAAATAGCCTGGCCTCTAAAGTAGCAGGATCCACCATCATATCCTTGATCTCTCCCTCACCTACAACCATGGTTGTAACCTCCATTACTCCTCTCACCTCCATATCCACCAGCACCTCCAGATCCCCCACAACCACCATAGCAATAACCACAGCCTTCACCTTTGCCTCAACCCACCAGATCTGGACTGAACCTAATTGACGATGATGTTCATGCCGTCAAGGTTCTACCCATTCTTAAGGTTTAGGTTTAATTTTTAATTTATTTAGTTACATTTGGTTTTGGTTTAGGATTTGGGATTTAGGGTTTTGGGTTTAGGGTTAGAGTTTAGGATTTAAGGTTTAAGGTTTAGGGTTTACAATTTAGGGTTTAGCATTTTAGAGTTTATGCTTTTAGGGTTTGGGTTTATGGTTTAAGGTTTTTTAGGGTTTAGGGTTGAGGGTTTAGGCTCTAGGGTTTAGGGTTTAGGGTTTAAGATTTAGGGTTTATGGTTTTTCATTTTATTTTTAAATTAAGTAAATTGATAGGTTTAGATTTATTAAGTTTATTTTTTATTTATTTTAGTTTATTTTATATTTATTTTTATTTAAGTTTATTTTTTATTTTTATTTAGTTTAGGTTATTTATTTTAGGTTTATTCATTTTATGTTTATTTATTTTAGGTTAGGTTTTTATTTTAATTTATTTTATAGTTTAGTTTTATTTTTATTTTCTTTTTTAGCTTTAGGTTTTATTTTTTATTTTTTTGGTTTAGATTTAGTTTTTATTTTATTTTATTAGTTTTAGATTTTAGGTTTATATTTTAGATTTATTTATCAGTTTTATTTTATTTATTTAGGTTTAGGTTTAGGTTTAGTGTATTTTAGTTTAAGGTTTTATTTATTTTAGTTTAATTTATTTCAGTTTAGCATTAGGTATATTTTATTTTTATTTTTTTGGTTTAGGTTTTTTTTAGTTTAGTGTTTATGTTTTATTTTATTTATTTTAGGTTTTATTTTTAGGATTATGTTTTAGGTTTAAGTTTTTTATTTAGTTTTTATTTTATTTTATCTTAGGTTTATTTTATTTTTATTTTAGGTTTAGTTTTTATTATATTTAGGTATTTCATTTATTTAGTTTAGTTTATATTTTTATTTATATTATTTTTGTTTAGTTTATATTTTTATTTATATTATTTTTGTTCAGTTTTTATTTTTATTTGATTTTATTTTTTAGATTTAGGTTTAGGTTTAGGTTTTATTTTATGTTTTTATTTTATTTTATTTTATTATTTTGTTTTGGTTTAGGTTTTTTAATTATTTTATTTTTAGGTTCTATAAGTTAATTTATTTAGTTACTTTAGGTTTAAGTTTAGGGTATGGGGTTTTGGGTTTAGGGTTTAGAGTTTAGGGTTAGAGTTTAGGGTTTAGGGTTTAGGGTTTAGGGCTTAGTGTTTAAGGTTTAGGGTTTAGGGTTTAGGGTTTAGTGTTTAAGGTTTAAGGTTTAGGGTTTTAGGGTTTATGCTTTTAGGTTTGGGGTTTAGGGTTAGTCTTTAGGGTTTAGGGTTTAGGGGTTTTTAGGATATAGGATTTAGGGTTGTAAACTTAGTGTTTAGGGTTTAGGGTTTAGGATTACGGTTTATGTTTTTGTTTAAAAAAAAAATTAAGTAAACCAGTAGGTTTAGGTTAATTTTGTTTATTTTAAATTTATTTCAGTTTATTTTATTTTTATTTCTATTTAGGTTTTTTTTATATTTATTTAGTTTAGTTTATTTATTTTAGGTTTAGTTAATTTAATTTAGGTTTTTTATTTTTGTTTATTTTTTAGGTTTATGTTTATTTTTTAGTTGACTTTTATTTTTTTATTTTTTAAGTTTAGGTTTTATTTTTTATTTTTAGGTTTAGGTTTAGATTTTTATTTTGTTTTTTTAAGTTTAAGTTTTAGGTTATTATTTTTGGTTTATTTATCCATTTTAATTTTTAGTTTAGGTTTTCGTTTATTTTTTAGTTTATTTTATTTTATTTAGTTTAGGTTTAGGTTTATGTTTAATTTATTTTAGGTTTAGGTTTAGGTTTTATTTATTTTAGTTTAGTTTATTTTAGTTTAGGTTTAAGTTTATTTTATTTTCTTTATTTTATTTTTATTTTAGGTTTAGGTTTATTTTTGTTTTTTTTTGTTTAGTTTTATTTTTATTTATATTAAGTTTTTATTTTTATTTAGTTTTTATTTTATTTAATTTTCATTTTATGTTTAATTTTTACTTTAGTTAGGTTTTATATTTTATGGTTTATTTTTTTTAGTTTAGTTTAGGTTTTTATTTATTTTATTTTATTTTATTTTTATTAACTTATTTTATATTATTTTTAGGTTTAGGTTTATGTTTTTTTATATATTTTATTTTTAGGTTTTATTTACTTTAGGTTTTTACGTTTTTATGTTTTATGTTTTATGGTTTGAGGTTTTAGGGTTTAGGGTTTTAGAGTTTAAGGTTTAGGGTTTAGGGTTAGAGTTTAGCATTTAGGATTTATGGTTTAGGGTTTTTAGGTTTAAGCTTTTACAGTTTAGTGTTTAAAGTTTAGGGTTTATTGTTTAGGGGTTTTTAGGGTTTAGAGTTTAGGGTTTAGGGTTTAGGGTTTATGGTTGTAGGTTTACGGTTTATTTACTTTATTTAGTTTATTTTTTATTTATTTTAGTTTTTTATTTTTATTTAGGTTTATTTTTATAATTTTATTTATTTTAGTTTATTTATTTTAGTTTATGTTTTTTTTCTTTTGGTTTAAGTTATTATTTTATTTTATTTTTGGGTTTTATTTAGTTTAGGTTTAGGATTTTAGCTTTTTAGGGTTTAGGGTTTAGGGTTTTGGGTTTAGGATTAGTTTAGGGTTTAAGGTTTGGGGTTTATGGTTTAGGATTTATGGTCTTTTAGGGTTTATGGTTTAGGGTTAGTTTTATGGTTTAGGGTTTAGGGTTTTGGATTTAGGGTTTTGGGTTTAGGGTGTGTGAAAAAGCTAAAACCTGCAACACCACTAAAGGTTTGCTAGTTGTAAATGATAGCTAGGGGGGAAGGTACTCACCATACTTGCGGATGGTCTAGTATAACGACCATCCAGTCCGATACTTCCTCTGCTACCACCTCTTCTATTAGCTCCTCTTCTACCAACAAGAGCATTGTATCTGCAAATAAGGGCACTAAATTCCTTTGCTTATTTTACTTGAACTATCAAGTACCTCCACCCAAAAGGAAATTATTGATGAAAGCTGATTCTACTTATATATTGTTTACTTCTAATGCTCTTGATTTTATTCCTATTGAAAGGTCTCCAAGTATAAATAAAAATAATACCTCTAGTAGTTCCTATCTTTTCCTTTCTGATTCAGAGTTGGACTATCCTTCTCTGATTCAATCAAGTTCACCTCTTGAGATTGACTTGGAGTCAACTGACTCTCAGATCCCATAGGAGAAGCTGTAGGTATGCCCGATGAGAAGGTAGAACTTTCCCCATGCTCATCATTCCAAGATCACTAAAGTCAACCTACGCAGTGGAAAAGTTCTACCTCCTAGGGTAGCACCTCAGGATAAGAGTAAACAGGTCATTGATTCAAGTTAGCATATAGCCCCTTATTAGGATGCTCCACCGATGGATATGCTTATGGAGGACCAAGCCAAAGTCGTTTACAATGTCCTAGCTCACCCTAGAAAGTTTCCAGCTAAGTTAAGCATATATGATGCCCTTATCTTATCCAAAGAAATGATGGAATATTTAATCAAGGCCTTACTTGATTTAGGGATATGCGTAGCTCAGCTGACCGCTACTAAAGAGGAGGCATGCCACTCGAAGGACATCTTAGAAGTTACATTTAGTGATGAAGACTTACTCGTAGGGACAATCATACACAACCACCTCTTTACATTATAGTGGATGTTGGCAGATATAGCTTATCCATGATTCTGGTCGACCCAGGTGTATCTGTCAATATTATGAGTCTAAAAACCCTTTCCTACTTAAGAATCGACATCTTCAAACTCTAAAAATAAAGGATGATGTTGAGAGGATACAATGCACAAGGAGAGAAGATCTTGTGGCATTTATTTTGGATGTAGAGAGGGGAGGGACATCACGTAGATCATATGGGGATACTTTTGAGGTGATCGGTACAACATTGAGGTATGATGTACTATCTCAAAAGATAGAGGCATCACCCTACAATGGACCTAATCATGAAATAAGGACTCCTAAGGCATGATGGATCTTTGAATGTACCAAAGATTTTTCCTCTACTTTATATGGATGAATAAAGTAGGGTTTATATTAAACCAAGTTCTTAAGTTCACTATGGAAGAAAGCCTCCATAGTTAGTTTCATCTTAGGAAATGAAATTTCCTAAGAATACTCTTTATTAAAGTTGACAATTATCATCTCCAATGATTTCAAGGTTAGACTATTAAAGGATTGGTTGTATTTGGAAAAGCAATTGGGAAAGTTCAAGGAGAAGGCTTTTTTTTGGAGTCTAAATGAAATAAGTAAGATATGCTCATGATATTAGGAAGCCTAGTGAGCATTCCAATCTATCCTATGGTTTGGTTTTATAATTTTGAAGTTGAAGAGATTTAAATATTTTGAGTTGAAATTTAATTAAATTACTAGGGCTTATAATCCACCAACACAAGGTTGTGGGAATGCCTAAGAGGTGAGGATTTATGCTTGTAGCTCAAAATAAATAGCTACCTTGGATCCTAAATCTAGAGAGCTTTAGTACAAGCTAAAGCACAACCTAAACTTAAGTGACAGGTGGACATATGGGTTTACCTCCATATGAGAGAATATATTATCTGACTTCTGGACTTATAACTACCTGGAGTGGTCGCCAACTAACTCCTCCTATGATTTTAAAACCATGTAGTCTGGTCTTATGAATTGCAAGATAGCTAGGATAGTTATTTAATTAGAAAGAGACTAAAGTCCTAAAATCCCTACATTTATGTAGGAAAATTAAATCTAATTGCACCTGAAAAGTGGAGGTTAGTTACATATAGATATAATCCCAATCAATTGTATTTATAATTTGGACTTAGCACCTTACACATGGGTAACTAAGCTCACCTGTCCTAACTTGGATTATGCATAAGAACTTAAGAAACCAGTACAAAGAGCATTCAATTTTATTTTTAAGCATCCCTTATGCATAATCCCCTGCAGAAAACATGATTATTCTAATATTGGCCTATCATCCAGTCTACGAAGCATACACCCTAACATCCAATCTAAAATAATGCATCATAAAACAAATCATACATCACATCTACACCATCTTAACTTAGAGTTAGAAGTGGTTACTTAATTCTAATATGTGTATTAATACTTGTGTGGTAAGTCTTTTAAGTCAACAGTGTTGAATTTTCTATGTGAAGAAGGATTCAATTTAACATGAAAGGTTGATTTCACGTGAAGTAGTTTAATTGATTTGAGAATTTTAATTTGTGTTTTCTTTTGTTTCATTTTATTACACACTAAGTGTTATAAAGGGAGGAAAAGAGGATTGCCCTATTTCATCCCTACCTTAAGTCACTCTCTAAAGTATATTAATTTGATTTAGTTCTCTTTAGTGAATGGCCTATTAAATGATTTAATTAATCAAAGTTAAGGTTCACTTTAAATAATCCTATTCAAAATGAAAGGCATCTTAAGATTAATTTAATTGAATTATTACCACATGACATATATTAAAAATTACTTCCCATCACATGTAACATGCATATGATTTAATCCTAAGTGTATCTATACATGCAACATATTTTAGCACACTTAAAAGATGAATGTATGTGTATATTTAGAATTTATATTTATTTGATTGAATTATTTAAACATATTAATTTAAAACTTTATCCAAATTTTTATACAAAAATGACATAAGAATGAAATTAGATAGGCATGTGCCATTGTTAAACCAAGGAAGTGAGGTAATCAAATGACCTCCTTGGAGCTAGCTAAAGCCTCGTATTCTCAGAATGTCCAAACTATATACTCATTTGCATTCAAACATATGTAAATTCGTATACATGAACATAGGAAGTAAGCTTTAATTCATAGGGCTAACTAATTCAACCACTTAGTCAATTATGAATGCATGAAAGTTTAATGTAAAATGGTATTTTCATTAACTAATCACATATACATATACATGAAAAAAGATATGGGCAAGTATGCGTCATTGTTAAACCAGATAAGTGAGGAAATCAAATGACCTCCCTAGGGCTAACTAAAGCCTCGTATTCCTCGTATGTGCAGACTATATACTTGCTTTTCTTGGACACACATGGATGTATACATATATGAGGGAAAGAAAACCATGCAAAGATTGTATATTTTTATTTGATTGAATCATTTATATATATTAACTAAATTTCTATCCAAATTTTAATGTTAAAATACATAAGAATGAAATCAAATGGGTACATGCCACTGTTAAACTAGGGAAGTGAGGTAATCAAATGACCTCCTTGGTGCTAGCTAAAGCCTCGTGTTACCGGGATGTCTAGACTATATACCCATTATCATTCAATATTATATAAATCAACACATGAATAGAGGAAAGAGAACTCAACATTCATTAAAATCATGTGATTCATTTAGCCAAACTAATTATTAAGCATGTGATTCATTCAAATATAAGCATATGATTCATTCAACCAAACTAGTTCTAAAGGACAATCAAATCAAATAAGATTATTTAAAGCAAAAAAGCTTCTTCATTAATTAAGTTTTGGATTTGATTTGATTTAAAAGGAGAATAGAAATCATCACTTATTGTTTTAAACCATTCCCACATTAGTGATATTATTTAATTTAAAGAAATGTAATTAAGTTTATTTTATGAGTTAATTAAGTTGAACCCTTAATTAGATGAATTAATTATGCTTACCAATGTCACCTTAAAGTAATTAACAAAATTATTATGAGCCAACATGATATGCATCGAAAATAAACTTGCAATGATCTTAGGAAATAAAAGGGGCCTAATGCAATTGCCTCATGATTAATAGTTAATTAGATTAAGAGACTTAATTAATTACTCTTATTGTTTTCATTAAACTCTTTCAGGTTATTAAACACCTAAAGATCTACCCCATGCTTTAATTAATTGAGGTCTGATGTGATTATGATTTCAATTTGATTAAGTGATTTAATTAATTAGTTAAATCTTTATTAATTCTATTTTAAAAAAGGGAGAAATGATCCTAGGGAAAGAGGACCCAACCTATTCCTTAGTTGACTTATTGTTGAACAATGATTAATAAACTTAACTAACCAATTTATTACTTTTCATGGGATTAATTAATCATTAATTAACTTAAAAGAGTAATTAAGGTTTAATTAGCCAATTTTCCTAATTAAGTGAGCAATAAATCCCAAGAAAATCATGGGAGGTAGAAGTCATCCCATTAAATTAACTAACAAAATTTTGGATTAATTACTTATGTAATTAAGGAGTAATTAAGATAATTAATTTTTAATTAAACTTTAATTAAACCTTAATTACTATTCAAAATTAGTTAAGATTATTTTTAATTAATTCTCCTCTAAAATACCTTCAAAATGAGTATTTATTTTCATTTTTTTATTTTTCTATGACTTTTTATGATTTTTAGAAGTTTTAACCATTAAAAATGATTAATTACGCATAATTAAAGCATAATCTTGTTGGCACAATGTAGCACGCTAAAGCGGCGTGCTTTCCATGTAACCTGATTTGCTACTTAAACTTTATTGACGTGGCCTACATGGTGGCGGCGCTTTTCGTCATCATCGATAAGATCAAATGACTATGATTAATCCCACAGCTTAATAATAATAAATCAGATTGATCTGGCGGATCTAATCACGTCCATTTTGATCATGTGGACAAGTGTAATCTAACATCCGTGAGTGAAGGAGAATGGAGTCCATCCACCATTTAGATCCGAGCTTAGCTCATCAACTCCAAAAGGATCCCACCTTCATGACATCAATTGGGGATCCAATAGTCAAGATCACATAAAGTTTTTTTGAATACCAACCCATTTTTGCCTAAGGATCAATTTTGGAAGCATACCATACCAGCCGATTGGCTCGAATGATTATGGAAGCTTCATCTAGTGGAGATGAAGCCCTATTGAGTAACAATTAGATCAATTCTTTGATGTTCACTCAGAAGGCCATGATGTAATGATTTGGAGCTCTACTTTGATCGAAGTACCACCTTTGATGCTTGGGAAGCTTGGAAAATGACTCGTTCTTACTCGATGAGGCCTAGGGAAGGTGCGTGCAGAGTTAATTTGAGTTTGATGGAGAAATTGTGAAGTCAGGTTGGAAATGGAAGTGTCCTATTTCTGGATGGATGATAATGGTATTTTTTGATCGAGGAACGAGCTTGGGAGCTTAGGAAATGGCTATAATAGCTCATCACAGGTAGTTATGGGTATGAAGAATGATTTCTGTGTGCGTTTGAGTGGAAACATTGGGGAGTATACCCCCCTTCATCTTTATCAGATGGTGGGATCAGGTTTGGCTTCTAGTGGCTGCTTGGCCAACTCAGTGAGTCGTGGGTGGCAGGGAGGAGGTGAGTTGGCTCAGCTTGGTTGGTTGAAGGTGTGGAGGTGGTTTCTAATGATGAATCATATGTGTCCTACAGGTTTCAAATTCTCCAATGGGGAGGGTGAGGTAATTTCACCTCCCGTGGGTCATGGCTGACCCAACAACCAATTGAGGTAGGTTGCGCAGTGTCCTAGGTGGTGGACTTTTGGGAGAGTACCAAATGGCCAAAGAATGGAAATGACCACTTACATGGGTAGTTTCTCTTATGTGATGCGTTTAACTTAAGGGTAAAATGATCATTTGGCATTGGAGTTAATTTGGACAGATTTGAAATGTGCCAAAAGTGGCTTAGCCCAAATTTCAAGTCAATTGGAGTAGATTTGGTTAGTTTTGGCTCAATTTGACTCACTTAGATCAAATTGGGTTAGGTTGGATCAAGTTGAATAATTGGTTAAATTGGGTCAAACCAAGGGTTGATTCAAGTTCATATGATCATTTGGGATGTTTTGGTTCAGTTGGTTTGATTTAGTTTGGCTTAGATTTGATTTTGGCTCATTTGAATTCATTTGGGTGAATGGGTTAAGTTAACCAATTTGACCAAATTGGCCTTAGCTTTGATTTAGTGTTGGTTTTGGTAGTTAACCAATTTAAGATGATTGTAGGCTTTGGTTTAAATTAATTTGGATTTGGTTTTGATTTAGGCCAACTTGAACCATTGGTCAATTTGGGTTAAGTAGCTCAATTGGGTTCAATTGGGTCTAATCATGGCTTTGGTCAAGTTCAACAATCAATTTGGAATGAACTTGAGCCATTGATTACAAACAATTTGGTTATATTTTGATTTGACCCAATTTTGTCTTTTAAAATGGTCAATGGTCAAGAGTCGAGCTAATTGGGTTTTGTTTGACTCAATTGAAGGTGAAGTCATATTCAAATATTGATTTTTATTTGGTATGAATCATTTGTTTCAAGGGATTTGGCTTAGGTTGCAATTTGGCTAGTTTGGGTTCATATGGGTTAAAGGTTTGACTTGGTCAAATGACCAAGTTGACTTGGTTTGACCCAATTGCTGAAAATTGATCAGCATAGGGTGATCAATAATAATGATGTGAGATTTTGATGGGCTTGGTTCAATCCAATTTGGGTAGGATGAGAACTTAGCTCAAATAGGTCAAATTGGCGACTTTGGATCAAGTGGACCAATTGGGTTTAGTTGGCTTAATTTTGGGTTGAGTTTGATTTAGTTGAGGTTATATATGGATTTGGGATTGATATATAAATTTAATTATAATTGGCTGGGTCAAAGGGGTTTTAGTTCATTTGAATATTTCAATTAAAAAGGGTTAAGTTGGGTTTGACTTAGGTTGATTTTGGTTTGGCTTGATGATTGAAGATTTCATTTATATTTATCAATAAAATTAAAGGTATGATTGATTCATCAGAAAATCACTTGAATTTGGGTTTTGAAATGAAGGAATTTGGCTAAGTCTATAGAGTTGGGTCATGTGGCTTAGGTTTAGATTTTGATTTGGCTTGATTTAGTTTTGATGATTTAAATGTATATTTCATTTAAATTTGTGAAGATGATTGAAAATATGATTGATTTGTGAGAAAATCAATTGAGTTTGACTAGATTTAGATTAATATTTAGCTAAGTCCATGGGATAGGTCATATAGCTTAGGAAGGGTTTTAATTTAATTTTATTTAGTTTGATTTAGTTTTGATCATTTGAATGTACATTTGATTTATATTTAGGAAGATGGTTGAAGATATAAATTGATTGAAATCGATTGATTTTTATTGATTTGGATTAAAATTTTGGAAAGTCCATGGGATAGATCATATGGCTTAGGAAGGGTTTCAAGTTTGGATTTGATCATGGGCTTCAATCATTTGGTTTTAGAATTTGGGTTGAATTTGGACTTGAATTTGATGTTTGAATTGAACTTGAGGTTTGGTTTGAGAAGGTGCACATGGATTGGATTTGGGTTGTAGGGTAGGTTGATTATCTTAATCCTTAAAGCATAACCTAATCCTATGGTTAACACTTCTAAGTTTTAAGGCTTAGGTTAGATGTTTCCCTAATTTTAAAAAGTGTCTTATGACTAGGAAAGCCTTAGTGTCTAGAAGACTCTTAAGTCTAAGATGGGAAGATTAATATGCACTCTAAAAGTGAGGTCAACAGGCCTTTGGCTCCATAGTGTTGCCCTTAGAGATAGATGATTGGAAGACCAAAGCCAAGTTTCACATTGTAGACTCTGATACATCTTTCAAAGCTTTTCTTGGGAGACCATGGATACATGAGAACAACATAGTTCCATTCTCTCTACATCAACGTATGAAGTTTGTGAGAGGTGGGATCATCTATTGTCTGAAAAGAGATCTCAAGCCATTTATAATTCAAGAGGTCAGCATATATGAGGATGCAGCTTACTACCTCCTCAAAACCAATAAGTCTATTCTCATGAACTTGGCCAAAGTTTAAAAATAAAAGAAAAAGAAAAAAAAAATAAAGAGAAAAAAAAAAGAAAAGATAAAAAAATGAAAAAGAAAATTAAAGGGTGTGGCAATAGACTTGGAGGAGGATGTGGAGCCTAACATTAGATTCAACCCATAATTCGTTACTCTATTTGAACATATGGGTAAAAACACCTCCACCAAGAAGAGGAAGAGGCGTTTAGACATCAGGTGGAAAACCTCCTTGTGGCCACCAATGAAGATATGTCCCAACTACTAGGGTACACCTACTATCCATATAGACTTAGAATCTAGTTTATAAGATGAGTCTTATATGGTTAGCACACTAACCAGCTCTTCTCAGCAGTAGATTCCTTTGGAGGTGACACTTGAGCCAGATAACGATGAAGATCGGGTTCCAAAGCAATGCATAAGTTTATCCAAGTCTATATGTGAAACAGTTAGGCATCAGTTGGGAACCTTAGCTATAACCCCACTTTTCTCTCAAAAGGCTGAGGGTTTGGTAGTTAAGGAAGCCCCTAATTCATCCACAGGTGTGAAGACTCAGAGGTTCTTACTAGGAGCATCATCCTCAAGTCAAGAAGTTGATGTAGAACTATAGGATGATTCATATAAAGATTTAATTGAATTACCGTTTGATTGTTACTTGCCTTATGTTCATAATTTAGCAAGGAAAGGGTTAATCTCATATACTTTGTCAAAGAACATGTCATACTACTTAGAAAGAATATGGAGGAATAAATGCAAAAGCTCTCAACCAAAATTGAGACTAGAATTCAGTACAGTGGGTGCAGTTGATGATGACGATTACTACTTAGTCATCACAAATCATTCAGAATCTAATAGGTTATTTTCAAATCACATTAACTAATATGAGGAGTTGTACTTAGAAACTTCATATGATCTAGATGATTTTGAAATCAAAGACTCACAACCAAAATTCAAAGAAGAGATCAGGTCAACAATCGATGAGCTTAAGGAAATCAATTTAGGGACTGAAGAAGATCCACGCCCGACATATATTAGTTCTTAATTAAATGAAATTGAAACCAATGACTTAGTTAGTCCATTGATTTAGTTTAAGTATATCTTTACATGGAGTTATGAAGAGATGCCTGGATTAGCTCCTAACATAGTGGTCCATAAACTAGCAATGAGCCTACCCTAACCCTCTCAAGCAAGCTCCTAGACGCATGCGATTAGACATAGACAACAAGTCATTTATGAAGTCTTGACGATCGATCTTTGGCTTCATCCGAAGAAAAATACCCTACGGTTGTATCCCAGTTAAGAAAAAGAATGGCCATATCACATATGTGTCAATTTTATGGATTTAAATAAGGCATGTCCAAAAGACAAATTTCCACTACAAATCCCAGAGCTGGTGGTGGACATTGCCTCATCTCATGCAGTCTTCTCTTTAATGGATGGCTCATCTGGATATAACTAAATAAAGATGGCCCCTAGAGATGGAAGAAATACTGCTTTTAGAACCCCAGCCAGAATCTACTGCTATAAGGTCATGCCTTTCAGCCTTAAAAATGTCAGTACTACATACCAGTGGGAAATGACTTGAATCTTCGAGGAATTCATGAATCATCAAGTTGAGTGCTATGTTGATGATCTCATAGTCAAAAGTAGAGAAAAGAAAGACAATCTCTTTGACTTGAGAGTAGTTTTTGAATAGTTAAGACCATTTAACCTCAAAATAAATCCTCTGAAGTGTACATTTAGAGTAGCTTCAAAAAAATTCCTTTGGTTTATTGTCCGACACCAAGGAATCAAAATAAATTCAGAGAAGATCAATGCGATATTAGAATTTCCACCTCCTAAAAGTTAAACTCAACTCAGATCATTACTTGGACTGTTAGTGTATCTATGATGCTTTCTATCCAATTTATCAGGAAGATGTCAACTATTCTCAACACTTCTTAAAAAAGATGCCAAGTTCAATTGAGATGCTAAGTGTGAGTATGCCTTCGAAGACATCAAGCATTACCTGATGATTTCATTGATTCTAGCAGCCCTTATCCCGAAAGTCTCATACTTTACACTACTACATTAGATGACTGGTGCTTTTTTTTGGCCCAAGTCAAGATGAAGGGAAAGAAAAGGCACTCTACTATCTCGATCATCATCATCTATCGAGGCTAATTATCCATCCATTGAGAAGCATTTTCTAGGTTTAATCTTTGCATCCTAAAAGCTACAACACTACATGCTTCCTCATAAGGTGAACTTAATCTCTAGGATCAATCCATTAGATCTCATGACATCGATGTTTTGGATGGTTGGCTTGGTCGATGATCCTCTTATAGTATGACATTACCTTCATACTCCTCTTGGTGGTGAAAGGACAACAACTAGCAAATTTTTTTAGCAACACACACACTTCCAATTATCTTGGAGTGATGATCTCTCGATGAATAATTCATGAACTTAGGGGATACAAGCATTCACCACTAGGAGATGAACTTTGATGGTGTAGCTTTCTCTCAAGGATGAGAAGAACCACAAGGATACACCACTCATGGCAGATGTAAGTTTGCTATTCTTTCTCCTTAAGTTGGCCACCACTTATAAGCTTTCTTTAGTAGGGCTCAAGATAACACCCTAGTAGCTTCAGGGCACTATTTTGGATCACATCCTTTTGTTCCCATTTAACTACGGTCACGGATTGGATAGTTCCCCTTTGATAGTAACCACATATGTGGTTGGAGAATCCATCCTATGGATTTTTAGCATTCTCCCATGGTCCAGTAAATCTAAGATAGGTCAAGGCCAACATAGTTCATTCTCAGTGGTCCCTCTCACACACCAACAAGGTCCATAAACATATAATTAATATATATATTCACTTATGGATTGAGGACACCACTATATTTTTTCTCAAGAAGATATCTTATGTTTAGGTAGTGTCAAATCTCCCTATAGAATCTCACTACTCTTGAGTTGATATAAGTCCCCAGAGGCATTCACTCTGTAGTCACCACTAAGTTAGATTTGATTTTTTGTGCTACCAATAGGTCACCCCAGTGGTTTTTCCCTCCTTTAGAAGATGTAAGTCTGCTACGCCTTCTTTCTAGCACAGTCATTACACACCAAAAGGCAACCCCTTAGGTTGGCTAGCTCTACCCCATATCCAGTAGACTATCCCTTTAAATTTATTAAGATATGACAAGTTTGATATAGCCCTTCTTAGTGGGTCCATCACACACTAACATGGTTTATAAATTAAATCTTTTAAATTTGACCAAGCTCACATCCCAATGGATATGCCATCAATTCAAAATCAAACTAAACCAAACAAACCATATCAAATTACATGAAATTAAGATAAAATTCTTTTAGACTACTTTGAGTTGACATAAGTCCCCAGCGACATTCACTTAGTAGTCACCCTCGGCCAGGTTTGATTTTTTGAGCATCCAATAGGGCACCCTAACAGTTGTTCCTCACTTTGAAGATGTAAAATCCTTCTTCTTAGCACATTCATTGCATCAAAGGAAACCCCAGGTTGGCTGCTCTACCCTGGTAGACTACGCATTTGGATTTGTAAACTTGAGGCAGTCAAAGCCGATATCTTTCTCAATGGGTCCATTGCACCACAACATACATTAATTTTGATTAAATTAAACATAATCTTATTTCCCAAATGGAGTTAAATCACACCCTTCTCCCTAGTGGAGCTTAAATCATATATAAACAAGTCAAGCAAATAAATTAAATTCAAAACCAACCTCTCTAGTGGAGCCAAATTAAACCAACTCCCCGAGTCTAAATCATGAAATACAACCAAACTCTTATTCTCAGTGGATACATCCCCAAATAAATCTATGAAATCAAACTCAAATCCTAATCCCCAATAGATAACCTGAACATGTTTCCCTAGTCGAAGGTTCATATACCCGATCCCCAGCGGACTGGAGCCCATATCTTTATTAGATATGCCTCCACATCAATTAAAACAAAACAAATTAAAGTTGACTCGATCTTAATCCCTGGCAAATTATAGATTCTTTTTCCTAATGGATCTTCTTTCCACAAGTCATATAATCAAATCAAATTGAAACGTTATCCCCAACAAATTTTTTTTTCTGCCCTCGTAGATCCCTCACATGTCATGTGCATGTGTGATCCCCTATGGATCTCCCTCCATGTCCTTAACATGGAATTCTCACCAAATCTTATTTCTTCTCTTATGCACACCTTTAATACTTCAACCAAAAGCCTAACAATGTATTCATTCTACATTATCTCAACATTGTAATCAATATTTTATTATTTGTGATGGTTCATGCTCAAACTATATATAAGCACTAAACATATTATAGTGTAAATTAACACCCTATATTAGATTATAATATGATGTTATATTATAATTTGTTGTAATATAATATATTTTCTAACATTACACCTCATTAGAATCACATGAAAAAAAATAAATAATAAAATTTTCTCAAAATATGAATAATGTTCATTTTGGAGGTAAAATTGTTATTTTCTATTAGAAATGGTACAAAATAGCATAATTTTGTGTTGCTTTTGGTGTGCGGAATTTGGCCAAATTTTTCCATCTCAACCTTCAAATTAAAATTTTTTTGTGAGTTTTGACCCAATGTATTATAACAAAAGTAAAATATACTAAAATGTACAATAACATTTAGTAACACACCACCACATTCATATATATGTTAAGTTATATTATTATTTACATTATATTTTAATATGCTTTCATATAATATATTATCTTACATTACACCTTAAATGAATCACTTTAAGCAAAAAAATTATAAAATTTGGTTGAAAAAGGAACATTTATTTTGGATGCAAAATTCCATTCTTTTGATTAAATGACACCATAGCACACCCCAATGATGTTCCCTAAAGCTTACATTAAATTTGGCCAAATCCCATCACTCAATCTATAAATCAATATTTTTATGAATTATACTAGTACAAACTCTACTACATCATACTATAAGAAACTAAAATATGCTAACAAATAAGTAATAATACATAATAGTATGTCATAATGCATGATGCTACACTATGTTATGGCATCCTATATTATATTACACTATAACATATTATATTATATTATATTGTATATCACATCACAATGGATTGCTTAAGATAAAAAATCATAAAATTAGTTTAAACAATAAAAAACTATATAATTAAGTCGTATCAGTTACATATTTTAAATTAAAATAATATATAATGATGTCAAGCTCTACCTATTATGAATTTGGCCAAATTCCACCATTTTAAAGTCTAAATCAACATTTTTATAAACAATACTAGTGTAGGCTTAACTGCGATTGTAAAATATTAAAAGAATTTAAAATTCACAGAATAATATATTATGATATATGATGTTATACTATGCTACAACATATAATAGATATTTTGAACATAAAATCTTACGTTTTATACTACAAGTGGCGTAGCACACCTTTGGTACTACAACATAATCCCACTTCAAATTTAACAAATTTTATCATCTGATTTATTAAATTAATATACTTATGATTTATATTAATATAGTATAGGGAACAATACCATAATATACTAAAACATTTCAAAACATCTTTTAACATCCAAAAACACATCACTACATGCTCAAATATATGATTCTAACTTATACTATAATATTTGTTATTATAATATGATTTAGGGTTAAGGTTTAGGGTATTCAAATCTCTAATAGTTAAAGGAAAGTCTCTTGAAGACATTTTCTTTAGCTACGATAACTATGTTAGGATTAGGTCACTCTTTAGATCTACTCCTAATGAAATCTTTATTTAATGTTTAGGGTTTAATATTTATTATTAGTTTAGGGTTTAAGGTTTAGGGTTTAAGGTTTAGGGTTTAGGGTTTAGTGTTAGTTTAGTTTTTAGGGGTTAGGGTTTGGGGTTTAGGGATTTGGGTTTAGGGTTGTAGGTTTTAGGGTTTAGGGTTTATGGTTTTAGGGTTTAGGGTTAAGGGTTTAGTGTTTAGGGTTTTAGGGTTTAGGGTTTATGGTTTAGGATTTAGGGTTTATAGTTTAAGGTTTACTATTTAGTGTTTAAGGTTTATGGTTTTTAGGGTGTAGGGTTTAGAGTTTGGGGTTTAGGTTTTAGGTTTAGGGTTTAAGTTTTAGTTTAGGATTTAGGGTTTAAGATTTAAGGTTTTTTTTAATAGAGAATAATTTCATATTCAACATTTTTTCTTTTCAATTTTATCAACCAAGTAGCATCCCAAGTATTCTAAGACACAAGCGACGATACATATAAAAAATGAGCACCCATAAAGCAAATCAAAAACCCTAGATAAGTAAAACTTTCTCTACTATAAAGACACAGTTCCATAAGAAACATATTGAATCGATCGTTCCTCTACCACCATCATATCCCTGATTTCTCCCTCTACCACCACCACAGTTGTAACCTCCATCGCTCCACCTGCCTCTATAACCACCACTACTCTGACCACCACCTCCAGATCCCCCACCAACACTACGATAAATGTCATCTCTGCCTTCGCCTCCATCGCTAGATCAAGACTAAGCCTAGTTGATAGTGATGTTCCCGTCATCGAGGTTCTACCCATTCTTAGGGTTTACGATTAGTTTAGGGTTTAGGGTTTAAGGTTTAGTTTTAGTTTAGGCGTTATGGTTTTGGGTTTAGGGTTTGGGGCTTAGTGTTTAGGGTTGTAAGTTTTAAGGTTTAGAGTTTAGGGTTTAGTGTTTAGGGTTTACGGTTTTAGGGTTTAGGGTTTAAGGTTTAGGGTTTAGGGTTTTAGGGTTTTAGGGTTTAGTGCTGTAAGATTAGGGTTTAGTGTTTATGGTTTAGGGTTCATGGTTTAGGGTTAGTTTTAGGGTTAGGGTTTATTTTTTCTACTTTTTATTTTTTATTTTTTATTTTAAATTAAGTAAACTTGAAGGTCTTGATTTATTTAGTTTATTTTTAATTTATTTAAGTTTATTTTATTTTTTATTTTTATTTAGTTTAGTTTATTTATTTTAGGTTTATTTATTTTAGTTTATTTTTAGGTTTAGTTTTATTTTTTAGTTCAGTTCTCTTTTTATTTTTATTATTAGGTTTAGGTTTAACTTCTTATTTTTAGGTTTAGGTTTAGGCTTTTATTTTATTTCTTTAAGTTTAAGTTCTAGGTTTTTATTTTAGGTTTTTTTTTTAGTTTAGGTTTAGGTTTATTTTTAGTTTATTTTAGTTTATTTAGTTTAGGTTTAGGTTTAGGTTTTACTTATTTTATTTTATTTTATTTTAGTGTAATATTAGGTTTATTTTATTTTATTTATTTTGTTTTTATTTTAAGTTAAGTTTTTTAATAGTTTAAGGGTTAGGTTTTATTTTTTATTTATTTTTAATTTTTATTTTTTAGGTTTATGTTTTTATTTAGATTTTATTTTATTTTATTTTTATTTTAGGATGTTTTTATTTTCTTTAGGTTTTTTATTTTTTAGTTTAGTTTAGGTTTTATTTATTTTATTTTAGTTTAGTTTTTATTTTTTATTTTATTTTCTTTTTAGGTTTAGGTTTAGGTTTCAGTTTAGGTTTTTATTTTATTATATATATTTATTTTATTTTGGTTTAGGTTTATTTTTCTAGGTTGTATTTAGTTTAGGTTTAGGTTTTTAGCATTTTAGGGTTTATGGTTTAGGGTTAGTTTAGGGTTTAGGTTTTTGGGTTTCGGCTTTAGGTTTTAGGTTTAGGGTTTATGGTTTAGTTTAAGGTTTAGGGTTTAAGATTTTTTTAACAAAGAACAAATTTAGATTCAACATTTATTCTTTTCAATTTCATCAACCAAGTAGCATCCAAAATTTTCTAAGACACAAGCAACGACATAGATAAAAAATGAGCACCTATAGGGTTGTAGGTTTAGGGTTTAGGGTATAGGGTTTAGTTTTTTAAAATTAAGTAAATTGATAGGTTTAGATTTATTTAGTTTATTTTTTATTTTTTTTTAGTTTAGTATATTTATTTTAGGTTTATTAATTTTAGTTTAGGTTATTTTTATTTTAGTTTATTTTTTAGTTGAGTTTTAATTTTTATTTTATTTTTAGGTTTTCCTTTTATTTTTTATTTTATTATTTTAGGTTTAGCTTTTAGGTTTTTATTTTACACTTATTTTAGGTTTTATTTTTTAGTTTAGGTTTAGGTTTATTTTACTTTATTTTATTTTATTTAGTTTAGGTTTAGGTTTAGGTTTACCTTATTTAGGTTCAGGTTTAGGTTTTATTTCTTTTAGTTTAGTTTATTTTAGTGTAGGTTTAGGTTTATTTTATTTTGTTTATTTTATTTTTCTTTTAGGTTTAGGTTTTTTTTTTAGTTAAGGGTTTAGGTTTTATTTTTTATTTATTCTTAGTTTTTATTTTGAGGCTTTTTTAAGTTTAGGTTTTTATTTTTTTTTGTTTTAGGTTTATTTTATTATTATTTTATGTTTAGTTTTATTTTTAATTAGGTTTTTTATACTTATGTTTATTTTATTTTTTAATTTTGTTTAGGTTTTTATTTAATTTATTTTAGTTTATTATTTTAATTTTTTTAGGTTTAGGTTTAGGTTTTTATTTTATTTTATTTTATTTAGGTTTAAGTTTATTTATTTATTTTATTATTATGTTTTATTTAGTTTAGGTTTAGGTTTTTAGTTTTTTAGGGTTTAGGGTTTAGAGTAGGGTTTTTTTTGTTGGAAACCCCATATAGGGGAAATTTTATTACCACAAAAAGAGAGTTACAAGGTCCTTAATAGGGGATAAACTCCAAAACTACTGCTCAAAGTGCTACAATCAACCTAGAGAGTAAATCCCCTATCTAAGTACAACCAAAAGAAAAATAAAAGAGTAAAGGAAAGCAAAAGATGCAAATTGATTAAAATAGATAAGCAAATGAATAGATCTGGGCCAAAGCTCTTCAGGATGAGAGAATGCATGACAAAGCAAGAGAATAAGAGAAATGCTACAAAATTATAAAAGATAGAAATTAGAACAGTTAAAATAATACAGACAAAATTAAAATTGAAAATAACATAAACTGAGAAAGATTATAAACAAGTGTGTGAGAGAAGGCTCTGGCTCAGTCACACAAAATTAGGGAAGATGCAAATATGAGCATCTAAACTTCAACGAAAGGGTTGCATCACAAGAGCTACTACCAAACCAAAAAGGAGTGGAATCATCACAGCCATCATAGTCAATAAACTTGTGGGAAGATAGCAACAATTTGTTAAAAGTATTTTGAGCCTTAGTACCTACAAACCTAAATAAAGCCATAAACACAATAGAAAAGGATACAACAAAGGGCAGAATGGGAAAGGGGATCCCATGCAGAATAAATATCATCAATATAGTCACCATGGCATGAGAATCCCTACACATATGAAAAGTTTAAGGTTTTAGGGTTTAGTGTTTAGGTTTAGGGCTTAGGGTTTGGTTTAGTTTAGGGTTTAGAATTTTTAGGTTTAGGGTTTAGGGTTTTAGGTTTGGGGTTTAGGTTTAGGAGTTTAGGGTTTGAGTTAGTTGTTTAGGGTTTAGGTTTAGTGTTTAGTTTAGTTGGCTAGGTTTAGGTTTAGGTTTAGGTTTAAGATTTAGTTAGTTTGTTAGTAGGTTTTTTTAAAGTTTAGTAGGTTTAGAATTTGTAGGTTTAGGGTTAGTTTTAGGGTTAAGGGTTTAGGGTTTAGGGTTTAGGATTCAAGGTTTAGCGTTTAAGGTTTATGGTTTATGGTTTTTTTTAAATTAAGTAAACTTGTAAGTTTAGTTTTATTTAATTTATTTAGTTCATTTTTTATTTATTTTAGTTTATTTTATTTTATACTTTATATTTTAATTTAGTTTAGTTGATTTATTTTAGTTTAGGTTTTTTATTTTAGTTTATTTTTAAGGTTTAGGTTTATGTTTATGCTTATTGTTTAGTTTAGTTTAATTTTTATTTTATTTTTCAGGTTTAGGTTTTATTTTTATTTTGAGGTTTAAGTTTAGGTTTCTATTTAGTTTTTTTAGGTTTATGTTTTAGGTTTATTTTTAGGTTTTACTTTTGTAGTATAGATTTAGGTTTATTTTTTAGTTTATTTTATTTTATTTAGTTTAGGTTTAGGTTTAAGTTTTGGTTTAGTTTATTTTAGGCTTAGGTTTAGGTTGTATTTAATTTAGTTTAGTTTATTTTAATTTATGTTCATGTTTATTTTATTTTTCCTATTTTATTTTTATTTTACATTTAGGATTTTTTTAGTTTAAGGTTTGGGTTTTATTTTTTATTTATTTTTAGATTTTTTTATGGTTATGTTTTTATTTAGTTTTTATTTTATTTTAGGTTCATTTTATTTTTATTTTACATTTAGTTTTTATTTTATTTAGGTTTTTTATTCTTAGTTTTGTTTTATTTTTTGGTTTAGTTTAAGTTTTTATTTATTTTATTTTATTTTATTTTTATTTTTTCTCTTATTTTTCTTTTAGGTTTAGATTTAAGTTTTATTTTTTTTTCTTTTAGGTTTAGGTTTATTTATTTATTTTATTATTTGGTTTTATTTAGTTTAGGTTTAGGTTTTTAGGGTTTAAGGTTTAGGGTTTAGGGTTTGGGGTTTAGGGTTTAGGGTTTAGGATTGTAGGTTTTATGGTGTAGGGTTTAGGGTTTATGGTTTATGGTTTTAGGGTTTATGGTTTTAGGGTTTAGGGTTTAGGGTTTAGGGTTTAGGTTTTAGGTCTAAGGTTCAGGTTTTAGTTTAGGGTTTAGGGTTTTTTTAAAATAGAGAACAAATTCATATTCAACATTTCTTCTTTTCAATTTAATCAAGCCAAGTAACACAAAAAGTTTTCTAAGACACAAGCGATGACATAGATAAAAAATGAGCACGCATTGAGCAAATTAAAAACCCTAGATAACTAGAATCATCTTTACCATAAAGACATCGTTCCACAAGTAGCAGATCAGATCAATCATTCTTTAGTTTCTCCAGTTCCCATCAGAACTGCCCCAGCTCTCTAGTAGCGTGATCCACCACCATGGCTGTAAACTCCATTGCTCATTCGACCTCCATAACCACCACTGCTCCATATCAACCAGGACCTCCAGATCCCCACCACCACTGTGATAACCAATGCCTCTACCTTCGCCTCCACAACTAGATCCTAGTTGATGGTGATATTCCTACCATCAAGGTTCTGCCCATTCTTAGGGTTTAACTTTATTAGGTTTTATTGTTTAGATTTATTTTTAATTTATTAAGTTACTTTAGGTTTAGGTTTAGGGTTTGGTGTTAGGGTTAAGATTTAGGGTTTAGAGTTTTACGATTTATGCTTTAGAGTTTAGGGTTATAGGGTTTAAGGAATTAGGGTTTAGGGTTTAGGGTTAGGTTTTAGGGTTTAGGGTTTAGGGTTTAGTTTAGGTTAGTTAGGTGGGGTCATAGTTTAGGTTGGTTTAGTGTTTAGGGTTTAGGCTTTAGGGTTTGAAGATTTTAGGATTTAGGGTTTAGGGTTTACGGTTTTAGGGTTTAGGGTTTAGGGTCAAGGTTAGGGTTTAGGGTTTAGAGTTTAGGCTTTAGGATTTAGTGTTTAAGATTTAAGGTTTAGGGATTTAGGGTTTTGCATTTGGGGTTTAGGGTTTTTAGGGTTTAGGGATGTAGGTTTTAGGGTTGTAGGTTTAGGGCTTAGGGTTTAAGATTTAGGGTTTAGGGTTACTTTTAGGGTTTATGGTTTAAGGTTTAGGATTTAGTGTTTAGGGTTTTAGGGTTGAGGGTTTTTTTAAATTTAAGTAAAGGTTTAAGTTTATTTAGTTTAGTTTTTATTTATTTTAGCTTTTTTTAGTTTTTATTTTTATTTAGGTTTATTTTTATTTTTATTTAGATTTGTTTATTTATTTTAGGTTTATTTATTTTAGTTTAGGTTTTTTATTTTAGTTTATTTTTTTTGGGTTTATGTTTATTTTATAGTTTAGATTTATTTTATTTTATTTTTATGTTTAGGTTTTATTTTTTATTTTTAGGTTTAGGATTACTTTTATTTTATTTTTTCTAGATTTAGGTTTTAGGTTTTTTCTTTAGGTTTATTTTTAGGTTTTATTTTTTAATTTAAGTTTAAGTTTATTTTCATTATTTTATTTTATTTAGTTTAGGGTTTAGGTTTAGTTTATTTTAGGTTTAGATTAATGTTTTGTTTATTTTAGGTTAGTTTAATTTAGTTTAGGGTTAGGATTATTTTATTTTATTTATTTTTGGTTTAGGTTTTTTTTTTTTATTTTAAGGTTTAGGTTTTATTTCTAATTTCTTTTAAGGTTTATTATTTAGGTTTAGGTTTTTATTTAGTTTTTATTTTATTTTATTTATAGGTTCTTTTTATTTTTATTTTACATTTTGTTTGTATTATATTTAGGTTTTTTTAGGTTTATTTTATTTTTTAGTTTAGTTTAGGTTTTTATTTATTTTATTTTATTTTAGTTTTTATTTTTTATTTTATTTTATTTTTACGTTTAGGTTTAGGTCTTGGTTTTAGTTTAGTTTTTTATTTCATTTTATTTTTAGGTTTTTATTTAGTTTAGTTTTAGTTTTTTAGACTTTTAGAGTTTAGGATTTAAGGTTTTGGGTTTGGGTTTGTTTGGGTTTAGGGTTTAGAGTTTAGGGTTGTAGGTTTTAGGGTGTAGGGTTTAGGGTTTTGGGTTTAGGGTTTAGGGTTGGTTTGGCTTAGGTTTAGTGTAGGTATAAGGTTTAGGTTTATTCTTTTTAAATTTTAAATTTTTTAAATTTTATTTATTATTTTAAATTAAGTAAACTAATAGGTTTAGGTTTATTTTTATTATTATTTAGTTTAGTTTATTTATTTTATTTTAGAATATTTATTTTAGTTTATTTTATAGGTTTAGGTTTAGGTTTAGGTTTAGGTTTTATTTTAGTTTTATTTTTATTTTAGTTTTTAGGTTTAGGTTTTTTTTATTTTAGATTTAGGGTTGTAGGTTTAGGGTGTAGGGTTTTGAAATTAGGGTTTAGGGTTAGTTTTAGGGATTCGGGTTTAGGGTTTAGGATTTAGGGTTTAGGGTTTAGGGGTTTTTTTTTCTAAATCAAATAAACTGGTAGGTTTAGGTTTATTTAATTTATTTAGTTTATTTTCCATTTATTTTAGTTTATTTTTTTATTTAGGTTTATTATTGATTTTTATTTAATTTAGTTTAGGTTTTTTATTTAAGTTTATTTTTTAAGTTTAGGTTTATGTTTATGTTTATTTTTTAGTTTAGTTTTTTTTAATGTTTAGGGTTTTATTTTATTTTTTTGGTTTAGGTTTTATATGTTTCTTTAGGTTTATTTTTAGGTTTTATTTTTTAGTTTAGGTTTAGGTTCATTTTAAGTTTATTTTATTCTATTTGGTTTAGAGTTTAGGTTTAGTTTATTTTAGGTTTAGGTTTTATTTATTTTAGTTTAGGTTTAGGTTTATTTAATTTTACTTATTTTAGGTTTAGGTTTTTTCTTAGTTTACGATTTAGGTTTTATTTTTTATTTATTTTTAGGTTTAATTTTTAGATTTAGGTTTTTATTTAGTATTTATTAATTTTATTTTATTTTATTTTATATTTTATGTTTAGTATTTATTTTATTTAGATTTATTATTTTTAAGTTTTTTTTTATTTTTTTATTTAGTTTAAGTTTTTATTTATTTTATTTTAGTTTAGCTTTTATTTTTTATTTTATTTTATTACTACATTTAGGTTTAGGTTTTAGTTTAGGATTATATTTTATTTAATTTTTTTTATTTTATTTAGTTTTAGGTTTATATATTTATTTAAATTTTAGGTTTTGTTTAGTTTAGGTTTAGGTTTTTAGGTTTTTAAGGTTTAGGATTTAGGGTTAAGGGATTAGTGTTTAGGGTTTAGGGTTTAGGGTTGTATGTTTTAGGGTTTAGGTTTTAGGGTTTAGGGTTAAGGGTTTAGAGTTTATGGCTTAGGATTTTAGGGTTTAGGGTTTAGAGTTTAGGGTTTACGGTTTTAAGGTTTAGGGTTTAGGGTTTAGGGTTTAGTCAGGGTTTAGGGTTGGGTTTAGGGTTAGGGGTTTTTTTAATTTTTTTAAATTTTTAAGTTTATTTAGTTTATTTTGGTTTATTTATTATTTATTTTAGTTTATTTTTTTATTTTTTTATTATTTAGTTTACTTTATTTATTTTAGGTTTATTTACTTTAGTTTAGATTTTTTTATTTTAGTTTATTTTTTTAGGTTTAGGTTTAGGTTTACTTTTTAAGTTTTTATTTTATTTTTTATGTTTAGGTTTTATTTTTTATTTTTAGGTCTAGATTTAAGTTTTTATTTTATATTTTTAGGTTAGGTTTTGCCTTTTTAATTTAGGTTTATTTTTAGGTTTTTTTTAGTTTAGGCTTACATTTTTTTAGTTTATTTTATCTTATTTAGGCTTTAGGTTTAGGTTTTGTTTTAGGTTTTATTTATTTTAGTTTAGTTTATCTGAGTTTAGGTTTAGGTTTATTTTATTTTTATTTTAAATTTAAGTTTTCTTTTTAGTTTAGGGTTTAGGTTTTATTTTTGGGTTTATTTTTTTAGGTTTATATTTTTATTTAATTTATATTTTATTTTATTTTAGGTTTATTTTATTTTTATTTTAAGATTAGTTTTTATTTTATTTATGTTTTTTATTTTTTTAGTTTAGTTTACCTTTTTATTTATGATATTTTAATTTTGTTTTTATTTTATTTTATTTTCTCTTTTAGGTTTAGATTTTGGTTTTATTTTTTATTTTTATTTAATTTAAATTTTTTATGTTATTTTGGTTAAGGTTTTTTTATTTATTTTACCTTTATGTTTTATTTAGTTTATGTTTAGGTTTTTAGCTTATAGGGTTTAGGGTTTAGGGTTATTTATGGGTTTAGGGTTTGGGGATTAGAGTTTGTTGTTTAGCATTTAGGGTTTATGGTTTAGGGTTTGAGGTTTAGGGTTTAGGGTTTAGGAATTCATATTTTTAGGGATTAGGGTTTGGGGTTTCGATTTTAACTATGGTTCAGGTTATAGTTTAGTGTTTAGGGTTTTTGGTTTTTTTCTTAAATAGAGAGAAAATTTAGATTCAACATTTATTCAATTTGATTTCATCAACCAAGTGACACACTAACTATTCTAAGACACGAGCGATGACATTGATAAAAAGTGGGCATGCATAGAGCTAATAAAACCCTAGATAACTAGAACTATCTATAAAGACATAGTTTCATAAGCAGTAGATCAGATCGATCATTCCCTAGTTTCTCTAGTTCCCATTAGAACCACCCCGGCCTCTCGAGTAGAGGATTCCACCATCACATCCCCGATCTCTCCCTCTATCACCACCAAAGTTATAAGCTCCGTCGCTCCTCCCACCTCAATAACCACCACTGCTCCAATCAACACCTCCATTTCCACCAGCACCTCCAGATCCCTAACCACCATTGCGATAGCCACCGCCAAATCTAGGCTGAGCCTGGTTGATGGTCATGTTCCTACTGACAAGGTTCTGCCCATTCTTAGGAATTAGTTTTAGGTTTTGATTTATTAGGTTTAGGGTTTAGGTTTAGGTTTAGGGTTTGGGGTTTAGGGTATAGGGTTTATGGTTAGGGTTTAGGGTTTAGGGTTTAAAGTTTAGGATATATGGTGTAGGGTTTAAGGTTTAGGTTTTACGGTTTAGGGTTTTACGGTTTATGCTTTTAGGGTTTAGGGTTTTTTTTTACAAAGAAAATAAAATTAAGTAAACCTGTAAGTTTAGTTTTTTTAGTTTACCTTGTTTATATTTTATTTGTTTTAGTTTATTTTATTATTTATAATTATTTTGGTTATTTTTATTTTTATTTAATTTAGTTTATTTATTTTAGGTTAATTTATTTAAGTTTAGGATTTTATTATAGTGTATCTTTTAGGTTTAGGTTTACGTCTAGGTTTATTTTTTAGTTGAGTTTTATTTGTACTTTAATTTTTTGCGTTTAGGTCTGTAGGTCTTTAGGGTTTAGGGTTTAGGGTTTAGGGTTTAGGGTTTTTTAGGGGTTAGGTTTTAGGGTTGTAGGTTTATGGTTTAGGGTTTAGGGTTTAAGATTTAGGGTTAGTTTTTGGGTTTAGGGTTTTTTTTACAAAAAAAATTAAATAAACCCTTAAGTTTTTTTTAGTTTTAGTTTAGTTTTTATTTATTTTAGCTTATTTTATTATTTATAATTATTTAGGTTATTTTTATTTTTATTTAGTTTAGTTTATTTATTTTAAGTTTATTTATTAAAGTTTAGGTTTTTATTATAATGTATCTTTTAGGTTTAGGTTTACGTCTAGGTTTATTTTTTAGTTAAGTTTTACTTGTAGTTTAATTTTTATGTTTAGGTCTTTAGGTCTTTAGGGTTTAGGGTTTTGGGTTTTTTGGGGTTTAGGGTTTAGGGTTGTAGGTTTAGAGTTTAGGGTTTAGGGTTTAAGGTTTAGGGTTTAGGATTTGGGGTTTAGGGTTTCTGGTTTAGGGTTTTGTTTTAATTAAGTAAACCAGTAGGTTTAGGTTTGTTTAGTTTATTTAGTTTATATTTCTTTTTATTTTTATTTAGGTTTCTTTTTTATTTTTATTTAGTTTAGTTTATTTATTTCAGTTTATCCTTTTTTATTTTTTTTTAGTTTTCAGGTTTAGCTTTAGCTTTATGCTTATTTTTTAAGTTAAGTTTTATTTTTATTTTATTTTTTAGGTTTAATATTTTTTTTTAGGTTTAGGTTTTATTTTTATATTTTTATGTTTAAGTTTAGGTTTTTATTATTTTAAGCTTAGGTTTTAGGTTTATTTTTAGGTTTTATTTTTTAGTTTAGGTTTAGATTTTTCTTTAGTTTATTTTATTTTATTTAGTTCAAGTTTAGGTTTTGGTTTAAGTTGTATTTATTTTAGTTTAGTTTATTTTAGTTTAGGTTTAGGATTACTCTATTTTGTTTGTTTTATTTTTATTTTAGGTTTAGGTTTTTTTTAGTTTGGGGTTTAGGTTTTATTTATATTTATTTTTTGGTTTATTTTTTTAGGTTTTGGTTTTTATTTAATTTATATTTTATTTTATTTTAGATTTGTTTTATTTTTATTTTACATTTAGTATTTATTTTTTTAGGCTTTTTATTCTTAGGTTTATTTTATTTTTTTATTTTAGTTTAGGTTTTTATTTATTTTATTTTAGTTTATTTTTTATTTTATTTTATTTTTAGGTTTAGGTTCAGGTTTTAGTTAAAATTTTTATTATTTATTATTTATTTTATTTTTTTAGGTTCAGTTTTATTTATTTATTTTATTATTAGATTTTATTTAGTTTAGGTATAAGTTTTTGGTTGTTAGGGCTTACAATTTAGGGTTATGGGTTTGGGTTTAGTGTTAGGGTTTTAGGCTTTAGGGTTTAGGGTTTTGGGTTTAGGGTTTAGGGTTCAGGGTTTAGGGTTTATGATTTTAGGGTTTAAGATTTTGGGTTTAAGTTTTAGGGTTTAGGGTTTAGGTTTTAGGGTTAAGGATTTTTAGGGTTAAGGGTTTAGGGTTTAGGGTTTAAGTTTTGGTATAGGTTGAGTTTTAGTATAGGGTTTAGGGTTTTATGTTTTAAAATAAATAATAAATTTAGATTTAACATTTCTTCTTTTCAATTTCATCAACAAATTAACACACCAAGTTTTCTAAGACATGAGTAATGACATAGATAAAAAAATGGGCACGCATAGAGAAAAATCAAAAACCCTAAATAGCTAGAACCGTCTCTACTATAAAGACATAGTTGCATAAGCAGCAGATCAGATCGACCGGTCTTCAGTTTCTCTAGTTCCCATCAGAACCACCCCGGCTCTTTAGTAGCGTGATTCACCATCATGTCCCCGATCTCTCCCTCTGCAACTACCATAGCTGTAACCTCCATCGCTCCTTTGACCTCCTTAACCACCACTACTTCGACCACCACCTCCATATACACTAGCACCTCCAGATCCCCCACCACCGTGATAACCACAACATCGCTGACTCCACCACCATCTAGGCCCATTTGATGTTGATGTTCTTACCGCCACGCCCATTCTAAGGGTTTAGGTTTATTAGGTTTTCTGGTTTAGGCTTATTTTTTATAAGTTACTTTGGGTTTAGGTTTAGGGTTTAGCTTTTAGGGTTAGGATTTAGGGTTTAGGGTTTAAGGTTTAAGGTTTAGAGTTTAATGTTTAGAGTTTAGGGTTTTGGGGTTTATGCTTTTAGGGTTTAGGATTTAGGGTTATGGTTTTGTTTTAGGGTTTTAGGTTTAGTTTATTTTAGGATTGTGGGTTTAGGGTTAAGTTTTAGGGTTTAGGGTTTAGGGTTTAGTGTTTACGCTTTGTGGTTTAGGGTTTTGAGGGTTTAAGGTTTAGGGTTCAGGGTTAGTTTAGAGTTTAGGCTTTAAGCTTTAGGGTTTAAGGTTTTTAAGGTTTAGGGTTTAGGGTTTAGGGTAAATTTGCTTTTAAGGGTTTTAGGGTTTATGGTTTAGGGTTTAGGGGTTTAGGGTTTGAGGTTTATGGTTTATGGTGTAGGCTTTTGGGTTTAGGGTTTTTAGGGTTTAAGGTTTCAAGTCTAGCAGCCTGGTTTAAAGTGGATTAGGGTTTGTTTAGGATTTTTAAATTTTAGAGTTTATTTGGAGTTGAGAGTTTAGGTTTAGGGTTTAGGGTTTAGGGTTTAGGATTTAGGGTTAGGGTTTAGGATTTAGGGTTTAGGGTTTAGGGTTTAAGGTTAATTTAAGGTTTAAGGTTTAGGGTTTAGTGTTGAAGGTTTAGGGTTTAGGGTTTTAGGGTTTAAGGTTTAGGGTTTAGGGTTTTGTAGTTTAAGGTTTAGGGTTTAGAGTTTAGGGTTTAGGGTTTAGGGTTTAGAGTTTAGGATTTAGGGCTTTATTGTTTAGGGTTTAGGGTATAGAGTTTTTAATTAAATGAAATTGAAACCAGAATTCAAAGAAGAGATCAGGTCAACAATCGATGAGCTTAAGGAAATCAATTTAGGGACTGAAGAAGATCCACGCCCGACATATATTAGTTCTTAATTAAATGAAATTGAAACCAATTAC
This sequence comes from Cymbidium sinense, assembly GCA_021442155.1. Taxonomy (NCBI): domain Eukaryota; kingdom Viridiplantae; phylum Streptophyta; class Magnoliopsida; order Asparagales; family Orchidaceae; genus Cymbidium; species Cymbidium sinense. The sequence continues at coordinate 96,094,151 of CM038214.1, read as the reverse complement.
TTAGTTAGTCCATTGATTTAGTTTAAGTATATCTTTACATGGAGTTATGAAGAGATGCCTGGTTTGGCTCCTAACGTAGTGGTCCATAAACTAGCAATAGAGCCTACTGCTAACCCTCTCAAGCAAGCTCCTAGACGCATGCGATTAGACATAGACAACAAGTCATTTATGAAGTCATGAAACTGATCGATGCTGGCTTCATCCAGGAAGAAAAATACTACCTTAGCCAAAGATCATCCCGCTAAGAAAAGAATGGCCAAATCACATATGTGTCAATTTTATGGATTTAAATAAGGCATGTCCAAAAGACAAATTTCCACTACAAATCCCAGAGCTGGTGGTGGACATTGCCTCATCTCATGCAGTCTTCTCTTTAATGGATGGCTCATCTGGATATAACTAAATAAAGATGGCCTCTAGAGATGGAAGAAATACTGCTTTTAGAACCCCAGCCAAAATCTACTACTATAAGGTCATGCCTTTCAGCCTTAAAAATGTCAGTGCTACATACCAGTGGGAAATGACTTGAATTTTCGAGGAATTCATGAGTCATCAAGTTGAGTGCTATGTTGATGATCTCGTAGTCAAAAGTAGAGAAAAGAAAGGCAATCTCTTTGACTTGAGAGTAGTTTTTGAATAGTTAAGACCATTTAACCTCAAAATAAATCCTCCAAGTGTACATTTAGAGTAGCTTCAAAAAATTCTTTTATTGTCCACACCAAGGAATCAAAATAAATTCAGAGAAGATCAAAGCGATATTAGAATTTCCACCTCCTAAAAGTTAAACTCAACTCAGATCATTACTTGGACTGTTAGTGTATCTATGATGCTTTCTATCCAATCTATCAGGAAGATGTCAGCTATTCTCAACACTTCTTAAAAAAGATGCCAAGTTCAAGTGAGATGCCAAGTGTGAGCATGCCTTCGAAGACATCAAGCATTACCTGATGATTTCATTGATTCTAGCAGCCCTTACCCCGAGCAAGTCGCTCATACTTTACACTACTACATTAGATGACTCCCTTGGTGCTTTTTTGGCCCAAGTCAATGATGAAGGGAAAGAAAAGGCACTCTACTATCTCAGTCATCGTCTAATCTATGCTGAGGCTAATTATCCATCCATTGAGAAGCATTTTCTAGGTTTAATCTTTGCATCCTAAAAGCTACAACACTACATGCTTCCTCATAAGGTGAACTTAATCTCTAGGATCAATCCATTACAGTATCTCATGACACGATCGATGTTTTCTGGATGGTTGGCTTGACGGTCGATGATCCTCTTATAGTATGACATTACCTTCATACTCCTCTTGGTGGTGAAAGGACAACAACTAGCAAATTTTTTAGCAACACACACACTTCCAACAAACTCTCGGCTTAGTGATGATCTCTCTGATGAATAATTCATGAACTTAGGGGATACAAGCATTCACCACTAGGAGATGAACTTTGATGGTGTAGCTTTCTCTCAAGGATGAGAAGAACCACAAGGATACACCACTCATGGCAGATGTAAGTTTGCTATTCTTTCTCCTTAAGTTGGCCACCATACACTTATAAGCTTTCTTTCGTAGGGCTCAAGATAACACCCCTAGTAGCACCTCCCCTGTGGACACTATTTTGAATCACATCCTTTGCGTTCCCATTTAGACACTACCCGGGTCACGGATTGGATAGTTCCCCTTTGATAGTAACCACATATGTGGTTGGAGAATCCATCCTATGGATGTACAGATTCTCCCATGGTCCAGTAAATCTAAGATAGGTCAAGGCCAACATAGTTCATTCTCAGTGTGGTCCCTCGCACACCAACAAGGTCCACGCAAACATATAATTAATATATATATTCACTTATGGATTATGAGGACACCACTAGTGATATTTTTTTCTCAAGAAGATATCTTATGTTTAGGGTAGTGTCAGCAAATCTCCCTATAGGAATCACCTCACTACTCTTGAGTTGATATAAGTCCTCAGAGGCATTCACTCTGTAGTCTCCACTAAGTCAAATTTGATTTTTTGTGCTACAAATAGGTCACCCCAGTGGTTTTTCCCTCCTTTAGAAGATGTAAGTCTGCTACTCCTTCTTTCTAGCACAGTCATTACACACCAAAAGGCAACCCCTTAGGTTGGCTAGCTCTACCCCATATCCAGTAGACTATCCCTTTAAATTTATAAATTTAAGATATGACAAGTTTGATATAGCCCCTTCTTAGTGGGTCCATCACACACTAACATGGTTTATAAATTAAATCTTTTAAATTTGACCAAGCTCACATCCCTAGTGGATATGCCATCAATTCAAAATCAAACTAAACCAAACAAACCATATCAAATTACATGAAATTAAGATAAAATTCTTTTAGACTACTTTGAGTTGACATAAGTCCCCAGCGACATTCACTTAGTAGTCACCCTCGGCCAGGTTTGATTTTTTGAGCATCCAATAGGGCACCCTAACAATTGTTCCTCACTTTTGAAGATGTAAGTCTGCTATGCCTTCTTCTTAGCACATTCATTGCATACTGAAAGGAAACCCCTTAGGTTGGCTTGCTCTACCCTGTAGCCGGTAGACTATGCATTTGGATTTGTAAACTTGAGGCAGGTCAAAGCTGATATAACACTTTCTCAATGGGTCCATTGCACACCAACAGGGGCCATACATTAATTTTGATTAAATTAAACATAATCTTATTTCCCAAATGGAGTTAAATCACACCCTTCTCCCTAGTGGAGCTTAAATCATATATAAACAAGTCAAGCAAATAAATTAAATTCAAAACCAACCTCTCTAGTGGAGCCAAATTAAACCAACTCCCCCAATAGAGTCTAAATCATAGAAATACAACCAAACTCTTATTCTCAGTGGATACATCCCCAAATAAATCTATGAAATCAAACTCAAATCCTAATCCCCAATAGATAACCTGAACATGTTTCCCTAGTCGAAGGTTCATATACGTCCCATATCTTTATTAGATATGCCTCCACATCAATTAAAACAAAACAAATTAAAGTTGACTCGATCTAAATCCCTAGCAAATTATAGATTCTTTTTCCTAATGGATCTTCTTTCCACAAGTCATATAATCAAATCAAATTGAAACGTTATCCCCAACAAATTTTTTTCTTCTACGCCCTCAACATAGATCCCTCACATGTCATGTACAATGCATTTGTGATCCCCTAGTGGATCTCCCTCCATGTCCTTAACATGGAATTCTCACCAAATCTTATTTCTTTTCTTATGCACACCTTTAATACTTCAACCAAAAGCCTAACAATGTATTCATTCTACATTATCTCAACATTGTAATCAATATTTTATTATTTGTGATGGTTCAAGCTCAAACAAACTATATAATAGCATACTAAACATATTATAGTGTAAATTAACTCCCTATATTAGATTATAATATATGATGTTATATTATAATTTGTTGTAATATAATATATTTTCTAACATTACACCTCATTAGAATCACATGAAAAAAACAAATAATAAAATTTTCTCAAAATATGAATAATGTTCATTTTGGAGGTAAAATTGTTATTTTTCTATTAGAAATGGTACAAAATAGCATAATTTTTGTGTTGCTTTTTGGTGCGTGCCATGAATTTGGCCAAATTTTTCCATCTCAACCTTCAAATTAAAATTTTTGTGAGTTTTGACCCAATGTATTATAACAAAAGTAAAATATACTAAAATGTACAATAACATTTAGTAACACACCACCACATTCATATATATGTTAAGTTATATTATTATTTACATTATATTTTAATATGCTTTCATATAATATATTATCTTACATTACACCTTAAATAAATCACTTTAAGCAAAAAAATTATAAAATTTGGTTGAAAAAGGAACATTTATTTTGGATGCAAAATTCCATTCTTTTGATTAAATGACACACCATAGCACACCCCCAATGATGTTCCCTAAAGCTTACATTAAATTTGGCCAAATCCCATCACTCAATCTATAAATCAATATTTTTATGAATTATACTAGTACAAACTCTACTACATCATACTATAAGAAACTAAAATATGCTAACAAATAAGTAATAATACATAATAGTATGTTATAATGCATGATGCTACACTATGTTATGGCATCCTATATTATATTACACTATAACATATTATATTATATTATATTGTATATCACATCACAATGGATTGCTTAAGATAAAAATCATAAAATTAGTTTAAACAATAAAAACTATATAATTAAGTCATCGCTTACATATTTTAAATTAAAATAATATATAATGATGTCAAGCTCTACCTATTATGAATTTGGCCAAATTCCACCATTTTAAAGTCTAAATCAACATTTTTATAAACAATACTAGTGTAGGCTTAACTGCATGATTGTAAAATATTAAAAGAATTTAAAATTCACAAAATAATATATTATGATATATGATGTTATACTATGCTACAACATATAATAGATATTTTGAACATAAAATCTTACTTTTTATACTACAAGTGGCGTAGCACACCTTTGGTACTACAACATAATTCCCACTTCAAATTTAACAAATTTTATCATCTGATTTATTAAATCAATATACTTATGATTTATATTAATATAGACTATAGGGAACAATACCATAATATACTAAAACATTTCAAAACATCTTTTAACATCCAAAAACACATCACTACATGCTCAAATATATGATTCTAACTTATACTATAATATTTGGTATTATAATATGATTTAGGGTTAAGGTTTAGGGTATTCAAATCTCTAATAGTTAAAGGAAAGTCTCTTGAAGACATTTTCTTTATCTACGATAACTATGTTAGGATTAGGTCACTCTTTAGATCTACTCCTAATGAAATCTTTATTTAATGTTTAGGGTTTAATATTTATTATTAGTTTAGGGTTTAAGGTTTAGGGTTTAAGGTTTAGGGTTTAGGGTTTAGTGTTAGTTTAGTTTTTAGGGGTTAGGGTTTGGGGTTTAGGGATTTGGGTTTAGGGTTGTAGGTTTTAGGTTTAGGGTTTATGGTTTTATGGTTTAGGGTTAAGGGTTTAGTGTTTAGGGTTTTAGGGTTTAGGGTTTATGGTTTAGGATTTATGGTTTACAGTTTAAGGTTTACTATTTAGTGTTTAAGGTTTATGGTTTTTAGGGTGTAGGGTTTAGAGTTTGGGGTTTAGGTTTTAGGTTTAGGGTTTAAGTTTTAGTTTAGGATTTAGGGTTTAAGATTTAAGGTTTTTTTTAATAGAGAATAATTTCATATTCAACATTTTTTCTTTTCAATTTTATCAACCAAGTAGCATCCCAAGTATTCTAAGACACAAGCGATACATATAAAAAATGAGCACCCATAAAGCAAATCAAAATCCTAGATAAGTAAAACTTTCTCTACTATAAAGACAGTTCCATAAGAAACATATTGAATCGATCGTTCTCCACCATCATATCCCTAATTTCTCCCTCTACCACCCTTGTAACCTCCATGCTCCACCACTACTCTCACCACCACCGATCCCCACCAACACTACGATAAATGTCATCTCTTCGCCTCCATGATCAAGACCGAGCCTGGTTGATAGTGATGTTCCTGTCATCGAGGTTCTACCCATTCTTAGGGTTTACGATTAGTTTAGGGTTTAGGGTTTAAGGTTTAGTTTTAGTTTAGGGCGTTATGGTTTTGGGTTTGGGTTTGGTGTTTAGGGTTGTAAGTTTTAAGGTTTAGAGTTTAGGGTTTAGTGTTTAGGGTTTATGATTTTAGGGTTTAGGGTTTAAGGTTTAGGGTTTTAGGGTTTTAGGGTTTAGGGTTTAGGGTTTAGTGCTGTAAGATTAGGGTTTAGTGTTTATGGTTTAGGGTTCATGGTTTAGGGTTAGTTTTAGGGTTAGGGTTTATTTTTTCTACTTTTTATTTTTTATTTTTTATTTTAAATTAAGTAAACTCAAAGGTCTTGATTTATTTAGTTTATTTTTAATTTATTTAAGTTTATTTTATTTTTTATTTTTATTTAGTTTAGTTTATTTATTTTAGGTTTATTTCTTTTAGTTTATTTTTAGGTTTAGTTTTATTTTTTAGTTCAGTTCTCTTTTTATTTTTATTATTAGGTTTAGGTTTAACTTCTTATTTTTAGGTTTAGGTTTAGGCTTTTATTTTATTTCTTTAAGTTTAAGTTCTAGGTTTTTATTTTAGATTTTTTTTTTAGTTTAGGTTTAGGTTTATTTTTAGTTTATTTTAGTTTATTTAGTTTAGGTTTTACTTATTTTATTTTATTTTATTTTAGTGTAATATTAGGTTTATTTTATTTTATTTATTTTGTTTTTATTTTAAGTTAAGTTTTTTAATAGTTTAAGGGTTAGGTTTTATTTTTTATTTATTTTTAATTTTTATTTTTTAGGTTTAAGTTTTTATTTAGATTTTATTTTTATTTTAGGATGTTTTTATTTTCTTTAGGTTTTTAATTTTTTAGTTTAGTTTAGGTTTTTATTTATTTTATTTTAGTTTAGTTTTTATTTTTTATTTTATTTTCTTTTTTAGGTTTAGGTTTAGGTTTAGTTTAGGTTTTATTTTATTATATATATTTATTTTATTTTGGTTTAGGTTTATTTTTCTAGGTTGTATTTAGTTTAGGTTTAGGTTTTTAGAATTTTAGGGTTTATGGTTTAGGGTTAGTTTAGGGTTTCAGTTTTTGGGTTTCGGCTTTAGGTTTTAGGTTTAGGGTTTATGGTTTAGTTTAAGGTTTAGGGTTTAAGATTTCTTTAACAAAGAACAAATTTAGATTCAGCATTTATTCTTTTCAATTTCATCAACCAAGTAGCATCCAAAATTTTCTAAGACACAAGCAACGACATAGATAAAAAATGAGCACCTATAGGGTTGTAGGTTTAGGGTTTAGGGTATAGGGTTTAGTTTTTTAAAAATTAGGTAAATTGATAGGTTTAGATTTATTTAGTTTATTTTTTTATTTTTTATTTTTTATATTTTTAGTTTAGTATATTTATTTTAGGTTTATTAATTTTAGTTTAGGTTATTTTTATTTTAGTTTATTTTTTTGTTGAGTTTTAATTTTTATTTTATTTTTTAGGTTTTCATTTTTTTTATTTTATTATTTTAGGTTTTGCTTTTAGGTTTTTATTTTACACTTATTTTAGGTTTTATTTTTTAGTTTAGGTTTAGGTTTATTTTAGTTTATTTTATTTTATTTAGTTTAGGTTTAGGTTTAGGTTTACCTTATTTAGGTTCAGGTTTAGGTTTTATTTCTTTTAGTTTAGTTTATTTTAGTGTAGGTTTAGGTTTATTTTATTTTGTTTATTTTATTTTTCTTTTAGGTTTAGGTTTTTTTTAGTTAAGGGTTTAGGTTTTATTTTTTATTTATTCTTAGTTTTTATTTTGAGGCTTTTTTAAGTTTAGGTTTTTATTTTTTTTTTTTGTTTTAGGTTTATTTTGTTATTATTTTATGTTTAGTTTTATTTTTAATTAGGTTTTTTATACTTATGTTTATGTTATTTTTTAGTTTTGTTTAGGTTTTTATTTAATTTATTTTAGTTTATTATTTTAATTTTTTTTTAGGTTTAGGTTTAGGTTTTTATTTTATTTTATTTAGGTTTAAGTTTATTTATTTATTTTATTATTATGTTTTATTTAGTTTAGGTTTAGGTTTTTAGTTTTTTAGGGTTTAGGGTTTAGTGTAGGGTTTTTTTTGTTGGAAACCCCATATAGGGGAAATTTTATTGCCACAAAAAGAGGGTTACAAGGTCCTTAATAGGGGATAAACTCCAAAACTACTGCTCAAAGTGCTACAATCAACCTAGAGAGTAAATCCCCTATCTAAGTACAACCAAAAGAAAAATAAAAGAGTAAAGGAAAGCAAAAGATGCAAATTGATTAACATAGATAAGCAAATGAATAGATCTGGGCCAAAGCTCTTCAGGATGAGAGAATGCATGACACTAGGGAGCAAACCTGCAAGAGAATAAGAGAAATGCTCCTGCAAAATTATAGAAAGATAGAAATTAGAGCAGTTAAAATAATACAGACAAAATTAAAATTGAAAATAACATAAACTGAGAAAGATTATAAACAAGTGTGTGAGAGAGGCTCGCTCACCACAAAACTTAGGAAGATGCAAATATGAGCATCTAAACTTCAACGAAAGGGTTGCATCACAAGAGCTACTACCAAACCAAAAAGGAGTGGAATCATCACAGCCATCATAGTCAATAAACCTGTGGGAAGATAGCAACCATTTGTTAAAAGTATTTTGAGCTTTAGTACCTACAAACCTAAATAAAGCCATAAACACAATAGAAAAGGATACAAGGAGAATGGGAAAGGGGATCCCATGCGAATAAATATCATCAATATAGTCACCATGGCATGAGAATCCCTACACATATGAAAAGTTTAAGGTTTTAGGGTTTAGTGTTTAGGGTTAGGGTTTAGGATTTAAGGTTTAGTATTTAGGCTTTAGGGTTTAGGGTTTTAAGGGTCTAGGAATTATGGTTTAGGGTTTAGGGTTTTAGGGTTTAGGGTTTAGGGTTTAGTGTGCTTTAGGGTTTAGGGTTTGAGATAGGAATTAGGTTTAGTGTTTGGTTTTAGGTTTAGCTTTAGGGTTTAGGGTTTAGGTTTAGGAGTTTAGTATTTGGTTAAAGTTTAGTTTTATAGTTTTTAGTGGTAGTTTAGATTTAGGTTTAGGTTTTTATTTAGGTGGTTTAGGAGGAGGGTTTAATTTTAAGGGTTTAGGTTTTGGTGGGAGTTTAGGTTATTTTAGTTTTTATTTATAGTTTTATTTTATGGTTTTTTTTAAATTAATTTATTTTAGTTATTTTTATTTAGTTTATTTATATTTTATATTTATTTTATTATTATTTTAGTATTTTATTTAGTTTTATTTTATTTTTAGGTTTATTTTTATTTAGTTTATTTTTATTTATTTATTTATTTATTTTATTTAGGTTTAATTTAGGTTTAGGTTTATTTTAATTTATGTTTAGTTTATTTTATTTTTTATTTTATTTTTATTTTATTTTAGTTTTTTTTTAGTTTAGGTTTAGGTTTTTATTTTTAGTTTATTTTTAGTTTTTTAGGTTGTTTTTTTAGTTTAGTTTATTTTATTTTAGGTTCATTTTATTTTTTATTTTATTTTATTTTTATTTTATTTAGGTTTTTATTTTAATTTAGTTTTTTATTTTTTTTAGTTAGTTTTTATTTATTTTATTTTATTTATTTTATTTTTTTATTTTTTTTTTAGGTTTTATTTTAAGTTTATTTTTTTTTTCTTTTAGGTTTAGTTTATTTATTTATTTTATTATTTATTTTATTTGTTTAGGTTTAGGTTTTTTAGGGTTTTAAGGTTTAGGGTTTAGGTTTGGGGTTTAGGGTTTAGGGTTTAGGATTGTAGGTTTTATGGTGTAGGGTTTAGGGTTTATGGTTTATGGTTTAGGGTTTATGGTTTTAGGGTTTAGGGTTTAGGGTTTAGGGTTTAGGTTTTAGGTCTAAGGTTCAGGTTTTAGCTTAGGGTTTAGGGTTTTTTTTTAAAATAGAGAACAAATTCATATTCAACATTTCTTCTTTTCAATTTCATCAACCAAGTAACACAATAAGTTTTCTAAGACACAAGCGATGACATAGATAAAAAATGAGCACGCATTGAGCAAATTAAAAACCCTAGATAACTAGAATCATCTTTACCATAAAGACATCGTTCCACAAGTAGCAGATCAGATCAATCATTCTTTAGTTTCTCTAGTTCCCATCAGAACTGCCCCAGCTCTCTAGTAGCGTGATCCACCACCATGGCTGTAAACTCCATTGCTCGTTCGACCTCCATAACCACCATTGCTCCATATCAACCAGGACCTCCAGATCCCCACCACCACTATGATAACCAATGCCTCTACCTTCGCCTCCACAACTAGATCCTAGTTGATGGTGATATTCCTACCATCAAGGTTCTGCCCATTCTTAGGGGTTAACTTTATTAGGTTTTATTGTTTAGATTTATTTTTAATTTATTAAGTTACTTTATGTTTAGGTTTAGGGTTTGGTGTTAGGGTTAAGATTTAGGGTTTAGAGTTTTACGATTTATGCTTCAGGGTTTAGGGTTATAGGGTTTATGAATAGGGTTTGTGGTTTAGGTTAGGTTTTAGGTTTAGGGTTTTGGTTTTGAGGGTTTAGGGGTTGGTGGGTTGTGGGTTAAGATAGTTTCAGTTTGGGTGTGGGTTTAGCTTTGGGTCAAGTTTTTGGATTTAGGTTTAGGTTTGTTTAGGGTTTAGGTTAGTCGCTAGGTTTAGGGTGAGCTCAGCTTTAGGATTTAGTGTTTAAGATTTAAGGTGGGTTGGTATTTAGGGTTTCAGATTGGGGTTTGTGGTTTTGTGGTTTGTGGGATGTAGGTTTTAGGGTGTAAGTTTAGGGCTTAGGTTTAAGATTTGGTGGCATAGGTTACTGGATATTTTAAGGTTTAGGATTTAGTGCTAGGGTTTTGAGGGGTTTTTAAATTTAAGTAAACCGGTAGGTTTAAGTTTATTTAGTTTAGTTTTTATTTATTTTAGCTTTTATTTTTATTTAGGTTTATTTTTATTTTTATTTAGATTTGTTTATTTACTTTAGGTTTATTTATTTTAGTTTAGGTTTTTTATTTTAGTTTATTTTTTAGGTTTATGTTTATTTTATAGTTTAGATTTATTTTATTTTATTTTTTATGTTTAGGTTTTATTTTTTATTTTTAGGTTTAGGATTACTTTTTTATTTTATTTTTCTAGATTTAGGTTTTAGGTTTTTCTTTTAGGTTTATTTTTAGGTTTTATTTTTTAATTTAAGTTTAAGTTTATTTTCATTATTTTATTTTATTTAGTTTAGGGTTTAGGTTTAGTTTATTTTAGGTTTAGATTAATGTTTTGTTTATTTTAGGTTAGTTTAATTTAGTTTACGGTTAGGATTATTTTATTTTATTTATTTTTGGTTTAGGTTTTTTTTTATTTTAAGGTTTAGGTTTTATTTCTTATTTCTTTTAGGGTTTATTTTTTAGGTTTAGGTTTTTATTTAGTTTTTGTTTTATTTTATTTATAGGTTCTTTTTATTTTTATTTTACATTTTTTGTATTATATTTAGGTTTTTAGGTTTATTTTATTTTTAGTTTAGTTTAGGTTTTATTTATTTTATTTTATTTTAGTTTTATTTTTATTTTATTTTATTTTTACTTTAGGTTTAGGTCTTTTAGTTTAGTTTTTATTTCATTTTATTTTAGGTTTTATTTAGTTTAGTTTTAGTTTTTAGACTTTTAGAGTTTAGGATTTGGTTTTTGGGTTTGGGGTTTGGGGTCCGTGGTTTAGAGTTTGTGTAGGTTTTAGGTGTGGGTTTAGGGTTTTGGTTTAGGGTAGGGTTTAGGGTTGTGGCTTAGCCTAGGGTCTAGGCATAAGGTTGGTTAAGGTTGGTTTTTTTTTTTAAATTTTTTAAATTTTTTAAATTTTATTTATTTTTTAAATTAAGTAATCTAATAGGTTTAGGTTTATTTACTTTATTTTTTATTTATTTTAGTTAATTTTCTTTTTTAATTTTATTATTATTTAGTTTAGTTTATTTATTTTATTTTAGAATTTTTATTTTAGTTTATTTTATAGGTTTAGGTTTAGGTTTAGGTTTAGGTTTTATTTTAGTTTTTAGGTTTAGGTTTTTTTTATTTTAGATTTAGGGTTGTAGGTTTAGGGTGTAGGGTTTTGAAATTAGGGTTTAGGTTAGTTGTGGATCCTGCCTAGGGTTTAGGATTTAGGGTTTAGGGTTTAGGGGTTTTTTTTCTAAATCAAATAAACTGGTAGGTTTAGGTTTATTTAATTTATTTAGTTTATTTTCCATTTATTTTAGTTTATTTTTTTATTTAGGTTTATTATTGATTTTTATTTAATTTAGTTTAGGTTTTTTATTTAAGTTTATTTTTTAAGTTTAGGTTTATGTTTATGTTTATTTTTTAGTTTAGTTTTTTTTTTTAATGTTTAGGGTTTTATTTTATTTTTTTGGTTTAGGTTTTATGTGTTTCTTTAGGTTTATTTTTAGGTTTTATTTTTTAGTTTAGGTTTAGGTTTATTTTAAGTTTATTTTATTCTATTTGGTTTAGAGTTTAGGTTTAGTTTATTTTAGGTTTAGGTTTAGTTTTTATTTATTTTAGTTTAGGTTTAGGTTTATTTAATTTTACTTATTTTAGGTTTAGGTTTTTTCTTAGTTTACAATTTAGGTTTTATTTTTTATTTATTTTTAGGTTTAATTTTTAGATTTAGGTTTTTATTTAGTATTTTATTAATTTTATTTTAGGTTTATTTTATTTATATTTTATGTTTAGTATTTATTTTATTTAGATTTATTATTTTTAAGTTTATTTTATTTTTTTATTTAGTTTAAGTTTTTATTTATTTTATTTTAGTTTAGCTTTTATTTTTTATTTTATTTTATTACTACATTTAGGTTTAGGTTTTAGTTTAGGATTATATTTTATTTAATTTTTTTATTTTATTTAGAGGTTTATATATTTATTTAAATTTTATTTTAGGTTTTAGGTTTTTTAGGTTGGTGGATTAGTGTCATGGATAGTTTAGGGTTTAGGGTCATGTATGTTTGTGGTTTAGGTTTAGGGTTAAGGGTTTAGAGTTTATGGCTTAGGATTTTAGGGTTTAGGGTTTAGAGTTTAGGGTTTACGGTTTTAAGGTTTAGGGTTTAGGGTTTAGGGTTTAGTGCAATAGGTTTAGGGTTCAGGGTTTAGGGTTAGGGGTTTTTTTAATTTTTTTAAATTTTTAAGTTTATTTAGTTTATTTTGGTTTATTTATTATTTATTTTAGTTTATTTTTTTATTTTTTTTATTATTTAGTTTACTTTATTTATTTTAGGTTTATTTACTTTAGTTTAGATTTTTTATTTTAGTTTATTTTTTTAGGTTTAGGTTTAGGTTTACTTTTTAAGTTTAGTTTTATTTTTATTTTATTTTTTATGTTTAGGTTTTATTTTTTATTTTTAGGTCTAGCTTTAAGTTTTTATTTTATATTTTTAGGTTAGGTTTTGCCTTTTTAATTTGGGTTTATTTTTAGGTTTTTTTTAGTTTAGGCTTACATTTTTTTAGTTTATTTTATCTTATTTAGGCTTTAGGTTTAGGTTTTGTTTTAGGTTTTATTTATTTTAGTTTAGTTTATCTGAGTTTAGGTTTAGGTTTATTTTATTTTTATTTTAAATTTAAGTTTTCTTTTCAGTTTAGGGTTTAGGTTTTATTTTTGGGTTTATTTTTTTATGTTTATATTTTTATTTAATTTATATTTTATTTTATTTTAGGTTTATTTTATTTTTATTTTAGGATTAGTTTTTATTTTATTTATGTTTTTTATTTTTTTAGTTTACTTTACCTTTCTATTTATGATATTTTAATTTTGTTTTTATTTTATTTTATTTTCTCTTTAGGTTTAGGTTTAGATTTTGGTTTTAGTTTTTATTTTTATTTAATTTAAATTTTTTATGTTATTTTGGTTAAGGTTTTTTTATTTATTTTACCTTTATGTTTTATTTAGTTTATGTTTAGGTTTTAGCTTATGTTTAGGGTTTAGGGTTATTTATGGGTTTAGGGTTTGGGGATTAGAGTTTGTTGTTTAGCATTTAGGGTTTATGGTTTAGGGTTTGAGGTTTAGGGTTTATTTTAGGAATTCATATTTTGGATTAGGGTTGGGTTTCGATTTTAACTATGGTTGTTATAGTTTAGTGTTTAGGGTTTTTGGTTTTTTTCTTAAATAGAGAGAAAATTTAGATTCAACATTTATTCATTTTGATTTCATCAACCAAGTGACACACTAACTATTCTAAGACACGAGCGATGACATTGATAAAAAGTGGGCATGCATAGAGCTAATAAAAAACCCTAGATAACTAGAACTGCCTATACTATAAAGACATAGTTTCATAAGCAGTAGATCAGATCGATCATTCCCTAGTTTCTCTAGTTCCCATCAGAACCACCCCGGCCTCTCGAGTAGAGGATTCCACCATCACATTCCCGATCTCTCCCTCTATCACCACTAAAGTTGTAAGCTCCGTCGCTCCTCCCACCTCAATAACCACCACTGCTCCAATCAACACCTCCATTTCCACCAGCACCTCCAGATCCCTAACCACCATTGATAGCCAAATCTAGGTGGCGGTTGATTGTCATGTTCCTACTGACAAGGTTCTGCCCATTCTTAGGAATTAGTTTTAGGTTTTGATTTATTAGGTTTAGGGTTTAGGTTTAGGTTTAGGGTTTGGGGTTTAGGGTATAGGGTTTAGGGTTAGGGTTTAGGGTTTAGGGTTTAAAGTTTAGGATATATGGTGTAGGGTTTAGGGTTTAGGTTTTACGGTTTAGGGTTTTACGGTTTATGCTTTTAGGGTTTAGGGTTTTTTTTTACAAAGAAAATAAAATTAAGTAAACCCAGTTTAGTTTTTTTAGTTTACCTTGTTTATATTTTATTTGTTTTAGTTTATTTTATTATTTATAATTATTTTGGTTATTTTTATTTTTATTTAATTTAGTTTATTTATTTTAGGTTAATTTATTTAAGTTTAGGATTTTATTATAGTGTATCTTTTAGGTTTAGGTTTACGTCTAGGTTTATTTTTTAGTTGAGTTTTATTTGTACTTTAATTTTTTCTTATGTCCAGAGTCTTTAGGGTTTAGGGTTTAGGGTTTAGGGTTTTTTAGGGGTTAGGTTTTAGGGTTGTAGGTTTATGGTTTAGGGTTTAGGGTTTAAGATTTAGGGTTAGTTTTTGGGTTTAGGGTTTTTTTTTTACAAAAAAAAAAATTAAGTAAACCTATAAGTTTAGGTTTTTTTAGTTTACGTAGTTTAGTTTTTATTTATTTTAGCTTATTTTATTATTTATAATTATTTAGGTTATTTTTATTTTTATTTAGTTTAGTTTATTTATTTTAAGTTTTTTTATTAAAGTTTAGGTTTTTATTATAATGTATCTTTTAGGTTTAGGTTTACGTCTAGGTTTATTTTTTAGTTAAGTTTTACTTGTAGTTTAATTTTTATGTTTAGGTCTTTAGGTCTTTAGGGTTTAGGGTTTTGGGTTTTTTGGGGTTTAGGGTTGTAGGTTTAGAGTTTAGGGTTTAGGGTTTAAGGTTTAGGGTTTAGGATTTGGGGTTTAGGGTTTTGTTTTAATTAAGTAAACCAGTAGGTTTAGGTTTGTTTAGTTTATTTAGTTTATATTTCTTTTTATTTTTATTTAGGTTTCTTTTTTATTTTTATTTAGTTTAGTTTATTTATTTCAGTTTAGCCTTTTATTTTTTTTAGTTTTCAGGTTTAGCTTTAGCTTTATGCTTATTTTTTAAGTTAAGTTTTATTTTTATTTTATTTTTTAGGTTTAATATTTTTTTTTAGGTTTAGGTTTTATTTTTATATTTTTATGTTTAAGTTTAGGTTTTTATTATTTTAAGCTTAGGTTTTAGGTTTATTTTTAGGTTTTATTTTTTAGTTTAGGTTTAGATTTTTCTTTAGTTTATTTTATTTTATTTAGTTCAAGTTTAGGTTTTGGTTTAAGTTGTATTTATTTTAGTTTAGTTTATTTTAGTTTAGGTTTAGGATTACTCTATTTTGTTTATTTTATTTTTATTTTAGGTTTAGGTTTTTTTTAGTTTGGGGTTTAGGTTTTATTTATATTTATTTTTTGGTTTATTTTTTAGGTTTTGGTTTTTATTTAATTTATATTTTATTTTATTTTAGATTTGTTTTATTTTTATTTTACATTTAGTATTTATTTTTTTAGGCTTTTTATTCTTAGGTTTATTTTATTTTTTTAGTTTAGTTTAGGTTTTTATTTATTTTATTTTAGTTTATTTTTTATTATTTTAGTTTATTTTTTATTTTATTTTATTTTTAGGTTTAAGTTTAGGTTTTAGTTAAAATTTTTATTATTTATTATTTATTTTATTTTTTTAGGTTCAGTTTTATTTATTTATTTTATTATTAGATTTTATTTAGTTTAGGTTTAAGTTTTTTGGTTGTTAGGGCTTACAATTTAGGGTTATGGGTTTTGGGTTTAGTGTTAGGGTTTAGGCTTTAGGGTTTAGGGTTTTGGGTTTAGGGTTTAGGGTTCAGGGTTTAGGGTTTATGATTTTAGGGTTTAGGATTTTGGGTTTAAGTTTTAGGGTTTAGGGTTTAGGTTTTAGGGTTAAGGATTTTTAGGGTTAAGGGTTTAGGGTTTAGGGTTTAAGTTTTTGGTATAGGGTTCAGGTTTTAGTATAGGGTTTAGGGTTTTTTATGTTTTTAAAATAAATAATAAATTTAGATTTAACATTTCTTCTTTTCAATTTCATCAACAAATTAACACACCAAGTTTTCTAAGACATGAGTAATGACATAGATAAAAAAATGAGCACGCATAAAGAAAAATCAAAAACCCTAGATAGCTAGAACCGTCTCTACTATAAAGACATAGTTGCGTAAGCAGCAGATCGGATCGACCAGTCTTCAGTTTCTCTAGTTCCCATCAGAACCACACTGGCTCTTTAGTAGTGTGATTCACCATCATGTCCCCGATCTCTCCCTCCGTAACTACCATAGCTGTAACCTCCATCGCTCCTTTGACCTCCTTAACCACCACTACTTCGACCACCACCTCCATATCCACTAGCACCTCCAGATCCCCCACCACCACTGTGATAACCACAACATCTGCTTTCGACTCCACCACCAGATCTAGACTGAGCCTATTTGATGTTGATGTTCTTACCGCCACGATTCTACCCATTCTAAGGGTTTAGGTTTATTAGGTTTTCTGGTTTAGGCTTATTTTTTAATTTTTTAAGTTACTTTAGGTTTAGGTTTAGGGGTTGGCTTTTAGGGTTAGGATTTAGGGTTTAGGGTTTAAGGTTTAAGGTTTAGAGCTTAATGTTTAGAGTTTAGGGTTTTGGGGTTTATGCTTTTAGGGTTTAGGATTTAGGGTTATGGTTTAGGTTTTAGGGTTTTAGGGTTTAGGGTTTAGTGTTTTAGGATTGTGGGTTTAGGGTTAAGTTTTAGGGTTTAGGGTTTATGGTTTAGTGTTTAGGCTTTAGGGTTTAGGGTTTTGAGGGTTTAAGGTTTAGGGTTCAGGGTTAGTTTAGAGTTTAGGCTTTAAGCTTTAGGGTTTAAGGTTTTTAAGGTTTAGGTTTAGGTTTAGTAATTGCTGGGTTTTAGGTTTATAGTTTAAGTTTAGGGTTTAGGGTTTGAGTTTATAGTTTATAGTGTAAACTTTAGGTTTAGGTTTTAAGGTTTAAGATTTCAAGTTTAAGATTCAGCTGGTTTAAAGTAGTGGGTTTAAGGTTTGATTTTAAATTTTAGGATTTATTTTAGGTGAGGTTTAGGTTTTAAGGTTTAGGAGTTTAGGGTTTAGGATTTAGGGTTAGGTTTAGTTAAGGTTTAGTTTAGGTTTAAGTTTAAGTTTAAGTTTAGGTTTATTGAAGGTTTGTTTAAGTTTAAGTTTAGGGTTTAAGGTTTAGGGTTTAGTTTCCTTAGTTTAGGGTTTAGAGTTTAGGGTTTAGGGTTTAGGGTTTAGAGTTTAGGATTTAGGGTTTTATATTTAGGGTTTAGGGTATAGAGTTTTTTTAAATTAAGTTTAGGTTTAGGTTTAGGTTGTTTTTCAATTTTTGGGTTTTATTGTTTAGGGTTTAGGTTTAGGTATGTAGTTAAGGTTTTGGTTTTGGTATAGGTTTAGGTTTATTTACTTTTAGCTTAGTTTACTTTTTTATGTTTTCTTAGTTTAGGTTTAATTTTTTTTTTTAGGTTTTTATTTTTAGTTTAGTTTAGGTATTGGTTTATTTAGGTTAATTTTGTTATTTATTTATTTAGTTTTTTTTAGTTTCAGTTTTGGTTTAAGTTTATGTTTTATTATTGATTTTAGTTAATTTTTTATTTTAGTCTAGTTTAGGTTTTATTTTAGTTTAGTTTATGTTTATTTAGGTTTAGGTTTATTTTAGGTTTGGTTTTATTTATTTTTATTAAGTTTATTTATTTTTATTTTTTTTAGTATGGTTTAGTTTATTTTATTTAGTTTTTAGTTTATTTACGTTAGGTTTAGGTTTATTTAGTTTAGTTTTGTTTGGGGTTTAGGTTTTATTTAGGTTCCGATTTTGGTTTTATTTAGGTTTAGGTTTAGGTTTTATTTAGGTTTAGGTTTTGGTTTTATTTAGGTTTAGGTTTTATTTAGTTTATTTAGATTTTCTTTTATTTTTATTTAGGTTTATTTAGTTTAGTTTACTTAGTTTAGGATTTATTTTTATTAAAGTTTAGTTTTAGGTTTATGTTTTATTTAGTTTATTTTATTTAGTTTTTATTTTTAGGTTTAGATTCATTTATTTTTATTTTAGATTTTATTTATATTTTATTAGTTTAGTTTATTTATTTAGGTTTATTTATGTTTATTATTTAGTTTATTTTTGGTTTAGGTTTAGGTTTATTTATTTTTGTTTAGTTTACTGTATTTCTATTTATAGGTTTATTTAGTATTTTGTTTTATTTAGTATAGGTTTAGATTTAGGTTTTCTTTTTTAAATTTTTTATTTAGGTTTTAGTTTATTTAGTTTAGTTTAGGTTTATTAATTTAGTTTATTTATTTATTTTGGTTTAGGTTAAAGTTTATTTATTTAGTTTGTTTATTTATTTAGTTTATTTATTTATTTAGGTTTTCGATTATGTTTTATTTAGTTTAGTTTATTTAGTTTTATTTTATTTTGGGTTTAGGCTTTAAATTTAGGTTTATTTAGTATAGGTTTAATCTAGGTTTATTTTTATTTCTTTATTAAGTTTATTTATTTAGGTTTAGGTTTAGGTTTATTTATTTAGGTTTAGGTTTAGGTTTTATTTAGTTTTAGTTTATTTTGGGTTTAGGGTTTAGGTTTAGTTTTAGTTTACGTTTATCTTTATTTATCTATTTATTTTATTTATTTAGGTTTATTTCTTCATTTAGTTTATTTTTTATTTATTTTTATTTAAATTATTTTATTTTAGATTATTATTATTTTTATTTTTGTTCATTTTTTTATTTTTAGTTAGGTTTAGGATTAGGTTTTTATTTTAGGTTTAGGTTTAGGTTTCAGATTTTATTTTATTTCATTTTATTTATATCTATTTAGTTTAGTTTTTTTTATTTTATTTGTTTAGGTTTATTTAGTTTATGTTTTATTTTGTTTTGGGTTTATGTTTTATTTAATTTTATTTAGGTTAGGTTTAGTTCATTTTTAGGTTTTGGAATTTAGTTTTAGTTTAGGTTTTGGTTTAGGTTTATTTTAGTTTAATTTTTTTATTTAGTTTAGGCTTATTTATTTAGTTTAGTTTATTTTATTTGTTTAGGTTTAGGTTTATTAAGGTTTAGGTTTTATTTAGTTTATTTATGTTTAGGTTTTTTATTTAGTTTAGGTTTATTTAGATTATTTTTATTTTTATTTTATTTATTTATTTTAGTTTATGGTTTATTTAATTTAATTATTTATTTAGTTTATTTATTATTCATTTAAGGTTTAGGTTTAGGCTTAAGTTTATTTTTAGTTTTTAGGATTAGGTTTAAGTTTAGGTTTAGTTTAGGTTTCTTTATTTAGTTTAGTTAAGTTTATTTAGTTTATTTTTTATTTTAGGTTTATTTATTTAGGTTTAGTTTAGGTTTATTTAGTTTAGGTTTAGGTTTATTTTTATATAGATTAGTTTATTTATTTAGTTTAGGATTAGGTTTAGGTTTCTATTTAGGTTTAGGTTTAGGTTTATGTTTAAGTTTAGGTTAAGGTTTAGATTTATTTTATTTTGTTTAGGTTTATTTAATTTAGGTCTAGTTTATTTAGTTTAGGTTTAGGTTTAGTTTAGTTTAGGGTTTAGGTTTAGGTTTATTTTAGGTTTATTTTTAGTTTAGTTTGTTTAGTTTAGTTTATTATTTAGTTTAGTTTAGGTTTATGTTTATTTTATTTATTTATTTTATTTTGTTTATTTTTTAGGTTTTATTTTAGCTTTTAGATTAGGTTTAGGTTTAGTTTAGGTTTATTTATCTAGTTTAGGTTTTAGTTTTTATGTTATTAGGTTTTATTGTTATTTAGTATTTTTTTAGATTTTATTAGTTTTTAGTTTGGTTTATTTATTATTATTATTTGTTAGTTTATTATTTTATGTAGTTTTATTAGTTTATTATTATTTGTTAGTTTCATAGGTATGTTTTTTATTATTATATTTACTATATTTATTTAGGTTTTATTTATTGTTTAGTTTAATATTTATTTGGTTTGTTATTATTATTATTATTATTATTATTATTATTATTATAATTATTATTATTAGTTTAGTTATTTATTTTATTTAGTTTAATTTATTATTAGTTTAATAGTTTAATGTTAGTTATTATTAGTTATTTAGTTTTAGTTGATTAGTTTTTTTTAGTTTTATTATTAGTTTTAGTTATTATTATTTAGTTAGTTTATTATCATGTTTAGTTAGTTTCTTAGTTTCTTAGTTTAGCTTAGTTATTAGTTAGTTATTATTATTTATTATTTATTAATAATTTAGTTAGTTTATTAGTTTTAGTTTATTAGTTATTAGTTTTAGTTTAGGTAGTTTAGTTATTGGGTTTAGTTTTATTATTAGTTGGTTATTTATTAGGTTAGTTATGTTTAGGGATTAGGTTTATTAGTTAGTATTTAATATTAGTTAGTTATTTTTTAGGGTTTAATTTAGCTTGTTTATTAGTTTAGTTTTAGTTATGAGTTTAGGTTTACTTTAGTTATTATTAGTTTTAAGTTTAGTTTATTTTTAGTTAGTTTATTAGTGGGGTTATTTTATTTATGTTTAATTTAGTTATTAGTTTGTTTAATAGTTTAGTTAGTTTTTGTTATTATCAGTTTATTAATTTTTTAGTTATTATTTCATTAGTTTAGTTTAGTTAGTTTTTATTAGTTTCTTTTTTAGTTTATTATTAGTTTATTAGTTTTACTTTATTATTTATTAGTTTTAGTTTTAGTTAGTTTATTTAATGCATTATTAGTTTCTTATTAGGGATTAAGGTTTAGGATTTAGGGTTTAAGGTTTAGGGATTAGGGTTGTAGGTTTAGGGTTCAAGGATTAGGGTTAGTTTTAGGGTTTAACATTTAGGTTTAGGGTTTTTTTATTTTTTTTTTTATTATTTTTAGGGTGTAGGGTTTAGGGTTTAGGTTTTAGGTTTAGGGTTCAGGTTTTTGGGCTTTAGGGATTTTGGTTTTTTTTAACAAAGAACAAATTTACATTCCACATTTCTTCTTTTTGATTTCATCAATCAAGTAACACACCAAGTTATCAAAGACACAAGTGACGATATAGATAAAAAATGAGCACGCATAGAGCAAATCAAAAGCCCTAGAAAACTAGAACCATCTCTACAATAAAGACACAGTTCTATAAGCAGCAAATCAGATCGACTGTTATTCAGTTTCTCTAGTTCCCATCAGAACCACCCTGGCCTCTCGAGTAGTGGGATCCGCCATCATATCTACAATCTGTCCCTCCGCTACCACCACAACTATAGCCTCCGTCACTCCTTCTACCTCCATAACCACGACTGGTCCGACCACCACCTCCATATCCACTAGCACCTCTAAGTCCCCCACCACCATTGTGATAACCGCCGTCTCCACCTTCGGCTCAATCACTAGATCTAAACTGAGTCTGGTTGACAGTGACGTTCCTTCCTTCATGGTTCTACCCATTCTTAGGTTTAGGTTTAGGTTTAAGTTTATTATATTTTAGGGTTTAGGTTTATTTTTTAATTTATTTAGATGCTTTAAGTTTAAGTTTAGGGTTTGGGGTTTAGGGTTTAGGGTTTGGGGTTTGGGTTTAGGGTTTAGGGTTTAGCATTTAGAGTTTATGGTTTAGGGTTTAGGATTTAGCATTTTAGGGTTTATCCTTTTAGGGTTTAGGGTTTAGGGTTAGGGTTAGGGTTTATGGTTTAGGGTTTAGGGTTTAGGGTTTAGGGTTTATGGTTTAAGGTTTAGAGTTTAAGGTTTATAGTTTAGGGTTTAGGGCTTAGGATTTTTTTGGGTTAAGGGTTTAGGGTTAGCTTTTTTATCTAGGCTTTAGGGTTTAGGGGTTTTTTTTTATTTAATTAAATTGGTAAGTTTAGGTTTATTTAGTTTATTACTTATTTATTTTAGTTTAATTTATATTTTTAATTTTGGTTTATTTTTTATTTTTACTTAGTTTAGTTTATTTATGTTTAGATTTATTTTTTAAGTTTATGTTTTATTTTATTATTTTTAGGTTTAGGTTGAGGTTTTTATTTTAATTTTTTAGGTTTACATTTTAGGTTTTTTTTAAGTTTATTTTTAGGTTTTATTTTTTTTAACATAGGTTTATTGTTAGTTGAGTTTTATTTTTATTTATTTTTTAGGTTTAGGTTTTATTTTTTATTTTTAGGTTTACATTTAGGTTTTTATTTAATTTTTTTAGCTTTAGGTTTTAGCTTTTTATTTTAGGTTTATTTTTAGGTTTTATTTTTTAGTTTAGGTTTAGGTTTATTTTAGTTTATTTTATTCTATTTAGCTTAGGTTTAGGTTTAAGTTTTAATTATTTTAGTTTATCTTATTTGAGATTCAATTTAGGTTTATTTTATTTTATTTATTTTATTTTTATTTTAGGTTTAATTTTTTTAGTTTAGGTTTAGGTTTAATTTTTTATTTATTTTTAGGTTTTATTTTTAGGTTTATTTTTTAGGTTTTTGTTTTTATTTACTTTTTATTTTATTTTATTTTATTTTAGGTTTATTTTGTTTTTATTTTACATTTAATTTTTATTTTATTTATGTTTTTAAATCTTAAGTTTATTTATATTTAAAAGTTTAGTTTATGTTTTTATTTATTTTATTATAGTTTATTTTTATTTTTGATTTAATTTTATTTTTAGGTTTAGGTTTATGTTTTAGTTTAGGTTTTTATTTTGTTTTATTTTATAATATTATTTAGGCTTAAGTTTATTTATTTATTTTATTTTTAGGTTTTATTTAGTTTAGATTTAGGTTTTAGTATTTTAGGATTTAGGGTTTAGGGATTAGGGTTTAGGGTTTCGAATTTTAGGGTTTAGGGTTTAGGGTTAGGGTTTAGGGTTTATGGTTTAAAGTTTAGTGTTTAGGCTTCAGTGTTTCGGGTTTTTAAGGTTTATTATTTAGGGTTTAAGGTTTAGGGTTAATTTAGGGTTGAGGGTTAAGAGTTAGGGTTAGTGTTAGGGTTTAGGGTTTAGGGTTTAGGGTTTAGAGTTAGTTATAGGATTTGGGGATTAGGCTTTAGGGTTTAGGATTTAGGGTTTAGGGTTTAGGGTTTTAGGTTTATGGTTATTTTTTTTTTAGTTAAGTAAACCATAAGGTTTAGGTTTATTTAGTTTATGTTTTATTCAGTTTATTTTATTTTTTATTTTTATTTAGGTTTATTTTTTTTATTTAGTTTAGTTTATTCCTTTTAGATTTATTCCTTTTAGTTTAGGTTTTTTATTTTAGTTTATTTTTGAGGTTTTGATTTAGTTTTATGTTTTTTTTTAGTTTATTTTATTTTGATCTTTTTTTTAGCTTTAGGTATTATTTTTTAATTTTTGGTTTAGTTTTAAGTTGTAGGATTTTATTTTATATTTATTTTTATGTTTTTTTAGTTTAGGTTTAGGTTTATTCTTAGTTTATTTTATGTTATTTAGTTTAGGGTTTATGTTTAGATTATTTTAGGTTTTGGTTTAGGTTTTATTTTTTTTAGCTTAGGTTTAGATTTATTTTATTTAGTTTATTTGAGGATTAGGCTTTTTTTTAGTTTAGGGTTTAGGTTTTATTTTTTATTTATCTTTAGGTTTATTTTTTAGGTTTAGGTTTTTATTTAGTTTTTATTTTATTTTATTTTAGGTTTATTTTATTTTTATATTATATTTAGTTTTTATTTTATTTAGGTTTTTTAGTTATATCTTTATTTTATTTTTTTAGTTTAGTTTAAGTGTTTATTTATTTTATTTTAGCTTAGTTTTTTATTTATTTTTAGGTTTAGGTTTAGGTTTAGATTTTAGTTTATATTTTTATTTTATATTATTTTTTATTTTATTTAGGTTTAATTTATTTTTTTAATTTTACTTTTAGGTTTTATTTTTTATTTTTGGTTTAAGCTTTTAGATTTTTAGGGTTTAGGATTTAAGGTTTAGGGTTTGGGGTTGGTGTAGGGTTTAGAGTTTAAGGTTTAGGGTTTCAGGGTTTAGGGTTTAGGGTTTTAGCCTTGTAGGTTTAGTGTTTAGGGTTTAAGGTTGTAGGTTTAGGGTTTAAGATTAGTTTTAGGGTTTAAGGTTTAAGCTTAGGGTTTACGGTTTAGGGTTTAAGGTTAAGGATTAGGTTTTAGGGTTTTTTAGACTTTAGGGTTCAAGGTTTATGGTTTAGTGTTTAAGGTTTAGGGTTTAGGGCTTAGTGTTTCGGCTTTAGGGTTTTTAGGGTTTAATGGTTACAACCTTGGAGATTGGAACATCACCCTCAACCAGGCTCAATCTTGATCTAGCGGTGGAGGCGAAGGCAGAGGCAGTGATTATCATAGTGGAGGTGGGGGATCTGGAGGTGCTGGTGGACATGGAAGTGGTGCTCAGAGCAATGGTGATTTAAGAGGAGGGAGGAGTGATGGAGGTTACAGTCGTGGTGGTGGCGGAGGGAGAGATCAGGGATATGATGGCAATTTGATATGTTGCTTATGGAACTATCTTTACAGTAGAGACGGTTCTAGTTATCTAGGGTTTTTGATTTTTTTCTATGAGTGCTCATTTTTGGTCTGTCATTGCTTGGGTCTTAGAGAACTTGGTGTATTATTTGGTCGATGAAATGTTGAATCTGAATTTGTTCTTTGTTAAAAAAAACCCAAAACCTAAAACCCTAAACTAAAACTTGAGCCATAAACTTAAAACGTAAATGCTAAACCTTAAAACCCCTAAACCCTAAATTCTAAATCATAAACCCTAAAATTGTAAACCTTAAATCCTAAACCCTAAAACCAAAACCCTAAACCCTAAACTAATCTGAAACCCTAAACTCCAAAAAGCTAAAATCCTAAACTTAAACTAAATAAAACCTTAAAATAATATAAATAAGAAAACTTAAACAAAATAAATAGGAAAAAATAATATAAAATAAAATAAAAACATAAACTAAAACCTAAACCAAAACCTACACCTAAACCAAATCATAAAATGAAAAAAATAGAAAATAAAAACTAAACTAAAATAAAATAAATAAAAACCTAAACTAAACTAAAAAATAAAACCTAAATAAAAAAACCAAAACTAAAATAAAAAATAAAACTAAATAAAAGTAAACCTAAAAAAACCTAAAAATAAATAAAAATAATTCTAAACCCTAAACTAAAGAAAATCTAAAACCTAAAATAAAAAATAAAATAAAACTAAACCTAAACTAAAATAAAATAAGCTAAATTAAATAAAACTAAAGCTAAACCTAAAATAAACAAACCTAATCCTAAACCTAAACTAAATAAAAAAAATAAAAAAAAAACCTAAACTAAACTTAAAATAATCCTAAAATAAAAACCTAAAACACAAATGTAAAAAAATAAAATAAAAACCTAAACCTAAACCTAGAAATAAAAAAAACCTATGCCTAAAAAATAAAATAAAAATAAAACTAAATTGAAGAAAAAAATTAAACCTAAACCTGAACCTAAAAAAGTAAAATAAAATAAAAAACCTAAACTAAAATAAATAAAACTAAAATAAATAAACTAAACTAAATAAAAATAAAAATAAACCTAAATAAATATAAAAGAAAACTAAACTAAAATAAATAAATAAATAAACTAAAAAAACATAAATGTACTAGTTTGCTTACTTAAAAAAATAAAATATAAAAAATAAAATAAAAAACCCCAAACCCTAAAATTAACCCTAAACCCTAAACCTACAAGCCTAAACCCTAAACCCTAAGCCCTAAAACCTTAAATCATAAACCAAAACCCTAAACCCTAAAGCCTACTATCCTAAAGCTTAAACCCTAAACCCCAAATCCTAAACCCTAAACCCTAAACCCAAAAAACCTAAAAACCTAAACCTAAACTGAATAAAATCT
Organism: Cymbidium sinense; assembly: GCA_021442155.1. NCBI lineage: Eukaryota > Viridiplantae > Streptophyta > Magnoliopsida > Asparagales > Orchidaceae > Cymbidium > Cymbidium sinense. The sequence continues at coordinate 96,068,093 of CM038214.1, read as the reverse complement.
AATAATAAAATAAATAAAATAACTTAAACATAAATAAATAAAATAAATTAAAATAAATTAAACCTAAAAATAAAAAACCTAAATAAAAAAACCTAAATGTAAAATAAAATATACTTAAAATAAAATGGAATAACAATTAAATAAAACCTAAACCTATAAAAATAAATCTAAAAATAAAACCTATTCCATAAACTAAAAAAAACCAAAACATAAAATAAACAAAATAAAATAAACCTAAACCTAAACTAAAACAAAATAAACTAAAATAAATAAAACCTAAAATAAAAATAAAATAAACCTAAACTTTGTTGTTGGTTGTTTGGTTTAATCAAAGTAAGTTGCCTATGATGGCTGGGATGTTTCCCCTATTATTCTTTTGGCTGGTAGCACCATATTTTATTGTAATATTTCTTCTGAAGTTTGGATGCTCACATATCTTGTTGCTCCTTGAAATGAATGTGAATGAGCCTGAGCCTTATCTAAGATTTTTATCATTTTGTTCCTTGTGTGTACTTAGCTTGTCCTTATTTAGATGCTTATCTCTATCTTAAGTTCTTTGTAGGTTTGTAGCAGGTTTGGGGCTATAGGTGGTTTATTCATCTCTCAGAAGATTTTGGGATATTGATGGCTTTGGCTGTCCTTCTTAGAATTTTGTTCTATTTCTATCTTAGTTTTTGTTTATTTCTTTCTTTAGCTTTGGTTTTCTTGTAATAGGTATGGGGATTTATTGCTTTAGGCTAATTATAGCTCTTTTAGCAGTAGTTTCAAGATTTATCCCAATTAAGGACCTATTATCCCTTTCTTTTTCGCAACAAAATTCTCCCACTTTTGCTCATGGATATGGAAGTGGTGGTCGAAGCAATGGTGGTTATGGTGGCAGGAGGAGGAACGGGGGTTGCAGCCATGGTGGTGGTGGAGAGAGAGATCGGGGATATGATGGTGGATCCCGCTACTCGAAAGGCCGCAAGTGGTTTTGATGGGAACTGGAGAAACTGAAAAGCTGCCTATCCGATCTACTGCTTATGGAACTATGTCTTTAAAGTAGAGACAGTTCTAGTTATCTAAGGATTTTAATTTGCTCTATGTGTGCTCATTTTTTATCTATGTCGTCGCTTATGTTTTAGAAAACTTGGTGTGTTATTTGGCTGATGAATTCTAAAAGAAGAAATGTTGAATCTGAATTTGTTCCCTATTAAAAAAACCCTAAACCCTAAACTAAAACTTGAACCCTAAACCTAAAACCTAAACTCTAAACCATAAACCCTAAACCCTAAAACCTAAGCCCTAATCTTAAACCCTAAACCCTAAACTAAAAAAAACACCTAAACCATAAACCCTAATCCCTAAACCCTAAACCCTCAACTCTAAACCTTAAACTAACCCTAAACACTAAAAAACTAAAAACCAAAATCTAAACTAAATAAAATCTAAAATAAATAAATAAAAAAACCTAAACCAAAATAAAATAAATTAAATAAAACAAAATAAAAACATGAACTAAAACCTAAACCTAAACCTAAAAAGAAAAAATACAAAATAAAAACATGAACTAAAACCTAAACCTAAACCTAAAAAGAAAAAATACAAAATAAAAACTAAACTGAAATAAAATAATTAAAAATATAAACTAAACTAAAAAATAAAAAACCTAAATAAAATAAAAACTAAACCTAAAATAAAAATATAATAAACCTAAAATAAAATAAAATAAAAACTAAATAAAATCCTAAACTTAAAAAATAATCCTAAAAACAAAATCTAAATCCTAAACTAAAAGAAACTTAAACTTAAAATAAAAATAAAATAAACTTAAACCTAAACTAAACTAAACTAAAAAATAAATAAATAAAACCTAAACCTAAACTTAATAAAATAAAATAAACTAAAAATAAACCTAAACCAATACTAACAAATAAAACCTAAAAATAAACTTAAAATAGAAACCTAAAACCTAAACCTAAAAAAATAAAATAAAAACCAAAACCAAAAACTCAGAATTAAAATAAAACCTAAACTTAAAAAATATAATAAAAATAAAACTAAACTAATAAATAAACCTAAACATAAACCTAAACCTAAAAAATAAAATGAAATGAAAAAGCAAAACTAAAATAAATAAACTAAAATAAGTAAAATAAAAAAAACCTAAATAAAAATAAAAAATAAACTAAACTAAAATAAATGAAAAATAAATTAAATAAACCTAAACCTACCATTTTACTTACTTCAAAGAAAAACCTAACCCTAAACCCGAAAACATAAACCTTAAAACCCTAATCCCTAAGCCCTAAACCTGACCCAACTAACCTACCAAACTCTAAACTCGTTAAAAAACTTCTAAACCTAAACCCTAATCTCAAATCTGAGCCTAAATCCCTGACTAAACCTAAACCACAAACCTGATCTAAACCCTAAACCACCCTAAACCCCTTAATAAAAAACACTAAACTGAGCCATAATAAATAAATACTAGATAAATATAAACTAAACTAATAAAAATAAATAAATAAACCTTAAATATAACCAACTAAAATAAAATAATAAATAAAATAAATAAACTAAATAAAACTAAATCAAACAATAAACTAAAAATAAAATAACTAAACCCTAAATAAAATAAATAAAACTTATAAAATAAAAAAAAATAACTAAATAAAATAAATAAAACTAAACCTAAAATAAAAATAAAACTTAAAAATAAATTCAAAATAAAATAAATAAAATAAAACTTAAAAACATAAACCTAAAATAAATAAAATAAATAAAACCTAAATAAAATAAATAAAACTAATATAAAATAATACACTAATAAAATAAACTAAATAAATTTAAAATAAAATAAATAAAGAAATAAAATAAACTAAATAAACCTAAAACTATTTTTTAAAAATCTAAACCATAAAAATAAAACTAATAAACTAAAATAAAATCTAAAACCTAAACTAAAAAAAAAAATAAAAACAAAATAAAATAAAACTAAACTAAAAATATGATAAATAAATCTAAAAATAAAAAAATAAACTATAAACTAAATAAATATAAAATAAATCTAAATAAAAATAAAAAAAAAATAACAAACTAAAAATAAACTACTTTAATTAAAATTAAAAAAATTAAAAAATAAAAATGGTAAAAACAAATCTAAAAAAATACAAACCACAAACCCTAAAATAACCAAAAATAAAACTAAATAAACCTAAAATAAAATAAAAAAAAAACCATAAAAAACTAAACTAAAACTAAACCACTAAACCTATTAAAAAAAAACCCAAACCTAAACTAAACCCCAAATCTAACTAAATCTAAACCCTAAATAAAATAAATAAAATAAAAAATAAACCTAAAATAAACCCAAAACCTAAACCAAAATAAAATAAATAAAAATAAAAAAACTAAACAAAAAAAATAAAACTAAGAAAATAAAAAAAACCTAAATAAAATTAAAAACTAAACCAAAATTAAAATATAAAATAGGCTAGATAAAATAAAATAAATACTAAAAAACCAAAACCTAAAATAATCTTTAAATGAAACCTAAAATAAAAAAATAAAAAACTAAAAAAAAAAATAAAACCTAAACTAAAATAAAAATAAATAAACAAAATAAAATAACAAAAACTAAAATAAACTAAAATAAATAAAACCCTAAACCTAAAATAAACTAAACCTAAACTAAATAAAATAAAATAAAAAAATAAAACCTAAAACCTACTAATAAAATAAAACATAAAATAAACCTAAAATAATAACAAAACCTAAACAAAGAAAATAAAATAAAACTAAACTAATCAAAATAAATAAAACTTAAAAAAAATAAAATAAAAAATAAACTAACTAAAAACATAAAACTTGAACTAAACCAAAACAAATAAACAAAAGAAAGAAACATAAATTATAATAAATAAACTTAATATAAATCTAAACTAAATATAAATTAAAATAAATCTAAATAAAATAAAATAAAATAAACTAAAATAAATAAAAATAACTAAATAAACATAAACTAGCGGTTTACTTAATTTTCTTTTAAAAAAAAAACTCTAAACCCTAAACTAAGAAATTAAACTTAAAAATAAACCTAAAATAAAAACCTAAAACCTAAAATATAAACCTAAACCTAAAAATAAAATAAAATAAAATAGAAAATAAAATCTAAACTAAAATAAATAAATAAAAACCTAAACTTAACAAAAAAATAAAAATAAACTAAAAAAGAAAACTAAATATAATAATTAACTAAAATAAAAATAAAATAAAACTAAGATAAAATTAAATAAAATGTAAATAAAAACCTAAACCAAAATGATAAACTTAAAAATAAAACATTAAAATAAATGAAAAATAACATCGAAAAAATAAAATAAAACATAAACCTAAAATAAATAAAATAAAATAAACGTAAACCTAAACTAAAAGAAACAAAACTAAAATAAATAAAACTTAATCCAAAATCTAAAATAAATAAAATAAAATAAACTAAAAATAAACTAAGCAAAAAAATAAAACCTAAAGTAAACCAAAAATAACAACTAAAACTTAAACATAAAATGAGATAAAACCTAAACTTAAACTAATAATAAAAAAATAAACTAAACTAAAAATAAAATAAATTAAAATTAAACAAAATAAAACATAAACAAAAAATAAAATAAAAAATAAAAAAAACTAAATAAATAAACTAATAAAAAATAAAATATAAATAAAATAAATAAACCTAAAATAAAAATAAAAAATAAATAAAATAAAAAATAAAACTTAAACATGCCTTACTTAATGTTTTAAAATAAAAATAAATGCCTAAACTCTAATACATAAACTAAAATGACCCTACCTAATACTACCTAAAATAAACCAACTAAACATTAAATGCCTAAAACTACCTGAGCCATTGGGCTCTACCCTAAATCAATCTTTAAACCACACCTCCTATCTACCAATCCAACCATACCTACCACTAGCCAAAAAATAAAAACTAACCCCAAACCCCACTAATCAACCATGGACCTACCCAAATCCCCTAATACCACACTAAACCCTGAGCCACAAACTATGTGATCCACCCAAAACCCTGAACCTAAACCCTAACTAAACCTTAAACCCCAAACCACGAACCCCAAACTAAAACCTAAAAATAAAACCACAAACCACAAAAACCTAAACACTAAACCCCCAACCTGATCCCCAACATTAAACTAAATAAGAAAAAATTAAAACTCACAAAAACAATAAACCTAAAAAACCTAAAACCTAAACCCAAACCTAAAAAGTAAAGTAACTAAATAAATTAAAAAAGAAATCTAAACCCTAAAACCTAATAAACCTAAACATAAATATAAACCCTAAGTATGGGCAGAACCATGATGGTAGGAACATCACCATCAACATAGCTCAGTGTAGATCTAGCGATGGAGGCGAAGGCATGGGCAATGGTTATCGTAGTGGTAGTGGGGGATCTGGAGGTGCTGGTCGATATGTAGGTAGTGGTCAGAGTAGTGGTGGTCTTAGAAGAAGGAGGAGTGACAGAGGTTACAGTAGTGGTGGTGGCGGAAGGAGAGATCGAGGATATGATGGTGGATCCCCGCGAGAGAGGTGGTTCTAATGAACTAAGAGAAACCAATATCGATTTCGCTTATGGAACTATGTCTTTACAGTAGAGATGGTTCTAGTTATCTGTGGTTTTTTATTTGTTCTATGCATGTTAATTTTTTATCTATGTTATCACTTGTGTCTTAGAAAACTTGGAGTGTTACCTAGTTGATGAAACAAGAAAAGAAGAAATGCTGAATCATAATTTATTCTCTTTGAAAAAGTAAGAAAAAAAACCATAAACCATAAACCCACCTAAACCTAAACCCTAAACCCTAAACTCTAAAAAGCTAAAAACCTTAATCGAAACTAAATAAAACCTAAAAGTAAAATAAGTAGAAAAACCTAAACCAAAATAAAATAAAAAGATAAAATAAAATAAAAGCAAAACTAAAACCAAAACCTAAACCTAAAAAGAAAATAATATAAAAAAATAAAACTAAAATAAAATAAAAAAAACTTAAACTAAACTAAAAAAATAAAAAGCCTAAATAAAATAAAATCTATACCTAAAATAAAAATAAAATAAACCTAAAATAAAACTAAAAGAACTAAATAAAAACCTAAACCTAAAAAGTAAACCTAAAAATAAAACCTAAAAGTTAATAAAAAAAAAAAAAAAATAAAAAAAAAACATAAACCTAAAATAAAATAAACCTAAACCTAAACTAAAATAAACTAAAATGAAATAAATAAATCCTAAACCTAAACCTATACCTAGACTAAAAAATAAAACCTAAAAATAAACCTATAATAAAACCCTAAAACCTCAACTTAAAAAATAAAATAAAAATCTAAACCTAAACTTAAAGAAAAATAAAACCAAACAATAATAAAATAAAAAATAAAACTAAATTAAAAATATACATAAACCTAAACCTAAACAAAATTAATCTAAATAAAACCTAAACTAAAATATATAAACCTAAAATAAATAAACTAAACTAAAATAAAATTGATCTAAATATAAATAAAAATAAAATAAACTAAAATAAATAAAAAATGAACTAAATAAACTAAATAAACCTATGTTTACTTAATTTTAAAAAAATAAAATAAATAAATAAATAAAACCCTAAACCCTAAACCATAAACCATAAACCTTAAATACTAAACCTTAAACCCTAAACCCTAATCACACTGAAACCAGACCACCATAAACCTACCCTAAGCCCTTAAAAACCTAAACCAAAACCCCAAAACCTACTAACTAAAAACCCTAAGATAACCCTAAACCCTAAGATAACCTAAACTCTAAACCCTAAAAACCCTAAATCCTAAAGCCTAAACACTAAACCATAAATCCTAAACCCTAAACCCTAACCCCTAAACCCTAACCTTAAACCCTAACCCTAAAAGCCTAAACCCTAAACTCTAAACCCTAAACCTAATCCTAAAGAAACTAAAAAAAAAAAAAAATAAACCTAAACCCTAAAACCTAAACGTAAACCTAAACTTAAACCCTAATAATGGGCAGAACCTTGACAGTAGGAACATCAGTGTCAACTAAGCTAAGTTTAGATCTGGCAGTGTAGTTGATGGTAGAGGCGGTGGCTATCGCAGTGGTGGTTGGGGATCTAGAGATGTTGGTGAATATGAAGGTGGTGGTCAGAGTAGTGGTGGTTATGCAGGTAGAAGAAGTGACGGAGGTTATAGCGATTGTGGTCACGAAGGGATAGATCCGAAATATGATGGCGGATCCCACTGCTCGAGAGGTGGCGGTGGTTCTGATGGGAACTAGAGAAACTAAAGAACAGTCGATCCAATCTGCTGCTTATGGAATTGTGTCTTTATAATAGAGACAATTCAAGTTATCTAGGGTTTTTGATTTACTCTATGTGTGCTCATTTTTTATATATGTCATCGCTTGTGTCTTAAAAATCTTAGTGCGCCATTTGGTCGGTGAAATTGAAAATAATAAATGGTGAATATGAATTTGTTCTTCATTAAAAAAACCTTAAACCCTAAACCCTAAACCCTAAACTAAAACCTAAACAAAACACCTAAAACCTAAACTCTAAACACTAAACCCTAAACGCTAAACATAAAACACTAAACCATAAAACCCTAAACCATAAACCTGTTGACCTCACTTTTGGAGTGAGCTCTTAACTTCCTTATCATAGATCTAGGACTCTCATAGACAAAGAGTTCCTCACTCTTAGAAAACTTATAATCATTAGGTGAACACTTAACCTAACCCTAGAGACTTGGAAGAGTTAGCCATAGGTGTAGGTTGTGCCTTAGGGATTTAGGAGAACTTGCCTACCTTATGGCCCAAACCAAATCCTTACTTCATTCTTCCAAATCAAATCTCAAATTTAAATCTAAATTCTAAAATCAAATCCAACTATTAGATGATTGAAACCCATGATCAAATTCAAATTCCAAATCCCTTCCTAAGCCCTTTGATTTTATCTTATGGGCTTAGCCTTAACCAAATTTAAATCAACCCAAACTCAATTGATTTTATCAATTATCAAATTCAATCTCAAATCAAATTCTAATTCATAAATCAATTCCAAACTCCAAATGTTTGAAACCCAAATCAAATAAAATTCTTGATTTTAGCCATTTTAGCTAAATTCTTGAACTTGGCTAAATAATACCCAAATCAATTCAAAACTCATAGATTTCCTCATGATTCAAACATTCCTACAATCATTGATCCAAATATAAATACAAACTACAATTATCAAACCAAATCCATGCCAACCCAAATTAAACCCAAGTTAGCCCTTTTTTACTTGAAATTGTCATATGAACTGAAATCCATATGGATCCAAATTACTTGCAATTCAATTTGTATTTTCATCTCGATCCCATTTATCAATATAATTAAACTTGAATCAAGCCATGATCAAGCCAATTAACCCATTTAGGTTCACTTGAACTAAAGTGACCTAAAAGACCTTTCAAGTCAAGTTCTAATTCAACCCAAATTGGATTGAACTAAGCCCATCCAAACCTCACAACATGATTAAAAATTATTCTAGGTTAATGAATTGTCATGAATTGGGTCAAACCAAGTCAACCTAGCTTGTTAACCAAGTCAACATTTAACCCAAATGAAACCTAAATTAGCCAAAATCCACCATATGCCAAATTGACTGAAACCATTGATTCAAACCCATTCCTAACCAATGATTGAACATGACCAAACCCTCACTTGAGCAAAACAAAGCCCAATTGGATATTTGACCCAAGTTGACCCAAATTGGCATAAATAGCCAAAATAGGTCAAATCATAATCCAACCCAAATTGATTATAACTAATGGCTCAAGTTCATTCTAAATCAATTATTAAACTTGACCAAAACCATGATTGAGCCCAATTTGCCAATTGGTCAACTTGACCTAACTTAACCCAAATTGACCTAAAGGGTTAAATTAGCCAAAATCTAAATTAATTCCAAATTAAACCAAACCAAAGCCTACAATCATTTTCAATTAGCCAATTGAACTTGACCCAAACTTTTATTTGACCCAATCTGTCCAATTTATTGACCTAAATAGGTCAAATCAAGCAAATCAAATAAACTCAAACTACTTTTGTCCCAAATCTATCAAAACCAAGCTTATAGCAAAATAACCATTTTTCCATTAGGTTTAGGGCATCCCGTGAGATAAGACACATGCTCATTTGGTCATTTTCGCCCCCCTAACCACTTGGCACACAATCATAGGTCCACTTAGGCACCTAGGACAATGTCTGACTTGACCAAAAGGTGGTTGGGTCAGCCATGATCCATGGGGAGGTGAAATCGCCTCCCCATACCCAATGGAGCTTTCCAAAACCATAAGACTCCGATTACTCCCTTTAAATACCTCCACCCAACCAAGCACATCATGCACCCAAGGACCCCCACCACCCTCTAATTTGGCCAATTGATCAAGAAAAATCCAAAGAAGCTGTGGCCATCTGATCCAAGGAATGAGGGGGGTATAGCCCCCTCATTCTCACTCAAACTCAGACAATCAAACTCGATTCATCTTTAGCAGCCAAGGAGAGAATTCCCAAAGTAATTTCCAAGCCTTCTCATGCTCCCTGAAATCCCCATTCTTAGTTTTATGTAAAACTGAAATAGAGGAGGCCACCTTCGAATCTCATTTGCTTAAACCTCCACAAAAGTGCAATTAACTTTGCACACCCCTTCCTTGGAGCAAAATGAGTGAGAATTAATCATTACCCAAGCTTCTCGATGGCCAGAGGGTAGAGTTCGATCAAGCCCGAGCACCTACGCCTAATGGATTGGTCTTTTGAGAAAACTACACCAAATCAAAGCTTATGCGGCTCAATAGAGCTTTATTTCTACCAAACAAAACTTCCTCAATCATTGGAATCGTCGATCATAAGCTTCGATTAGGTATGCTATTAAAATCGATCCTTGAATGAAAATAATAAATAAATTTTCATGTCATGTGATTTCCTCTGCTAGATCTTCTTATTGTGCTTCCTCGAAGGTGTGAGATCATTTTCATCTCCATCTGAGCTCGGGTGAGCTCAGATCGAGTAGCAATCGATGGATGGTAGCCATTGTTTGATGCTAGGGAGGTGATAGATTATGGACTGTCCATCCCTCATGATCGGGATGAATGGTCTTGATCTAATCTTGCTTAGAGCCTCTGATTAATCCTTCAAATCTTAGATTGGATGGTCCATGGAGTTATCGCGTGCACCGCCATTCGATTCATCACTTGGATGTGATAACTTAAATAGAAAATCCATCGCACCATAATGGAAAGCATATGTCGCCATGTGGATTAAATAATTAAAATAGTAAGGCTAATTAACTAGTTTTTAATCCTAAAAATTCCTAAATTCATAATTAATTCTAGATAAATCCATAAAAAATATAAACTTAGGCTCATTTTAAAGATATTTTAGAGTAGAATCCAAGAAAATTATTATTAATTGATTTTGAATAGTGGATTTGGCTTAATTAAGGCTAAATTAAAAACATAATTAGTCTAATTACTCTCTAATTAACCATCCAATTAATCTCAAACTTTATGTGCATGTTTAAGGGATGATCTCTGCCTCCCCTATTTTTCTAGGATATTATGGTTACTTAATTAGGGAAACCAATGGGTTAAGCATTAATAACTTTCTTAAGGTAATTAGTGATAATTAAGCAAATGAACAGTAAATTAATCAATCAATTAAGCTTATTAACCTCTGTTAACGATAATGAAGTCTAGAGAAATGGATTGGGACTCCTTCTTCCAATCTTTTCTTTAGGCCTTCTCTAATCCCTCTTAAATAATTAATTAATCAACACCCTTTAATTAATTAAGATTCAAAATCCAAATCATACCTCAACTTTAATCAACTAATTGAAAGGATTTAAGGATTGTGACTTGGGCTCTCTTCTTTGTCTCTTTCTCTAAGCCCGTCTCATTTTGATTGGTTAAGGTTAATTAAAGTTTAATTAGTTAATTAACAAATTTAATTAATTTAATTGAATATATTTCTCTAATTTAATCTTGGGTAGCTCTTTGGGTGTTCAATAATCCAAAGAGGGAGGTAATGAAATTATGATTAGCTCACATGTGTGAGAATACTATAAAAGTAGTTAAGTGAGATACCTTAAGCTTAATTAACTATTAATCATGAGCCAATTGCATTAGGCCCCTTTCATTTCTTAAGAGCATTGCAAATTTACTTTCCATGTGGTTCCATATCATATTGGCTCATTATAGTAAATTAAATTAACTTAAATGATTAATTAAATACCAAAATTATAAATACAAACTTCATTAAATCCTTCACATGAGGTGGGATTAGGATCAAATCTCTTTCCTAAATCAAATCTCAATAAATTTAAATTTGGACTTTTTATTTTTAGTATGATTGTCCTTATTAATTGGAATGTATGTGATAATGTGATTATGTTCCTTTATTTTTTTCCAATCATGTTAAATGTTGCTTGCCATGTGTAATCATGCATTCATTCCTTTTAAAATTAACTAAATGAAATGGTTTCTTTTATGTCAAATTGCATGTGTTGATTTAAATTAAAAATATGTGTGGCTATTATCACTATTAAATCAAAAGTTATTTTAAAAAGCTCATAAATAAATTATAATAAATGGAGTAATGGTAATTACAAATATCTATAGGTGTGCATGTGTTGATAATATAAGATATGAAATATGAAGCTCTCTTTCCTTATCTTACATTTATTCACACAGGAATTAAAAATGTATAGTTCATTTGAAAAGCACACAACATTTGTCTAAATCTATTCATATGCATTTCCACGCTAAAGCTTAGGAAGAATTTCATACCACATATGTAAATCATATAATAAAATCAAATATGAGTTCTTGCATGAGTTCTTCTTCTTGTGGTTCTTTTCATACATTCACCTATATCTGAGAAAAGTGGTATTTTAGTCTAGACACCTCGAGGTTGCAAGGCTTTAAGTATCCCTAAGTAGGTCTTATACCTTACAGAACAATGGCATCGTACTCACTTAAATCTCTTATACATGTGTGTATGTGTGGCCAATGAATAAGAATCATAAGTCATATAAATCAAATACAATTTTTGCATGAGTTTTTTATCCTTATAGTTACTTATACATCTATATGTATCTAAGAAAAGTGGTATATTAGTCTAGACACCCCAGGGCTGTGCAGCTTTAAGTAGCCCTAAGTAGGTCTTGTACCTTACACCCCTGGTGCAGAATAATGATGATGTACTCACTTAAAACTTTTATACATGTAAATGTGTATCTAGCTAATGGATGAAAAATCCTTCTTTCTATTAAAATGGCATGCATTCATAATTTAATCAAATGAAATATTTAAATTTCAAACACACTTCTTTGCATTCATCATTCATGTATGCTAAAATATAATTTGTATGTATAGGAATGCATAGGATTTAATCATATGCATGATATACATGATGAAAATAAATGAATAAACATGTGTTATGTTATTGCAATTCATTCTAATTAATCTTAAGATGTCATTCTTATCGAATAAGGTAAATTAGAGTGAACCTAAACTTTGGACTAATTAAAACATATAATATGCTATTCACTAAAGGAAATTGATTAATTAACTTGCTTTAGAAGTGACTTAAGGTAGGGATGAAAGGAAGGTTCCCTCTCTTTTTTCTCTTTATAACACTTAGTTGTTAACTGTAGACCATATGAACGAAAGAAAATAGTAAGTAAAATCTTTAAATCAATCAAATCACTTAAAGAAAAATCAACCACTTTATAAATTAAATCCCTCACACTTAGCAAATTAGAACTCTAAAGCCTAGTTAGGACATACCACACAAGCTTTAATTCACATTAGACTAAGTCACCATTTATAGATTTATGTTAGGGAGGTGTATGGTTTGATGGATGCTTATTTTGTGATGTATTATTGTAGGCTGGATGTTAGTGCATGTGCCGGATTTAGGCGACATTAGCCTAATCATGCTTTCTGCTGGGGGTTGTGCTTAAGGGGTCACTAAATAGAAATATAAATGTTTTTTGCTATGTAGGTTGTTTAGCCCCTAAGCATAACCCAAGTTAAGACAGGTGGACTTGGTTACCCATGTGTGGTTGCAAAGTCCAAATTATTCATATAATTGCTTGGGTTGTATGGTGTGTTTAGCTAACATTTATTTTGCAGGTGTAGCTAGATTTACTTTCCTTCTTTTAATGTAATTTTACATTAGGATTAGGATGAGTATTATGAGATATTAGGATGAGCATTGGTTATAAGACCAAGTCTTATGTACCATGTGATGCCTTTGGAGCAAGCATATCCAAATCAATCCAAAAAGAAGAAAGAAATAGAGAAAATTAAATGAAGAAATGGAAGATGAAGAATTGAAGAAGGAAGAATGAAGAATGAAGACCCCCATAACATTCATCATTTGTAATTGTAATTATTCTCTTGTAATCTGAGTTGTATAAGGGTAGAACTCAACAACCCATATTTCTTTTCAGGATGTACGGTGGTACCCGATCACATTAGCCTTTTATTCTTTTGCGATAGCTTTATAAAAATTATTTGATGTTTTGTTCATCTTGTGCATTAGAAAAAGCATGCCTTTTCATAGTTTGTTTATGATTGGTGATTGTTGTATGGCCTGGATGCAATTAGGCTCTTAGCATAAAAATAAATTTTATATCCCATTAACAACTCATAACTAAACTTTTTTAAAAACTCATAATCTCATATAAAAACATTAAATCAAGATAGTAAAATATTTAGTAACCCTTAGTGGATGTTATATGTTTAATATCATGCATAATCATCTTGTTTCACTCTTGTTAAGAGAGGGCTTCCATCTTTGCTAGATAGAATGGGCTTAACCTTTGAGAGCCTATGATGGAAGAAACATTTCCCTTTTGATTTGGCCCATAATCAACTTCTCATGCATTTAGGCAAAACAAAATCCTATAGCCTGTGTCAAAACAAAGAGTCATAAATTAAATAAAATTTGATAAGAATTTGCATTAGATTTAAGTTAGTATTCATACCCCTCATTCTCTAGTCTTTAAGGGAGTGGGTTTAAGGACATAGTCTTTTTTCTAAATAATAACAACCTAGCTGTCTCGCGAAAGCATATGACTTACCTATATGGATTTAAAGCATAGGTGGAGTTAGTTGGCTGCCACTCTAGGTGATAATAAGTCCAACAGTCAGGTGGTTTACTCTCTCTTATGGAGGTAAACCATATAACCACTTTCTCATTAGATTTAGGTTATGCTTTGGCCCTCGCCAAAGTTCCCTAGATTTAGGATCGAGGTTGTATTTCCCTTTATGAATTTCTGACATAAATCCTCCACCTCACATTTCCACAATCTTGTATTGTGGAATTATAAGTCCTAGATTTCTAATAAAATTTCAAATCAAATAAATAAATCTCCTCAATTTCAAATATATAAAGCCCAACCATAGGATAAATTGGACTACTCACTAGGTTTCCTAGTATCATGTGTACTCCCTACTCATCTCCTTTGGTTTAGATAATAACTCTTCCTTTTTGATCCATCCCACTTGATCTTCTAAAATACAACCAATTTATTGATAGTCCTGCCTTTGGATTCTTTGGAGACAATAATCACCTACTTTAATAAAGAGTATTCTTAAGGGATTCATTTTTTTTAAGATGTAATTAACTATAAAAGCTTGCCTTCATAGGGAACTTAACGAACCCAGTTTAAATAAACCCTGCTTTACTTTTCCATGTAAAGTAAGGAAAAAATCTCTGGTATATTCGAAGACCCATCATGTCTTATGAGTCCTTATTAGGTGATTAGGTCCATCATAGGGTAGTGATTTCTATCTTTCGAGATAGTGCACTATTCTTTGATGTCATACTTAATAACCTCAAAAATTATATCTTCAGATCTGTGTGTTGTCCCCTCACATATACACATACAAATGAAACTAAAAATAAACACCACAAAACCCAAAACCAAACCTAAAACCTAAAAAACTAAACCTAAACCCTAAAACATACAACCTAAACCAAACCTTAAACACAAAACCCCAAACCAAAACACTCCTTTAAATTCTAAATCCTTTACACTTAAACCATCCCTAAACCCACTGACCTCCCCAAACTCCTTAACCACAACCTCCTCCTGCCTAAACCTCCCTGACCCTAAATCTCCTAAACCCCACTCCTAAACCACAACTAACCTGATCTACCTTAACCCTGGGCCCACCTAGCCTAAACCCAAAATCCACAGGCCCTAAACCTAGCCACAGGCCCTGGGCTATAACTGGGCTGGGCCCTACCATGGGCCCTGGCCTAAACCCTACTAAACCTAAATAAACCTAAATAACTATAAAACCTAAACCTAAATAATAAATAAAATAAAATAAAATCTAAAACCTAAACCCAAACCTAAACTAAACTTAAACCTAAAAAAAAAAAATAAAATATTATGAACTAAACTAAAATAGTAAAAAAAAACTTAAACTAAACTAAAAAAAAATAAAATCAAATAAAAAGACTGAATAAAATAAAAACTGAACCTAAAATAAGCCTTAATTAAACTTTAAATAAAATAAAATAAAAATTGAATAAAAACCTAATCCTAAAAAATAAACCTAAAAATAAAATAAAAAATAAAACCTAAACCATAAAGTAAAAAAAGAAACCTAAACCTAAAAGAAAAATATAATAAATAAAATAAAATAAACCTATACTTAAATAAAATACATTATACTAAATAAAAGCTAAACCTTGTTTAAAATAAACTTAACCTACACCTAAACATAAACTAAGTAAAATAATATAAACTAAAAATAAACCTAACCTAAACTAAAAAAAAGACCTAAAAATAAACCTAAAATAAAAACCTAAAACTAAACCTAAAAAAATTAATTAAAAACATAAACCTAAAAATAAATAATAAAACTTAAACATAAAAATAAAATAAAAATAAAACAAAATTAACAATAAACCTAAACATAATCTAAAAATAATAATACCTAAAAATAAACCTAAAATAAAAACCTAAAACCTAAACCTAGAAAAATAAAATAAAATCCTAAACTTAAACCTAAAAATAAAAAATAAAACATATACCGAAAAAATAAAGTAAAAATAAAACTAAACAAAAAAATTAACCTAAACATAAACCTAAACCTTAAAAATAAAGTAAAATAAAAAACCTAAACTAAAATAAATAAACTAAAACTAAATAAAAGTAAAAAAATAACTTAAATAAAATAAAAAATAAAATAAACTATAATAAATAAAAAATAAACTAAATAAACCTAAATAATTTGTAATTTAAAAATAAATAAATAAATTACCCTAAACCTTGAACCCTAAACCAAATCCTTCACTTATAATCTAAACCCTAAATCCTAGGCAAACTCTATACCTAGGCCACAAACAACCCCAAACCCTAACCCACTTTAATCCACAAACCCTAAATCCAGGCCCCAAACCTAAAGCCTAAACCTAAACTCTAAACTCTAAACACAACTAAACTAATAAAATAAAAAAACTAGTAACAATAAACCTAAACATAATCTAAAATAATAAATCCAAAAAAATACCTAAAATAAAAAAGCTAAAACCTAAACCTAGAAAAATAAAATAAAAACCTAAAAATAAACCTAAAAATAAAAAATAAAACTTATACCAAAAAAAATAAAGTAATAATAAAACTAAACAAAAAATTAACCTAAACCTTAAAAATAAAGTAAAATAAAAAACCTAAACTAAAATAAATAAACCTAAAATAAATAAACTAAACTAAATGAAAATAAAAATGAACTTAAATAAAAAATAAAATAAAATAAACTATAATAAATAAAAATAAACTAAATAAACCTAAACCTACTAATTTACTTAATTGAAAAAAATAAATAAATAAACCCTAAACCCCTAAACCCTAAAAACCCTAAACCCTAAATCCTTCACCTTATACACTAAACCCTAAATCCTAAACCATGAACTCTAAATCCTAAACCCTAAACTCTAAACCCTAAACCCTAAATCCAAACCCTAAAGCCCTAAATCCTAGCCAAACCTAAACTCTAAAACCCAAACACTAAACCTTAAACCCAAAATACCTAAATTGGCCAAATATTAAACTATCCAACCCTAAACCTAAACCACAAAACCCAAACCCTTAGTCCTGA
This sequence comes from Cymbidium sinense, assembly GCA_021442155.1. Classification (NCBI taxonomy): domain Eukaryota; kingdom Viridiplantae; phylum Streptophyta; class Magnoliopsida; order Asparagales; family Orchidaceae; genus Cymbidium; species Cymbidium sinense. The sequence goes on along the minus strand of CM038214.1, from coordinate 96,050,879 downwards.
AAACTAAACCCTAAACCCTAAACCCTAAACCTTAACCATAAACCTTAAACCCTCACCTTACTAGAGGTGTTGGTGGATATGATGGTGGATATGGAGGTGGTGGTTATGGAGGCAGGATCTAGAGGTGTTGATGGATCTGGAGGTCCTAGTGGATATGGAGGTGGTGGTTATGGAGGCGAGAGGTGCGACAGAGGTTACAATCATGGTGGTAGAGGAGGGATAGAGGCGAGGGTGGTTCTTATGGGAATTGGAGAAACTGAAGCACGACCGATCTGACATGCTACTTATGGAACTACATCTTTACAGTAGAGATGGTTCCAGTTATCTAGGGTTTTTGATTTGCTCTATGCGTGCTCATTTTTTATCTATGTCGTCACTTGTATCCTAGAAAACTTGGTCTCCTACATGGTTGATAAAATCCAAAAGAAGAAATACTGAATCTGAATTTGTTCCTATTAAAAAAAAACTTTAAACCCTAAATCCTAAACCCTAAACTAAAACTTAAACCCTAAACCTTTAACCCTAAAAACCATAAAAGCCCTAAAACCATAAACCCTAATCCATAAACCCTAAACCCTAAATTAACTAAACCTAAAGTAAACTGGCCCAAATCCTGGTATACCCTACCCTAACTATAAAACCCTAAACCTTAAAATAAAACCCAAACATAAAATAAGAATTAAAAAACCAAAAATAAAATAAAATAAAATAAAATAAAAACTAAATAAAAATCTAAACCTAAAAAATAAATCTAAAAATAAAACCTAAAAATAAATAATAAAAAAACCTAAACCCTAAACTTAAAAAAAACTGTAAACTAAAATAAATAAAATAAAATAAACCTAAACCTAAACTAAAAAACTAAACTAAAATAATTTAAATAAAACCTAAACCTAAACCTAAAATAAACTAAACCTAAACCCCAAATAAAATAAAATAAATTAAATTAAATTAAAAATAAACCTAAACCTAAACTAAAAAATAAAACCTAAAAATAAACTAAAATAAAAACCTAAAACTGAAAATAAAAAATAAAACTTAAACCTAAGAAAATAAAAATAAAAATAAACTACAAAATAAACCTAAACCTAAACCAAAAAAATAAAGTAAAATGGAAAACCTAATCTAAAATAAATAACTAAAATAAATAAACTAAACTAAATAAGAATAAAATAAACTATAACAATGAATAACAATGATAGCCTTTATCCCCTAGTGGATTCTACATGAATCATCGTCTCATTGTTCTATTATGTTAAATTCTCATAAGAATAAAAATAAACCTAAATAAAATAAAAAATCAAATAAACTATAATAAATTAAAAAAATAAAATGCTAACCCTAAACCCTAAATCTAACCTCCCACTATACCACACTACTTACCCCAACCTGACCTAAACCTTGTGACTGAGCCAAACCCTAGGCCACTGGGCCAAAGGATCATCTAGGCCCTAAAACAAACCCTGGCCCTGGGCACTCCCAGACCCTAACCCAACCCTAAACACTAGGCCCAGGCCACTGAGACCTAACTGGGCTTGGGCCAACTGAGCTAAATAAACCTAAATAAAAGCTAAAGGCTCAGGCTAAATCTGAAGCAGGCTGGGCTAAAAGGTAACTATTAAGATAAATGGATAAAACCTGAAACTAAAAAAGATAAAATACAAATAATAAAGATAAAAATAAAGATGATAAAACTAAATAAACAGGCTAAAGAATGACCTAAAACCTAAAGTAGTGATAAATAACTACTAAAAAAAAATAATAAAATTTTAAACTAAATAAACTAATAAAATAATAAACTAAAAAACTAAATATAACAAAAAAATAAAATACTAAAAATAAATAAACAAACTAAAAAAATAAACTAAAAAAAATAAAACCTAAAACAAAAAAATAAAATAAAATCAGACTTAAATCTAAAATAATAAATAAAACCTAAACCTAAAAATATAAATAAAGAAAAATACTAAACTAAAATAAACATTAACCTAAACCTAAACCTTGAGAAGATATAAAATAAAAACATAAACTAAAATAAATAAACATAAAATAAATAAACTAAACTAATATGAAAATAAACCTAAATTAAAAAAAAATAAAATAAATTTAAAATAAATAAAATAAACTAGATAAACTAAATGAACATAAACATGTCGGGTTTACTTAATTTAAAAAAAACCTACCCAAGCCACTAAACCCGGATCTTAAACTCTAATCCTACTTGCAACCTGATCCCTAACAAATAATAAAAAAATCTTGACCACAAAACTGACCTACCCTAACCCTCCCTACCACTATAAACCCTGGCCTACTCAATCCTGAGCCTAAAATTCTACCACTAGCCACCCTAAATCTGATCCACTGATAAAAATCAAAAAATACATGTTAAATAACCTCCACTAACTCTGAGCTCTGATCTAATCTCATGACCTCACTATATATAACCTACTAAATGAAAAAACAAATACATAATATAAATAAAATAACTAAAAATATAAATAAATAAACTACTAAATAAACTAAAAACTATGCTGCTAAGATTAATAACTAATCCAATAAATAACTAGATAAACTAAATAAAATTAAAATAAACTAAACTTAAATAATAAAGCTAAATAAATAAACTAAACTAAATAAACTAAATCTCAAAATAAACTAAATAAACTAAATAAATAAAACTAAATAAATAAAATAAATTATAAATAAATAAACCTAAACTAAAAATAAACTAAACTAAACAAAAACAAAAACTAAACCTAAACTTCTTAAACTACATACTATAAATAAATAAACTAAAATAAAATGGAATCTAAATAAAACCTAAACTCTAAAATAAATAAACTAAACTATTATATAACTAAATAAACTAAATCAACTAAAATAAATAAATAAAATCTAAACCTAAACCTATAAAAATAAACTAAACTAAACCTAAATAAACAAACTTAAACTAATAATAAACTAAACTAAATAAAATAAAATAACATAAATAAATCACTAAACTAAATAAAATAAACTACTAAATAAACTCATAAATAAAACCAAAACTAAAAACCCATACATGAACTTAAATAAACAAACCTAAATAAAATAAAATCTACCTATACCCAAACTAAACTAAATGAAAAACTAACCAAAAATAAACTAAACTAAACAAACTAAACTAAATAAAACTTAAACCTAAATATAAACTAAATTAACTAAAAAAACCAAAGCTTAAACTATAAAAATAAATTAAATAATAAATAAAATCTAAACCTAAAAATAAACTAAACTAACTAAGATAAAATAAATAAATAAAAATTAAACTAAATAAAATAAACTAAGTAAAACTTAAACTAAATAAAATAATTAATAAAAACTAAATAAACCTAAACTAAAATAAATTTAAACTAACTTAAAATAAATAAAACCTAAACCTAAACTAGATAAATAAACTAAATGGATAAACTAAATAAATTAAAACTAATAAAAAAACCTAAACCTAAATAAATAAACCTAAATAAAAAAATAAAATAAAACTTAAACCTAAATGCTTAAACTAAACTAACCAAAAATCCTAAACTAAACTAACTAACCTAAACCTGACTAAACAAACTAAACTAAATAATAAACTAAACTAAATCTAAATAAAATAAATTAAACTAAATAAAAGAAAATAAAACTAAACTAAAATAAACTAAATAAATAAAATTAAATAAATAAAATATAAACTAAACTAAACTAAAAATAAACTAAAGAAACTAAACTAAAATAAATAAATAAAAAAATAAACTAAACTAAACTAAACTAAATAAAGCTAAACTAAAAATAAACTAAATTAAATAAATAAACCTAAACCCACAAACTAAACCTAAACTAAACTAAGAGTAAGCGATAAAATAAAACTAAATAAAATAAGATAAACCTAAACCTAAACTAAATTAATAAAATAAAATAAAATAAACTAAATAAACCTAAACCTAAACTAAATAAATAAACTAAACTAAGCCAAAACAAAATAAACTAAACTAAATAAATGTAAACTAAACTAAATAAACTTAAACAAAATCTAACCTTAAACATAAACTAAACTAAACTAAAATGATTAAATAAAATACATAAACCTAAACTAATAAAATAAACCTAAACTAAACTAAAACTAAACTAAATACCTAAATAACAACCTAAACCTAAACTAAAATAAACTAAAAACATAAACCTAATGTAAACTAAATGAACTAAACCTAGGCCAATAAATAAACTAAACTAAACTAAAATGAACTAAACCTAAACATTAAATAAATAAATAAATAAACTAAACCTAAAAATAAACCTAAACCTAAAAATAAACCTAATGTGAGCTTAAACCTAAACTAAACAACTAAATAAACTTAAACCAAAATAAACTAAAACTAAATAAATAAGCCTAAAATAAAGCTAAACTAAATAAAATAAACCTAAAAATAAATAAACCTAAAATAACTAAAATAAATAAATCTACTAAACCTAAACTTTAACCTGGATAAAATGAGCTAAAATAAATAAGCTAAAAAATAAAATAAACCTAAACCTAAACTACTGACTAAAATAAAGCTTGAGACTAAATAAAATAAAAAATCTAAAACTAAACTTAAAACCTAAATAAATACTAAAATAAAGCTAAAATAAAAATAAAACCTATTTAAACTAAACATAAACTAAACTAAACTAAAATGAGCCTAAAGCTAAATCTAAAGCTAAACCTAAATGATTAAATTAACTAAGTTGAATGAAAAGCTGAAGCTAAACTAACTAGGCTGCCAAACCTAGCCTAGCCTAAATCTGAGCTAAATCTAGCTAAATAGGCTAAAATAAATCTATAAACTGAGCCTAAACTGAAAACAAAGCCTAAACTACAAAATAAATAAACTGAGCCTAAAATGAGCTAAACCAAAACTAAATTAACCTAAATAAGATACTGAACTTAGGCCAAAACTAAACTAAAACCAAAGAAATAAAATATACTAAACTTAAAATAAACCTACTGAGCCTAAATAACTACTAATCAGTAAATCTATTAATGAACTAGCTAAAACTACATGGATGGTGGATTATAAACCTAGGCTAGGCTTAGCCTAAAAAATAAACTGGGCTAAACCTCTAAATAGCAACTTAGGCCTGATCCTGGGCTTGGGCACAAATAACCTGAGCTTCTAAACTTAAACTAAAGGCTGAGCCACTGAGCTAAGATACTAAAAATAAACTAATGAGCCAAAACTAAATAAATACTACCTAGCTACTAAGATAAATAACAAATATAAACTATTAATAAACTACTAAACTAAATGACTAAATCCATGCCTGACCTGAGCTAAACTAAAATAAAGCCAACCTAAGCTAGGCTGAAACTAAGCTAAATAATCAAAATACTAAAGCTAAAACTAGGCCTAAACTAAAAAATAAAATAAACTAAACATAAATTTAAAGTAAAATAAATAAGTCAACCTAATCCAAAACTAAAAATAAACCTAAATAAACCTAAATAAAACTAAATTAAAACCTAAACCTAAACCAAAATAAATAAACTAAACTAAATAAAAATAAAATAAATAAACCTAAACTAAGCTAAATAAACCTAAACTAAAATAAACTAAATAAAATAAATTAAATAAATAAACCAAAACTAAACTAATTAAACCTAAATGTAAACTTAAAACTAAATAAATAAACCTAAAAATGAAAACTTTAAAAAAAATAAATAAACAAATAAATAAACTTAAACCTAAACCTAAACCTAAAAGAAAAACTAAATAAACTAAACTAAAATAAACATGAATAAATAAAACCCTAAACCCGAAACTAAACTAAAATAAATAAACCTAAAAAAAGAAAATAAAAATTAAATAAACCTAAAACCTAAACCTAAAATAAACTAAATAAATAAAAGAAACTTAAATGTAAAACTAAACTAAATAAACTAAAACCTAAATTAAATAAACCTAAAATAGGCACGAGCTAAACTAATCCAAACATGAAGCTTAAACTAAATAAACCTAAAGACTAGATAAACTAAAACCAAGATTAAATAAATGACTAAACCTAAAACCTAAAATAAAACTTATAACCTAAAGCTAAAAATAAAATAAAACCTAAAGCTTAAACAAAAACTAAAAATAAAACCATGCTAAAATAAAATAAAATAAATCTCAGCTAAAATAAAACTAAACCTAAACAAAAATAAAACCTAAAAATAAACCTAAACTAAAACCAAAAATGTAAACCAGAAGATAAATAAAACCTAACACAAAATAAATAAAACCAAGGCTTAAAAATAAAATAAAATTAAAACTCAACTAAAAATTTAATCTAAACATAAACCTAAACCACAAAAAAAAACTAAAATCAAAAACTTAAACTAAAATAAATAAACCTAAAATAAATATACTAAACTAAATAAAAATATAAAATAAGCCTAAATAAAAATAAAAAATAAAATAAACTAAAATATGTAAAAGATAAACTAAATAAACCTAAACCTACCAGTTTACTTAATTAAAAAATAACCCTAAATCTAAAATCGTAAACCCAAAACCCTAAACCCGAAACAAAAATGCTAACGCTAAACCCTAAACCCAAAACTTTAAACTCTAAACTCTAAACCCTAAACCCTAAACCTTAAACCATAACCATAACCCTAAAACCTAAACCCTAACAGTATAAACCATAAAACCATAAACCCTAAATCCTAAACCCTAAACACTAACCCTAAACCCTAAACCATAAACTCCAAACTCTAAACCCTTAATCCCAAACCTAAACCTAAACTGAAAGTGTCTAAATAAACTAAAAAATTAACCCTAAAACCTAATAAACTTAAACATAAACCTAAACCTTAAAATTGAAAAACCTTGACGGTAGGAACATTAACGTCAACCAAGCTCAGTCTAGATTTGGCGATGGAGGAGAAGGCAGAGGCGGTGGAGGCGAAGGCAGAGGCGGTGGTTATCACAGTGGTGGTGGGGGATCTACAGGTGTTGGTGGATATGGAGGTGGTGGTCAGAGCAGTGGTGGTTATGGAGGTAGGAGGAGTGACGGATGTTTTAGCCATGGTGGTTGCGAAGGGAGAGATTGTAGATATGCTGGTGGATCCCATTACTCGAGAGGCCGGGGTGGTTCTGATGGGGACTAGAGGAACTAAAAAATGTTTGATCCGATCTGTTGCTTATGGAACTGTCTTTAAAGTACAGACGGTTCTAGTTTTTTAGGGCTATTGATTTGCTCTATGCATGCTTATTTTTTATCTATGTTGTTGCATATGTCATTGAGAACTTGACATGTTAGTTGATTGATGAAATAAAAACTAAGAAATGTTGTATCAATTTGTTCTCTATTAAAAAACTCCAAAATACCAAAAGCCCAAACTAAAAATGAACCTTGAACCTAAAACTTAAACCTTAGACCCTAAACCCTAAAAATAATAAAGAAATAAAAAAATAAAAAATCCCTAAACCAAAATGCTAAACCTTAAAACTAACCCTAATCCTTAAACCCTAAACTTACAAGCATAAACCCTAAACCATAAACTCCAAACCCTAAACCCTAAACCCTCAATCCTAATAAAAAACTAATAAAACACTAAACTAAACTAACTAAAACTAAAACTAACAAATAATAAACTGAAACTAATAAACTAATAATAAATAAAAACTAATTATAAACTAAAGTAAAAATAATTAAAACTAACTAAACTAAACTAACTAAATAAATAATAAAAAACTAATAAACTAATAATAACAAAAACTAACTAAACTAATAAACAAACTAATAACTAAATTAAACATAAAAAAAATACTAACTAAAAAATAAACTACTAATAAAACTAATAAAAACTAAACTAAAACTATTAACTAAAACTAAAATAATAAACTAACTAAATTAAATACAATAAATAACTAACTAATAATAATAAACAAACCAGCATAACTAACCTATTAAATAACTAAATAATAATAAAACTAAACCCAATAAATAAACTAATAATAATTAAACTAACTAAACTAAAACTAATAATAAATAAACTAAAACTAATAAACAAATTAAATAATTAATAAAAAAGTAATAATAATAAGTAACTAATAACTAAAACTAATAACTAAACTAAATTAATAAACTAATAAACAAACTAAATAATAATAACTAAAACTAACAATAAAACTAAAGAAACTATTAAACTAAAACTAAATAACTAATAATAACTAACACTAAACTAATAAACTAATAATAAATTAAACTAAATAAATTTAATAACTAAAAATAATAATAATAAACTAAACTAATAATAAACTAAATAATAAATAAAACATAAATAAATATACTAAATCTAATAATAATAAACAAACCTAAGAAACTAACTAGTAATAATAAACTAATAAAACAAAAAACTAATAAACTAATAAATAATAATAATAAAAAATAAACTAAACTAAAAATTAATAATACTTTATAAAACACTTAATAATAGTAAAACCTAATAACATAAAAATTAAAAGCTAAACTAAATAAATAAACCTAAACATAAACCTAAACCTAAACCTAAAACCTAAAATAAAACCTAAAAAATAAACTAAATAAAATAAATAAATGAAATAAACCTAAACCTAAACTAAACTATATAATAAACAAAACTATATAAACTAAACTAGAAATAAACATAAAATAAATTGAAACCTATACCCTAAACCTAAACCCTAAACTTAAACTAAATAAATTAAACAAAAATTAAATAAACTTAAACTAAATAAAATAAACATAAACCTAAACCTAAACCTAAACCTAAACCTAAACCTAAACCTAAACATAAACCTAAATCTAATTCTAAACTAAATAAATAAACTAAATGAAATAAAAAATACCTCAACCTAAACTAAACCAAAATAAATAAACCTAAAATATAAAAATTAATTAAATAAATTAAGCTAAAAAATAAAAACTAAACTAAACCTAAACCAAAACCTAAACCTAAAAACCAAAAATAAACCTAAGCCTAAACCTAAACCTTAAATAATTAAAAAATAAACTAAATAAATAAATAAACTAAATAAACCTAAACTAAACTAAGTAACCTAAATTAAAAACCTAAACTAAATAAAACCTAAACCTAAATAAACCTAAACATAAACAAAAAAATAAACTAAACTAAATAAAATAAACTAAACTAAAATAAACCTAAACTTACACCTAAACTAAAACTAAATAATCCTAAACCCTAAACCTAAACCTAAAAATCAACTAAACCTAACCTAAATAAAACTAAATAAAACCTAAACTTAAAATAAAATATCTAAACTAAATAAATAAAATAAATAAATAAATAAAAGTAAACCTAAACTAAACCAAACTAAATAAACCTAACCCTAAATGCTAAACCCAAAATAAAATAAAACTAAATAAACTAAACTAATTAAAACCTAAACCTAAACCTAAATAAACTAAATAAATAAACCTAATCCTAAACCTAAATAAATAAATAAACTAAATAAATAAACCTAAACCTAAAAGTACATAAATAAAACAAATAAAGAAAAAAATAAACCAAGAATAAACCTTTACTAAATAAACCTAAACCTAAACCCTAATCCCAACATAAAACAAAACTAAATAAACTAAACTAAATAAAACCTAAACTTATAACTAAATAAATAAATAAACTAAATAAATAAACCTAAACCTAAACCTAGATAAATAACTAAACTAAATAAATGAACATAAACATAAACCTAAACCTAAACTAAACTAAATAAAATAAAACCTAAATAAATAAAACCTAAACCTAAACCAAATCCTAAACTAAATAAAACTAAAAACTAAATAAACCTAAAAATAAAAAAACTAAAATAAAAAATAAATAAATAAACCTAAATCTAAACTTAAAATAAACCAAATAAATAAACATAAATAAACCTAAATAAATAAATAAAACTAATAGAATAAAATTAAAAACTTAAAGAAAAATAAATGAACCTAAACCTAAAAATAAAAAACCTAAATTAAATAAACCTAAATAAACCTAAATCTAAACCTAAACCACAAAACTAAAAACTACAAAAATCCTAAACCAAAATAAAAATTAAATAAACCTAAACTAAACCTAAACCTAAACCTAAAATAAAAACTAAATTAAATAGTCTAAATAAAACCTAAACCTAAACCAAATAAATAAACATAAATAAACCTAAATAAATAAATAAAACTAATAATAAAATAAAACTTAAGAAAATAAATGAACCTAAACCTAAAAATAAAAAACCTAAATTAAATAAACCTAAATAAACCTAAATCTAAACCTAAACTGAAAATTAAAGCTAAATAAACTAAACTACAAAAAAAATCCTAAACCAAAATAAAAATTAAATAAACCTAAACTAAACCTAAACCTAAACCTAAAATAAAAACTAAATTAAATAGTCTAAATAAAACCTAAACCTAGACTTAAACCTAAATAAAAATAAAACTTAAACTAAATAAACAAAAATATAAATAAAAGAAAAAATAAATAAAACTTTTACTAAACTAAAATAAACCTAAACCTAAAACCAAACTAAATAAACTATAACTAAATTAACTAAAAAACTAAATAAAATAAACTATCTTATGCTAAAATAACTATAAAATAATAATAAATATAAACCTAAACCTAAAAAAAACCTCTAAAAACTAAACTAAAGAAACCAAACTAAAACTAAAGAAATAAACTAAACTAAAATAAAGTAAAAAAATAAATATAAGCTATATAAATAAAATAATAAATAAACCTAAATAAACCTAAACTAAACTAAAAATAAACCTAAAATAAATAAACATAAACTAAACTAAATTAAAAAGAAAACCAAAAAATAAATACCTAAACTAAACCTCTAAACTACATAAAATTTAAACCTAAACTTAATCTGTAAAATAAAACCTTAAACCTAAATCCTAAACCCTAAACTCTAGGCCAAATTCTACACCCTAAAACACCTGACCTCCATAAACCCACCCTAAACCCAAACCCCACTTTGTCAGCCAAACCCTAAACCCTAACCCCACCTCAACCTACCTAAACCCTAAAACCCTAAACTCCAAACTAACCCTAAACCCCAAAGCCTGTGCCTAAGCCTAAAGCCCAAACCCCAAACCCTAAACCCTAAACCAAACCCTAAGTTAACCCTGGGATTCAATTTTAGGGTTTAGATTTATTTTTTAATTTATTTAGTTACTTTAGGTTTATGTTTAAGGTTAGGGGTTTAGGGTTTATGCTTTTAGGGTTTAAGTATAGGGTTAGAGTTTAGGGTGTATGGTTTTTTAGGGTTTATGATTTAGGGTTTAGGGTTTAGGGTTGTAGCTTTTGGGTTATATGTTTAGGTTTTAGGTTTAGGGTTTAGGGTTTAGGGTTTAGAATTTAAGGTTTAAGGTTTTTTTTAAAATTTAGTATACCAATAGGTTTATGTTTATTTAGTTTATTTTATTTTTTTTTATATGTTTATTTTTTTATTTAGTTTTATTTATATATTTTAGGTTTATTTATTTTAGATTAGGTTTTTTATTTAGTTTATTTTTTAGGTTTATGTTTTAGTTTTGGATTTGGTTTAAGTTTTAGGGTTCGGGGTTTAGGGTTTGTGATTTAGGGTTGTAGGTTTTAGGGTTTAGGGTTTAGGGTTTATGGTTTAGGGGTTTTAGGGCTTAGGGTTTTAGGTTAAGGGTTTAGGGTTTAGAGTTAGTTTTTTTTCTTTTACTAAGGGTTTAGAGTTTAGGGTTTTGGGTTAGTTTAGAATTTTTGTTTATTGGTTTAGGGTTTAGGGATGAAGGTTTAGGATTTAGGTTTATGGTTTTTTTTGTTCTTAAAATTAAGTAAAACTTTGTCGGTCCCAACTCCGGATGTGAAAGTGGAGGGTTGCAATAGGTAGTCGACAGCCATCATAAAACTTGTAGAAATAATCATGACATGAATCTTTTAAATCTTTGTGTTAATGTTAGGCGTCCCACAGGCGGCATCTTGTATGGATTGAATACTGATGAAAAAATGTGCAAGCGCATTGGCGAGTGTAGTGTTAAATAAGCAAGGGTTCCCACATTATAGATGGATGTGGGCAAAGATGTTAGTCAATGAAACTAGAATTAGGTTAGGATCTTGGAATATAGGTACTCTAATAGGTAAATTAATGGAATTAAAAGATATTATGGTTCATAAAAAGATAAATATTTTATGTATTCAAGAAACTAAATGGTTTGGGGAGAAGGCTAAGGAGATTGATAGTTTAGGTTTTAAAATTTGGTATTTAGGTAGAAGACGAACTAGAAATGGTGTAAGTGTGATTATAGATAAAAGTTTGAAAGATAATGTTATAAATATTAATAGATGTGGAGATAGAATTATTGCTTTAAAGATTATTGTTGATACTAAGATTATCAATGTTATAAGTGTCTATGCTCCTCAAGTAGGTTTGGAGGTAAGCTTAAAAGAAGAATTTTAGAATGACTTAGAGGGATTAATATAAAGATACCTCTAGAAGAAAAGGTATTTATTGGAGGAGATTTAAATAGACATGTTGGTAGAGTGATAGAAGATTTTAAAAGTATTCATGGTGGCTATGAATTTGGAGTAACTAATGAAGAAGGTAGGACTTTCATAGATTTTGCTTTAGCTTATGATTTTATGTTGTACTTTATTTAAGAAAATAGAAGAACATATTATTACTTATAAAAATGGATCTTGTAAAACACAGATTGATTACTTTCTGATAAAAAAATGGTCATTTAGATTGTAAAGATTGTAAGGTCATTCCAAGTGATAGTTTAAGTACCCAACAACGATTGTTAGTTTTAGATTTTAAGATGAAAGATTGTAAGAAGAAAAATAAATCAAATTATTTTCCAAGGATTAGATGGGGACACTTAAAGAACACAAATAAAAATAGTTTTAAGACCAAGCTACAAGAGCTTAATATTTGGGATGTTCATAAGGAAGCTAATGTTATGTGGGAAAAAGTAGCAAGCAAAATTAAACAAGTTGCTAAAAATGTGCTTGAAGAATCAAAAGGAAAAAACTTCTTTTTAATAAAAATAGTTTGTGGTTGGGTCAGAGTGTGCAAGAAAAGATAAGAAATAAGAAGCATTATTATAAAACTTGGTATAGATGTAAAAACTTGGAGAATTGGGAAAGATATAAAGTGGCCTATAAAGATTCTAAGAAAGCAATATATGATGCAAAAAATTTAGCTTTTTGTGATTTATACAATAGATTAGATACCAAATAAGGTGAAAGATGTATGTATAAGTTAGTCAACCAAAGAGATAGGAGAAGTAAAGACTTAGTTGAAGTGAGGTGTATTAATGATGAAAATAATAAAGTGCTTTTCATAAAAAAAGATATTGAAAATAGCTGGATGTGGTATTTTGATAAACTTTTCAATGAAGGATCTGAAAGTATAATTGATTTTAGCAACTTTAATACCCTAAACAAAAGAGAATTTTATTTTATCATCATATTAGTAAGATGTTGGAGAAACTTTAAAGAAAATGAAATATGGAAAAGCAATAGGACCTGATGATATTCCAATAGAAGTGTGGAAATGTTTAGGAGATCAAGGAATTTCTTGGCTTACAAATCTTTTTAATGTTATTTTAAAGACTAAAAAGATGCCACATGAGTGGAGAAAGAGTTTGTTGGTTCCTATATTTAAGAATAAAGGTGATGCACAAGAGTGTGCAAATTATAGAGGAATTAAGTTAATGTGTCATACATTAAAATTATGGGAGAGACTAATTGAGCATAGGTTATGATGTGATACAAAAGTTTCTCACAATCTTTGGTTTCATGCTGTAGATCTACTATGGATGTTATACATTTGTTAAGAGGTTTGATGGAGAAGTATAGAGAAAGTAAGGAGGATCTACATATGATATTTATTGATTTAGAGAAAGCTTATGATAAAGTTTCAAGAGATGTTCTTTGGAGAGTTCTAGAATAAAAAGGAGTTAATATTGATTATATTCAAGTAATTAAGCATATGTATACTAGAGCTATTACTTGTTTCCAAACACAAGGAGGATTGACAAAATATTTTCATATTTTAGTTGGATTACATCAAGGAACAACTTTAAGCCCTTATCTTTTTTGCATTAGTTATGGATGTTCTTACTAGGCATTTACAGGAAGATGTACATTGGTGTATGCTTTTTGCTGATGCCATTCTTCTTGTTGATAAGACTAGAGAGGGAGTCCAAGAGAAACTTGAATTATGGAAGTCAACATTAGAGTCTAAAGGTTTTCATTTAAGTAGATCTAAAACTAAATATATAGAGTGTAATTTTAGTTGTAGAAGCTCTAGTGGTAGTGTTGTGACATTAGAACAAGTCATTCATTAATAAGAGCGAGTGATTCAGATATTTAGGTTCTATTATTCAAAATGATGGTGAAATAGATGGAGATGTTATTAGTAGAATTCAAGTTGGATCATTGAAGTGGATGGAATGCCGTTTGTTGTGTGATAGAAAAGTTCCACTTAAACTTAAGGGAAAATTTTATAAGATGGTGGTAAGACCTGCAATGACTTATGGTGCAGAATGTTGGCCAATAAAAGAGAAGCATAAGACTAAGTTAAGTGTTACAAAGATAAGGATGCTTAGGTGGATGAGTGGCTTTACTCTTAGAGATAAAATGTGAAATGAGTATGTTCAGGAAAAAGTTGGAGTAGCTCTAATGGCAGATAAGAATAGAGAGAGTCACCTTAGATGGTTTGGCCACACAAAATGTCAACCGTCTAATGACCCGGTTATGAGAGTAGATGCATTAGATTTGCCTTATGTTAGGAAAGGTATAGGTAGACCAAACAATTGTTGATTAAGATGTATAAAAAATGACCTAGAATACTTGAATTAAATGAGAATTTGACACATAATATGACACAATGGAGACGGAGGATTCATGTAGCCGACCCCATTTAGTGGGAAAAAGGCTTGTTATTGTGGTCTTAAAATTAAGTAAACAGGTATGTTTACATTTATTTAGTATATTTAGCATATTTTTTATTTATTTTAGTTTACTTTATTTCTTATTTTTATTTTGGTTTATTTTTTATTTTAATTTAGTTTAGTTTATTTATTTTGGGTTTATTTATTTTTTAGGTTTTTATTTTAGTTTTTTTTTAGGTTTAGGTTTTCAGTTTAATTTTTTAGTTAAGATTTATTTTATTTTATTTTTTTTGTTTTTTTTTTATTTTTTAGGTTTAAGCTTAGGTTTTTATTTTTTTTTTTATGTTTAAGTTTTAGGTTTGTATTTTAATTTTATTTTTATGTTTTATTTTTTAGTTAATTTATTTTATTTAGTTTAGGTTTAGGTTTAAGTTTAGGTTTTATATATTTTAATTTAGTTTATATTTTAGGTTTGGGTTTTTTTTATTTTTTTTTTTTTTTTTTTATTTTGGTTTAGGTTTTTTTTTAGTTTAGGGTTTAGGTTTTATTTTTTTATTTATTTTGAGGTTTATTTTTTCAGTTTAGCTTATTATTTAGTTTTTATATTATATTAATTAAGTTTATTTTATTTTTATTTTACGTTTAGTTTTTATTTTATTTAGGTTTTTTATTCTTAGGTTCATTTTACATTTTTAGTTTTTTCTAGGCTTTTATTTATAGTTTTTTATTTATTATTTTTTAAGTTTAGTTTAGGTTTTTATTTTAGTTTATTTTTTTATTTTATTTTAGTTTAGGTTTTTTGTTTATTTATTTTAATTTTAGGTTTATTTAGTTTAGGTTTAGGTTTTAGGGTGGAGCCCAGGGCCCAGGTTTAGAGGGCCCAGGCCCAGGCCCAGGCCCAGGTTCTGCTGTGGCCCAGGGCCTAGGCCCAGGGCCCAGGGCCTGGGCTGGGTGGCCCAGGTCCTGGGCCCAGTGGTCAGGTGGGGCTCAGGAGAGGCCCAGGGCCTGTGGCCCATGGCCTGGGGCTAGTGGTCAGTCTCTCAGGGCCTGGATCATTAAGCCCAGGGCACAGTTGGCCCAGGGCTCAGTGGCTCAGGCCCAGGGCCTGGGCCTCAGGGGCCCAGGGCCTAAGCCCATGGCCTATGTTGAGCCTTGGGTTTAAGCTCAGCCTCAGGAGGGCCCATGTCCCAGGCCTGGCCTGGGTTTGGGCCCAGTGGCTCAGCCTGTGGCTCAGGGCTCAGGGCTTGGGGCTCAGGATGGCTCCTGGCTCACCTAAGCCTTGTGGTAGGATCTTTTAATGCCCAGGGTTGTGGCCCAGGCTAGGTCAGCCTAGCTCACTGGCCCAGGTCTTATCTGGGTTGGGTTGTGGTCATGAGGTGGTCAGGGCCTGGCTGATCAGTGGATCAGTGGCTCAGGTCAGTCAAGGATTTGGTGTGGCCCAGGTCATGGTTAATGGCACAGAGCCTAGGTTTGGTTTTTTAATTAAACAAAGATGGTTATTTGGTTTATTTAGTATTAGTTTATTTATATTTTAATTAAGCTCTTTAATTTTATTTAGTTTATGTTTTATATTATTTTAGGTTTAGTTTAGGTTTATGTAATTTTAGTTTAGTTTTATTTTATTTTATTTTGGTTTAGGTTTTATTTTTATTTTAAAATCAGTTTAAGTTTTATTTTACTTTTAAGTTTAAAGTTTTTCTTTAGGTTTATTTTAGGTTTTATCTTAGTAAGTTTAGGTTAATTTTAGTTTATTTTATTTATTTAGCAGGTTTTGGTTTAGTTTATTTTTTGGTAGGTTTATGTTTTATTTATTTATTTTAGGTTTACATTTATTTTATTTTATTTTAGGTTTAGGTTTTCTTTAGTTTAGGGTTTAGTTTTTATTTATTTTGGTTTTATTTTAGTTTTATTTAGGTTTAGGTTTTCTTTAGTTTTATTTTATTTTATTTTAGGTTGATTTTATTTTATTTTATATTTTATTTAGTTTAGGTTCATTTATTTTATTTTAGTTTAGTTTTATTTTATTTTATTTTATTTTAGGTCTTAGATTAGGTTTTATTTATTTTATCTTTTATGGTAGATTTTATTTATTTTATTTTATTTAGTTAGCTTTAGTTTAGGTTTAAGTTGTGGTAGTGGTTTGGGGTTTGGGGTTTTGGCTCAGTTGGGGTGGGGGAGGGCCCAGGGTTGTGCCTGTGGATTTAGGGTTTAGGGTTTAGGGTAGGGTTTAGGGTTAGGGTTTGGGTTTAGGGTTTATGGTTTAGGTTTAGTGTTTGCTTTAGGGTTTGAATATTTTGTAGTTTTAGGGTTAGGTTTGGTTTAGGGTTTAGTGTTTTGGATTTAGACTTTAAGGTTTTGGTTCTTTAGGGTTTAGGGTTTTGGGTTTAAGGTTAGTTTAGGGTTTAAGCTTTAAGGTTTTAGGGTTTAGGGTTTAGGGTGTCGGGTTTAGGGTTAGGGTTTAAGGTTTAAGATTTAGAGTATTTTTAAGGAAAGGTCATAGTTTTATTACAATAAAAGAAAATGATAAAATGTCCTTAAGAGGGGTAAAACTCAAAGATCTAATGCTCTCAGAGCTAGAAGGAACCTAAAAAGCTAAACCCCCATCTATGTACAATGGAAAAAGAAAGAGAAAAAGCAACAACTAGAAAGGAAAAAGAGGAAGAGACATATTAAGACTAGTACAATATAAGTAAAAAAATAATCGTAACTAGTCAACAAATAATTCATGATCCCTTGAGGCAAGACAAGAGTGCAAGATCCACATCAACAACTCTTGAGTTTACTAGTAACAATCATTCCATCTGAAGGTTCCAACCTATAAATGAAATCTACAAAACACAAAAAAATAGTCATAGCTAACAAGAATAAGGATAAAAAATTTATTAGAGAGAGCTCGAAGAGAAGGCTCAGCTCAATTAAGATCTTCTTACGAGGCAACAATGCATATGAGCATCCAAACTTCCTAAGAAGGGTTATATTCATATGCAATTCTACCAACCAAAATTGAAGATATGGGTAACATCAGGGCCATCATAGCCAGCATTCCTGATACAAGCCAACACCGAAAGAAAGCAGCCCAAAGGCTTTGAGAACCTTCATTAGCTAACAAAGAAATAGCTAGCCAGCAGCCAGCCGACAACTAAACAACCAACAAAACCATAGTAGACCAATCACAAATAGCCAGCCACATAGAAGATACAATAAGGTCAGTGATAGAGTTACCACCAGCATGAAAGAATTCAAAAGGACAAGCTAATTTAGAAGCATAGCAACATCTAATACAATAGCCTAGAAAAAGACAAAAATAAAATAAAAATAACAACAACCATCATTCAAATCATTCAAATATTCATCAAAGCTCTAAGCAAGGGAGAGCCATAACTAGTCATTAGTAGACACTAGACCAATCCAGGTAGAGAAAAGGATGCCATCAATCTAGCAGGCAGTGATAAAATGCCACCAATAAAATCAGCCATAACTAGGTCAGGAAGGAAAAAAAAACCACAAAATAGCTATCCTCATGCCAATCAAAAGAGAAAATAACCAACTAATAGGAATCCCCAACACAAACTAGGAGAAATAACTAAAAATAATTGAAAAGACCAAAACTAATCAAATTCTGAAGAGTATAGGATCCAATATCTAAAGGTGGTAGGCCAGCCAAAATAAAAGGCTAACCAAAAATAGAACCCAAAATAGGTGGAAAAAGCAACAACAAGCATAGCCACAACCCTCATAGAGATCAACAAAAAAACCAAAAAATAGAAATGGTAGTCACCCAACCAAACAAACAACCAAGGGAAAAAAACCAAGGAAAGCCTCCCAACCACTAGTAATAAATGAAGAAGCAGAGAAAATAGGCCAGAGGGAAGAAAAGTCCCCTTCAACACCCATAAATCAAGCAGTCTCCACGAAGGAGAAAATAGAAAATCAGCAAAAACCAATGAGCTACTACCAATCCACGAATCTGAGGAAAAATGTTTTATTTATTTACTTTATTTATGCTTTTTATTTTATTTAGGTTTAGGTTTTATTTTTAGTTTATGTTTAAGTTTAGGTTTTTATTTTAGGTTTAGGTTTAGGTTTATTTAGTTTTTGTTTATTTATATTTAAGTTTATTTATTTATTTTAGTTTAGTTTAGGTTTATTTTTATTTTAGGTTTTGGTTTAGGTTATATTTTTTTAGTTTATTTTTTATTTATTTTTATTTAGGTTTAGGTTTAGCTTTTATCATTTTTATTTTAGGTTTAGGTTTAATTTATTTAGTTTATTTAGTTTATGTTTAGGTTTTTCTTTTTTATTTATTTAGGTTTAGGTTTAGGTTCAGGTTTAGGTTTTACTTTATTTTTTATTTTACATTTAGGTTTTATTTTTTTGAATAGGTTTATTTTTATTTATTTAGTTTATTTTTTAGTTTAAGTTTTATGTTTAAGTTTAGGTTTAGGTTTAGGTTTATTTGGTTTAGATTTTTTTATTTAGGTTTTATTTATTTAGGTTTATTTAGTTTAGTTTAGGTTTAGGTTTAGGTTTTTAGGTTTAATTTTTATTTTAGCTTTAGGGTTTTAGGTTTTAGGTTTATTTTTATTTTATTTAGTTTAGGTTTTATTTTTATTTATTTATTTTAGGTTTAAGTTTTTTAAGTTTAGATTTTAGGTTTATTTTTGTTTAGGTTTAGCTTAGGTTTAGGTTTCAATTTCGGTTTTTATTTAGGTTTAGGTTTTGGTTTTCTATGTTTAGGTTTTAGGTTTTGTTTAGGTTTATTCACTTTTATTTAGTTGGTTTAGGGTTTAAGTTTAGGTTTTATTTAGTTTAGGTTTCTTTTATTTATTTTTTAGTTTATTTAATTTAGATTTGGATTTTAATATTTAGGTTTACTTTTAGGTTTAGGTTTAGTTCTTAATTTTATTTATTTAGGTTTAAGTTTAGGTTTCATTTATTTTATTTAGTTTAGTTTATTTTATTTTTGGTTTAGGTTTAAGGTTTAGGTTTAGGTTAAGGTTTTGGTTTAGGTATTTTTTTAGTTTATTTTAGTTTTTATATTTATTTTTATTATTTAGGTTTATTTTATTTATTTTAGTTTAGGTTTAGGTTTAGGTTTAGGTTTTTTTTAATTTTTTAGGTTTAGGTTTTAAGTTTAGTTTATTTTAGTTTAGGTTTTTATTTTATTAGGTTTAGGTTTATTTAATTTATTTATTTTAGTTTATGTTTTGGTTTTGGTTTTAGGATTACATTTTTAGGTTCAGGTTTAGGTTTAGGTTTATTTAGGTTTAGGTTTAAGTTTAGGTTTATTTTTGATTTATTTATTTTTTATTTTATTTATTTAGTTTAGGTTTAGGTTTTAGGTTTTTTTAAGGTTCAGGTTTAGGGTTAGGTTTGTTTTGTTTAGTTTAAGTTTATGTTTAGGTATTATTTAGGTTTAGGTTTTTTAGGGTTAGTTTATTTAGTTTTTATGTTTTTAGCTTTGTTTAGGTTTTGGTTTAGGTTTATTTTAGGTTTAGGTTTTGGTTTTTATGTTTAGGTTTTGTTTTAGGTTTAGATTTAGGTTTTAGGTTTAGGTTTATGCTTTATTTTATTTACTTATTTATTTTAGCTTTGTTTGATTTTATTTAGTTTATTTATTGAGGTTTAGGTTTAGGTTTTGGTTTAACTTTTTATTTTTATTTTTATTTTTATTTATTTAGTTTAGTTTGTTTAGTTTAGGTTTAAGATTGTTTTAAGTTTTTAGGTTTAGGTTTTGGTTTAGGTTTTTATTTTTTTTTTAGGTTTAGGTTTCTTTAGTTTAGGTTTAGGTTAAGGTTTATTTATTTAGTTTAGTTAGGTTTCTTTAGGTTTATTTAGGTTTGTTTTTTTGTTTATTTATTTAAGTTTATTTATGTTTAGGATTAGGTTTTAATTTTAGTTTATTTAGTTTATGTTTTTAGTTTATTTAGTTTTAGGTTTAAGTTTAGGATTTTATTTTAGATTTAGGTTTTAGTTTAGGTTTTAGGGTTTAGGGTTTAGGGTTAGTTTAGGGCATAGGGTTTAGAGCATAAGCTTTAGGGTTGTAGGTTTATGGTTTAGGATTTAGGGTTAGTTTTAGGGTTTAGAGTTTATGATTTAGGGTTTAGGATTTAATGTTTAGGGTTTAGGGTTTAGGTTTAAGTTTTTTCTTTTAAATTAACTAAAATGGTAGGTTTAGGTTTTTTTTAGTTTATTATATATTTTTATTTAGGTTTATTTCTTATTTTTATTAGTTTAGTTTATTTATTTTAGCTTTATTTATTTTAGTTTAAGACTTTTATTTAGTTTATTTTTTAGGTTTAGGTTTAGGTTTATGTTTATTTTTTAGTTTAGTCTTATTTTTTTATTTTTTAGGTTTAGGCTTTTTTTAGGTATAGGTTTTAGGATTTTATTTTACGTTTATTTTTAGATTTTATATTTTAATTTAGGTTTTGGTTTATTTTTAATATATTTTATTTTATTTAGTTTAGGTTTATGTTTAGGTTTAGTTTATTTTAGGTTTAGATTTAGATTTTATTTATTTTAGTTTAGTTTATTTTAGTTTAGGTTTTGGTTTATTTTATCTTTATTTTAGGTTTAAGTTCATTTTTCTTATTTTAGGGATTAGGTTTAATTTTTTATTTATTTTTAAGTTTTATATTCAGGTTTACTGTTTAGATTATAGTTTTTATTTAGTTTTTATTTAATGTTATTTTAGGTTTATTTTATTTTTATTTTGTGTTTAGGTTTTATTTTATTTAGGTATTTTATTTTTAGGTTTATTTTATTTGTTTAGTTTAGTCTAGGTTTTTGTTTATTTTATTTTATTTTAGTATTTATTTATTTATTTATTTATTTATTTTTTATGTATAGGTTTATCTTTAGTTTTAAGTTTAGGTTTTTATTTTATTTTTTATTTAGGTTTAGGTTTTCTTATTAATTTTTTAAGGTTTTATTTAGTTTAGGTTTAGTTTTTTAGATTTTTAGGGTTTAGGGTATAGGGTTTGGGGTTTAGGGTTCAAGGTTTAGGGTTGTAGGTTTTAGGCTTTAGGGTTTAGGGTTTAATTTTTACTATTTTAGGGTTTAGGGTTTAAGGTTTAGGGTTTAGGATTTTAGGATTTAGGGTTTAGGGTTGAAGGTTATATATTTAGGGCAGGTTACTTTTAGTGTTTGGTGTTTAGGGTATTGGGTTTAGGATTTAGGTTTTTAAGTTTTTAGGGTTTAGGGTTAGGGTTTAGGGTTTAGTTTTTAGGGTTTAGGGTTTAGGGTTTTAAGGTTTAGGGTTTAGGGTTTAAGGTTGCATGTTTAGGATTTAGGATTACTTTTAGGGTTTGTTGTTTAGGGTTTAGGGATTAGGGTTTAGGTTTTTAGGTTTTTTGGGTTTAAGGTTTTGGGTTTACAGTTTAGGGATTAGGGTTTAGGGTTTAGGGTTTAGGTTCTATTTCTTTTAGATTAATTTTTTTAGATTAGATTTTTGTTTATTTTATTTTTTTCATTTTAGCTTTAGGTTTTTGTTTTAGTTTATGGTTTTGGTTTTATTTTTTAATTTTTTTAGGTTTTATTTTTAAATTTATTTTTTAGGTTTATTTTTGAGGTTAAGGTTTTTATTTAGTTTTTATTTTATTTTATTTTAGGTTATTTTATGTTTAGTTTTTATTTTATCTAGGTTTTTTATTTTTACGTGTATTTTATTTTTTAGTTTAGTTTAGAATTATATTTATTTTATTTTAGTTTAGTTTTTAATTTTTATTTTATTATATTTTTACTTTTAGGGTTAGGTCAGGTTTAGGTTTAGGTTTAGGTTTTAGTTAAGGTTTTCATTCAGGTTTATATTTTTTTGTTTTTTTTATTTTATTTAGGTGTAGGTTTATTTATTTATTTTACTTTTAGGTTTTATTTTGTTTAGGTTTAGGTTTTTAGGATTTTAGAATTTATTTTCTCTTTTTCATTTTATTTAGGTGTAGGTTTTTTATTTATTTTATTCTTAGGTTTTATTTAGTTAAGGTTTAGGTTTTTAGGTTTTTAGGGTTTACGGTTTAGGGTTTATGGTTTAGGGTTTCGGGTTTAAGGTTTAGGGTTTATGATTTTAAAGTTTAGTGTTTAGGGTGTAGGTTTTATTTATTTTAGTTTAGTTTATTTTAGTTTAGTATTATGTATACTTTATATTTTTTATTTTAGGTTTAGGTTATTTTTTAGTTTATTGTTTAGGTTTTTTTTTAAGGTTTGGGTTTTTGTTTTGGTTTAGGTTTTATTTATTTTAGTTTAGTCTCTTTTAGTTTAGGTTTAGGTTTATTTTATTTTTAATTTTGGTTTAGGTTTTTTATGTGTTTAGTGTTTAGGTTTTAATTTTATTTATTTTTAGGTTTACTTTTTAAGTTTAGGTTTTTATTTAATTTATATTTTATTTTATTTTAGGTTTATTGTATTTCTATTTTTAGTTTAGTTTTTATTTTAATTAGTTTATTTTTAGTTTAGTTTAGGATTTTATTTATTTTATTTTAGTTTAGTTTTTATTTTTATTATATTTTCCTTTTAGGTTTAAGTTTAGGTTTAACTTTAGGTTTTTATTTTAATTAATTTTTTAAATTTATTTTGGTTTATGTTTTATTATTTATTTTATTTTTAGGTTTTATTTAGTGCAGGTTTAGGTTTTTATCTTTTTAGGGTGTTTTGGATTTAGGGTTTTTTAAGGGTTGAGGGGTTAGTGTTTAGGGTTTATAGTTTGGGGTTTAGGATTTAGTGTTTAGGGTTTAGGGTTTAGGTTATAGGGTTTAGGATTTAGGGTTTGAAGGGTTTAAGATTTAGGGTTTAAGGTTTAGGTATTATGTCTAGGTTAAGGTTTTAGTTGATGGTTTAGGGTTTTTGGTTTTTCTTTTTAACATACAACAAATTCATATTCAACGTTTCTTTTTTCAAATTGATCAACCAAGTAACACACTAAGTTTTCTATGACACATAATGACAGATCAAAAATGAGCATGCATAGAGCAAATCAAAAACCCTAGATAACTAGAATCATCTTTATTATAAAGACATAGTTCCATAAGCAGTAGATTGGATCAATCCTTCTTTAGTTTCTCTAGTTCCTATCAGAACTACTTTGGCCTCTCGAGTAGCGAGATACGCCATCATATTCCTCACGCCATTTTATAACCTCCATCACTCCTCCTTTAAATCCCCACCACTACGATTTCCACCTTCCTCCACCGTTAGATCTACAGCTTGGTTGGTGATGTTCACCATCAAGGTTATGCCTTTTCTTAGGGTTTTGGTTTATTAGGTTTAAGGGTTTAGGATTATTTTTTAAATTTATTTAGTTACATTAGGTTTAAGTTTAGATTTTAGGGTTTAGGGTTAGGAGCTAGGGTTTAGAGTTTTAAGATTTATGCTTTTAGGGTTTAGGGTTTGGGGTTAGGGCTTAGGGATTAAGGTTTTAGGGTTAGGGTTTGAGGGTTTAGGATTTAGGGTTACGGTTTTGGGTTTAGTGTCTAAGGTTTAGTGTTTAGGCTTTAGGGTTTAGGGTCTAGGGTTAGCTTAGGGTTCATGATTAATTTAGGGTTTAGGGTTTAGGGTATTATTATTTTGGATTTAAGGTTTAAGGTTATAGTTTAGGGTTAGGGTTAGGGATTAGGGTTGAGGCTTTAAGGTTTAGGGATTAGGTTTTGGGTTTAGGGTTTCTTAGGGTTTAGGGTTTAGGGCTTAGGGTTTAGGGTATAGGGTTTTTTATGGTTTAGGATTGTAGGTTATATGTTTAAGGTTTAGGGATAGTTTTAGGTTTAGGTTTAGGGTTTAGTATTTAGGGTTTAGGGTTTTTATAGTTTAGGGTTTAGGTTTTATATCTAGGGTTCAGGTTTTAGCATAAGGTTTTGGTTTTTGGGTATTTTTTAATTTTTAATAGAGAACAAATTCAGATTCGACATTTCTTTTATTTTAATTTTTAGTTTAGGGTCAAGGTTTTGCCCATTCTTATGGTTTAGGTTTAGGTTTAGGTTTATTTTTTAATTTATTTAGTTACTTTAGGGTTTAGCGTTTAGCGTTTAGGGTTATGGTTTATGGTTAAGGGTTCAGGGTTTAGGGGTTTAGGGTTTAGGGTTTAGGGTTTAGGGTTTAAGGTTTAGGGTTTAGGGTTTAGGGCTTAGGGTTTAGTTACTTTAGGTTTAGGTTTATTTTAGATTTAGGGTTTAGGGGTTAGGGTTTAGAATTATGGTTTAGGGTTAAGTGTTTAGGGTTTAGGGTTAGGGTTTAGGGTTTAGGTTTAGTGTTTAAGGTTTTATGCTTTAGGGTTGGGGTTTAGGATTAGGTTTAGGTTATAGGTTCTTAGGGTTTAGGGTTTAAGGTATTTTTTAAAATTAAAGTAGATAAGTTTTATATTTAGTTTATTTTATTTATTTTAGTTTATTTATTTTATTTTTATTTAGGTTTATTTTTTTATTTTATTTAGCTTAGTTTATTTATTTTAGGTTTTATTTTATTTATTTTGGTTTAGGTTTAGGTTTAGGTTTAGGGTAATTTTTTAGTTGAGTTTTAGTTTTATTTATTTTTTAGGTTTAGGTTATATTTTTAATTTTTAGCTTTAGGTTTATGTTATAATTTTCTTTTTTTAGGTTTAGGCTTTATGTTTTTATTTCAAATTTTCTTAAGGTTTTTTTTAGGTTTATGTTTAAGTTTAGTTTTAGTTTAAGTTTTTGTTTTATTTAGGTATAGGTTTTTATTTTACATAGGTTTAGGCTTTTCTATTTATTTTATTAGTAGGTTTTATTTTGTTTAGGTTTATGTTTTTAGGTTTTTAGGGTTTAAGGTTTAGGATTTAGGGTTTATTATTTAGGGTTTTGGCTTTTGGGTTTGGGGTTTAGTGTTTATGGTCTAGGGTTGTATGTTTTCAGGTTTAAGGTTTAGGGTTTTAGGGTTCAGGGTTAAGGATTTTGGGTTTTGGATTTATGGTTTAGGGTTTTGGGTTTTATGTTTTAGGGATTAGGGTTGTAGGTTTAAGGTTTAGGGTTAGTTTTAGGATTTTGGGTTTAGGGTTTAGGGTTTAGGGTTTTAGGGTTTGGGATTTATACTTAGGATTTAGGTTTTAAAGTTTTGGGTTTAGTGTTTAGGCTTTAATGTTTAGAGTTTATGTTTACGATTTAGGTTTTAGGGTTTTGGTTTTAGGGATTTTGGGGTTTAGGGTTTTGGGTTTAGGGTTAGCTTAGGGTTTAGGGTTAGATTAGTGTTTAGTGTTTATGGTTTATGCTTTAGGGTTTATGGCTTTGAGAGTTTAGGGTTTAGGGTTTTAGGTTAGTTTAGGGTTTTTTTTTTTTTTTGGGAAACCCCGTATAGGGGGAATTTTATTGCCACAAAAAAGGGGTTAGAAGGTCCTTAAAGGGGATAAACTCCAAAACTACTGCTCAAAGAGCTACAATCAGCCTAGGGAGTAAATCCCCTATCTAAGTACATCCAGAAGCAAAAGAAAAGAGTAAAGTAAGCAAAAGATACAAAGTGATTAACAAAAGTAAGCAAATGAAGGATGAGGGCCAATGTTCTGCAGGAAGTGAGAATGCATGACACTATGGAGCAACACAAGAAAAAAAGAAAAGCACAAGATTGTAGGAAGAAGTTAGAGCAGTTAAAGTAGTACAAAGAAAATGATAAGTGAGAGCGGTAAAATCTAAAAATGGTAATAATAAAGAAGTGGGATAGAGGAGGCTCAGGCTTAGTCACACCAAGTTGGGGCAGATGTAAATATGAGCATCCAAACTTCAGCAGAACGGTTACATCACAAGAGCTACTACCAAACCAAAATGGAGTGAAAGCATCACAACCATCATAGCCAACAAACTTGTATAGCTGCCATTTGATGAAGATCTTTTGAGCCAAAATACCTGCAAGAATAGGAAAAGCCATATACATAGAAGTGGAAAGAGCAGCAAAGAGCAAAGTGGGTAAGGGGATCCCATGCCAAATATATGTCATCATATTAGGCTCCATGGCATGATAATCCCAACTCAAATGAAAGAGAGCCATCAATGTCAGGTCATCTATACTGGAAACCAGATCTAAAGGATAATAAATAGCAAATTTTGAAATTTATTGCAAACCAACCAAGCAAAGACAAGAGTAAGGAATTAACTCCATTCCAATCCTGTAGGACATTAATAAATATACATTCTTGGTAAACAGTCTAGTAAGCAGCTCAGGGTTACTTTCCATCAAAAGATAAGCAAAGAATGTAAGTAATGCAGCTCCTAACAACCTCCTTGTTTCAGAAAATTAAGAACAACAATTATAAAAGGAAACATCATACCCCAAGCCCAAATTACCACAAGAAATGGAAGTACAACAGTAGATAAGAAGAAAGCAGTAAAGGCTCCTACCACGGATAAATCGGTAGAGACAATCAGAGATAACACCACAAAAATAGTTTCCTTATGATCAAACTCATTAATCTAGTTCAGCCAACAATCCTGAGAGTAATAGCCAGCAAGGTGGCCATAAATCCACCTAATGAGATTAAACAATGCAAAGATTAAAATCAAGAGAGGCAAAAGTATAGTCATAATGATCTGCATAAATGTAGCATAAGCTAGAGGGAAAAAATAGCAGCATATGAAGTCATACAAATGCTACAAAAACCAAAAGCCAATAATCAAATTGTGCAGGAAACAACCAACAACCACAAAAACAACCTGCTGGATAAGGGAAACCGCATACCCCAAGCCCAAATGACCACAAGAAATGGGAGGACAACAGATAAGAAGAAGGTAAAGGGATATGATAACAGCAAAAACCCAAAAGCCCATAACCAGAATGGGCAGAAAATAGTCGAGAACTATAAAGACATCCTGCTTGATAAAGGACCCAAAAATCCAAAGGCCATCAGTGTAAGCAATAATGCAATTTTTACCCCCACCAAATTTAAGCAAAATAACATCAAAATCAGTCTGTAAAATAGGATAGACAACCATAGTAGTAGGAGGCTGAACATAAGATTTAATGATCCATAACAGCCAACCATCAAGATAGAATAGAACAACAAGTTGGCCAACAACCACCCCATCAAAATGGAAGATGCTTTCCAAATAGAGAGGGAAAAGGCAAGCAAGAATGAGTAAAAATGCGACAACAAGTGAAATCGGTTGTAATGAGAAAATCCCTTCTAGAAATGGGAAAATAGCTTATAAACCCACAACCAAGGTAGGAAAATAGAAGCCATGAAGAAAACTCGATTGTGGAGATAAGAATAAGCAGGAAAACACATTCTGAGAAAGGGGAAAATAAAATAGCCAAAGCAATCAGCAAAACAAATAGCACCTCGAATAAGAAAGACAACGACATTGAACAAAGGAATTAAAGATCTAGAGAAGCCAACAAATAAGATAATAAAGAACAACAAGTTGGCCAAAGAACCACCTAATACAAATAGACAAAGCCTTAGAAAAAACCCTAACAGAAATCAAACAAAAAAACCATTAAGAAAGTCCAAACTTGCAAGGAGATAAGGATAAACAGGAGATAACAGACATTCTCCTGGCAGGTTGGAAGAAAGAGGTTACCCAAAGCAATCAGCAAAGCAACTCCAAAGGCACCCTGCTGGACAAGAAGGACAACCCCAGAAATAGCTTGTTGAACAGTGGAGACCAGGATCCAGATCAGCCAATAACCAAGATGAAAATTAACAGCAAATTGGTCAAAAAAAAAACCCCCCAATGCAAATATACAAAATAAAAGTAAAGTCCCAGAAGGATAGGAAAAGGATTAGGCCAAAGTTAGCAGAAATGAGGTAATCAGCAGTAGCCAAAAAGTTAATAAAAGAGACAAGCAACAAAGCAAAAGCCAGCAACCATTCAATAACCTCAAAAAGGTCCACCTGATCAAGACAATCCAAAACCCCAGAAGCATAAGCTAAAATCCAATTATGCAGTTAGGTAATCACAGTGCTGTGCACAATTTTAATAGAGCTAAAGGGGAGAAGATAGCAGATTAGGTGATCAACTACAGCCCAGAAGCAAGTAGCAAAGTTAGTCAAGATAATAATAGGCAACAAATAACCAAAAATCACAAGGTTAGCCTGCAAATAGATATTAATTACAACAAATGAAGTGTTGATTCTACCCATACAGGATGTGAAGAGGGGATTAGCAATTACCATCAGCAAACCAACCCAAAGAGCAGCCTGCATGACAAAAGGCCCAAAAATCTAACAACCAAACATTAAAACATCAGAATAAATATTGCATCCTACATAATAAACACTAGGAAGTAACATTGATACATCATTGGTTACTAAGTGGTTCAAGCAGTTTCATCTTTGATAACAAGCAAGACACAAAATTTAATGCCAGCAGCTAATCCCATAGCATCACTAAAATTTGGAAATCTGGAGGTAATTCCACTCCACAATAAGGAGAAGAATATCCGATAAGTTAGGATCATCTGTAAAGTTGAACAGAGGGATATCTGTTAAGCATTGATGCAAGGATCCCAGATTATAATTCCAAAAATGAAAGAAATATGTCCCTATTGATCAAAAAATACAGCATCAACAAATAGAGCATTAAGTAGTATATCTCCCTCCAAAGATAGGTAAACCCTTATCATTAACAATGGGCAGTGAGTAAGACCCTAATCAAGATTGGGGATAGTAAACCAACAACAGATGTTACACAGCTCAGCAATTGACCAAGTGGAAGTATTAGGATGATGCATCAAAAAATTTGAGAGGTACAATAACACTTTATTAGTGTAAGTAACCAAAGCAGGAAGCCCCCAATTAAAGGAAATGAAATTAAACCAACAATACATGTCACAGAAATCAAAATATCAAGTAGTATCCGGGTGAAACATCAGCAAAAACCAAGAGAACAACAACTCTGAATATAAAATGGGCATTCAGTTAAACAGATATTGAACCATATCAATCCCATAGGTTAGATTAATTTCTAAGATAAGGGAGCCCAGTATTGTCCAAATTAACCAAGCCACGCAAATGTTTGGGTAGGGTGAGTTGATCAAAGAAGATTATACCATCCAATCTAGCTCCCAGATTGGCAAGGTAATCAGCACATGCATTACCCTCATGCCATACATGAGTGATGTTAAAATTAAATTGGGTAAGAAGAGCTCTAGTTTGCTTGAGAAAGTAGTACAATTCAGTGTTGCTCATTTTGGTGGAAGTCAAAATATCAATCAATAGAAGGGCATCCACCTCAATCCAAATATTGAGCCAACCATTTTGAAGGAAAATCTCAAGAGCTTTGTACACTGCCATAAGCTCAGCAAAAGGAACAGAGCAAGAATTAAGGGGGTAAACAAAAGCACATAGGACTTTACCATTAAGATTTCTGAAAATGCCACCACAACCTGAACCTTTATGAGAGATAGAGCCATCAGTGTTAATTTTAATCGTTTGATCATGAGGTTTTACCCAATAAACAATCTTGTCATTTCTACAGTAGGGTTGATCCGGTAAGTTAAGACCCAATTTATTGGCCATAAATTTACAACCTTTGAATTGTTTGTAGTGAATGAGATTGGCATTAAACAAGTCACAAATTTTGTTTTAATTCTAGCAATTATCCTCATGTGGTTCATGGGATCTCATGGTGTTTGCATCATTTACGTCCAACCATATGAACCAAATAAGAGTGATAGCGATTATGACTTTAATGTGACCTTTAATAGTGTTGTCAAAATAAACTTCAAGAAGTTGATATAAAGTTAGGGAGCCATTGAAAATGACAATGTTAAAGAGATCATCATACCAAATCCAAAGTTTATAAGCAATGGCCCTATTAACAAAGACATGATTCACATTCTCAATGTGAAAGCAGCATGGACATTTTGAAGGTAATTGAAAACCTTTATCCCATAACGAGGAGTCAACAGGGATGAAGTTTTTCAAAATAATTCAAGAACAGAATAAGCAGTAGGGATAGTGTTATTCCAAAGTTTGAGAAATACATTGGAAGAATCATGAGTTTCTTTAATGTGAAGCCAAACATTTTTAAAGTTGAAAACACCATTTTGTGAGAGCTTAAAAAGGATCTGATCTTGATTGGTAGGAATGATAGGAATAGTAGTAAGTTTGTTCAAGAGAAAATAAGGAATATAATCAGTAAGCTTACTATTGTTCCACATATTATTCTGCTAGAAAGATTTCACTTTAATAGTGGAAGTGGAATGGGTAGAGAGTAAGTTATCAATGGACCCACATCCACTCCAGTTATCTTGCCAAAAGAAGGAGGAGCCAGAGTTAATCCCCCAAAAAAATTAAGGATTATGCATCCCATTTGACGGAACAAAGTCTTTTCCAAATAGGAGAGTCTCCCGCTTTATAGGGACAAATGAGGGGGTGCTTACCCTGACAATATTTAGTAGTTATGAAATTAGCCCAAAGACTATTGTTACTCCTAAAATTCCACCAGAGTTTATAGGAAAAGGCAGTGATAGTTTCTTTGATTAGCTTATATCCAAGACCACCTTCAGCGAGAGTGCCACAACTTTTAGACCAAGTGGTCCAATGCATTCTTTTAGGGGAGTTATTAGAGCCCCAAAAAAATTTGTTAAGGAGACGCTCAATTCTGTTAATGATAGAAATGGTCGGCACAATGGTTTGGATGAGTTATAAAGGCATGGAATTAAGAGTGCTCTTAATCAAGGTGAGCCTACCACCGAAAGAGAGTAAATGAAATTCCCAAATAGAAATTTTATTAGAGATATTCTAGATAAGATCATAAAAAAGATGAGATCTTTTCTTACCTTTAAAAAGTGGAGCCCCGAGATAATTACTAGGAAGTTTATGTTGCTGAAAATTAGTAATTCTGGAGATTTGGTTGAGCCTATTGGTGGGATATTAGCAGAAGGAATGAAACAACATTTTCCTTCATTGAGAAAGAGACCACTTTCTTTGACAAATTTATTTAAAAGGTTCTTAATAGTTTTAATGTGCTGAATAGAGGCATTGCAGAAGATTATAAAATCATCAGTAAAATTGAGATGAGAAACAGGGAGACCACCATGAGTTTTAAAAAACATGGTAGGATTTTTATTGAAAAGATCATTCAGGCTCCTCGAAAGATATTTAATAGCAATAATAAAAAGAGAGGGTGAAAGGGGGTCTCCTTGTCTCAAGCCATGCCTTGAAGTAAAGAAACCTAGGGACTCACTATTCATAATAACAGAGAACCAAACATTGGTAATATAGTTTTTAATGAGGCAGATGAAATTATCAAAAAACCCAAACAAATGTAAGATTTGAAAGAGGAAATCCCATGAGAGGTTATTAAAAGCAATAGAGATGTCCAGTTTGAGGAGGATGTTTCCACCTATAGTAGGAAGATCAATGTCATGAACCAGCTCTTGGGGAAGAAGGATATTGTCGGATATAGCTCTATTTTTAATGAAGCCAGTTGGGTTAGGAGAATTAATTTTAGGGAGCAGTGGACTTATCCTATTATTAATTAATTTAGCAATGAGTTTTTGAAAGAAGGTGCAAAGGCTGATAGGTCTAAAATCTCCCAAAGAATCAGGATTATTAGTTTTGGGAATGAGGACAATTGAAGTGTTAGAAAAGTATCTAGGTAAAGAGGTGCCATCAAAGAAGTCAAAAATAGCATCAACAAGGTCAGACTTAATAAAAGGCCAACAATGCTGAAAGAAATGGGTCGTATAGCCATCAGGACAAGCAATAAAGTTAGTGTTCATGTTATTGAGAGTACTACTAATCTCAGCTTCCGTAGGATGCAAAGTGAGTAAATGATTTTCATCATTAGTAATCATAGAGGGGATCAGGTGCATGTTGGAGAGGGCTTCTAAGGGAAGGTTGATGCTTAATAAATTTTAAAAATATTGTATGATAGAATATTTAATTTCATTATTATCAGTGATCCAGCTATCGTTAATATTTTTGATTTTTTGAATAGAGTTTAAGGCATTCCTTTTTTTTGAAAAGAGCATGGAAATACCTTATATTTCTATCAATATCAGCAATATGTTTGCTAGTGACCTTTTGACACCAGTAGGTTTTCTCTATATTTTGATAATTTATCAAGTTATCTTTAGCAGTGTTCAACTCATCAAGCTTACTAGGATCAGTTAAGACAGCATCTTCAAGGGAGCAAACTAATTGTTTCGTAATTTTGAGATTGGTAAAAAGATTTTTAAAATGATGCTTGTTCCACCAATTTAGGTTTTGTTTAAGTCTTTTGAGCATAAGCAAAAGCTGAATCATGCCTTTAACAGAATTGTCCGGGTGAATAGGGGCCACCAAATTAATGGAAACAACATTAATGAAATCACGATGTTGGGTCCACATATTTTGGAATCTAAATGGAGTAGGGGAGGAAAGATTACTGGAAGAAGTTTTGATAGAGAACAAAAGTGGAGCATGGTCAAACAAAGTTATGCACAAATGCTCAACAGATGTGATGGGCCATTGATTGATCCAAAGAAAATTAAAGAGGGTCTTGTCAAGCCGCTGCCAAATTTTAGAGTTATGCCACGTATAGTTGGAGCCAAAAAAACCAATATCAATCAGGTTGCAATCGAGGATCATATTAGAGAAATCATCCATGGAATGGATGTTAGGAGAGTAGCCTCCTCTCCTTTATGAGGAAGTGATAATAGTATTGAAATCACCCCCAACAAACTAGGGTTAGTTAACCGAGGAGGCGAAGGTTTTTAAGTGATCCCAAAGGATGTTTCTACCAGCTCTATTACAACAAGCATAGATAAAGGAACCAAGAGCAGAAAATTCACCCAATGAGATTTGAACATTAACCAATTGTTCGAGATCATCAAGGATAGAAATGTTGATTAAATTATTCCAATAACACCAAATTTTATTACTAATATTATAAAAGAAATTTTGAAATTCAAGCGTTCTAGCAACATGGGTGATCTTAGAAGAGTGAATGAATGGCTCAATAACAATAAAGTAAGATTATGTTATGAGTGCGACAAAGGCTCCTAACATGATTACAGACAGTAAGAGTCCCAATACCCCAAACATTCCAAATAAGAAAAATGATCATAGTAAGGTGGAATGAAAAGAAAAGAGATAATGAAAAAATTGAAGGAGAAGAAAAAGAGAGCATGAAGCAATTATTTGTGGGAAGTTAGAGAAGATCGAGTGGTTCTAGTGGAGCTATTAGTGAAAATTCTAGCTTTAAGGGATTTTTTTAATAATAGTTTGAAAAGGCCTATCCATATCCAATGTATCTCCAACAGAAAGGGAGTGTTTGGTGATATTTAGAATAGGACCAGTATCTGTCAAAGCATTCCTAATGGTGATCTCTCCTTCTTCGGTGTTAGAGTTAGGTTGAGAAATTGGATTAGCATGGATATCACACTGTAGGGTAATAGAAGGAGAGGTAGTGACACCATTAATAGCACAAATTTTAGTCTCATTTCCATGATGATTATTCAGATTTTGGTCCTTCACCAAAGTATCAACATTTTTTAGAACAATTCCAGAATTAGTTTTGAGATTTTGATCCAACTTGAGATTCCCATTCAAATCACCATTATGATTCATATGAGTCAAGGGATTGTCTTGTGATGACAAATTATTACAAGTAGGAGTAATGTTAATTAAGTTATCATTAGTTTCCTCACAAACCTCAATATCATTATTTTTACCAGGCTCAAATTATTCTCCAATAAGAAAATTAATAGATAGTAAAGGAGTAGGGGTAGGAGGGTGAGTTCCATTTTGAGTAGCTTTAGGCACATAAGTGAACTTATTGGTTTTTTCATTTCGTAGAGTGGGATTAGGATCCAACAATTTATTCTTTTTAAGATTAGGGTGTAACATAAAGCATTCAGAGTGATCATGACCATGGATCTTACAGTGTGTGCAAAAAATAGGGAAATTTTCAAATTCCACTTTCTGATTATACCAAAATGTTTCTTAACCGATCCAAACTTCTTTAGGGTACTTTTTGGTAATATCAATCTCAACCAAGATACGGGGAACTGATGGTCGAGATCTCACGTCGGTGGCTTGATCAATTTGAAGAGGCCTACCAAAGAGAGCCCCAACCGCAAATAGGACTTGATGGGTAACATAATGTATCCTCATGTTTGGAAAGGCTAGCCATAAAGAAAAAATAGGGGATTCCTCTTTGACATCAAAAAGAGGTGACCATTTCAAGAGCCTCATTTGACAATTGTACACAAAGTAGGAGCGACGAGGAAAGACTCTTAAGTAGTCTAAATCATTCGATAGCTGAATAAGGATATGCCTAGGATCAATCAACCTGATAGTGAAAACTCCCGAAAGCATTAATCTATGAAAGAAGGATCAGATATTGTCAAGAGTCGGGCGACATAAGGAAAATTTTCCAACTAATGAAAATTCAAAGGGCTTTGCCAATTTTTCCACATCAAGATCTGAGCACATTATAGCCAACATTCCACGGAAGGAAGTTGAGATTTAGTTAACTGAAGCATTAGAGCAAGTGTTCTTACTAGATAATGCATCCTTGAAGGACTTAACAGTAGGCATAGTAACGAATGAAGTCGAATCCAAATTACCTTGTAGATCGGAAAGCTTAGTCGACGCCTCCAAGTTTGATTAGCTCAGTTGTGCGAAAAGAGGTACCTCCGCCATTGTAAGATCAAGGAAAAATTACATAAGCGGCCAAAGTGAGAGCAATGAACCGAAAAATAATCATCGGGGAAGGCCAAACCATGAAAGGAACATGAAATCCGAGAGAAACCACAGTTGAGAGGAGAGAGAGAGGGGTTTGGGTTTTGGGTTTAGGTTTTGAAGGTTAGTTTAGGGTTTACGATTTAGGGTTTCTGGGTTTAGTGTTTAGGGTTTAGGTTTATTAGGGTTTAGGGTTTAAGATTAGGGCTTACGATTTAGGGTTTAGGGTTTAGAGTTTAGGGTTAGTTTAAGGCTTAGGGATTAGGGATTAAGGTTTAGGGTTAAGGGTTTTTTATGGTATAGGGTTTAGGGTTTAGGGTTGTAGGTTTATAATTTAGGGTTTAGGGTTAGTTTTAGGGTTAAGGGTTTACATTTTAGGGTATAGGATTTATTATTCAGAGTTTAGGATGTTTTTTTAATTAAAGAAATTGGTAGGTTTAGGTTTATTTAGTTTATTTAGTTTATTTTATTTTTTTATTTAGGTTTATTTTAATTTTTATTTAGTTTAGATTATTTATTTTAGTTTAGGGTTTTTATTTTAGTTTATTTTTTTAGGTTTAGGTTTACATTTATGTTTATTTTCTTAGTTTAGTTTTATTTTTATTTTATTTTCTATTTTTATGTTTAGGTTTAGATTTTTATTTTACTTTTTTTAGGTTTAGGTTTTAGGATTTTATTTTAGCTTTATTTTTAGGTTTTATTTTTTTAGTTTAGGTTTAGGTTTATCTTTAGTTTATTTTATTTTATTTAGTTTAGTTTTGGTTTAGGTTTAGTTTATTTTAGTTTTATGTTTAGGTTTTATTTATTTTAGTTTAGGTTTAGTTTTTTTTATTTTTATTTTAGGTTTAGGTTTTATTTTTTATTTATTTTTAGATTTATTATTTAAGTTTAGGTTTTTATTTATTTTTTATTTATTTTATTTTAGGTTGATTTTATTTTTATTTTCTGTCCAGGTTTAATTTTTAAGTTTATTTTATTTTTTGAGTTTAGTTTAAGTTTTTATTTATTTTGTTTTAGTTTAGTTTTTAGTTTTTAGTTTTTATTTTATTTTATTTTTAGGTTTAGGTTTAGGTTTAGGTTTTTAGGGTTTAGGGTATCGGGTTTAGGGTTAGTGTTAGGGTTTAGTGTTTTTTAAAGGAAAGGTTAGAATTTTATTACAATAAAAGAAATGGATACATTATCCTTAATAGTGTTAAAGCTCAAAGATCTACAGCTCTCAGAGCTCCAAGGAACCTAAAGAGCTAACCCCCATTTGTGTACAATACAAAACAAAGAGAAAAAGCAATAGCTAAAAAAGCAAAAGAGGAAATGACACAAATTAATACTAGTACAATATAAGTAAAATAATAATAATCAAAAGACTAGTCAATACTGGCTCATGATCCCTTTTGGGAGGCAAGATAGCAAGATCCACATCAGTAGCTCTTGAGTTGACTGAGTAACGATCATTCCATCTAAAAAGTTCTAACCTATAAAAGAAATATGCAAAACACTACAAAGGCAATAGTCATAGCTAACAAGAACAAAGATAAATAATACAATTAGAGAGAGCTGAGAAAGAAAAGGCTCAAGCTCAAGCCAATTCAGAAGGATAGCAACAACTAATACAATAGCCTAGAAAGAGATTAAAATAAAATAAAAAATAATAATAACCATCATTCAAATAGACATCAAAGCTCTAAGCAAGGGAGAGCCACAACCAGCCATCAGTAGACACCAGACAAAACTAGGTAGAGAAAAGGATGCCATCAATTTACCAGGTAGTTAAAAAAAGGCCACCAAGTATCAGTGACCATTACAATCAGCCATAACCATGTCAGAAAGGAAAAAACCATAAAGCAGCTATCCTCATGCCAATCAAAAGAGAAAATAGCCAATCAATAAGAATCTCCAACACAAACCAGGAGAAATAATAAAAAATTATTGAAAATACCAAAGCTAATCAAATCTTGAAGAGACCAACAGCTGCCAGCCAACAACCAACCATAACAGCAGAGGATCCAATATCGAAAGGGAGGAGGCCAGCCAAAACAAAAGTCTAAACCAAAATAGACCAAAATAGGTAGAAAAAGTAAAAGCAAGCATAGACACAACCCTCCTAGAGATCATAAAAAAAACCTAAAAAAATAGAAATGGTAGTCACCCATTAAAAAAAACAACCAAGGGAAACAAACTAAGGAGGACCACCCATTAAGTTTAGGTTTAAGTTTTATTTTTTAGTTTATTTATCTTTATTTTAATTTAGGTTTAGGTTTAGGTTGTAGCATTTTTATTTTAGGTTTAGGTTTAATTTATTTAGTTTATTTAGTTTTGGTTTAGGTTTTTATTTTTTATTTAGTTAGGTTTAGGTTCAGGGATAGGTTTAGGTTTTAGTTTATTTTTTATTTTATGTTTAGGTTTTATTTTTTGGTTTAGGTTTATTTTTATTTATTTAGTTTAGTTTTCAGTTTAGGTTTTAGGTTTAAGTTTAAGTTTAGGATTAGGTTTATTTAGTTTAGATTTTTTTTCTTTAGGTTTTATCTATTTAGGTTTATTTAGTTTAGTTTAAGCATAGGTTTAGGTTTTTAGGTTAAAGTTTTAGTTTAGGTTTAGGGTTTTAGGTTTTAGGTTTATTTTTATTTTATTTAGCTTAGGTTTTAATTAATTTATTTATTTAAGGTTTAGGTTTATTTAGGTTTAGGTTTTAGGTTTATTGGGTTTAGTTTAGCTTAGATTTAGGTTTTGGTTTAGGTTTTTATTTAGGATTAGGTTTAGGTTTTTATGTTTAGTTTAGGTTTTTTTATTTTTATTTAGGTTAGGTTTAGGGTTTAGGTTTGAGTTTTATTTAGTTTAGGTTTATTTTATTTATTTTTTAGTTTATTTAGTTTATCTTTTGATTTTATTATTTAGGTTTAGTTTTAGGTTTACATTTATTTTTAGGTTTTGGTTTAGTTTTTAGTTTTATTTATTTAGGTTTAGGTTTAGGATTTATTTAATTTATTTAGTTTAGGTTTAGGATTAGGATTTATTTTTTAGTTTATTTTAGTTTTTATTTTAAATTTTATTTTTTTAGGTTTATTTTATTTATTATAATTTAGGTTTAGGTTCAGGTTTATTTATTTAGGTTTCAGTTTAGGTTTAGTTTAGGTTTTGGTTTAGGTTTAGGTTTATTTATTTTATTTTAGTTTACTTTTTATTTTATTAGGTTTAGGTTTATTTTATTTATTTATTTTAGTTTAGGTTTAGGTTTAGCTTTAGCTTTATTTTTTATTTATTTATTTTAGGTTTAGGTTTTAGGATTTTTTTAAGGTTTAGGTTTAGGGTTAGGTTTATTTAGTTTAGTTTAGGTTTAAGTATTATTTAGGTTTAGGTTTCTTAGGTTTAGTTCTTTTAGTTTTTAGTTTTTTAGTAGATAAGATTAGGGAGAGTCGCCTTAGAAGGTATGGCCACATAAAGGTCGATGACGATGGGAGAGTAGATGCATTAGATTAGCCTTATGTTAAGAAAGGTCGAGGTAGACGAAAAGACTTGGTTATGATTTATAAAAAATGACCTACGTATACTTGAATTATATGAGAATTTGACACATAATAGGACACAATGGAGACGAAGGATTCATGTAGCCGACCCCACTTAGTGGGATAAAGGCTTGTTGTTGTTATTGTTGTTATTTAGGTTTTTATGATTAGGTTTAGGTTTAAGTTTAGATTTAGGTTTTATGTTTTAGTTTATTTGGGTTTATTTAGTTTAGTTTAGGTTTAGGTTTATGTTTTATTTTTTTTATTTTTGTTTTATTTATTTTATTTAATTTTATTTAGGTTTACTTTTGGTTTATTTATTTAGGATTAGGTTTAGGTTTTGCTTTTAGTTTATTTATGTTTAGGTATTTTGTTTAATTAGTTTTAGGTTTAGGTTTAGGTTTTTATTTTAGGTTTAGGTTTTAGTTTAGGCTTTAGGGTTTAGGGTTTACGATTTAGGGTTTAGGGCTTAGGGATTATGGTTAGTTTACGGTTTAGGGTTACTTTTAAAGTTTAGGGTTTAGGATTTCTTGTTTAGGGTTTCAGGTTTAGGGTTTAAGAGTTTTTTTTTTTAAATTAAGTAAACTTGTAGGTTTAGGTTTATTTACTTTAATTTATATTTTATTTAGGTTTACTTTCTTATTTTTATTAGTTTAATTTATTTATTTTAGTTTAGGTTTATGTTTATTTTTTTTTAGTTTTATTTTTATTTTATTTTTTTGGTTTAAACTTTTTATTTATTTTTAGGTTTAGGTTTAGGTTTTTTTTAGGTTTTATATTTTAGTTTAGGTTTAGCATTATTTTTAGTATATTTTATTTTATTTAGTTTAGGTTTATGTTTAGGTTTAGTTTATTTTGGGTTTTAGCTTAGGTTTTATTTTTTTAGTTTAATTGATTTTAGTTTAGGTTTGGTTTTATTTTATTTTTATTTTAGGTTTAAGTTTTTTCTATTAGTTTAGGGATTAAGTTTTATTTTTTTTATTTTTGTAGGTTTTATTTTTAGGTTTCTTATTTGGATTTATGTTTTTATTTATTTTATGTTTATTTTATTTTTATTTTATGTTTAAGTTTTTTTGTTTAGGTTTTTTATTTTTAGGTTTATTTTATTTTTTAATTCAGCTTAGGTTTTTATTTATTTAAATTTAGTTTAGTATTTATTTTTATTTTTAGGTTTAGGTTTAGGTTTTAGTTTAGGTTTTTTTATTTATTTTTTATTTAGGCTTACTTTTTCTATTTATTTTATTTCTAGGTTTTATTTAGTTTAGATTTAGGTTTTAGGTTTTAGGTTTGTTTTGAGTGGTTTACAATTTAGGGTTTAGGGTTTAGAGTTTAGTGGTTTATGGTTTTGGGTTTAGTGAAGGTAGGGTTTAGGGTTAATGGTTTAAGATTTATGGTTTGTTTTAGGGTTTGGTGTTTAGAGTTTAGGGTTTAGGATTTAGGTTTTTAGGTTTTAGGGTTTAGGGTTTATGGTTTAGGGTTTAAGGTTTAGTGTTTAAGGTGGGTTTTTTTTAGGGTAGGTTTAGGGTTAGGTTTATTTATTTAGTTTTGTTTATTTTAGATGTTTATGTTTATTTTATTTTGTTCATTTAGGTTTAGCTCTTTTCTTAGGGTTTAGGTTTTATTTTTTATTTATTTTTAGGTTTTATTTTTAAGTTTATTTTTTAGGTTTAAGTTTTTATTTGATTTGATTTTAGGTTTAATTTATTTTTATTTTATTATTAGTATTTATTTTATATAGGTTTTTTATTTTTAGGTGTATTTTATTTTTTTAGTTTAGTTTAGGTTTTTATTTATTTTATTTTATTTTATTTTTTATTTTATTTTATTTTATTTTTATTTTAAGTTTAGGTTTAGGTTTAGATTTTGGGCTTTAGTTTATGTTTTTATTTTTTTTATTTTTTAATTTATTTAGGTGTACATTTTTTTATTTATTTTATCTTTAAGTTTTATTTAGTTTATGTTTAGGTTTTTAGGTTTTTAGGGTTTATAGTTTAGGTTATAGGTTTAGGTTGGGATTTTGTGGGGGTTTAGGGTTTAGGGTTTAGGGTTTAGGGTATAGGTTTTATTTATTTTAATTTAATTTATTTTATTTTAGGTTTATGTTTACTTTATATTATTTATTTTAGGTTTAGTTTTTTTTTAAATTTAGGGTATAGGTTTTATTTTTTATTTTTAGGATTGTGTTTAGGTTTTCATTTAGGTTTAGTTTATTTTAGGCTTATGTTCAAGTTTTATTTATTTTATTTTAGTTTAGGTTTAGGTTTATTTTATTTTTATTTTAGCTTTTGTTTTTTTTAGGGTTTATGTTTTAATTTTACTTATTTTTGGTTTATTTTTTAGGTTTTAATTTTTTTTATTTTTTATTTTATTTTATTTTCGATTTAGTTTAACTTTATTTTAGGTTTAGTTTTTATTTTATTTAGATTTTCATTTTTTAATTTAATTTAGGTTTTTATTTATTTTATTTTAGTTTAGTTTTTATTTTTTATTTTATTATCTTTTTAGGTTTAGGTTTAGGTTTAGGTTTAGGTTTAGGTTTAGGTTTTATTATTTATTTTATTTTTAGGTTTTATTTAGTTGAGGTTTAAGTTTTTGATCTTTTTAGGATTTAGGATCTAGGGTTTAGGGTTTAGGGTTTGGGGTTTAGCATTTAGGGTTTAAGATTTAGAGTTTAGGGTTTAGGATTTTAGGGTTTAGGGTTTATGGTTATGGTTTTAAGGGTTTAAGGTTTAGGGTTTAAGGTTTAGGTTTTAGGTTTAGGGTTCAAGTTTTTGTTTAGGGTTTAGGGCTTTTAGTTTTTTTTTAACAGAGAACATATTCAGATTCAACATTTCTTCTTTTCGAATTCATCAAATAAGTAACACACCAGGTTTTCTAAGACATAAGTGACGACATAGATAAAAAATGAGCACGAAAGAGAAAATCGAAAACCCTAGATAACTAGAACCATCTCTACTATAAAGACATAGTTCCATAAGCAACATATCAGATCAACTGTTCTTTAGTTTCTCTAGTTCCCAACAGAACCAACGCCGGCCTCTCGAGTAGCAGGATCCACCATCATATCCCTCTAACATAACCACGGCTATAACCTTCGCCACTCCTCCGACCTCCATAACCACCACTGCCCCAACCACCACCTCCATATCAAACAACACCTCTAGATCCCCCTCCACCACTATGATAATCGTTGCCTCAACCTTCACCTCCACATCTAGATTTAGACCGAGCCTGGTTGACGGTGATGTTCTGGTCGTCAAGGTTCTGCCTATTCTTAGGGTTTAAGTTTATTAGGTTCTAAGGTTTAGGTTTATTTTTTTAATTTATTTAGTTACTTTAAGTTTAAG
Organism: Cymbidium sinense; assembly: GCA_021442155.1. NCBI lineage: Eukaryota > Viridiplantae > Streptophyta > Magnoliopsida > Asparagales > Orchidaceae > Cymbidium > Cymbidium sinense. Next base: position 96,008,514 of record CM038214.1, on the reverse strand, counting down.
TTTAAGGTTTAGGGTTTAGGGTTTATTATTTTGGTTTTTAAGGTTTATGCTTTAATGGTTTAGGGTTTAGGGATTAGGGTTTTAGGGTTTTTTTTTTTTTTTTTTTTAGGGAAGCCCCATGTAGGGGTATTTTATTGCCACAAAAAGAGGGTTACAAGGTCCTTAAAAGGGGATAAACTCCAGAACTACTGCTCAAAGAGCTACAATCAGCCTAAGGAGTAAATCCCCTATCTAAGTACATCCAAGAGTAAAAGAAAGCATAAAAACAATCAAAGGATACAAGATGATTAACATAATAAGCTAAAGTAAGAATAAAGCCAATCCTCTGGAGGATGTGGGAATGCATAATAATCTGGAGCAGACCTGCAAAAGAAGGGGAGAGAATCACCTGCAAAGTTATAATAAGAGGGAGATTAGAACAGTGAAGGTAATACAGACAAAAAGTTAGAAGAAAACAATATAATATGAGTATGTTAGAAAGGAATTGTGATAGAGAAGGCTCAGGCTCAATCACATCCTATTGGGGCAGATGCAAGTATGAGCATCCAAACTTCAGCAGAAGGGTTACATCACATGAGCTACTACCGAACCAATAGGGAGTGAGATCATCACAGCCATCATAGCCAACAAACCTGTGAGAGGATAGCACGCAGTTGTTGATATTCTTATGAGCTTTATTACCTGCAAACCTAAGCAAAATCATATCTAAAATAAATAGGTAATTGCTAAGAGTTGAAGGATAAGGAGTCTCATTCAAGAAAAATATCATCAATATAGGCATCTTGACATGAGAATACATAAACATAAGAGCATGAGCCATATTAGCCAGAATCTCATCAATAGACATATCCAAGAAAGAAGGCAATCCAGCATATAATCCCTCCACAAGAAAATTGCAGAGGAGACAATTTGCTGAAATTCTACTAATCAAGTCAATGAGCCTATAATTAACACCATCCCAATCATATGATATAGAAATGAAGCTTTCAGGGTAGGAAACAGTCCAGAAAACAGCCCCCTTGTCAATATCCTGGAGAGAAGTAATAGTAAAGGGAGACACATAGCTCAACACAGGAAATGGACTGCAACCAACTAAAATTAGCACCCAGTAAAAGCAGTTAGAGCAGCAGCTCCCATAGCAGCATTCAGGTCCACAATTCAGATAGTCCAGATCAACAATCAACCCAGAAAACAAGACAACAAAAGGCAACACAGCATAGCTCAACACAGGAAATGGACTACAACCAACTAAAATTAGCACCCAGTAAAAATAGTTAGAGCAGCAGCTCCAATAGCAGCGTTCAGGGCCACAATTTAGATAAACCAGATCAACAATCAACCCAGAAAATAAGATAGCAAAAGGAAATAACATCCAAGACCGGAAGGGACTGAACTGTCCATAATATCTCTCTTCCAGAATTGACATCGCATAAGACTGCACCAATCTAACAGAAATTAGGTAGGAATAAGGACAACAACAGTAATGCGATTCGTGGCCTCCATTCGATAATCCGGATCAACAATCAATCCAGAACAAGACAAAGAAAAGGCAACAACATCCAAGATAGGAAGGGACTAAACTGGCCATAATACCATTCTTTCAGAATAAACTGCTCAAAAGACTGTGCTAACCAGTCAGAATCAAGGTAGCAGGTGATGTAGATCAAAAAATACATGAGATAAACTGCACGGGCATTTAGAAAGCCAATCCCAATAGCCAAACAGCTAATACAATATTGGAACCCGCCATAAGAAAAATCAACAAGTGAATTGAAATGAGTCTCAACATTAAAATCCAGAAAATAGCAACAGTTAAGACAACAACATCCAAGATAGGAAGAGATAGCAAATTGGCCATAAAACTCCTCAATCAGAGTAGACATAGTAGATAACCAAATAAATAAAGCATAAAAATAGTTATCAAGGCGAAATCGACAGAAATCACCAAAACCATCACCATCGACAAAGAATGTCGACTTTCGTGGCATGAGACCCTAAAATTCTACAACCAACAAAGAAAGAGCCAACTGAGGTGATAAGGTAAAACAAGAAGGTTAATGTCCAAGACAAGAGACAACCAAAATAGCAAAAACCAGCTAGCTTGCCATAATGCCACTCATCCAGTATAATCAAAACAATAGATACAAGTTTGACTAAAAAAGGATGAAGTAAACAATAGCAGAAAAGGTAGATCAATGAAATCCAATGATAGGCATAAAATAAACCAAGAAGGTGGTTCAAAGAAAATCTACCAAGCAATCAACTTCAATAGAGACTATACAAAATAATCCAAGGCCCAGTGAAGGTGGGTATTGATCCGCGCCAACCAACAAGGCAGTTGAAACCAACAAGCTGTCCAAGAGTCTACCCATAAACATATATAGGTAAGGGAAAGGATAGATAATGGATAGCTCCCCACCATAAGTCTATCCAGTAAGTGACATTCAGAGAAATCAAATCAGTGTCAGGATGCTTATTCACCATAATCCAATTCTACCAAGGGTAATGACAATAATAACCAGTGGGTTTATCAATAACCCAATTATGCATATAAGATAAATCATTGATTAATTCCAAGCATAACAAAGAAATGTGCTTCAAGTTGTACATGTTCCAATCATAGCATAGATGGGAGAACAATAGCCATTTTTACTGTTAACACTCCCATTAGGAAAAGGAAATATTACTAAAAAGGATATAAAGTAAAAATAGTATGAGTTCAAGGATTTTCCACCAGTGTAAGCAGTACCCACAACCTCAGCAGATGCATAATGATAATCCCTTGAATAACACCAAACCTGTTGATCATGGGAAGCAAGACCAAAAATAGCAAGACTAGTATTGAAAAAAATAACACAATTCCATTCCTGCAAAGAGATTATATATGGGATATCCCAATCAGAAAATAACATCAATAAAGAAAATTGCAACCAATAGGTGCTCAATCTAAGAGCAAACAGTCAAGAGTAGGTAGCTTTGTCACATTAAGCCAGTATTGCCAAGGATATTGGCAGTCATAATCAGTAGGCATATAGGATAGACCATTGGTTACATATAAGCAGAATAGTAGAATGGTCTTCAGGATTTTCATGATCTCAAAAAAGAATGGAGGGTGAAAACAATTGCAGTAAAGTCCAACATTAACCCAAATGTTAACAACAAGAGCAGAAAGTGAAACAGAAAGAGGAGGGTAAACACAGTAAGAACCAAAAGGAGTACCAACAAGGAAATCCATTCTGAGGGGATAGAAGACCCAAAAGCGGTTAATCTTCACAAGGACAATAAAAAATTTAACCAAACCCCATTCTCAAAAAAACTTCTTGCATGTAAAGGATCTCCGGGTAAAATAAAAGTTTGAATAAACTCCATCCAGGACAAAAAATAATCAGTGCAGAAAGATACAATAGAATGTAAGAGATTCCACCCTGATAGATTCAGCACAATAGTAGATCTGTCATAAGGTGTGGTAAGCTCAGTAGCAGCCGAAAGGGAAACCTGCAGAAGATAATCATAGCAGTTTGAAGAAAAGAAAGAAACCCCCAACAATAAGATCCAACCAAAGAAACTCAGCAGAATCAGAATAAGGATTTCATAGAGAGCATGCTGGATGAGATCAACAATCTAGTAAAGACAACAGCCAAGAAGATAGATATCATCCAAAGGGCCAAGAAGCCACTTAATGCAGAAAAATAAAGTAAGGGATAACTCCCAAAAATAAAAGGGAAATGTCTGTTTCTGCTCAACATAATTCCTATGCTGATTAAACTTATGCACATAACTCAACAACAGCCTTTTAAAGTGGGCAGAAAGCATCAGAGTTTTAATTAAGTTCTGAGAGAAGGTAACCCAATTATCGGTTAACCTACAAAATGTTTGGGCAAGGTGTGTTGATCAAAGAAGATGATACCATTGGATCTAGCACCCGATTGGCAAGGTAGTCGACAAGCATTTCCTTCATGCCAAACATGTGTGATGTTAAAATTGGGAAAGAAGAGATCTAGTTTGCTTGAGGAGGTAATACAATTCGGTCGCTCATCTTAGTTGAAGTTAAAAGATCAATCAAAAATAGCATCCACCTCGATCCAAATATTGATCCAAACCATTTTAGAGACAAATCTCAAGAGCTTTGAAGACGCCATAAGTTGAAAATGGGACAAGGTGCGAATAAGGGGATAAGCAAAAGCACATAGGACTGCACTTAGAGTTCCCGAAAATGCCACCACAACCCGAGCCATTATGAGAGACGAACCATCGATTTATTTTAATAATATGATCAAGTGTTTTTCCAATAGACAATCTTGTCATGACAAGAAGTTGATCCCAAATTTATGCCAGCTTTGTTGGCCACAAATTTACAGCCTTTGAAATGTTTGTAATGAATGAGATTGGCTTTAAGCAAGTCACTAATTTTGTTTTTAGTTCTAGCAATAATCCTCCTATGGTTCATAGGGATCCCACGGTGTTTTGCATCATTTCTATCCATCCATATGAACCAGATAAGAGTGATAGCAATGATAACTTTAATGTGACCTTTATTAGTATTATCAAAATACATTTCAAGAAGTTGGTATAAAGTAAGAGAGCCATTGAAATTGAGAGTGTTAAAAAGATCATCATACCAAATCCATAGTTTAGAAGCAATGGCCCCATTAACAAAGACATGATTAACATTTTCAATATGAAAACAGTATTGACATTTAGATGGTAAATGAAACCCTTTACCCCACAACAAGGAATCTACAGGGATAAAATTTTTTAGAATATGCCATGTAAGGACAGAGTAAGAAGTAGGGATATTGTTATTCCAAAGTTTAGAGAAGACATAGGAGGGTTAATGAGGAGTATCTTTAATGTGGAGCCACACATTGTTGAGGTTGAAATCACCATTGTGAGAGAGCTTAAAGAGAATATGATCTTGATTTTGAGGAGTGATAGGAATAGTATTAACCATATTCAGGAAAGTAAAAGGGATAAAATCAGCAAGCTTATTATTGTTCCACTTATTGTTATGCCAGAAAGTGTTGACTCTAATAGCAGAAGTGGAATGGGTATGAACTAAGTCATCCATGGAACCACAACCACTCCAGTTATCTTTCCAAAAGAAAGAGGTACCAGAGTTGATGCCCCAAAAAATAAGGGATTCGGCATCCCATTTGACAGAATAAAGTCTTTTCCACACAGGGGAGTCACCCGACTTGAAGGGACAAGTGAGGGGGTGCTTACCCTGGCAATATTTAGCAGTCATGAAATTAGCCCAGAGACTGTGATTACTCCTGAAATTCCACCAGAGTTTATAAGAAAGGCATTGATAGTTTCTTTAATGGGTTTACAACCAAGACCACCTTCACAAAAGTGCCACAACTTTTAAACCAAGAGGTCTAGTGCATTTTTTAGAAGAGGCATTGGAGCCCCGAAAAATTTGTTTAAGAGACGCCAATTCTATGCTAGAGATGGTCAGCACAATGGTTTGGATGAGATATAAAGGCATGGAATTAAGAGTGCTCTTAATCAAGGTGAGCCTACCACCAAAAGAGAGTAAATGAAATTCCCAAACTGAAATTTTATTTAAAATTTTTTGAATAAGATCATCGAAAAGGTGAGATCTTTTCAGTCCTTTAAATAGTGGAGCCCCGAGGTAATTAATTGGAAATTGACTTTGCTTAAAATTAGTAATTCTGGAGATTTGATTCAATCTATTGGGAGGAATCTTCGCTGAGGGAATAAAATAGTATTTTTTTCATTAAGGAAGAGACCACTAACTTTGCCAAAATCATTTAAAAGATTCTTGATTTTTTTTACATGTTGAAGGGAGGCATTACAGAAGATTATAAAATCATCTACAAAGCTAAAATGAGAAACGGGGAAGCCACCATGAGTTCTAAAAGCCATGTTAGGATTTTTGATGAAAAGGTCATTGAGGCTTCTTGAAAGATATTCGACAGCAATGATAAAGAGAGAAGGAGAAAGGGGGTCACCTTGACGCAAACCATGGTTCGAAGAAAAGAAACCAAGAGAATCACCATTTAGGATCACATAAAACTAGATGTTAGTGATACATCTTTTAATAATCCGGATAAAGTGATCAGAGAAACCAAACAAATGCAAGATTTGGAAAAGGAAATCCCACGAGAGGTTGTCAAAGGCTTTAGAGATGTCCAGTTTGAAAAGCATATTACCTCCTCTGGAAGAAACATCAATGTCATGAACCAGTTCTTGAGCGAGGAGGATATTATCAGATATGGCTCTATTTTTAACAAAACCAGTTTGGTTAGGAGAGATGATTTTATGAAGCAGGGGGCTAATTCTATTATTAATCAGTTTAGCAATGAGTTTTTGAAAAAAGGTACAAAGACTAATAGGTCTGAAGTCACCCCAGGATTCAGGATTGATGGTTTTGGGAATAAGGACAATAGAAGTACTTAAAAAGTATCTGGGAATAGAGTCACCGTCAAAGAAATCAATAACAGCATTAACAAGATCAGATTTAATAAAAGGCCAATAATGTTGAAAGAAATGAGTCATGAAACCATCAGGACCAGCAACAGAGTCATTATTCATGTTATTGAGAGTAGTACTAATCTCCTATTACGAGGGACACATAGTGAGCAAATGGTTATCCTCATTGGTAATCATAGAAGGGGTAAGATTGGTGTTGGAGGGGGTTTCTAATGAAGGATTAGAATTTAATAAATTTTGGAAATAATGGATGATAGAATCCTTGATTTCATTGTTATCAATTATCCAGCCACCATTAGGGTTCTTAATTTTCATAATCGAGTTAAGGGCTTTCCGTTTATTACAAATAGCATGAAAATACCTAGTGTTTCGGTCACCATCAGCAATGTGTTTGCTAGTGGCTTTTTGCCAATAGGTTTCTTCCATATTTTGATAGTTAATCAGACTATCTTTGGCAGTGCTCAACTCATCAACTTTACTGGGGTCGGTTAAGACAGCTTCTTCAAGAGAGCAAACCACTTGTTCCATAGCTTTAAGATTGGTGAAGAGAATTTTAAAGATATGTTTGTTCCACCAATTGAGGTTTTGTTTAAGCCTCTTGAGCTTAAGCCAAAGGCGAACCATGCCTTTAACGGAATTATTTGGATGAACGGGTGTCATCCAGTTAGTGGAGACAACGTTAGTGAAATCACCATGTTGGGTCCACATATTTTGGAAATGAAAAGATGAGGGAATAGGAGGGTTAGTGGGGGGAGTTTTGATAGAGATCAAAAGGGGGGTGTGATCAGACAAAGTCCTGCTCAAATGTTCAACAGAAGTGAGAGGCCATTGATTAGTCCAAAGCAAATTAAAGAGGGCCCTGTCCAGATGCTGCAAAGTCTAGAGTTGTGCCACATGTAATTAGACCCTGAAAAGCCAATGTCAATCAAATTGCAATCTAGGATCATATTAGAGAATTCTTCCATGGAATGAAGGTTAGGAGGACATCCTCCCCTCCTTTCCGAAGAAGCAATGATAGTGTTGATATCGCCCCCAACCAACCAGGGTAGATTAACTGAGGAGGCAAAGGTTCTTAAATGATTCCAAAGGATGTTCCTACCGGCTCTATTACAAGCTGAATAATCACCTAAAGAGATTTTGACATTAACCAATTGGGCAAGATCATCGATGATGGAAATGGTGATAGAATTATCCCAAAAACACCAAATTTTGTTATTAAGATTGAAGAAGAAATTTTGAAATCCAAGTGATCTAGCGACAAAAGCACTTTTGGAAGAGATAATGAAAGGCTCAATGATAACAAGAAGTTTGATGTTATGAGAGCGACAGAGGCTCCTAACACGGTTGCGGACAGGGAGTGTCCCACAAACCCGAATATTCCAAATAAGAAAATTAATCATAATAAAGTTTCAAAAAGGAAGAGATAGAAAAGAAAAGGGAAAATTGGGGAGAGATGGACATAATTATTTATGAGGTGTAAGAGAAGAACGTGTGGTTCTAATGAAATTGTTATTAGTGATTTTGGCTTTAGAAGATTTTTTTTAAGAACAGTTTGGAAAGGTTTATCAGAATCCAAAATATCTCCATCAGAAAGGGATTGGTTTTTGTTTTCTAGAATAGGAGTTTTAGTAGTGGTGATTTCTCCTTCTTCAGTATCAGAGTTAGGATGAGAAGTTTGGATAGCCTGAGTATCACTCAGAAAGAAATAGGGGAGGTTCTTGTACCATTAATAATGCAAATAACATTCTCATTGCCATGATGCATGGTTTTGGTCTGACACCAAGGGATCAACATTATTTTGATCCAATGTAAAATTCCCATTTGGATTGTCATTAAGCTTTAAATTAAGCAAAGGTTTGTCATGAGGAGCCAATATATTGCAAGTTGGATAAGTGTTAGATAAGTTGGCATTAGTCTCAGTACACCCCTCAATAGTAGTATGTATATCTAGCTCAGAATGTTTTTCTTTTGACAAATCAATAGATACTAAGGGGGCAGGTGTAGGAGGATGTGTTTCATTTTGAGAGGCTTTTGGCACATAAGCTAACTTAGTGGTTTTCCCTGTCCAAGAGAGGTATTAGTGTCTGTGAAATATTCTTTTAAGGTTTGGGTGTAGTACAAAGCATTCGTATGATCATGGCCATGGATATTACAAGGAGAAGGTTGGGAAGTTTTCAAATTCAACTTTCTGATTATATCTGAATTTTTCTGAGCCAATCCAAACCTCTTTGGGGTTATTTTTGGTAATGTCTATTTCAACCAATATGCGTGCAATAGATGGACGAGTTCTAGTGGCAGTGGCTTGATCAATTTGAAGGGGTCTACCAAATAGAGCCCCAACCACAAACAATACTTGATGAGTTACATAGTGAATTCTCATGTTTGGGAAAGCAAGCCATAATGGAACAATAGGGGATTCTTCCTTAACATCAAAAAGGGGTGTCCATTTCAAGAGCCGCATTTGACAATTTTGCACATAATAGCAAAGCAAAGACACGAGAGTAATCTAAATCATTTGATAATTGAATGAGGATGTGCCGAGGATCTAGTAGCCCAATAGTGAAAACTCCCGAAAGCTTTAAGGTATGGAAGAAAGATCTGATATTATGTAGAGTAGGGCGTCGCAAAGAGAATTTACCAACCAAAGAGAACTCATAAGGTTTCACTAATTTCTCAACATCCTAGTCGGAGCACATAACAGCCGGCAATCCACGAAAGAATGTGGAAATTAGATTAACCGAGGCATTGGCACAAAAGGTCTTACCAGAAAGAGCATCCTTAAAGGACTTCACAGTGCATTGACAAGAAGAATCGGATCCGGTACCTTTAGGTTTAGTGGCATCGCAGATCTAGATGCACGAAGTTTGGTAGCGTGAAGCCTCTGCCATTGATCGATCCGGTGACAATCACATAAGCTACCAGGGGATGCGCAACCAAGCAATTTGACAGCGAGCATGATCGGGGAGGCCCGAATAGCGTCCAAACCGCAAAGAGAAGCACGGGAATGCAAAATCACCACAAAATTGCCAGAGAGGGAGCGCAGCCGAGAGGGTTTTGATTAGGGTTTTAGGGTTTATTATTTAGGGTTAGGGTTTAAGGTTTAGGGTTTAGGGTTAACTTAGGGTTTAAGGTTAGTTTAGGGTTTAGGGTTTAGGATTTTAGGGTTTATGGTTTAGGGTTTATGGTTTAGGGTTTATGGTTTAGGGTTTAAGGTTATTGTTATGGTTTAGGGTTTAGTTTAGTTTAGGGTTTAGTGATAGTTTAGGGTAGGGGTTTAAGTTTTAGGTTAGGATGGTTAGTATGGTTGGTAGGTAGTGGGAGTGGCTCAGGGTAGTTTAGATTTAGGGTTGGAGTGTTTTGGGAGGGTATGGTTTTGGAGGGTTTACCAGGGTTTAGTTTAGTCTGGTGGTTTTTTGGTTTTAATAATTGATTCAACATTTGGTTTTACTTTATTTAGATTACCCATTCTGGGTTTAGATTTAGGTTTATTATTTTAGTGGTTTTTAATTTGTTTAGACTTTAGGTTTAGGTTTAGGGTTTGAGGTGGTGGGTAGGTTTAGGGGAGGAGTGTATTAGGGAGTGTTTGGGCTCAGGGATAGGTTTAAGGGTAGGGTTTAGGGTTTAGGGTTTAAGGTTTTAGGTTTAAGTTGAGGTTTAGGGATTAGGGTTAGTTAGGGTAGAGTGGGTTTAGGATTTATGGTTTAAGGTTTTAAATTAAGCAAACCAGTAGGTTGAGGTTTATTTAGTTTATTTAGTTTATTTTAATTATTTTAGTTTATTGTAGTTTATTTTTTATTCTTATTTAGTTTAATTTATTTTAGGTTTATTTATTTTAGTTAAAGTTTTTTATTTTTATTTATTTTTTAGGTTTTGGTTTAGGTTTTCATTGAGTTTTATTTCAATTTTATTTTTTAGGTTTAAGTTATATTTTTAATTTTTAGGTTTAGGTTTAGGTTTTAATGTTAATTTTTTAGGTTTAGGTATTATGTTTTTATTTCAGGTTTATTTTTAGGTTTTTTTTTATTAAGTTAGGTTTTATTTTTAGTTTATTTATTTTATTTAGTTTAGGTTTAAGTTTCAGTTTAGTTTATTTTAGGTTTAGATTTAATTTATTTTATTTTAGTTTATTTTAGTTTAGGTTTATGTTTATTTTATTTTCTTTATTTTATTTTTATTTGAGGTTTATTTTTATTTTTTAAATTAGGGTTTAGGTTTTATCTTTTATTTATTTTAGTTTTTATTTTTTAAGTTTAGGTTTTTATTTTATTTTATTTTATTTTATTTTAGGTTTATTTTATTTTATTTTACGTTTAGTTTTTAATTTATTAAACTTTTTTATGCTTAGGTTTATTTTATTTTTTAGTTTAGTTTAGGTTTTCTTTATTTTATTTTAGTTTATTTTTATTTTTTATTTTGTTTTTTTAGGTTTAGGTTTAGGTTTTAGTTTAGGTATTTATTTTATTTTATATTTATATTTTATTTAGGTTTATGTTTATTATTTATTTCCTTTTTAGGTTTTATTTAGTTTAGGTTTAGGCTTATAGGTTTTTAGGGTTTAAGGTTTAGGGTTTTAGGTTTAGGCAATAAGAGAATGACCTAATCCCCAGCTTTGCGAGGAGAGCAACCTATGAGGATCCCAGCTATCAGCTTTTTTTAATCAGCTCAATCAGGGGGATAATTTCAACAGTACCCTTGTTAATCCTAGTTACGATGTTGAGAACCTGGAAGACAAAAGTCTATGAAGGTTCTAGACTAGTGTTGCCTAGAGGAACCACGACATCGGTAGGCGCAACAAGACCAACATGGGTAGGAGAACCAACTTTGTATTTCAAAACCTCTTCGTTGACTTCTTTAAGATCACCTTTCATAAAAATCAACTCAATCGGGGTTTAGAGTTTTAGGGTTTATGCTTTTAGGGTTTAGTGTTTACGGTTGGTCTTTAGGGTTTAAGGTTTAGGGTTTAGTGTTTATGGTTTAGGGTTTAAGGTTTAGGGTTTAGGGTTTAGGGTTTTTTAGGGTTTAGGGTTGTAGGTTGTAGGCTTAGTGTTGTAAGTTTAAGGTTTAAGGTTTAGGGTTTAGGATTTAGGGTTTAGGTTTTTTTTAACAAAAAATTAAGTAAAGCTTTATTTAGTTTATTTACTTTATTTTTTATTTATTTTAGTTTATATTATATTTTTATTTTTATTTAGCTTTATCTTTTATTTTATTTAGTTTAGTTGATTTATTATAAGTTTATTTATTTTTAGTTTAGGGTTTTATTTTAGTTTATTTTTTTAGGTTTAGGTTTATTTTTTAGTTGTGTTTTATTTTTATTTTATATTTTATGCTTAGGTTTTATTTTTTATTTGTAGTTTTTGGTTTAGGTTTTTATTTTATTTTTTTAGGTTTAGGTTTTAATTTTTTATTTTAGGTTAATTTTTAGGTTTTTTTTTTATTTAGGTTTAGGTTTAGTTTTAGTTTATTTTATTTTATTTAGTTTAGGCTTAGGTTTAGGTTTAGGTTTAGTTTATTTTAGGTTTAGGTTTAGGTTTTATTTAATTTAGTTTAGTTTATTTTTGTTTAGGTTTAGGTTTATTTTATTTTGTTTATTTTATTTTTGTTTTAAGATTAGTTTTTTTTAGTTTAGGGTTTAGGTTTTAATTTTTATTTATTTTTAGGATTATCTTTTAGCTTTAGGTTTTTATTTAGTTTTTATTATATTTTATTTTAGGTTTATTTTATTTTTATTTTACGTTTAGTTTTTATTTTATTTAGGTTTTTTAATTTTATAAACCTAAATAAAAAAACTAAATGTAAAATTCTTAGGTTTATTTATTTTTTAGTTTAGTTTAGGGTTTAGGGTTTTTTTTAACTAAAAGGTATTTATTGCTGAGAAAAATAGAAACAAGAAGACCATATTAGAGACTAAACTCAAAAAGAAAAAAATAGCTACTACTCAAATTAGCTATAGGAGAATCCTAAAGAGTTTAGTCCATAAACATTCATCAAAGAGCAATAACAACAACAATAATAAGAAGCCTTTATCCCACTAAGCGGGGTCGGTTACATGAATCTTTCATCTCCATTGTGTCATATTATGTGTCAAATTCTCATTTAATTCAAGTATACTGATGACATTTTTTATACATCTTAACCAAGTTATTTAGGTCTACCTCTAGCATTCTTAACATAAGGCAAATCTAATGCATCTACTTTCCTAACCGAGTCATTGGACGACCGATGCTTTATGTGGAAAAACCATCTAAGGTGACTCTCTTATCTTATCTGCCACTCGAACTACTCCAACCTTTTCCTGAACATACTCATTTCGAATTTTTTCTCTAAGAGTAGAGCCACACATCCACCTGAGCATCCTCATCTCTATAACACTTAAGATAGTCTTATGCTTCTCTTTCATTGGCCAACATTCTGCACCATAAGTCATTACAGGTCTTACCACTATCTTATAAAATTTTCTCGTAAGTTTAAGTGGAACTTTTTAATCACACAACAGGCTAGATGCATTCCTCCACTGGGGAGAATGGTGAGATTTAACTCCATTAGGGAAAATCGGATTGGGTTTAATTTAATTTGAGTTAATATATGGACCCTGTTGGTGTGCGGTAGACCCACCGAAAGGTGCTATATTAGCCTTGACCTACCTCAGGTTTACAAATCCAAATGGATAGTCTACCGGTAGAGCAACCCAAGGGGTTGTCTTTCGCATGTATGCTAGGAAGAAAGTCTAGCAAACTTACATTTTCCAAAGTGAGGAACAACCGTTGGGGTGACTTGTTGGATGCACAATTTATCAAACCTGACCTTGGGCAACTACTGAGTGAATGTCACTGGGGACTTATGTCAACTCAAAAGTAGTAAAGATTAATTTTATCTTTATTTCATGTGATTTTATATGGTTTGTTTGGTTTAGTTTGATTTTGAATTAAGGGCATATCAGCTCGGGATATGAGCTCGGTCAATTTTGATAGATTTAATTTATGGACCATGTTGATGTGCGATGGACCCACTAAGAAGAGGCTATATCAGACTTGTCATATCTCAGATTTACAAATCCAAAGGGATAGTCTACTGTCCATGGGGTAGAGCTAGCAAACCTAAAGGATTGCCTTTCAGTGTGCAACAGTTGTGCTAAGAAGAAGGCATAGGAGACTTACATCTTCTAAAGTAAGGAACAATTGCTAAGGGTGACCTATTGGTAGTACAAAAAATCAAACCCGACTTAGGGTGACTACTGAGTGAATGTCGCTAGGGACTTATATCAACTCAAGAGTAGTCAGCCAATTCTTATAGGGAGTTTTGCTGACATTGCCCTAAAGATAGGATGACTGCTTGGGAAAAGGTACGGCTAGGGGTGTCCTCCTAATCCACAAGTGTATATATATTTTGTTTATATATTTGTGTGGACCCCGTTGGTGTGCGAGGGACCACACTGAAAGGGGCTATGTTGGCATTGACCAATCTTAGATTTACTAGACCAAGGGAGAATCTGCACATCTACATGATGGATTCTCCAACCAAAGGGGTGATTAGTAGGAAAGAGGAACTATCCAATCCGATAGTAACTCGAGTAATGTCTAAATAGGGTCGTAAAGGATGTGATCTAAATATGGTGCCCACAGGGGAGATGTTGCTAGGGGCAATATCCCGAGCCCTAGAAAAGAAAGCCTATAGGTGTACAGTGGCCAACTCAAGGATAAAGCATAGTAAACTTACATATACCATGTGTGGTGTATAATAAGGTGCGAGAACCAACAAACCTAAGGTGTATCCATCAAAATTAGTGGTATATCCATCAGCATAGTGAGAACCAACCAACCTAAGGTGTCATTAGTGTGCAACAATTAACCTGGAAAGAAAGCATGTAGGCTTACAACTTTCTAAGCAGAACTAATCATCAGAATAGTCTGCTGTCAGCGGGAAAGAGGCTATCTGACCTAGAGTGACTACTAAGCATGGAGCCCCAAGGAAGGACTGCACCCAAACTTGAAGCAATCATGAGAGAAGGAGCTGCTAGGGGCCTTATCCTAAACCTTCTATATACTCGACCCAGTTAGTGTACGAAGGCTAATACAAGAAGAAATCGCAGTAGACTCACATCTTCTTAAACGAAGCTAATATGAGGTAGCTTACCGACCTTGCGGTAAGGCCTACCAAACTAACAAGGCACTTGCCTGTGTTCAGTGGCCAAGTAAGGAAGGAAAGCATAGTAGACTTACATCCTCCAAAGGATGAAGACCACTGGGTGACACTAGGTAAAGACGTCCGACCAGACCACTGAGTGAGTACCACTGGGGGCATTATCTCAACTCAAAGTAGCCCAAGGAAACAATATATGTGTTTGTGTTGTGTCGATGAATGATAGGATGCTATTATGGGTCTTTTCAACTACCCTAAACACGTTATGGTGGATTCACAAACAAGAATAATTTCAATATTTAAGAGATTGAATTCAAAATGGAATTTTCATTGATGATAAATATTTTCAAAAATGATTTATAATATTTATTTAAGTAGAGCCCATTGATTGGATGCATTAAGCACTCTCTTTATGATTAATAAGCTGATAAGATCTTCCATGGTAAGCCTTTTCTATGGTAAAAGGGCCTTCTCAAGTGGGTTCAAACTTTCCTCCCATCTAATAACGGACAATAATCGATTTTCCTAAAACTAAACTAAGCTCTCTTACTTGAAAAGCTCTAGGATGGACCAACTTATTATGAGCTTGAATCATTTTAGATTTGTACAACTTGAGGTTTTGGCATGCCCGCAGGCTTCTCTCCTCCAAACCTTCGAGCTCTTCTAACTACAACTTGGCATTCTTCTATATTGTGATCTTGCTGCCCATAGCTATCCTTAGTGATTGGAGTTTAACTTCTAATGGTAGAATGGCTTCGGACCCATATACTAAGGAGAAAGAAGTAGACTGAGTTGGAGTTCTATATGTGGTGGGATAGGCCCATAAGGGTTCAACTAACTGCTCAAGCCATTGTCAATTATTATAGTCGAGTGTCTTCTTTAATATTTGGATGAGAGTTTTGTTGAAGGATTCTACTAAGTCATTTTTCCTTGGGTAGTTGATGGTAGAATATCTACAACCTAATCTATGTCTCTGGGCAAAGTTTTTGATCTCGGTGCTCTTGAATGTAGTACCATTATTAGATATAATTCATCGAGGTACTCTGAACCTATATATGATATGGTTTCTAAAAAATTTGAGTACATACTAAGTTGTGACCTCTTTGAACAGAATCGCCTTCGCACATTTAGAAAAGTAGTCAGTAGAAGCTAAGATGAACATATGACCTTTGGAAGAAGGGGGAATAATCGAACCCACTATGTCAGTACCCCGACACTCGAATGGCCATGATGCCAATGTACGATGTAGAATGTTGGCTGGTTAGTGTAGGATCACACCATGTATTTGATAATGGTGGCATCGCCTAGCCATAGCCATGCAATCTTTGATCATCGACGGCAGGTAGTATCCCAGTCTATTGATCTTGGCATTCATCTTCAGACTAAATTGGTCAGCTCCACATAATCCTGAGTGTACGTTGGTCATGATCTTATGGACTTTATGCTTGTCTAAACAACATAACCACATATGATCAAAAGTCTGCCGGTATAAGACACCATCCATAAGAGCATAGGAAAGTGCTCTCTACTTAATCTGATGGGCTTGGGACTTCTCTTCAGGTAGTTTTCCTTTATTTAGGTAATCCATGAATGGTTGTGTCCAATTTAACTCTTCATCCTCCTTGGGAATGGCAACCTCCCCTTCAAGAGAGCACTTTTTGATAAGTTCAATATTAATAAGGGATAAGTCTTATCTATTTTAGGCCTTTATTGATATGGATACATCCTCTAAACATGCCAACTCCTTGGCAAGCTTGGCTAAAGCATATACGATGTTCTCACTTTGAGGAATCTTAGAAATGTTAACCTCTAGGATTTGGGCCAACAACTCCATTGTGTACTTATGGTAGTGGTGGTACTTGAGCTTTATAACCTTATAGGACCCAGCAATTTGGTTGATAACTAGCTGAGAATCCTCAAAGATGTTGATGTTCTTGATGTTTAGAGTAATGACTAACTCTAGACTGCAATCAGAGCCTCATATTTAGCTTCATTGTTGGAACAAGGATTGGACAAATGATATGAGAATCTCATCACATCATAGCCTAGAGTTAAGAGAACTATTCCTACCCATGCATTTCCTGGAATAGTAGATTATGATTCTTCTCCTTTTTGAGAGGAAGTCACACCATCAAAGTATATCTCCCAGTGGTGAATGCTAGTATCCCCTAAGTTCATGATTTGTTCATTAGGGAGATCATCACTAAGAAGAGAGTCAGCAGGAAGTGGGTGTGTTGCTAAGAAATCTTCTAGCGCTTGTCCATTAACTGCACAGATGGGTATGAAGTTAATGTCAAACTGTAAGAGGATCATGGACCACCATGCCAACAATCTAGATAGCACGTGTTATGAGATACTATAATGGATTGATTCTAGAGATTAAGTTCACCTTATGAAGAAGCATGCAATATTGTAGCTTTTGGGATGTAAAGATTAAAGCTAGGAAATGCTTCTCAATGGGTGGATAAATAGCCTCAATAGAGATTAGATGACAGCTGAGGTAGTAGAGTGTGTTTTCCTTCCCTTCATCATTATTTGGGGCAACAAAGCACCAAAGAGTCATCTAACGCAACGGTGTAAAGTATGAGGGGCTTGCACAGGATAGGGGCTACTAGAATCGATAGTGTTTTCAGGTAATGTTTGGTGTCTTTGAAGGCATGCTCACACTTTTCATCCCACTTGAACTTGGCATCCTTTTTGATAAGCACTGGGAATATCCGACATCTTCCCAATAGGTTGGATATAAAATGTCTTAAATATACCAACCACTTTTGGAATGATGTGAGTTTAGTTAAAATTTTGGGGTGGAATTTATAATCCGACTTGATCTTCTTCGGAATGATTTTGATTCCCTAGTGTCGGACAACAAACCCAAAGAATTTCCTTGAAGGTGCTCTGAATGGACACTTCAGGGGGTTAATTTGAGATTAATTTATTATAACTATTAAAAAACTACTCAATTCAAAGAGATGGTCTTCCTTTTCTCTAGTTTTGCCATGAGATCATCGACATAACACTCGACTTGATGATGAATAACTTCATCAAAGATTCGAGTCATAGCTTGTAGACCGACATTTTATTGAAAAGCATGAACTTATAGTAATAGATTCTGATCAGGGTTCTAAAAGTAGTATTTCTTTCATCTTTAGGGCCGCCTTTATTTGGTTATGTCTAGATAAGCCATCCATGAAAGAGAAGACTGCATGAGAAAGTCCATAATCAGCTCCGGGATTGGTAGTAAAAATTCATCTTTTGTACATGCCTTATTTAAATCCCTAAAATTGATGCATATGTGAATTTTTCCATTCTTTTTCCTAAATGGGATGATGGTGCCTAACTAGATATGGTATTTTTCTTCCTAGATGAAGCCAACATCAATCAGTTTCTTGACTTCATAAATGACTTATTTTTCTATGTTTAATCACATGCGTCTAGGAGCTTGCTTGATAGGGTTAGTAGTAATCTCTATTGCTAGTTTATGGATTGTTATGTTAGGAGCTTATCCAAGCATCTCTTCATAACTCCATGCAAAGAAGTCCTTAAACTAAATCAATAGCCTAACTAAGTCATTGGTTTCAATTTCATTCAACAAAGAATTGATGTATGTCAAGCGTGGATCATCTTCAGCTCTTAAGTTGATTTCCTTGAGCTCGTCAATGGTTGACTTGATCTCATCTTCGAACTCTGGTGATGGATATTTTACTTCAAATAATTTGGATCATCTGAAGTTTCTAAGCATAGCTTCTCGTATGAGTTAATATGATTTGAAAAGAACCTATCAGATTTCAAATGATTGGTGATGACTAATCAATAATCGTCATCATTGACTGTACTCACTGTACCGAATCCTAGTCTTAGTCTTGATTAAGAGCTTTTGAATTTGTTCTTCTATATTCTTTCAAGCTTTGAACAAGTATGTGGGATTAACCCTTTCTTTGCTAATTTATGAACACAAGGAAAGTACCAATCAAAAGGTAATTCTATTAAATCTTCATATGAATCATCCTCATTTTTTACATCAACTTATTGACTTAAGGATGATGCTCCCAGAAAGAACCTCTAAGTCTTCACACTTATGGATGACTTAGGGGCTTCCTTAATTACCAAACCCTCAGCTTTTTGAGAGGAAACTGGGGTTATAGCTAAGGTTCCCAACTGATGCCTTATTATTTCACATATAGACTTGGATACAATTATGCTTTGCTTTGGAGCCCAGTCTTCTTCACTATCTGGCTTAAGTGTCACCCCCAAGATAATCTACTACTAAGAAGAGCTGGATGGTGTGCTAACCATATAAGACTCTACCTTTGAACTAGATTCTAAGTCTATATGGATAGCAGGTGTACTCCTACTAGATGGGACATATCTTCTATTAGGTGGCCGATAAAGAGGTTTTCCACCCCTAAGACTACCTCTAAACTGGCCTCTTTCTCTTTCTGGTGGAGGTCAGGTCATCCTACCTATATGTTCAAATGGAGTAAAAAATTGTGAGTGGAATCTAATGTCAGGCTCCACTTCCTCCCCCAAGTATATTTAGCTCCTTTTATTTTTTTTTTCATTTTCTCTTTTCTTTTCTTTCTCTTTTTCTCTTTTCTTTTGTTTCTCTTTTTCTCTTTCCTTTTCTTTTTCTTTCTTCTTTTTCTTTTATTTTTAAACTTTGGCCAAGTTCACAAGAATAGACTTGTTGATTTTGAGTGAGGTAGTAAGCCGCATCGTCATATATGTCAACCTCGTGAACTGTAAATGGCTTGAGATCTCCTTTGACATCGTAGACGATCCCATCTCTTAGAAACTTTATACACTTATGTAGAGAGGATGGAATTATGTTGTTCTCATGTATCTATGGTCTCCCTAGCAAAGTATTGAAATATGTATCCGATTCTATAATCTGAAACTTGGTTTAGGTCTTCCAATCATTTATCCAAAAGGCAACACTATAGATCCTAAGGCCTGTTGACTTCAGTTTTGGAGTGCGAATTAAATCTTCCCATCTTAGACATTAGAGTCTTCTAGACACTAAGAATTCCCTAGTCATAAGAAACTTTTAGCAATTAGGTAAACACTTAACATAAACCTAAAGACTTAGAAAGGTTAACCGTAGGATTAGGTTATGCCTTAGGGATTAGGATAATCCACCTACCCTATAACTGAAATCCAATCCATGTTCACCTTCTCAAACTAAACCTCAAGTTCAATTCAAACATCAAATTCAAATCCAAATCCAAATCCAAACCAAAATTCCAAAACCAAATGATTGAAGCTCATGATTAAATCCAAACTTGAAACCCCTCCAAAGCCATATGACCTATCCCATGGACTTAGCCAAATCTTAATCCAAATCAATTGATTTTCTAATAATCAATTTATATCTTCAGTCATCCTCCAAAATTTAGATCGAATCTACATTCAAATGATCAAAACTAAATCAAACTAAATCAAATTTAATCAAAACCCTTCCTAAGCCATATGACCTATCCCATGGATTTTGCCAAATCTTAATCCAAATCAAGTCAAACTCAATTGATTTTCTCATAAATCAAACATAATTTCAATCATATTCACAAATTTAAATGAAATATATATTTAAATCATCAAAACTAAATTAGACTAAATCAAAATCCAAACCTAAGCCACATGACCCAAATATTTGGACTTAGCCAAATTCCTTCATTCCAAAACCCAAATTCAATTTATTTTCTCATGAATTAATCATACCTTCAATTATATTCACAAATATAAATGAAATCTACAATCATCAAGCCAAACCAAAATCAAACCAAGTCAAACCCAACTAAACCCTTTTGACTTGAAATGTTCAAATGAACCAAAACCCATTTAAACCCAAGACAATTGCAATTGAATTTATATATGAATCCCAAATCCATATATAAACTCAACTAAATCAAAAACAACCCAAAATCAAGCCAACTAAATTGAATTGGTCCACTTCACCCAAAGTGGCCAATTTGACTTATTTGAGCCAAGTTCTAATCCTACCCAAATTAGATTGAACCAAGCCTATCAAAAATTCCATCATAATTGTTGATCACCCTAAGTTGATCAATTGTCACAAATTTGGTCAAACCAAGTCAACTTGGTCATTTGACCAAGTCAACCCCTTAACCCATATGAACCTAAACTAGCGAAATTACAACCTAAGCCAAATCCCTTGAAACCAATGATTCATACCAAATCAAAATTATTATTGGATTATGACTTGACTTCAATTGAGTCAAACCAAACCCAATTAGTCCTCTTGACCCAAGTTGACCCAAATTGACCTGAAAGACTAAATTGGATCAAATCAATGGCTCAAGTTAATTCCAAATTGGTTGTTGAACTTGACCAAAGACATGATTGGACCCAATTGAACCCAATTGACCTACTTAGCCCAAATTGACCTGAAGATTCAAGTTGGCCTAAATCAAAACCAAGTACAAATTAATTGAAACAAAGCCTAAAATCATATTCAATTGGTCAACTAAACCCAAACCAACACCTAACCTAAGCTAATTTGGCCAATTTGGTCAAATTGGTTAACTTAATCCATTTGACCCAAATGAATTCAAATGAACCAAAATCAAATCTAAGCCAAACTAAACCAAACCAATTGAACCAAAACATCCCAAAAGATCATATGGATTTAACTAACCCGTGGTTTGATCTAATTTGACCGATTGGTCAACTTGACCCAACTAAACCTAATTTGACCTAAATGAGTCAAATTGACCCAAACATAACCAAATCAACTCCAATTGACTTGAAATTTGGGCTAACCCACTTTTGTCTCATTTCAAATATGCCCAAATGATATCAAAAGCCAAATGATCATTCTACGTTTAGGTCAAGGGCATCACATGAGACAAATCACCCAAGTAAGTGGTCATTTCCATTCCTTGGCCACTTGGTAGTCTTCCAATGGTGCACTTAGGCACTTAAGACACTATTGAACCTGACCCAAGGGGTGGTTGGGTCAGCCATGACTTATGGGAGGTGAAATTAGCTCACCCTCCCCATTAGAGCATTTGAAACCCATAGGAAACCCATGATTCCTCTTTGGCAGCCACCTCCACACCTTCAACCAACCAAGATGAGAAAACTCACCTCCTCCTTGCCACCCATGACTCCCTGAGATGGTCGGATGGCCATTAGAAGCAAAACCTGATCTCATCATCCGATCAAGATGAAGGGGGGTATACACCCCCTCATTTCCACTCAAACACACACAAAAATTAATCCTTAGAGCCCTAACTACCCAAGATGAGACACTAGAGCCATTTCTTAAGCTCCCAAGCTCATTCCTCGATCAAAAAATGCCTTTCTAGTCCATCCTGAAATAAACACTCCCATTTCCAACATAACTTCCCCATTTCTCTATCAAACTCAAATTAACTTTGTACGCACCTTCCCTTGGCCTCATGAAGTAAGAACAATCATCTTCCAATCTTCTTGAGCACCATAGGTGTGACTTCAATCAAAGCTCAACTCCAAATCATCTGTTCGTGGCCTTCTGAGAGAACAATGAGGAATTGATCCAATTGCTACTCAATAGGACTTCAACTCCACTAGATGAAGCTTCTTCAATTATTTGAGCCACTAGTCTTGAGCTTCGGTGAGGTATGCTTTCCAAAATAATCCTTAGGCAAAAATGGGTTGGAGATTTTTGAAGAAAACTTGCTTCTCGTGTGATCTTGACCATTGGATCCCTCTGATCGATGTTGTGAAGGTGTGGAATCCTTTTGGAGTTGATCCAAGCATGGGTAAGCTCAGATCAAGCGAGCAATGATGGACACACACATCCATTCTGCATGATTGGAACAGATGATTGTGATTAGATCTGCTAGATTGATCTGATTTAATCCAATTAAGCTGTGGGATTAATCATAGCCATCTGATCTTAGATCTGACAATGGAGGAGAAAGCATGTCCACCGCTACCGTGGCAAAATCGAGTCGTATAAGTATTAAGTAGCCAATCTTGCCTTGTGGAAAGTAATATCATGCATTAGTGCGACATGGAGCCAACAAGAATAGGCTTTAATTTAGCTTAATTAATCATTTTAATGGCTAAAACTTCTAAAAATCATTAAAAATCATAGATAAAAAAAGCAAACAAATACTTATTTTAAAGGTATTTCAGAGGAGAATTAATTAAAAATTATCTTAACAAATTTTGAATAGTAATTAAGGATTAATTAAAGTTTAATTATAAAATTAATTAGCTTAAATACTCTTTATTTACTTGAGCAATTAATACCAAATTTTGTGAGTTAATTTAATGGTATGACCTCTACCTCCCATAATTTTCTTGGGATTTATTGATCACTTAATTAGATGGACTAACGAAACCTTAACTACTCTTTTAAGTAAATTAATGATTAATTAATCCCATGCAAAGTAACAAATTGGTTAATTAAGTTTATTAATCATTGTTCAACAGTAAGTGAACTAAGGAATAGGGTTGGGACCCCTTTCTTCAAGTTCATTTCAACCTTTTTTAGAATGAAATTAATTAATATTTAACAAATTAATTAATTCACTTAATAAAATTGAAATAATAATCACATCAGACATTAACTAATTAAATCATGGGGTAGATCTTTAGGTGTTTAATAACCTAAAGGAGTTTAATGAAATTATAGTTAGTCCACATGCATGGAAAAACCATAAGAGTAATTAATTAAGTCCCTTAATATAATTTACTATTAATCATGAGCCAATTGAATTAGGACCCTTTTATATCCTAAGATAATTGCAGGTTTATTCTCCATGCATATCATGTTGGCTCATAAATATTTTGTTAATTACTTTAAGATGACATAGGTAAGGGTAATTAATTCATCTAATTAAGGATTCAACTTAATTAACCCATAAAATCAACTTAATTACATTTCCTTAAATTAAATCAAATCACTAATGTGGGAATGGGTTTAAAACAGCAAGTGATGATTTCTCTTTTGCTCTTTAAATTGAATCAAATCTGAAACATAATTAATAAAGAAGCTTTGGTTTATTTTAAATAATCTTATTTGATTTGGTTTCCCTTAAGAACTAGTTTGGTTGAATTAATCACATGCTTATATTTGATTGTCCTCTTTCCAATCATGTTAAATTTGGTATGTCATTTGAATTCATGCATCCATCTTTTTAAAAGCAAGTAAAATAAAATGGACTTCTTTTTTGTAAGCTTGCTTGTGTTGATTTAATTTAATAGATATGTGGCTATTATCAATATTAAATCCAAATGTATTTTTCAAAATCTTATAAATGAATAATAATATGTGCTATGATGATAGTTATAAATACATAAGAAATGCATGTGGTTATAGCTTAAGTGTATGAATGTTGAGTTCTCTTTCCTCTATTCATGTGTTGATTTATATAAAATTGATTGGTAATGGGTATATAGTCTGGACATCCCGGGAACATGAGGCTTTAGCTAGCCCCAAGGAGGTGATTTGATTACCTCACTTTTCTATTTTAACAATGGCATGTACCCATTCTTATGTATTTCATCATTAGAATTTGGATAAATCTTTAATTCATATATATAAATGATTCAATAAAAAATATAGAATCTTTGCATGGTTTTTTCCCTCATTTATGCATACATCCATGTGTGTCCAAGAAAAACAAATATATAGTCTGAACATCTCGAGAATATGAGGCTTTAGTTAGCCCCAATGAGGTCATTTGATTACCTTACTTTCTTGGTTTAACAATGACATGTACTTGTCTATGTCTTTGTACATGTATATGTATATGTGATTACCGAATGAAAATCCCATTTTACATTAAAATTGCATGCATTCATTTTTAACTAAGTTGTTGAATTAATTAGCCATATTATTTGGAGCTTACTTCCTATGTTCATGTATATATGTTTGAATGCAAATAGGTATATAGTCTAGACATCCCAAGAATACGAGCTTTAGCTAGCTCCAAGGAGGTTATTTAATTACCTCACTTCCCTGGTTTAACAAAGGCACATGCCTATTTAATTTCATTCTTATGTCCTTTTTGTAAGAATTTGGATAAAGTTTTAAATTAAAATGTTTAAATAATTTGATCAAATAAAATATAAATTCTAAACATACACATACATTCATATTTAAGTGTGTAAAAATATGTTGCATGTATAGATACACTTAAGATTAAATCATATGCATGTTACATGTGATGGAAAGGAATGATTTAAAATATGTCATGTGGTAGTAATTCAATTAAATTAATCATAAGATGCCTTTCATTTTGAATGGGATTATTTAAAGTGAACCTAAACTTAGCATTAATTAAATCATTTAATAAGCCATTCACTAAAGAGAACTAAATCAAATTAATATACTTTAGAAAGTGACTTAAGGTAGGGCTGAAAGAGGGCAATCCTCTTTTCCTCTCTTTATAACATTTAGTTACTGAGTGAAATAAAATAAACAAAAGAAAACACAAATAAAAATTCTCAAATCAATTAAAATACTTCAAGTGAAATCAACCTTTCATGTTAATTTGAATCCTTCTGCACTTAGATAATACAGCACTAATGCCTAACAAGACTTACCACACAAGCCTTAATACACAAATTAGAATTAAGTCACCATTTCTAACTCTAAGTTAGGATAGTGTATGGTGTGATGTATATTTTGTTTTATGATGTATTATTTTTGATTGAATGTTAGGGTGTATGCTTCGTAGACTAGATGATAGGCCAAAATTAGCCTAATCATATTTTTTGTAGGGGATTATGCTTAAAGGATGTTTAAAAATAAATGTGAATGTTATTTTTGCAGGTTTCTTAAATACTTAAGAATAATTCAAGTTAGGATAGGTGGGCATAGTTACCCATGTGTAAGGTGCTAAGTCAAAATTATTAATACAATTGCTTGGGATTATATGTATATTTAGATAACCTCTTTTTTGTAGGTGTAGTTAGCTTTACTTTTCCCATATAAATGTAATTTTTGCAATAGGAATTAGGATTAGTGCTATGGGGGATTAGGATAAGCAATGGATAGAAGGCTTTGTCCTGGGGTGCCCTATGATTCTTTTGAAGTAAGCACCATCCAAATCAAAGAAGAAACCAAATCAAAAATAGAGATATGAAGAAAGAAGACCCCCATAGCATTTAATACAATTATAATTATTCTTTCATATTCTAGGTTGTATAAGCGTAGAGTTTAGCTACCCATCTTTTCTCTCTTCGGGTTGTATGGCAATACCCAATAGCACCGGCCTTTTATTCTTTTATGATAGTTTATATAATTGTTTGATGTTATGTTTACATTGTGTATTAAGACAACATGATTTTCATAGTTTCATAAATGATTGATGCTTTAATGTGTGGCTTGGATAGGATTAGGCTCTTAGGATAAAAATAACTTTTCTACCCAACTAATCACATATAATGAAATTTTAAACAATGCATAACCTTATCATAAAGCCTAAGACATAAATAAGATAATTAAAAGATTTAACACCCCTTACCTGTATGGTGGTATGTTTCACATCATGTATGCATATTCTTTCTATCTTGAACATGAAGGATCTCCATTCTTGGACTATAAAGGAATGCTTGACCTGTGAGGGCATCCCTTGTGGTGAAGAACACCTTCTTCTAGCTGATTTAATCCATAACCTATTTCATCATGCATTTAGGCAAAAGAAATCCTAAAGCCTCTGTCAAAATGATCTATCTAAAATAAAATAAAATTTGATAAGATTTTGTATCTATGGATTAAGTCATATGTTCATGTCACTCATGCTCTAGTCTCTTAGGGAGTGCGTTTAGGACTTTAGTCTCTTTCTTATTAAATAACTACCCTAGCTATATTGCAATTAATAAGACCAAACTACATGGTTTTAAAATCATAGGAGTTAGTTGGTGGCCAGTCCAGAAGTTAGACAATTTATTCTCTCTTATGGAGGTAAACCCTTATGTCCATAAGTCACTTAAATTTATATCATGCTTTAGCTCATACTAAAGCTCCCTAGATTTAGGATATGAGGTAGCAATTTCCTTCAGGATACAAGCAAAAATCCTCACCTCTTGGGAATTCCCACAACCTTATGTTGGTGGATTATGAGCCCCGATAATCTAATTAAATTTCAACTCAAAACATATAAATCTCCTCAACTTCAAAATTATAAAGCCCAATCATAGGATAGGTTGGAATGCTCACTAGGCCTCATAGTTTCATGAGAATTTCCTAGTTATTACATTTGGATTCAAAAAATAAGTCTTTTCCTTGAACTTTCCCAATTGATTTTCTAAATAAAACAAATTATTTGATAGTCTAACCTTGAAATATTTAGAGATGATAATTGTCTACTTTAATCGAGAGTATTGTTAGAAAATTTTATTTCCTAAGATGTAATTAACTATAGAGGCTTGTCTCCATAGGGAACTTAAGAACCTTTTTTATTATAAACCCTACCTAATTCATCCTTGTAAAGTAGGGGAAAAAGCTTTGGTACATTTGAAGATCCATCATGCCTTAGGAGTCCTTATTATGTGATTTGGTCCATTGTAAGGCGATTCCTCTATCTTTTGAGATAGTATATCATACCTCAATGTTGTACCCGATCACCTCAAAAGTATCCCCTATGATCGCATGGTGTCCCCCCTCCATACATTTAAATATAAACACCATAAGGCCCACTCGCTTTGTTCATTAAAGCTGCTCAACATGATCTTTTCTTTTTGGAGTTTAGAGATGTCGATCCTCAAGTAGGCAAGGGTTCTTAGACTCATAATGTTGACTAATACACATGGGTCAACCAACACTCTAGATAGCCTGTATCTACCAACATCCACTATAATGTAAAGTGGCGATTGTGCTCGATCATCCCTGAATGTAACTCTTAAGATATCTTTCGAGTGGCATGCCTCCTCTTTAGTAGAGGTCAGCTAAGCTAAGCATATCTCTAGATCAAGTAAGGACTTGATTAGAGGTTCTCTCATCTATTTGGATAAGACAAGGGCACCGTATATGTTTAACTTAGCTGGAAACTTTCTAAGGTGAGCTAGGACATTATAATCAACTCTAGCTTGGTCCTCCACATGTATATCCATGGGCAGAGCATCTTATTGAGGGGATCTCTGCTCACTAAACCAATGACTTGCTTACCCTAATCCTGAGGTGCTACCCTAAGAGGTAAAACTTTTCCACTACATAGATTGAATTCAGTGACCTCTTGGAAAGATGAGCTTGTGGAAAATTCTACCTTCTTATCAGGCATACCTACAACCTCTCCTATGGGATCCTCAGAGTCAGTTAACTCTAAGTCAATCTCAAGAGGTGAACCTGATTAATTTAGAGAAAGATAATCTAGCACTAAATTAGAAAGGAAAGAATTAAAACTATTAGAGCTATTATTTCTATTTAGACTTGGAGTGCTTTCAACAGGAATAAAATCAAGAGCATCAAAAGTAGACAATATATAAGTAGAGTCAGCTTTCTTCATTAATTTCTTTTTGGGTGGAGGTACATGATAGAAATCAAGTAAAGTATGTAGTAAGCTTCCTTATTTATAGAACAACTCTTCTTAATTGAAGAGGATCAAGAAGAGGTGGTAGCAACGATGGAGGAAGTATTGGACTCAATGCGGCTACGCTGGACTACTAATAACAAGTATGGCGACTCTGCTGTTCACTCTCCCGAGTTATCCTTTGCAACTAGCAAACCTTCCTTGGTGTTGGACGTTTGGTCTTAAGAAGATCGCAAGCATCCCCAAGGATTACTCTAATAGAACTGGATGGTTGTTCTAATAAGTATTCCTTAGGGATAATTATGGCTCTCAACTTGTAGTTGTGCTCAAGATAGTCATTAAGAGTAATACAATCCTCTAAGACATGGCCTAACATGCGGTGGTAGGGGCAATAGCTAGGATCATCATTCTTTCCCACTTCCTCCGACCTCTTAGGCTCTAGTAACTGGAAGTCATGTTTCTTTAAGAAATTCTTAAAGATTTTCCTAACTACCTCTCCCTTGAATGAATATGACTTATCCAATCTATAGGCAAGAGTAGGTGGAAAGTAGCTACCTGGCGATGGATATGAATACCACTGTTGGGTAGGCTCCTAAGGTGGTGGAAATGATCATTGTGGTGGCTGCGGTGGCAAGTATGATGGCTGAGGTGGTGGAAGAGTAGGTGGCAAAGGAGGCTACTGAGCTCGTAGTTTCTTGAAACTCTGTTTTCCTCTCCACCCATTGACATAACTATCCCTAGCTTCTTCTTAAACACCATCTATGGCTTGGGCTTAGATGATTGGTCGGGAAAGGGTAACTATTTGGCTTCCTCTTATAGGCTAGCCACCATATTGATTAATTTCTCGAATGTTTTAATGGAAAAGCCCTTAAGCATGAAGGCGACCGGACCATGGATATTCATGAGAAGAATCTCAATGGCATGCTCTTCAGATAGTTGTAGTTCACATTTCATGCTTAGGTTGTGCCACCTGAGAATGTAATCAACAAGGGACACATTGAGTTTCTATTTCTCTACAATGAGGTCGCCTACAATCACCCTCTCCCGAGCTCTAACAAACCTCATGATAAAGAGGTGCTCCAACTTTGCAAAAGTTTTCATAGAACCATTGGGCAGTTTGGCGTACCAATCAAATGCAACACTTGACAGACTTCTAATGAAAAGGAAGGGGAGTGTGTCTGCCATGTTAACTCTAAAGTGTGTAATGTGTTATAGTGGGTTCCCACCACCAAAGATCTCAAGGATGGTGGTGAAAACCCTAAATAAAATAAAAACTAAATAAAACCTAAATCTAAAAAGAAACCTAAAAAATAAATAAAAAATAAACCTAAACCTAAACAAAACCTAAACTAAAAAAAATAAACAAAATAAACATAAACATAAATTAAACTAAAAAAACTAAACTAAAATAAATAAAACCTAAACCTAAACCTAAACTAAATAAATAAAATAAACTAAAATAAACTAAACCTAAAATAAAAAAATAAACTAAAATAAAATAAAAAAAATAAAATAAAATAACTAA
The DNA here is from genome assembly GCA_021442155.1 of Cymbidium sinense. Classification (NCBI taxonomy): domain Eukaryota; kingdom Viridiplantae; phylum Streptophyta; class Magnoliopsida; order Asparagales; family Orchidaceae; genus Cymbidium; species Cymbidium sinense. The sequence continues at coordinate 95,978,913 of CM038214.1, read as the reverse complement.
AAAAATAATAAACTAGTAAAATAAAAATAAATAAAATATAAACTAAATAACCTAAATAATTTAAAAAAAATTAAAATAAATCCTTAAACTAACCTAAATAAAAATAAACTAAACCTAAACTAAACCCTAAATCTAAATCTTAAACCCTAAAAGCCTAAACCTAAACCCTAAACTAAAATATTAACCTTAAAGGCCTAAACTCTAAACCCTCAATAACCCTAAACTAAACCCTAAACCTAAAAACACTAAACCCAAAGCCTAAACCCTAAACTAACCCTAAACCCTGTTAACCCTAAATCACTAAACTAACACTAAACTATGCTAACCCTAAACCTAAACCTAAACTAAATAAAATAAAATAAACTAATATACCTAAACCTAAACTAAAAAATAAAACCAAAACCTAAAACCTAATACTAAAAATAAAATAAAACTTAAACCTAAACCTAAGAATAAAATAAACCTAAAACCAAAAAAAATAAAATGAAAATAAAACTAAACTAAAAAAATAAACTTAAACCTAAACCTATACCTAAAAATGAACAAGATTAAAAAACCTAAACTAAAATAAATAAACCTAAATAAATAAACTAAACTAAGTAAAAATAAAAATAAACCCAAATAAAAAGAAAAGATAAAAGAAGCTAAAATAAACTTAATAATCTTAAACCTACGAGTTGACTTAATTTTTAAAAAATAATAAAAAAAAATTCAAAAAAAAAATGTTAACCCAAAAACTAACCCAAAACCCTAAACCCTAAACTCTAAACCCTAAACTTTAAACCCTAATCCCTAAACCCTAAAATTCTAAATCCTAAACCCTAGACCTTAAACCCTAAACCATAAACCCAGGCCAAAACAAACCCTAAACTAACCCTAAACCAAACCTAACCTGACCTAAAACTAAATGTAAACCCTAACCCTAACCCTAAACCCTAAATGCTAAACCTGAAACCCATAAGCCCTAAACCCTAAACCTTAAAAATCCTAAACCCTAAACCTTAAACCCTAAACCCTAAACTAACCATAAACCCTAAGCTAACCTTAAACCCTAAACCCTAAGCCCTAAAAACCCTAAAGCCTAAACATTAAACTCTAAACCCTGTACCCTAACCTTAAACCCTAAATGCTAAAACCCTAAACCCTAAAACCCTAAACCCTAAACCATAAACATTAATTCTGATAGACCCTTTCAAATTGTTAAAAATAAAAAACCCTACAAAGAAAAATTTTCTAATAATAACTTCTCTAGAACCACTCGCTCTTCTTCCACCCCACACAAGTAATGTGTCATCATTTCTCTCTCTTTCCTTTCTTTTTTTCCTTTTCCCTTTTGGTTGTCTCCTTATGATTAATTTTCTTATTTGGAAATACGGGTTGTGGGTCTCTTTCATAATCGTTAGAGTCTTTGTTGTGCTCATAATATCAAGTTACTTGTTCTTATTGAACCTTTCATTAATTCTTCCAAGATTGCTTTTGTCACTAGATCCCTTGGTTTTCATAATTTTTCTTCAATCTTAATAAAAAAAAATTTGGTGCTTTTGGCACAACTCCATCACCATTTCCATCATTGATGATCTTGACCAATTGGTTAATGTCAAAATCTCCTTAGGTGACTTATCGCTTTTGGCTCTTTTATCTATGCTTCTTGTAATAGTGTAGGAACATCCTTTGGAATCACTTACGCACCTTTCCTCGGCTAACCTTCCCCGGGTTGGTTGGAGGTGATTTCAATACTATCATAGTTCGAAAGAAGGGGAGGATGTACTCTAACCTTCATTCCATGGAGGACTTCTCAAATATGATCCTTGATTGCAACTCGACATTGGTTTCACTGGGTCTAACTTCACATGGCACAACTCTAGACTTTGGCAGCGTCTTGATAGGACCCTCTTTAATTCTCTTTGGATCAATCAAGGTCTACTACCAATATTTGAGCATTTGAGGAACTTTGTCGACCATGCTCCTCTTTTGATTTCCTTCAAAATCCCCCCAACCCATCTACTCCCTCTCCTTTCAGATTTCAAAATATGTGGACCCAACATAGTGACTTCACCAATGTCGCTCTCACTAATTGGATGGCCCTGTTTTCGGATAAAAGGTATGACTGCCTTTGGCTTAAGCTCAAAAGACTTAAACAAAATCTCAATTGGTGGAACAAACACATTTTAAAACCTTTTCACAAATCTTAAAGCTATGGAACAAGAGGTTTGTTCCCTTGAAGAGGTCTGTCTCAACCGATCCCGAAAACTTGAGGAGTTGAACATTGCCAAGAATAACTTGGTTAATTATCAAAACATGGAAGAAACCTATTGGCGTCAAAAGTCAAGCAAACATATTAATGGTGAAACACTAGGTATTTTCATGCCATTTGTAATAAACGGAAAGCCTTAAACTCGATTAAGAAAATTAAGAACTCTAATGGTGAATGGATAACTGATAATAATGATATTAAGGATTACGTCACATCATTTCCAAACTTTATTAAATTCTAATCCATTCTTTGGGAACTTTATCTAACACCCATCTTATCCCTTCTATGATGAGGATAATCATTTACTCACTATGTGCCCTTCAAGAAGAGATTAGTAATACTCTTAAGAACATGAACACCGACTCATTTGCTATCGACCCACTTCTTTCAAAGATTGTTGGCCATTTATTAAACCGACTTAGTTGATGTTGTTATTGATTTCTTTGATGGCAATCCTATTCCCAAATACTTTTCAAGCACTTCTATTGTCCTTATTTCCAAAACTAACAATCTAATCGATTTTAGACCGATTAGTCTTTGCACCTTTTTCAAAAACTCATTGCTAAATTAATAAATAATACTTAGCCCTTTGCTTCCTAAAATCATCTCCCAAATCAAACGGCTTTGTTAAACACAGCAATATCGATAATATTCTTCTTGCTCAAGAGCTGGTTCATGACCTTGATGTCCCTACTAGAGGCAACATCTTATTCAAACTGGACATCGCTAAAGCCTTTGACAAACTCTCATGGGATTTTCTCTTTCAAATTAATTTGTTTGGTTTTTGATAGTTTTATCCGATTATAAAAGGTGTATCAGAATGTCCGGTTTTCGGTTATCATGAATGGTGAGTCCATAGGTTTCTTTCCTAGCCATGGTTTGAGGCAAGGTGACCCACTATCTCCTTCTCTTTTTATCATCGCCATTGAATACTCTAGGAGCCTTAACAATCTTTTCACTAATAATCCTAATATGTCTTTTAAAACTCATGGAGGTTTCCTATTTCTCATCTTATTTTGGTGATGAATTCATTATCTTCTACAACGGCTCCCTTCAACATGTTAAAACCATTAAGAACCTTCTAAATGATTTTGGTAAAGTTAGTGGTCTTTTTCTTAATGAAGGAAAATGCAGTTTTATTCCTTCAGCTAAGATTCCTCCTAATAGACTTAACCAAATATCCAGAATTACTAATTTTAAGCAAAATCAACTCCCTCTTAATTACCTAGGGGCTCCGCTTTTTAAAGGCCAAAAAAGATCACACCTTTTGATGATCTAATTCAAAAAATTTCTAACAAAATTTCGGTTTGGGAATTTCATTTACTCTCTTTCGGTGGTAGGCTTACCTTGATCAAGAGCACTCTAAATTCCATGCCTATATACCTTCTTCAAACCATTGTGCCTACCAATTCTACCATCAATAGAATTGAGCATCTCTTAAACAAATTCTTCTGGGAACCAATACCTCCTCTAAAAGAATGCACTGGTCATCTTGGTCTAAAAGTTGTGGTACCCTTGAAGAGGGATGGGATGTAAATCCATCAAAGAAGTTATCAATGCCTTCTCCTACAAACTTTGGTGGAATTTTAGAGCAAAAATAGTCTTTGGGAAATTTCATGACTTCTAAATATTGCCGGGTAAACATCCTCTCATTTGTCCCTTTAAATCGGGTGATTCTCCGTGGAGAAGACTTTGTTCCAAATGGGATGTTGAATCCTTAATTTTTGGGGCATAAACTCGCAATTCCTTCTTTAAGACAGGGTGGTGGGATCCATTGATGACTTACTCTACACTCACTCCACTCCGCTATCGAGTTAATTCATTCGCAAAACCACAAGTGGAACACTAGTAAGATTACATTCTATTCCTTCCACTTTCTTAAATATGATTACTAATATTCCTATCACTCTAACAATCGATCGATTATCTTTAAGCTATCTCATAATGGGGATTTCAACCTTAAAATGTGTGGCTTCACACTAAAGACACTCGTGATTCTTCTATTGTGTTCTCCAAAATTTGGAATAACAATATCCCCTTCTTACTCTATTCTAACTTGTATCCTAAAAAACTTTATTCTGTTGACTCTTTTGTGGGGTAAAGGGTTTTATTTACCCTCTAAATGTCAATGTTGTTCCCATATTGAGAATGTTAACCATGTTTTTGTTAATGGGGCTATTGCATCTAAAATTTGGATTTGGTATGACGATCTATTCAACACCAATTTTAATTGTACTTTTACTATATATCAACTTCTTGAAGTTTACTTTGACAATGCCATTAAAGGTCATATTAAAATCATAATCATCATTACTCTTATTTGGTTCATATGGATGGACCGAAATGAAGCTAAACATCGTGGGATTCATATGAATCACATGAGGATTATTACTAGAACTAAAAACAAAATTTGTGACTTGTTTAAAGCCAATTTAATTCATTACAAACATTTTAAAGGCTATAAATCTGCTACCAATAAACTTGGCCTCAACCTTCCAAACCAGTCTTACTATCGAAATGATAGAATGGTTTTGGAAAACCTCTTGATCATATTATTAAAATTAATACCGATGGCTCTGTCTCTCATAATGGCTCGGTTGTGGAGGCATTTTAGGATTCTAAGGGTATAGTCCTATGTGCATTTGCTTATCCCCTTATTTCCAAAGATCGTCCCTTATATCGAGCTTATGGTACCATAAAGCTCTTGAAATTTGTCTTCAAAATGGTCGGCTCAATATTTGGATAGAGGTGACGCTCTTCTATTGACCTTGACTTCTACCAATATGAGCAACGCTTGTTTGTACCTCCTCAAGCAAACTAGGGCTCTTCTCTCTCAATGAATTTTACCATCACTCATGTTTGGCATGAAGGTAACGCTGCTGATTACCTTGCTAACTGGGTGTAGATTAGATAGATCATCCTCTTTGATCAATTTACAATACCCAAATACTTATGGTCCGGTTAACTTGGACAAGCTTCCTTACCTCGTAATCTAATTCTCTTCATCTTCCCTTTTTTGGTTTTCTATTTCTTATGTTCTTTATGGATACTCCTCATAGATATCATTGTTGTCTTGTGCTCTTTACCATGACTTGTGCCTTTACCCCTTCTCCTTTAGTTGGAAGATCTCTTTTGGCATTCACAATATTATGGGGCGATGTTGAACTATATGCACATCAATCTCTTGAATTGGAACCCGCTTGAGCTTTGTGTTACTATGGTTTTATAACCGAATCCCACTTGGGATCTTGATGATTTAGTTAGGTTATTGGATCCTAACCGAATGACCGCTAGTTTTTTGATATGTGATCTCCATATTCTCTTTGATTCTAACTTGAGTCGACGCTTTTACTTCTGGGAATTATATTTTAATTTATTTCATGCATGAGGCTATTTGGCCTTTTCGATACTTATCATCTTGGCTATTTATATCAGAACTGGACCCCTTAAAGCTCTTTCTCGAATCTTTTCTTCAAATAGGTCTCTTTGGTGGGATCTTCGTTTTTCTTCTTTCTTCCACCGCTATGGATGTTCTTGTGCTTTCTCACGTGTTGTCTGACCTCCTTTTAATGGCAAATATCATTGTGCGTAACTTTGATAGTACTCTTGTTAACCTTTATGTAACTCCTATTTGTACCATTTATTTTCCTCGCCTGATAGTTTTTCTAAAATAATGTATATACAGCTAAAGTACGTAACTGAACGAGAGATTGGGGCTTTGGTCTTATCTTGCTCCCCTGAATGGGCTTTCATGTTGGCCTTTCTTTTTTGGTTTTCTATGTTTACCCTTTTTCTTTGTTTCTCTTTGTCCCTGTTCTTCTTTGGGTTCTTTGTTGTCTTCCCTCTTATCCTTGGCATCTGGATTAATGTGACTAATCATCGCTAATGCTTTGAATGTCCCTTATTTTGGCTTATGGTGGGGAGTTTCTTCCCACCCCATCTTTATATATGCTTTTGGGGTGATTCTTGACCACTTATTGGTATTGCGCCTTGGTTGTTGTACTAGATTAATACTCTCTGTATTTGGTTTTGGTTTATTTTGTTCAGCAAGATGTTGATTGCTTGGTTGGTTTTGTTTTGAACCCTTAAACTTGTATCAATTACCTTGTTTATCTTGGATGGGTGGTTTGATGCAAAACTTGTTTTTTTATTGATTGTCTAAGGTTTTTTGGTGTTTCTTGTTGATTCTGCACTCAAGATACTTATTCTATGTTATATCTTCTTGGCTTATGGCATTGTCTACTCTAATTGAGAGAGCTTGGATGGTTTTGCCCTATTTGTTGTTGTCTGGTGGTTTTCCTTGGATTTTGTTATATTGTTTGTCTGATTCTAATGATGTTTTTCATTTGAATACAATTTTGATCCTTTTCGGTGGGTTCCAATGGCAATAACCTCTCTATTGTTGGGATTGGCTCTCGATTGGCTCTCGATTCTGTCTTTGTTGCTCAACACGTATTTTTTCACGTTGGTTATCTTTGCTGGATATGATTAAGGGTTTCAAGTATGCTTGTCCAGTTATCTTGTCTGTTTGTTTTGGTCATTGGTGTACATGGCTTTCGAATTATGGTACTATGTTGTCCCTTCTTTGTCTTGGTAGCGTCTTGGCTACTCTTGCCTTGTTTTTGACTTGGTTATTCTTGTCTTATTTTTTGGATTCTAATGTGGATCTAATTTGTATTTTATTGCACTAGCTATTTTGTTGTTGCTATTTCTGAGTGCCCTTCTATTTCTAGGTATTGCTCATTATCGATAACTGATCTACATTACCCTTGTTGTTTCTATTCCCAACTGGGGCCTGAATGGCTTATGCTCTATTACTGTCTTTTTGTCTTGGGGATCTGTCCTGGAATGCAATCTTTATGTGGCCCTTTCATGTCTTGGCTTTGGCTGTCTTGGCTGCTACTGCCTGGGCTGCCTTCTACTCTTGGTTATCTGTTGTCTTATTTTTCTGGATTCTCATATGGAAATTATTTGGACTCCAGTTTTTCTAATCTGGGACCAATCAGGTTAGTGCTTACTCCTTGGAATATAATCTCTATTATTAAGGGGTGGTATTATGAGCTTTCGTCTTTTCCTTTATGGTTTAGTTCTCTTGGCATGCCATGCTTATATTTTCTTGGGTTTGGTTTCTTTGCCTTCCACTATTGTTTCTTGCTTAACTATTGATTTGGATCTAATAAATTGCACCAATGCATTCATTATATTGATTGGGCTCATTTTCGACTTTACATCTACCCCTAAAATTTGTACCAGATTCATTTATATACCTTATAATTGGGATGGTGTCATTTAAAGACTCATTGACTTGCTTAGGATTTGAGCTACTTCTTCTGCGCTATTTTCGATGATTTCTATGCGACCTATTTCATATGCATAAATATGATTTTGTTTAGGTTTGCGTGTAAAGCTCACATGATTATCAACCGGGTGCTTCCTTCTCCGCAGTTTGTTGGCTATGATGGTTGTGATGTTCTCACTCCTTTTGGTTGGTAGTAGCTCATGTGATGTAACCCTTCTGTGAAGTTTGGATGCTCATACTTGCATGAACATGGTGTGATTGAGCTGAGCCTTCTCTATCACATTTCCTTATTATCATACTCATATTATATTGTTTCCTTCTACCTTTTTTGTCGTATTACCTTAACTGTTTAATCTCTCTCCATTATAACTTTGCGGTGTTCCTCTCTTTTTTATCTTGCGGGCTTGCTCCATATTACCAAGCACTCTTACAACCATGAGCATTGGCCTTAACCTTCCTTTAGCTATTATGTTAATCATCTTGTATCTTTTGATTGCTTTAATGTTTTCTTTTGCTCTTGGATGTACTTAGATGGGGATTTACTCCTTAGGTGATTGTAGCTCTTTGAGTAGTGGTTTGAGTTTATCCCCTTTAAGGAACTTGTAACCCTTTTTTGTGGCAATAAAATACCCACATCATGGGGTTTCCCCAAAAAAAAAAAACCATAAACATTAAACCCTAAAAACCTAAAAACATAAACCTAAACTAAATAAAACCTAAAAAAAACCTAAACCTAAATAAAATAAAATAAGTAAAATAAAATAAAAAGCTAATTTAAAACTTAAAAATAAAATAAAATAAACTAATAAAAATAAACTAAAATAAAATAAATCTAAACCTAAACTAAACTAGGGATAAAATAAAGCTTAGAATAAAAAAACCAAAATAAAATAACTAAATATAAAATAAAAATAAAATAAAATAAAATAAAAAATAAATAAAAACCTAAACCTAAAAAATAAACCAAAAATAAGACCTAAAAATAAATAAAAAATAAAACCTAAACCCTAAACTAAAAAATAAACTAAACCTAAAATAAAAATAATATAAACAAAATAAAATAAACCTAAACCTAAACTAAAATAAATAAAACCTAAACTGGCTAAAATAAAGCTAAACCTAAACCCTAAATTAAATAAAATAAAATAAACGAAAAATAAACATAAACCTAAACTAAAAAATAAAACTTAAAAATAAAACTAAAATAAAAACCTAAACCTAAATCTAAAATAAAAATAAAATCTAAACTTAAAATAAAATAAAGTAAAGCTCCATTAAAAAAAATAAACTAAACCTAAACCTAAAAAAAATAAACTAAAATAAAAACTTAAAATAAAATAAATAAACCTAAAATAAATAAAATAAACTAAATAAAAATTCAAAAATAAAAAATAAAATAAAATGAAATTTATAAAAAATTGACTAAATAAATAAAAGAAGAAACGTTGAATCTAAATTTGTTCTCTGTTAAAAAGAAACAAAACCAAAAACTCTGTACCCTAAACTAAAACATGAACCCTAAACTTAAAACTAAATCCTAAACCCTAAACCTAGGCTAAAAAAAACCACAAACCATAAACTCAGACCATAAACCTTAAATAACCCAAATGCTAAATGAGCCCAAAATAAAATGCTAAAGCCAAACCCTAACTAAATAAAACCTAAAAATAAAATAAATAAAAAAAATGCTAAAATAAATAAAATAAAATAAAATAAAATAAAACCTAAACTAAAACCTAAAATAAACTAATCCTAAACCAACTAAAAAAAAGAAAATAATATAAAAAAATAAAACTATAAAATAAAATTAATAAAACCTAAACTAAAAAAAATAAAACTTGAATAAAATAAAAATTAAACCTAAAATAAAAGTAAAATAAACCTAAAATAAAAGAAAATAAAAAACTAAACAAAAAACTAAAAATAAATAAATAATTAATCAAAAAAACAAAATACAAAAACCTAAATAAAATAAAAATAAAATAAACCTAAACTAAATGAAAATAAATAAAACGAACCTAAACCTAAATAAAACTAAAACCTAAACCTAAACTAATTAAAATAAAATTAACAAAAAAATAAACCTAAACCTAAAACTAAAAATAAAACATAAAATAATTAAATAAAAAACATAAAACCTAAACATCTAAAATAATTAAAAAACCTAAACTGACCTAAAATAAAAAATAAAATTAAAACCTTAAAAATAAAATATAAATAAACTAAACTAATAAAAAACTAAACCTAAATTAAAATAAATAAAGTAAATTAAAAACCTAAAGTAAAATAAATAAACCTAAAATAGATAAACTAAACTAAATAAAAATACAAATAAAGCTAAATAAAAATGAAAAAATAAAATAAACTAAATAAACCTTAACCTACTAGTTTACTTATTTTTAAAAAAAAATAGAAAAATTAAAAAAAAAATCATAAAACCCTAACCTACCCAACTAGTAGCCACTACCAGGCCTACTAAACCCTGACCTAAACCCTACCCTACCCAGATCTACCCCAAAACCCTAAACCTCAAAATCTAGGCCCTGGGCCCTACCCTCCAAAGACCTAAATGAGCAAAATAAAGCCTGAAATACAACAATAAAATCTAAACCTAAATAGATAAAACAAAGAAACCTAAACTAAAACTAAACCTGACCTACTAAACTTAAATAAAATAAAGATAAAGTGAGTAAACTAATAAAAAAACCTATAAACTAAAAGATCTAAAATGAAAAGCCTAAAATAAAATAAACTAAGCGATAAAATAAAATAAACCTAAAATAAAACTAAATAAAAACTAAACCTAAAATAATAAAAGAAAAACCTAAAAAAAAAATAAACCTAACTAAACTAAACTAAAATAAAATAAAACATAAACCTAAACTGACCAAAAAGAAAATAAAATAAAATAACTAAAATAAACCTAAACCTAAACAAAATATAAACTTAAAAATAAACCTAAAATAAAACCTAAAACTATAGAAAATATAATAAAAAAACTAAAACTAAAAATAAAATAAACTTAAACCTATAAATAAAATAAAATTTAAATTAAATTAAAATAAATATAAACCTAAACTTAAAATAAACTACTCTAAAATAAATAAAAAATAAACATAAACAAAACAAAATAAATAAATAAAAAAACTAAATAAACCTTTCTTGGTTTGCTTATTAAACCTATCCTAAATTCTAAACCCTACCCTAAAACTAACACTGAGCCCTAAACCCAAACTAAACCAAATCTGAGCCTTAAAACAACCTGCATACCATAAAAACCCTTAACTTGACCTGAGTCCTAGCCAAAGCTAACCCAGAAACCTAAACCTCTAATGTAAAGCCTTACTAAAGACAAACCCTAAACCCAAAAACACTAAACCCTAAAACCTTAAACCCTAAATCCTAAAATCTAAATCCTAATCCCTAAAAATGTACAAACTTAAACCTAAAATAAATAAAACCTAAAAAATAAAATAAATAAATAAAACTAAGCCTAAATAAATAAAAAGAATAAAATAAAATAAAAACATAAACATAAAAATAAAACAAAATAAAGTAATAAAAATTAACTAAAATAAAACCAAGAGTAACTTAAACTGAAATAAAAAAAATAAAATAAACCTAAGATAAAAACCTAGTAAATAAAACTAAAATAAAATAAAATAAAATTAACTTAAAATAAACCTAAAATAAAATAAAAATAAATACAAAATATAAAAACATAAAATAAAAAAAAATTAAAAAAAAACCTTATAAACTAAAAACCTATACCTAAATAAAATAAAATAAACCTAAACTGAAAATAAAACATAAAAATAAATTGAAATAAACCTAAACCTAAACCTAAAAAAATAAAATAAAACCTCAACCTAAACCTAAAATAAAAAATAAACTGAACTTGGAAAATAAAAAATAAACACAACTAAAAAAAATAAAATAAAAAATCTAAAACTAAAATAAAACCAAACTAAATAAATAAACCTAAAATAAAATAAAACTAAAATAAAATAAAATAACATAATAAAAATAAAATAAATAAATAAACTAAATAAACTAAATAAACCTAAGCCTAGTTTACTTGGTTTAAAAAACTTAAACAAAATAAACAAAATAAACCTACTAAATGTGAACTAGGCACAGAGCCAAACCCTACTCTAGTATAAAGTAAAAAACCCAACCATAAACCCTACCCTAAAACTGTTCCAGGCCTGGACCCAGGCAAACCTGCAGCCTAAATCCTGGGCCTACCCTAAACCTACCACATCCTGGCCACATGTCAAACCCTGACCCCCAAATCATAAAGCAACACTAAATCCCACCTAAACCCTAAACCCTGACAAAACCAAATGAGCCATAAAAACCTACTCTAAGAAAACCTAAAACTAAACCATAATCCAAAACACAGAAGGCTGAGCCCTGGACCTAAATACCCTACACCACCTAAAACCAAAATAAAAATAAAATAAAATTAAAACTCAACTAAAAGATAAACTAAACCTAAAGACTTTAAATATAAGATAAGAGCCTACAAAAAATAAATAACCTAAAGATATATAAACTAAACTAAATTAAGATAAAAAAATAACCTAACAAAATAAATAAATAAATAAAATAAAAGATAAAAGTAACTAAATAAACCTGATTTGCTTAATTTTTTTTTTTAAAACTAAACCCTAAATCTTAAAAACCTGGCCCAGGCCCTAAACCACAGATCCTGAGCCATAAACCTAAACTAACTCAACCCTAAACCCAACCTGAACACTACTTCACCCTAAATCACAACCTTAAACCCAAAACCCAAAACCCTTAACCCTAAACAAACATGAGCCATGAGCCATAATCCTAAACCTGCTGACACCCTAAACCTGACATAAACCATGAGCCCAGGCCTAAACTCCCACTACTCCACTGGGCTCTACAAAACACCCTAAAATGATACCATGAGGCTGGATGCTGGGCACTGATTCCCTGGGCTAACTTTGGCTTCCCTAACCAAGAAAACCCTAAGATGCTAACCCTGGGCTCTGGGCCCTGGGCTTTAACCCTATAAACTTAACATAAGATAAATAAGATAAATACTAAAGATATAATAAATGGTATATATACCTAAGATAAACTAAATAAAGATAAAAGATAAACTAGTAATAATGACTACTGTGGGTTTTTTTTAAAAGATGCTAAACCCTAGATCCATAGCCCAAAACAGACTGACCTGGGCCCTGAGCCTAATAGACCATGACCAAGACCCAGACCCTACCTTACTAGGCCTGACTAAAACCTGGGCCCTGAGCTAAACCTACCATGGATCCTAGGCCCACTAGGCTTACCCTGAGCCATGTGCCCTAAGATGACCCTAAACTGATATTGACCTATCTTAAAAACTAGCCCAAACCAAAACATACCCTGAGCCCTAGGCCCTGAGCCTACCTAGGCTTTACCCAAAACCCTGGGCCTACTGAGCCTGGCCAATCCATAAAAACTGACCTGGGCTGACTAAATAACCCAACAAATAAAAAAAAACCTACCTAAATAAATACCTACTAAAACCTAAACCTGACCTAAACCTAAACTAGAAAATAAAAATAAAACTACCATATGAAATAACTAAAAAAAAATAGATAAACTAAATAAAATTAAAATAAACCTAAAAATTAAAAACCTAAATAGAATAAACACTAAATAAAAAATAAAAATAAAATAAATCTAAAATAAAAAACTAAATAAAAACTAATTAAGAACCTCAACCTAAAATAAATACCTAAACCTAAAATATAAATCTAAAAAAAAATAAAATAAAATAAATAAAAATAAAAGCAAAAAAATTAATAAAATTACCTAAACCCAAAATAAAAAAAAAAATAAACCTAAACTAAACTAAAATAATCTAAACTAATAAATTAAATCTTAACCTAAACCTAAACTAAAAATTAATACCTAAAAATAAATCTAAAATAAAAACCTAAAACCTAAACCTAAAAAAATAAAATAAAACCATAAAAATTAACTTAAAAATAAAAAATTAAAACCTAAACCTAAAAAATAAAATAAAAATTAAACTAAACTAAAAAATAAACCTAAACCTAATCCCAAACCTAAAAAATAAACTAAAATAAGAAAACTAAGCAAAAATAAATGAACTAAAAATAAATAAACTAAACAAAATAAAAATAAAAATAAACCTAAATAAAAATTAAATTAAAATAAAATAAAATAATTAAACAATAAACTAAATAAACAAAAACCTATCAATTTGCTTAATTAAAAAAAAACTCTCCTAAATCACGAGCCCTAAACTCTAAAACCCTACCTTTACTGAGCCCTAAACCCTAGGCCATAAGCCCTAAGCTTTAAACCCTAAACCATGAGCCCTAAACCTATAATAAACCCTATCCCCCAAACCCTAACCCCTACCCTAAACCTAAACCACAAAACTACTTAAATAAATCATATAAATTAATAAAACCTACCTAAATAATAATAAAATAAAAACATAAAGTACCTACCTAAATGTACCTAAACCTAATAAATTAAAATAAAATAAACTAAACAAAATAAAATAAAATAAACCTAAACTAAACTAAAGAAAATAAACTTAAAAATAAAACTTAAGATCACTCTAAGATAAAAAAATAAAGGTAAAAAATATTTAAATAAAACTAAATAAAAAATTAAACCTAAAATAACAAATGAAACCTAATAAATAAAAAAAATAAACCTAAAACCCTAACCAAAATAACTTAAACCTAAAATAAACAAAAAAACCTAAACTAAACTAAAATGAACTTAACTAAAATAAATAAAACCTAAATCTAAACCTAAAATAAACTAAACCTAATAAACTAAATAAAATAAAATAATAAATAAATAAACCTAAACTAAAAAGAAAACCTATAAATAAACCTAAAAAATAAGAAAAAAAAAAAAAAAATAATGCATTAACTAAAAAATAAAAAATAAAACTTTCACTAAAAAAATAAAATAATACTAAACTAAAATAAACATAAATTTAATCTCAACCTAATAAACTAAAATAAAATACATAAACCAAATAATTAAACTTATTAAATAAACTATCTAATAAAGATAAAAGTAAACAAAAATAAATAAAATTAAAATAAACTAAAATAAATGAAAAATAAACTAAATAAACATAAAAATAACTAATGGAAACTACATAAACCACTACCTAAAACCATATAACCCTAAAAACCTAGACCTCTGATCCTAAAATACACTACCTTAACTCCCTAAAAAACCTAATAACTAAAATAAAACTAAGCTGAGCTAAATAAACTAAAAAATAAAACTAATAAAACTAAACCTAAATAAAAATAAAATAAAACCTAAACTAAACCTATGCTAAATGTACTAAAGCTAAAATAAAATAAAATAAACTAAAATTAACCAAAAATTAAATAAATAAAACCTAAATTAAACTAAAAAGAAAATAAATCTAAAATAAAACCTTAACAAAATCAGCGACATTAAAATAAAATAAAATAAAGTACTAAATAAAATAAAACTAAATAAAACTAAACCTAAAAATGGACCTATAAATAAAACTTAAAAAAAAACCTAAACTAACTAAAAGAAAACTAAAATCTAAACTAAATAAAATAAAATAAACTAAAATAAACTAAACTGGACTAAAATTAAACCTATAAAAATAAGCCTAAACCAAACCTAAAAATAAAATAATCTAAACCTAAATAAACTTTACCCTAAACTTAATAATAAAAAATAAAACCTAAAACTAAAAATAAATTAAAAATAAACCTAAATTAAAAATAAACCTAAAACTAAACTAAACTAAAAAAAAAAAATAAAAAAATCTAAACTAAAATAAATAAACATAAAATAAATAATCAAATCTAAATAAAATTAAAAATAAACTATAAAAATATAAAATTAATATGTTAAACCTCTTGGTTTTAATGTAAAAAAAACTCTCACCCTAAATCCTATGTAAATCCACACCCTGACCCTCCTAAATCTCCTTAAACCCTAAACTGTCATACCCTACCTTAAATCCCTAAACTACCACTAAACCCTAAACTAAATCTAACTGGACCATCTGACCCTGACCACAAGCCCCACAATAAAACTATTTATTAATTATAATAAATGATTAACTAATAAATAATAATAAAACTAACTAAACTCACAAAACTAAATAAATAATAATAAAAGAAATAAAAATAACTAATAATAAAATAATAATAATGAATACTAATTAAACTAACTAAAACCTTAAAATCCTAATAATAATAATAATAATAATAATAATAATAATAAAACTAATAAATAATAAAATTAATAATTAACTAATAACTAATAATAAAAGATAACCAAAACTCACAAAACTAACTAAATAAATAATAATAAAACTAATAATAAACCTAAAAATTAAAATTAATAAAATAATAGTAATAATAATAATAATAATAATAATAATAAATAAATAAATAAAACTAACTAATAATAATAATAATAATAATAATAATAATAATTATTGTAATAATAAACTAATAAATAATAAAACTAAACCATAAACTAATAAAACCAAACCAATAAAACCAAGAATAACTAAACTAAAATATTAACTAGTAAACAAAAAAAGCCTAAAACCCCAAACTAATAAACTAAACTAAAATTAATTCCCAAAAAACTAATGAAAACCAAACCAAACTAATAATAACTAATAAATTAAGAACTAATAAAACCCAAAACTAAAAATAAACCCTAAACTAATAATTAAGTAATATCTAAACTAAAAACTTAACTAAAACTAATAAACCCCACCAAAACTAAAACTAAATAAAAACCAAAAACTAAAACTAAACTAAAAAACACTAAACCACAATAACCCCAATAAACCCAAAAACACTAAAACCCAAAACAAATAAACCCAAAATAGAAACAAATAATTAAAGCAATAATAATAATAATAAAATATTAATAAAACCCTAAATAAACTAATAACTAACAAATAAACATAATAAAATAAGAATTAATAATAATAACTAAACTAAACTAATTAAACCCTAAACCTTAAAATAAAATAAAGTAAAAAATAAAAATAAACTAAGATAATATAAATAAAAACCTAATTTAAACTAAAAAATAAAATAAACATAAGAATAAAAAACCTAAATAAAATAAAAACTAAAAAAAACAAATAAAAAAAACGTAAAATAAAAATAAAATAAAAACCTAAACATAAAAATAAACCTAAAAATAAAACTTAAAAATAAATAAAAAATAAATCCTAAACCCTAAACTAAAAAAAGCTAAATTGAAAATAAATAAATAAATAAACCTAAACCTAAATTAAAATAAATAAACCAAAAGCTAGACCAAAATAAACTAAACTAAATAAAATAAAATAAACTAAAAATAAACCTAAACCTAAACTTAAAAATAAAACCTTAAAATTAACCTAAAATAAAAACCTAAAACCTAAACCTAAAAAGAAAATAAAAACCTTAACCTAAACCTAAATAAAATATAAAACCTAAACCTTAAAATCAAATAAAATAGAACTACACTAAAAATAAATACAGAAACATACCTAAAAAATAAACTATAATAAATAACCTAGACTAGAATAAATAAACCTAGAATAAATAAACTAAACTAATTTAAAAGAAAAAAATAAACCTAAAAAAATAAAAAAATAAACTAAATATACTAAATAATCATAAACCTGCCGTTTTACTTAATTTTTAAAAAAAAAACCTGAAACACCAAATCCTAAACTCTAAGCCCTAAACCCTAAACCCTAAACCTACAACCCTAAGTGGAACAATAGTAAGCTTGCTGATTTTATCCCTTTTACTTTCGGAATATGGTTACTACTATTCCTATCACTCCTCAAAATCAAGATCAGATTCTCTTTAAGCTCTCTCATAATGGTGATTTTAACCTCAAAAATGTGTGGCTCCATATTAAAGATACTCATGATTCCTCTTATGTATTCTCCAAACTTTGGAATAACAATATCCCTATTTCTTATTATGTTCTTACTTGGCATATTCTGAAAAATTTTATCCCTGTTGACCCTTTGTGGGGTAAAGGGTTCCACTTACCCTCTAAATGTCAATGTTGTTTTCATATTGAGAATATTAATCATGTTTTTGTTAATGGGGTCATTACTTCTAAACTTTGGATTTGATTTGATGATCTTTTTAACACTGTCAATTTCAATGGCTCTCTTACTTTATATCAACTTCTTGAAATCTATTTTGATAATACTACTAAAGGTCACATAAAAGTTATCATTGCTATCACTCTTATCTGGTTCATATGGATGGACCGTAATGATGCAAAACAGTGGGATCCCTATGAACCATGTGAGGATTATTGCTAGAACTAAAAATAAAATTTGTGACTTGTTTAAAGCCAATCTCATTCATTACAGATAATTCAAAGGCTATAAATTTGTGGCCAATAAACTAGGCATTAACTTGTCGGATCAACCTTATTGTCGAAATGACAAGATTGTCTATTGGAAAAAACCTTTTGATCATATTATTAAAATCAATACTGATGGCTCTATCTCTCATAATGGCTCTGGTTGTGGTGGCATTTTCAGGAACTCTAAGGGTATAGTCCTATGTGCTTTTGCTTATCCCCTTATTTCCTGCACTGTCCCTTTTTCTGAGCTTATGGCAGTCTTCAAAGCTCTTGAGATTTGCCTCCAAAATGGCTGGCTCAATATTTGGATTGAGGTGGATGCTGTTCTGCTGATTGATCTTTTGACTTCCACTAAGATGAGAATCACTGAATTGTTCTACCTCCTCAAGAAAACCAGAGCTCTTCTTTCCCAACTGAATTTTAACATCACTCATGTTTGGCGTGAAGGAAATGCTTGTGCTGACTACCTTGCCAATCTAGGTGCTAGATCCAATGGTATCATCTTCTTTGATCAACAAACCTTACCTAAACACTTGCATGGGCTGGTTAACTTGGACAATTCTGGGTTTCCTTATCTCAGAACTTAATCTAAATTTTTGATGTTTACTGTCCATTCATCTTATATTTGTATGCTTCTTTATTTTTTGTCTTTCTGTTCCTTTTTTTGCCTTTTGTGGATGCTTCACATGGATATTACTTGGTGTCTGGATCTTTGTGTCATGCTTTACTATTTTAATAGCTCCTCCTTCATTTGGAGGCTCACTGCTTTTGGCATTTACATTGATAAAAGCTTTGTTGAGCTATGTGATATCGGATAATCGACATAGGAATTATGTTGAGCTATGTGTCAGCTGCTATTGGTTTTATAACACCAATCCTACTTGGGTTTTTTATACCAATGCTGGCTGCATTCTTAATCCTAGGGGTCTTAATCATTGCTGGATGGAGATATTTATTTTGATGGGTTTAGCTACTCCCATTAATTTCTACAATCTATTGTTTCTCAAAGATATTACTGCTTGGAGCATCTTAGTTATCTATGTTGTTTCTATGCATTGTATTATTGTCCACTATGCTGGTTGCAATATTTATTTTGATGATTTACTATTAGGTTGTTGGATTTTATCTGATAATGACTACTGGATGGCTTTTGACATGCTGCTTGTCTCCCCTATTAGATCTTGGGCTGCTGTTGATATTCTTCTTAACTCTAGATTGGAGCTGACATTTCTCTTTTATTACTGGGAGTTATCTTTACTTTATTTTTTTACATTAAGAGGCTTTTTGGCCTTTTTGCTGATATATATCTTCTTGGTGTTGTCTTTACTGGAATCTGGATCCCATTCAACATGCTCTCTTTGGAATCCTTTTTTTAATTTTGCAGGATCCCTTTGGTGGGATCTTATTGTGGGGGGCTTTCTTCTTTTCTTCCACCTGCTATGGCTATTTTTTGTAGGTTTTCTTACAGGCTGCTGCTGACCTCCTTACCCCTTATGGCAGACTTATTATTGTGCAGAACTTTGATATTACTTCTTGGTTATCTTTATATGCTTCTTTTACTTTGCTTGGGTGGAATCTCTGGCATTCTGTTGTTTCTTTCTGCATTATTTATTTTTTTATCCTGGATGGAGTTTCTTTAGATTGTTTCTGACTGTTTTACCCAGGAGATCCTTTTTGTGCAAAATGTTTATGAGATTAGGGCTTTGGTCAAGCTCTTTTACTGCTCTTGTTTGAAGATTAATTATTTCTTGTTGGCTGTCTTCTCCTACTCCCTGTAGGAATGGATTTTCTTGTTGGCCTCTCTTTTTGGTTTTTACTATGTTTACCCTCTTTTCTTTGTTTTTCTTTCTGCTCTTGTTGCTAATATTTGGGATGTTGTTGGTCTTCCTTGCAATTGTTTTCACTCTTTATGCTATGATGGGAACATGCAAATCTTGAAGATCATTCTTCTGTTCTGCTTGAATTTAATCAATGGTTTATCTTATATGCATAATTGGGTTATTGTAACCTCTTATTCTTGTCATTATCCTTGGCAAAATTGGCTTGACTAAGTCTTGAACTATTTGCTCGAATGTTTCTTCTTGGATTGGCTTGTGGTGGGGAGCATTCATTACCTATCCCTCCCTATCTACCTTCTCCTCATTCCTACTATTTTACATGCTTGTAGGCGGTAGTTGGGGTTTTCTTTCTTTCTTGCTACTTGCAGCTTAATTATTTTAACCCAAAGTAGGACTGCTATTGAGCACCAATTGGTTGCAACTTTCCTTATTATTGTTATTTTGCTGTTTGTGATATCCCATGTCTACTCTAATATCTCTTTGCAGGAATGGAATTGTGTTATTCTTTTCAATGCTAGTCATTGGCTTTTTGGGTCCTCTTTACATATTGTTGTCTTTGTGATTTATGGTTGTTTTTTGATTCACGATTTCGCTTGTTTGTACTTATCATGGGCTATTTTGATCACACACATGTTGTTGATGTTTTCATCACAGTTCATTTCCCATAGTCAAATTTCTTCTTTTTTATTATGTGATCCATTTTATGTTCTGTCAACTCTTAATGGCTTATCCTATGGTCAACTTGTTGATAACTTCTTTCTTAGTTGTTGGTCGATATGGCCCCTTGAGGCTACTATCAATCTTGTTATTGCTTTTCTTGTTTTCCATGCTCAGTAGGTTTGGAGTTACTCAATGGATTATCATTGCATTTCTTTGAGGTTGTGGGTATTTTTACTACTCGTGAATTACTTTGAACATTCTCTATTTTATATCTTTTTATTAAAATTTGCTTTTCCTAATGGGTGTAATAAACGTAATAATGTCCCATTGTTGATTTTTTGGAATTACGAGTTCCTTGCCCGACAAGTTTTCTTTGTTTTTCTTTTTCTTTCTTTGCTAACATCAGGATGTTGTTGGTCTTCCTTTTATTGTTTTCCTCTCTATGCTATGATGGGAACATGCAAATCTTGAAGATCATTTTTTTATTCTGCTTGAAATTAATCAATGGTTTATCTTATATGCATAATTGGGTTATTGGCCAACCTATTGGTTATTATTGTCATTATCCTTGGCATAATTGGATTAAGGTAACTCGACATCACTCTTGATCGATTGCTAAATGTCACTTCTTGGATTGGCTTGTGGTGAGCTGTTCATTATCTATCCCTCCCTATCTTTATATATGCTTTTGGGTGGACTCTTGGCGGCTTGTTGGTATTGCCTTGTTTGTTGTTTGGCGGATTAATACTCTTCATCTTTGTCTCACGGGTTTTGTTTTATTTTGTTCAAGTATCTATTAAAGTTCTGATTGCTTGGTGGACTTTACTTTGAACCCCCTTATTGGTTTATTTTATGCATATCATTGGAATTCATTGGTCTACCTTATCTGCTGCTATTTTCTCCATCTTCTTTTAGTCAAACTTGTATCTATTGCATTGTTTATACTGGATGGATGGCATTATGGCAAGCTAGCTGGTTTTTGTTGTTTTGGTTGTTTCTTGTCTTGGAGATTTATTATCTTGGTTTATCAGGACACCTATGTTGGCTCCATCTTTGTTGGTTGTAGGACTTCAGGGTCCTATGTTCAACAAGCTATTTCATTATTCTGATGGTGATGGTTTTTGGTGATTTCTAGTTGTGCCTTCAGATAACTATTTTTATGCTATCTATTTGGTTATTAACTATTGCCATGTCTACTCGATTGAGAGGTTTTATGGCCAACTTGCTATCCCTTCTGTCTTGGATGTTCTTTGTCTTCTACGCCTTGGCAGTTTTTTGCCTTGGTTATCCCTTGTCTTACTTTTACGGATTCTAATGTTGATACTCATTTCAATCCATTTGTTGATTTTTCTTCTGGTGGGTTCCAATGTTGCATTAGTTGTTTTACTATTGGGGTTGGCTTTCTGAATGCCCGTACTATTTATGTTTGGGCTGTTGTTCATCTCCTGATTGTTGTGATCTACATTACTGTTGTCTCTATTCCCATCTCGGATCGGTTAGGTTTGTGCAGTCGTATGCGATGTCTATTCTGAAAGAGTGGTATTATGGATAGTTGTTGCCTTTTGCTGTCTTGTTCTCTTGGTTGTTTGTTGATCTGGATTATCTGAATTTTGGTCCTAAATTCTACTATTGGAGCTGTAGCTCTAACTGTCTTTACTTGTTTTTTGGTTGGTTGCGGTCCATTTCTTATGTTGCTATCTTTCCTTCCTTTACAATTGCTTTTTCCAATTCGATATGGATATTAAAAGGGGTTTATTTCACCCGAAAGATTCATTTATATATCATCTGATTGGGATGGTGTTAATCATAGGCTCATTGACTTGATTAGCAGGATTTCAGCAAGTTGTCTCCTCTGTAATTTTCTTGTGGAGGGATTATATACTGGTTTGCTTTCTTTCTTGGATATGCCTTTTCATGAGGTTCTGGCTAAGATGGCTCATTCTCTTATGTTTATGTATTCTCATGTCAGGATGACTATATTGATGATACTTTTCTTGAATGGGACACCTTATCATTTAGCTCTTTGCAATTTCCTCTCTATATTAGATATGATTTTGTTTAGGTTTGCAGGTAATAAAGCTCATAAGACTATCAAGGTGTTATCTCTCCTCCAGTTTGTTGGCTATGATGGTTGTGATGATCTCACTCCCTTTTGGTTTGGTAGTAGCTCTTGTGATGTAACCCTTCTGCTGATGTTTGGATGCTTATATTTGCATCTGCCCCAACTTGGTGTGACTAAGCCTGAGCCTTCTCTATCACAATTCCTTACTATCATTCTCAGATTATATTATTTTCATTTATCTTTTTGCTTGTATTACCTTAACTGTTCTAATCTCTCTCTCATTATAATTTTGCGGTGATTCTCTCTTCTTCTCTTGCAGGTTTGCTCCATATTATCATGCATTCTCACATCCTCCAGAGCATTGGCCTTAATCTTCCTTTAGCTTATTATGTTAATCATCTTGTATCTTTTGATTGCTTTAATGTCTTCTTTTACTTTTGGATGTACTTAGATAGGGGATTTACTCCTTAGGCTAATCCTTAGGCTGATTGTAGCTCCCTGAGCAGTAGTTTTGGAGTTTATCCCCTTTAAGGACCTTCCAACCCTCTTTTTTTGGCAATAAAATACCCCTACATGGGGTTTCCCTAAAAAAAACCCTAAATCCTAAACCCTAAAAAACCTAAACCCTAAACCCTAAAAAACCTAAACCCTAAACCCTAAACCCTAACCATAAACCCTAAAACCTAAAAGCATAAACCCAAAACACTAAACCACCTTAAACCTAATCTCTAAACCCCCTAAACCCTAAACCCTAAACCCCTAACCCTAAACCTAAACTTAAAGTAACTAAATAAATAAAATATAAACCTAAACCCTAAAACCCAATAAACTTAAACCTAAACCCTAAGAATGGGCGAACTTGGCCAGGATCATCCATCAACCAAGCTTAATCTAGATCCTGGAGGCAAAGGCGGGTGGTATATAAGAGGTGGGGGATGAGGTGTTAGTGGATATGGATGTGGTGGTCGAGCAGTGATTATGGAGGCGAGAAGCAATTACAATGGTGGTGGTGAAGGGAGAGATCATGGATATGATGGTCGATCCTGGTACTCGAGAGGTTGTGGGGGTTTTGATGGGAACTGGAGAAATTGAAGAACGGCCGATCTGATCTTCTACTTATGGAATTGTGTCTTTATAGTAGACGGTTCTAGTTATCTAGGGTTTTTTATTTTCTCTATGCATGCTCATTTTTTATCTATGTCATCGCTTATGTCTTACAAAACTTGGTGTGTAACTTGGTTGATGAAATCAGAAAGAATAAATGTTGAATCTGAATTTTTTCTCTATTAATAAGAAAACCAAAAGCCCTAAACTCTAAACTAAAATGTGAACCCCAAACTAAAAAAAAACCTAAACCTAAAGTTAAAGTAAAATAAACCTAAATCTACACTAAAATAAATAAAACCTAAACCTAAACCTAACATGAACTAAACCTAAACCTAAACCTAATTCTAAACTAAATAAAATAAAATAAACTAAAATTAAACTTAAACCAAAACTAAATAATAAAACCTAAAAACAAACCTAAAATAAAAACCTAAAGCCTAAACCTAAATAAATAAAATAAAAACCTAAACTTAAACCTAAAAATAAAAAAATAAACCTTAAAATTAAAATAAAATAAAACTAAACTAAAAAAATAAACATAAACCTAAACCTAAAAGAATAAACTAAAATAAAAACATAAACTAAAATAAATAAACCTAAAATAAATAAACTAAACTAAATAAAAAATAAATTAAAATAGTAAACCTAAACTGTCGGTTTGCTTAATTAAAAAAAATCCTACTAAACCTAAGCCAACCTAAACCCTCTCTAAACCTTAAAAACCCTAAACCCTAAAACCTGGCAGTAAACCCTAAACCCTAAATCTTCCTAAACCTCCTAAACCAAACCTAAACCAAAACTAAACCCAAACCCTAAACCTAAGCCTAATGTAACTAAATAAATTAAAACCAAACCTAAACCTAAACATATACCTTTAGAATGGGCATAACCATGATGGTAGGAACATCACTCAACCAAGCTCAGTCTAGATTTGATGGTGGAGGCTAAGGTGAAGCGGTGGTTATCATAGTGGTGGTGGGGGATCTGGAGGTACTCGTTGATATGGAAGTATTGGTCGGAGCAGTGGTTATGGAGGTAGGAGGAGTGATAAAGGTTAAAACTGTGGTGGTGGCGTAGGGAGAGATCAGGGATATGATGGTCGATCTCACTAGCGAGAGGCGGGGTGGTTCTGGGAGAAAGCAAGAACGATCCATCAACTACTTATGGAATTGGGTCTTTACACTAGAGAGAGTTATAGTTATCTAGGGCTTTTATTTGCTCTATATGTGTTCATTTTTTATCTATTTCTTTGCTTATTTCTTAGAGAACTTGGTTTGTTACTTGTTTGATGAAATCGAATAGAAGAAATATTTAATCAAAATTTGTTTTCTGTTAAAAAATTACCAAAACCCCAAACCCTAAACTAAAACCTGAACCCTGGGCCTAAAACCTAAACCCTAAACCCAAAACCAAAAACCCTCATCGAACACAAAACCCTAAAACTTAAAAAGCTAAAAACCTAAACCTAAACTAAATAAAACTCAAAATTAAAATACATAAAAAACCTAAACCAAAATAAAATAAAAAAGTAAAATAAAATAAAAACCTAAACTAAAACCAAAACCTAACCTAAACCTAAACCTAAACCTAAAAAAATAAAATTTAAACTAAAATAAAATAAATAAAAACCTAAACTAAACTAAAAAATACAAAACCTAAATAAAAAAACTAAACCTAAAATAAAAAGAAAATAAAACTAAAATTAAATAAAATAAAAACTAAATAAAAACCAATAAAAACTAAACATAAAAATAAAATGTAAAAATAAATAAAAAAACTTAAACCCTTAAAAAAAGACATAAACTTATATTAAAAAATAAAATAAACCAAAACCCAAACTAAAATAAACTAAACTAAAATAAATGAAACCTAAACCTAATCCAAAAATAAATTAAATCACCTAAAAACCTTAAATAAAATAAAATAAACTAAAAAATAAACCTAAACTTAAACTAAAAAAAAAAAATCTAAAATATTCCAAAATAAAAACCTAAAACCTAAAACAAAAAAAATAAAATAAAAACCTATACCAAAAAATAAAAAATAAAACCTAAACCTAAAAAATAAAATTAAAATAAAACTAAACTAAAAAATAAACTTAAACCTATACCTAAACCTAAAAAATAAACTAAAATAAAAAACCTAAACTAAAATAAATAAACCAAACTAAACCTGAACCCTAAACCTAAAACATAAACCATAAACCCTAAATCCTAAACTTACAACACCAAACCCTAAACCCTAAACACTAAACTCTAAACCCTAAACCTAAAACCCTCAACCCTAAACCCTAAACCCTAAACTCTAAACACTAAACCATAAACCCTAAAAATGATAAACCCTAAATCCTAGATACTAAACACTAAACACTAAACCCTAAACAATAACTATAAACCTAAACAAAACCCTAAAACTAAATACTAAACCCTAAACTCCCAAACCTTAACCCTAACCCTAAAATCTAAAATTGAACATAAAATAAAATAAAATAAACACAACTAAAAAATAAACCTAAACCAAAATAAACTAAAATATATAAACCTAAAATAAAACTTAATAAAAAAATAAAAAAATAAAGATAAATAGTAAATAAATGACCTAAACCTAAGTTTGCTTAATTTAAAATGCTAAACCCTAAATCCTATCCATACCATAAACTAACTAACCCAAACCCTACCATGACCATAAACATAAAGAAACCCAAAACCCTAAACCTAATACTAAAACCTGACCTAAACTCCTAAACCTAAACCCTAAACCATAAATCATAAAGCCCTAAAACCTAACCATAAACCTAAACAAACCCATAAACCTGATATTAAACCTACCTTAAAACTACCCTCCAAAACCAAAAAACCATAAACTAAAAAACCCTAAACCTAAACCCTAAACTCTACAACCTACTAAAACCTAAACCTTAATCCATAAACCCTAAAGCTTAAAACCTAAACCTAAACTAAATAAACCTAACAAAATAAAAAATAAAAAACCTAAACCTAAATACAATAAAAACCTAAACTAAAACCTAAACCTAAACCTAAACCTAAACTAGAAAAAAAATTAAAAAATATAAACTAAACTATAATGAAATTACTAAAAACCAAAACTAAACTAAAAATTAAAATAAACCTAAAAATTAAAATATAATAAACACTAAATAAAAATAAAAATAAAATAAATCTAAAATAAAAACTAAATAAAAACTAATTAAGAACCTCAACCTAAAATAAAAATCTAAACCTAAAATATAAACCAAAAAATAAAATGTAAAAATAAATAAAAAATAAAAGCAAAACCTTAAATTAATAAAATTAACTAAACCCAAAATAAAAAAATAAAATAAACCTAAAACTAAACTAAAATAATCTAAACTAAAATAAATTAAATCTTAACCTAAACCTAAAATTAATACCTAAAATAAATCAAAATAAAAAACCTAAAACCTACCTAAAAAAAATAAAATAAAACCATAAAAATTAACCTAATAAAAATAAAACCTAAACCTAAAAAATAAAATAAAATTAAACTAAACTAAAAATAAACCTAAAGCTAATCCCAAACCTAAAATAAACTAAAATAGAAAATTGAAAAATAAATGAACTAAAATAAATAAACTAAACAAAATAAAAATAAAAATAAACCTAAATAAAAATTAAAATAAAATAAAATAAAATAATTAAAAAATAAACTAAATAAACAAAAAACCTATAAATTTGCTTAATTAACAAAAAAACTCTGACCCTAAATCCTCAAAACCTAAACTCTAAACCCTAAAACTTAAACACTAAACCCTAAACCATAAAACCATAAACTTTAAACCCTAAACCATAAAACCATAAACTTTAAACCCTAAACCATAAACCCTAAACCTACAACCATAAACTTTAAACCCTAAATCTTAAACCCCAAACCCTAAACCCTAAACCCAAAACCCTAAACCCTAAAACCCTAAAAACCTAACCTAAACTAAATAAATCATAAAGATAAAATTAATAAAAAACCTAAACCTAAAATAAAATAAAAGAAAATAAAACATAAACTAAACTCGTAAACCTAAACCTAAAATAAATTATAAAAAATAAAATAAACAAAAATAAAATAAAATAAACCTAAACTAAACTAAAGAAAATAAAAAAAATAAAAAACCTTAATAAAATCAAACTAAACGTAAAAAATAAAAATAAAATAAAAAAATTTAAATAAAACTAAATAAAAATATAAACCTAAAAATAAACCAGAAACTAAAATAAATAAAAATAAAACCTAAACCCTAAACTAAAAATTAACCTAAACCAAAAAAAACCTAAACCTAAACTAAATGAACTAAACTAAAATAAATAAACCAAAATCTAAACCTAAAATAAACTAAACCTAAACCCTAAACTAAATAAAATAAAATAAGCTAAAAATAAACCTAAACCTAAACTAAAAAAAGAAAACCTAAAAATAAACCTAAAATAAAAAGCTAAAACCTAAACCTAAAAAAAAAAGAAATAATACATTAACCTAAAAATAAAAAATAAACTTTCACCTAAAAAACAAAATAAAATTAATACTAAACTAAAAATAAACATAAACCTAATCTCAAACCTAACAAATAAACTAAAATAAAATACATAAACTAAAATAATTGAACTTAAATTAAATAAACTATACTAATAAAAATAAAAGTAAACCAAAATAAATAAAATTAAAATAAACTAAAATAAATGAAAAATAAACTAAATAAACATAAAAATAAAACTAAACTAATAAGAAAAACCCTAAACAATAAACCCTAAACCCTAAAACCCGAAACCCTAAACCCTACCACAAACCTAAACATAAACCAAAATAAAATAAAAAATAAAATAAAAATGAAATAAAAACCTAAACCTAAAAAGGAGACCTATAAATAAAACTTAAAAAAAAACTTAAACCCTAAACTAAAAAAAAAAACTAAACCTAAAATAAACAAAACCTAAATCCTAAATTAAATAAAATAATATAAGCTAAAAATAAACTTAAACCTAGACTAAAAAATTAAACCTATAAATATACCTAAAACTAAACCTAAAAAATAAAATAAAACCTAAACCTAAATAAAAACCTAAAAAAAATAAAATAAAACCTAAAACTAAAAAATAAATTAAAAATAAACCTAAATTAAAAAATAAACCTAAAACTAAACCAAAACCTAAAAAATAAACTAAAATAAAAATCCTAAATTAAAATAAATAAACATAAAATAAATAATCAAAACTAAATAAAATTAAAAAATTAACCTAAATAAATATATAAAATAAACTAAATAAACTAAGTTAACTTAAACCTACTGGTTTACTTAATGTAAAAAAAACCCTCAACCCTAAACCCTAAACTATAAATCCTAAACCCTAAACCCTAAACCCTAAATCCTAAAACTAACCTTAAACCCTAAACCTAATACCTAAAACCCTAAACCTTAAATCCTAAATAAAACCTAAACCCTAAACCCTGAAGCTAAACCCTAAACCTAAATCTAACCCTAGACCCTAAGCTAACCCTAAACACTAAACCCAAACCTAATAAAATAAAATTAAACTATTAATTATAATAAAACTAATAATTAACTAATAAATAATAATAAAACCTAACTACAACTCACAAAACTAACTAAATAAATAATAATAAAACTAATAATAAACCTAAAAACTAAAACTAATAAAAATCCTAAACCATAAAACCTTAAACCATAAACCCTAAACCTTAAACTTAAAATACTGAACCAACAACCCTAAACTCTAAACCCTAGACTAACCTTAAATCCTAAACCTTAAACCCTAAACCCTAAAAAGCTAAAAACCTAAATCTAAACCAAATAAATCATTAAAAAAATAAATAAATAAACTTAAATCAAAATAAAGAAAAATAAAAAGATAAATTAAAACCTAAACCTAAAAAATAAAATAAAATATAAAGTAAAAAACTTAGAGTAAAACAAAGAAATAAAAAGCTAAACTAAACAAAAAATTAAAAAAACCTAAATAAAATAAAAACTAAACCTAAAATAAACATAAAATAAAATAAAATAAGAACTTAATAAAAACCTCAACCTAAAAAAATAAACCAAAAAATTGAATCTAAAAATAAATAAAAATTAAAGCTAAATGCTAAACTAAAAAAAATCCTAAACCTAAAATAAAAATAAAATAAACCTAAACCTCAAAAAAAAGCTAAATTAAAATAAATAAAACCTAAACCTAAATCTAAAATAAATTAAACCTAAACCTAAACTAAATAATATAAAATAAACTAAAAATAAACTTAAACCTAAATAAAAAAGTAAAACCTAAATATAACCTAAAACCTAAACATAAGAAATAAAATAAAAACCTAAACCTAAACTTAAAAATAAAAATTAAAACCTAAACCTAAATAAAAATAAAATAAAATAAACTAAAATAAAGCTAAACTTAAACCTAAACCTATAAAATAAACTAAAATAAAAAGCATAAATTAAAATAAATAAACCTAAAGAAAGTAAACTAAACTAAATAAAAATAAAAATAAACCAAAATAAAAATTAAAAATAAAGTAAATTAAAATATATAAAAATTTACTTAATAAACTAGATAAACCTAAACCTACTAGTTTACATAATTAAAAAAATAAAATGAATTAAAAAATAGAAAAAAATAAAAAAACCTAACTGTAAACCCAATACCCTAACCCCCAAAATCCTAAACCATAAACCTTAAACACTAATCCCAAACCCTAAACCCTGAACCTTAAACCCTAAACCCTAAAACCTACAACCCTAAACCTTAAATCCTAGACCCCAAACCCTAAACCCTAAATCCAATCCATAAACCCTAAACCCTAAACCCTAAACCCTAAAAACCTAAAAACCTAAAAACCTATACCTAAATTAAATAAAACCTAAAAATAAAATAAATACCATAACTTAAACCTAAATAAAATAAAATCAAAATTTCATTTAAAGAGCCCTAGGCTTAGAGCTGAGCCTGGGCTGAGGCTGAGCCTTGAGAAGGCCACTGAGCCACTGAGCCTGGGCCAGGAGGCTAAGAATCCTGAGCCCTAGCCATACTGAGCCATAGCCTAGCCTGAAGCTTGGGGCCCTGGAGCCACGCGCGGCCATGGCCCCAGGGGCTAGGCCTGGCGGGTGAAGCCACAGGCCACACTAAACCCTAACCATAAACCCTAATCCTTAAAACTTAAAAATATTAAACCCTAAACCCTAACTCCTAAACCTTAGACTAACCCTAAACCCTAAGCTAACCATAAACCCTAAACATTAAACCCTAAACACTAAACTCAAAAACCCTAAACCCTAAATTATTAAACCCTAAACCCTAAAAAACTAAACCTGAACTAAATAAAACTTAAAAATAAAATAAATAAATAAACCTAAACCTAAATAAATAAAAAAATAAAAAAATAAAAACCTAAACTAAAACGTTAACGTAAACCTAAAAATAAAATAAAATTATATAATAAAAATAAACTAAATTAAAATAAATAAAAACCTAAACTAAACTTAAAAATAAAATAAACCTAAGAATAAAATATCTAAATAAAATAAAAACAAAATGTAAGATAAAATATTAACCCAAAATAAAATAAAATAAAAACTAAATAAAACCCTAAACCTAAAAAATAAACCAAAAAATAGAACCTTAAAATAAATGTAAAATAAAACCTAAACCCTAAACTAAAATAAAATCTAAACCTAAATAAAAATAAAATAAACCTAAAACCTAAACTAAAATAAATAAAACATAAAGCTAAAGCTAAAATAAACTAAACCTTAACCTAAACCTAAACTAAATAAAATAAAATAAACTTATAATAAACCTAAACATAAACTCAAAATAAAACCATAAAATAAACTTAAAAAAACCTAAAACCTAAACCTAAAAAAATAAGATAAAAACCTAAACCTAAACCTAAAAAAAACATAAACCTAAAAAAATAAAAATAAAACTATACTAAGAAATAAACCTAAATCTAAACCAAAATCTAAAAAAAAAAAATAAAGCCTAAACTAAAATAAATAAACCCATAATAAATAAACTAAACTAAATAAAAA
Source organism: Cymbidium sinense (assembly GCA_021442155.1). NCBI lineage: Eukaryota > Viridiplantae > Streptophyta > Magnoliopsida > Asparagales > Orchidaceae > Cymbidium > Cymbidium sinense. Next base: position 95,947,206 of record CM038214.1, on the reverse strand, counting down.
TAAAAATAAAAAATAAAATAAACTAAAACTAATAAATAAAACTAACTAAACTAAATAAACCTAAACCTATGAGTTTACTTAATGAAAAAAATAAAAAATAAAAAAAACTGTAACCCTAAACCTTAAACCCTTAAACTAACCCGACACCCTAAATCTATAAACCAAAACCCTAAATTGTAAAATCCTAAACCCTAAAACCCTAAACCTAAACCCTAAACCCTAAAACCCTAAACCCTAAACCCTAAACCTAAACCCTAAACCCTAAACCTAAACCTAAACCATAAACCCTAAACCTTAAAAACCTAAAAACCTAAACCTAAACTAAATAAAACCTAAAAATAAATAAATAACAAAACTTAAACCAAAATAAAATAATAAAAAATAGTAATAATAACCTCCACTAAAACCTAAACCTAAACCTAAACCTAAACCTAAACTAAACACTAAACCCTAAAATCCAAAATACTAAACCCCAAACCCTTAACCCTTAACCCTAAACCCTAAAACCTACAACCCTACAACTTAAACCCTAAACCCCAAACCCTAAACCCTAAACCCTAAACCTAAACACTAAACCCTAAACCCTAAAACCTAAAATCTAAACCTAAACTAAATAAAACCTAAAAATAAAATAAATAAAAAAACCTAATCCTAAATAAAAAAATTAAAATTAAATAGAAACATAAACTAAAACTTAAACCTAAACCTAAATCTGAACCTAAATCTAAAAGTAAAATAAACCTAAAATGTAAAAACCTAAATAAAATATAACCTAAATGTAAAATAAAAATAAAATAAACCTAAAATAAAATAAAATAAAAATTAAATAAACATTTAAACCTAAAAGGTAAACCTAAAAAATAATTAAAAAATTAAACCTAAACCCTAAACTAAAAAGAAAACCTAAACCTAAAATAAACAAAATAAAGTAATCCTAAACCTAAACTAAAATAAATAAAACCTAAACCTAAACATAAAATAAACTAAACCTAAACCCTAAACTAAATAAAATAAAATAAACTAAAAATAAATGTACACCTAAACTAAAAAATAAAACCTAAAGATATACCTAAAATAAAAACCTAAAACCTAAACCTAAAAAAATAAAATAAAAACCTAAACCTAAAAATAAAAAAATAAGACCTAAACCTAAAAAATAAATAAAAATAAATTAAACTAAAAAATAAAAATAAATTTAAACCTAAAAAAATAAATTAAAATAGAAAACCTAAATTAAAATAAATAAACATAAAATAAATAAACTAAACTATATAAAAATAAAAAATAAACCTATAAAAAAAGTAAAATAATAAAATAAACTAAAATAAATATAAAATAAATTAAATAAACTAAATACCAACCAATTTACTTAATTTTTTTTAAAAACCCTAAATCATAAATCCTAAATCTTAAACCCTAAACCCTTAAACTAACCCTAAACCCTAAAGCTACAACCCTAAACTAACAATCCAAAACCCTAAAACCTAAAACCTAATCCTTAAAAATCCTTAAACTATAAGCTAACCCTAAACCCTAAACTCTAAACCCAAAACCTTAAAACACAAAACCCTAAACTCTAAACTAACCCTATACCCTAAAAACACTAAACCCTAAGCCTAAACCATAAAACTCTAAATCCTAAATTCTAAACTAATCCTAAAACCTAAACCCAAAAGCTAAACCCTAAACCCAAAGCTAACCCTAAACCCTAAACCCAAACCTTAAACCCTAAACCTTAAAACCCTAAACCCTAAAACCCTAAACCCTAAATCCTAAATACCTAAAAACATAAACCTAAACTAATTAAAACCTAAAAATATATATATATATAATCTAAACTTAAATTAAATAAAAAATAAAATAAAACTAAAACCTAAATTAAAAACCTAAACCTAAACTCAAAAATAAAATAAAATAAACTAATAAAAATAAAATAAAGTAAAATAAATAAAATGTAAACTAAACTAAAAAATAAAATAAACCTAAGAATAAAAAACCTACAAAAAAATAAAACTAAAGGTAAAATAAAAATAAAATAAACCTAAAATAAAATAAAATAAAAATTAATTAAAAACCTAAACCTAAAAAATAAACCTAAAAATAAATAAAAAATAACATCTAAACCATAAACTACAAAAAGCCTAAACCTAAAACAAGAATAAATAAACAAAACAAAATAAGACTAAACCTAAACTAAAATAAACTTAAAATAAAAACCTAAGACTTAAAAATAAACCTAAAATAAAAACCTAAAACCTAAACCTAAAAAAAAATACTTAAACCTAAACATAAAAAATATTATAAAAATAAAACTTAACTAAAAGATAAACCTAAACTTAAATCTGAACCTCAAAAAATAAAATGAAATAAAATACCTAAAATAAAATAAATTAACCTAAATTATAAAACTAAACTAAATAAAAAATAAAAAATAAACCAAAAAAATAGAAACTAAAATATATATATAATAAACTAAATATACTAAATAAACTTAAACCTACGAGTTTACTTAATTTTAAAAAATTAGAAAAAAACCTTAAACCCTAAATCCTAAACCCTAAACCTACAACCTTAAACCCTAAACCCTAAAAAATGCTAAACGCTAAAAGCATAAACCCTAAAACCTTAAACTTTAAACCCTAAACCTAAAACCCTAAATCATAATGCTAAACCCTAAATAAACCCTAACCCTAAACCCTAAACCCAAAAACCAAAACCATAAATCCCAAACCCTATACCTAAACCTAAACCTAAAACCCTAAACCCTTAACCCTAAAAACCTCATCCCCTTCCTCTCAAGTGCTCTCAAGGATTTCATGTTCCTCGACTTTCTTGCTAGATTTTGATCATTCTTGATCATAATTTTTGGTTTTTTGCTCTTTGTTTGGCCGCTAATGTGAGTATCCCTTATTCTATTAATGGTGGAGGCACCACTTTCCGCGCAACCGAGCTCTTCAAACTTGGAAGCGTCGGCTAGGGCTTCTGAATTTCAAGGTATTATGTATTCGACTCCACCCGTTACTCTGCCTGCTGTTAAGTCCTTCAAGGATGCATTATCTGGTAAGAACACTTCCCATAATGCTTCGGTTAACTTGATCTCAACATCTTTCATGGAATGCCTGCTGTAATGTGCTCAGATCTTGACGTGGAAAAGTTGGCAAAGCCATTTGAATTCTCTTTAGTTGGTAAATTTTCCTTACGTCGCCTGACTCTTGATAATATCCGATCCTTTTTTCATATCCTAAAGCTCTCTGGAATTTTCACTATTGGATTGATTGATCTTAGGCATGTCCTTATTCAGCTATCTAATGACTTAGGTTACTTTGTGTATAATTATCAAATGAGACTTTTGAAATGGTCTCCTCTTTTTGATGTAAAAGAGAAATCCCCTATTGTTCCTCTATGGCTTGCCCTTCCTAATATGAGAATACATTACATTACACATCAAGTCCTTTTGTGGTTGCTCTTTTGGTGGCCTCCAAATTGATCAGCACCCGAGATCATGGCCATCTTGTTCATATATTTTAGTTGAGATTGATATTACCAAAAATATCCAAAAGAAGTATGGATCGCTCGAGAAATTTGGCTATAATCAAAAGTGGAATTTGAAAATTTCCTATTTTTTGCCGTGTAAGATTCATGGTCATGATCATTCTGAATGCTTTGTGTTGCATCCTCATCTTAAAAAGATTAAACTGCCCGATCCTAATCCCTCTCTAGCAAATGAAAAAACCAATAAATTGGCTTATGTGCCTAAAGTTCCTCAAAAGGGATTATTATCTACTGATTTGTCTATTGGATAGCATTCGGAGCAGGTTAATAATATGGCTCATGTGGCTCATGAGGAGGCCAATGATAACTTACCTATTATTGCATCTAATTGTAATACTTTGGTTCCTCTAGACAATACCTTGATTCATTCTACCTTACCTATTTTGGCTAGTGAACCTTACGAGACTCATATGAACCCTTGTGCTGACTTGAATGGGAACTTTAGGTTGGGTAAAAATTTGAAAACTAATTCTGAAAGTGCCCATTTGATGATAGTTCAAAATCTAAAAATTGTTGACTCTTTGGTAGTGGAACAAAATCTAAAAAATATTTCTGAAACTGAACATGAAAATTGTGCTATTAATGGCTTCACAACCTCTCCTTCTCCTACCCTTTAGAGTGATACTCAGGCTAACCCAATTCCTCATCTTAATTCTGACACTGAAGAAGGAGAAATTACAATTAGAAATATTATGACAGATGCTGGCCCTACTCTAAATTTCACAAATCAATCTCTCTCGAATGGAGATACTTTGGACATAGATAAACCTTTTCAAACTGTTACTAAGAAAAAATCCTTTAAAGCTAGAATGTTCACTAATAGCTCCACTAGAACCACTAGATCTTCTCTAAAATCCTATAAATGATTACATCATGTGTCTTTCTTCTTCTTATTTTTTCTTATCCTTCTGTTATCTTTCTTCTTTTCTTCTTATTTATTATGATTAATTTACTTATTTGGAATGTTAGTATTGGGACTCTCATTGTCCAACCATGTTAGAAGCCTTTGCCACTCATAACATAGCCTTTTGTTATTGAACCATTCATACACTCTTCTAAGATCACTCAGTTGCTAGAATGCTTGGCTTTCAAAACTACTTTATAATATTAGCAATAAAATTTGGTGTTTTTGGAATAATCTAGTCAATATCTCTATCCTTGATATCTTCATCAATTCTATATCGTTCAAATCTCATTGGTGAATTTTTTGTTCTGGTTCCTTTGTAAATGTTAGAAGCCTTTTTTGCACTCATAACATAATCTTACTTGTTATTCTTGAACCATTCATACACTCTTCTAAGATCACTCAGGTTGCTAGAATGCTTGGCTTTCAAAACTACTTTTATAATATTAGCAATAAAATTTGGTGTTTTTGGAATAATCTAGTCAACATCTCTATCCTTGATGACCTTCATCAATTGGTTAATGTTCAAATCTCATTGGGTGAATTTTTTGCTCTTGGTTCCTTTATTTATGCTTCTTGTAATAGAACTAGTCCTTTGGGATAACTTAAGAACCTTTACCTCCTCTATCAACAAACCTTGGTTGGTTGGTGGTGATTTCAACACTATTATCGCTTCCTCAAAAAGAAGGGGAGGTTGCTCCCCTAACATTCATTCCATGGAAGATTTTTCTATTATGATTCTTGATTGTAATCTGATTGATATTGGTTTTTCGAGTTTCGACTACACATGGCATAATTCTAGACTTTGGCAGTGGCTTGATAGGACCCTCTTTAATTCCCTTTGGATCAATCAATGTCCTCTTACTTTGGTTGAACATTTAAGCAGAACTTTATTTGACCATGCTCCGCTTTTGATTTCTATCAAAAATCCCTCCACTAGACTATCCTCCCCTACTCCATTTAGATTTCAAAATATGTGGATCCAACATAGTGATTTCATTAATGTTGTTTCCATTAATTGGTGGGCCCCTATTCATCCTGATAATTCCATTAAAGGCATGATTCACCTTTGGCTTAAGCTAAAAAGGCTCAAACAAAATCTAAATTGGTGGAATAAGCATCATTTTAAAAATATTTTTGCAAATCTCAAAAATATGGAACAACTTGTTTGCTCTCTTGAAGATGTTGTTTTGGAAAGCTTGATGATTTGAATGGTAAAGATAACTTGATTAATTATCGAATATGGAGGAAACCTACTTATGCGGATGCTAAACATATTCGATGGTGATAAAAACATAAGGTATTTCATGCTTTTTTTAAAAAAAAGAAAGCTTTAAACTCTATTAAAAAAATCAAAAATGATAATGGAACCTAGATTACTGACAATAATGATATTAAAGATTTTGTCATACATCATTTTCAAAATTTATTAAACAACAACCCCTCCTTAGAAGCCATCTCCAACACACATTTGATCTCCTCTACGATCTCTAATGATGAAAACCACTTACTCAATTTACATCCTATGGAAGCTGAGATTTGTAGTATTCTCAATAGTATGAACATTGATTTTGTTGTTGGCCCTCATGGCTACATGACTCAATTCTTTCAACATTGTTGGCTTATTATTAAGACTGACCTTGTTGATGTAGTTGTTGATTTTTTTTGAGAGTAACCCTTTACCTAGATATTTTTCTAGCACTTCCATTGTTCTTATTCCCAAAATGAATAATCCTGAATCTTGGGGCAATTTCGGACCTATCAGCCTTTGCACCTTCTTTCATAAACTAATTGCTAAATAAATTGCTAATAAAATTAGTCCCCTGCTGCCTAAAATTATTTCCCCAACCAAAGCTGGGTAGAGAAATATCGATAACATACTTCTAGCACAAGGATTCATGACATTGGCGTTCCTATCGAGGTGGTAACATCCTTTTTAAACTATACATCACTAAAGTTTTTAACAACCTCTCTTGGGATTTCCTCTTTCAAATTCTTCATTTGCTTGGGTTTTCTGGTTATTTTCTCTGCCTAATCAAAAATTACATTACAAATGTTTGGTTCTCTGTTATCATGAATGGTGAATCCCTAGGTTTTATCCCTTCAAAGCATGGTTTGAGATAAAGGGATCCCCTATCCCCCTCTCTTTTTATTATTGTTGTTGAATATCTATCAAGGAGTCTGAATGATCTTTTTTAAAATAATCCTATGATGTTTTATAGAACTCAAAGTGGTCTTCCTATCACTCATCTTAGTTTTGCTGATGACTTTATAATCTTTTGCAATGCCTCATTTCCTCACATTAAAACTATTAAGAATCTTTTAAATAAATTTGGCATGGCGATCTTTTCTCAAGGAAAAAGTTGTTTCATTCTTCTAAAATCCTAGCAATAGGACCAACCAAATCTTGAGAATTACTAATTTTCAACATCAACAACTTCCTATTAAATATCTTGGTGCTCCTCTTTTAAAGGTTAAAAGATCTCACCTTTTGATGAGCTAATCCAAAAAATCTCTAATAAAATTTCACTTGGGAATTTCACTTTTTTGGTGGTAGGCTCACTTTGATTAAGATCACCCTTAACTCCATGCCTTTGTATCTCATTCAAACCATTGTGACCAACTCTATCATTAGCAATTGGCTCATTAACAAATTTTTTGGGGATCTAACAATTCCTCTAAAAAATGCCTTTGGACCTCTTGGTATAAAACCTGTGGCACTTTTGCTGAAGGTGGTCTTAGATGTAAACCAATCAAGGAAACTATCACTACTTTTTCTTATAAACATTGGTGGAATTTTAGAAAAAACATTAGTATGATCTAATTTCATGATTGCTAAATACTACCAAGGTAAGCACCCTCTCATTTGCCCCTATAAAGCAGGAGACTCTCCTATTTGGAAAATACTTTATTCTGTCAAATGGGATGTCGAATCTTTAATTTCTCGGGGGATTAACTCTGGCTCCTCTTTCTTTTGGCAAGACAACTGGACTAGAGGTGGGTTCATTGATGACTTACTTTCTACCCATTCCACTGCTGCTATTAAAGTGAACTCTTTCTAGCAGAATAATATGTGGAACAATAGTAAACTTCATATTCATCCCTCTCTTAAAACTACTTCTATCATTCCTACCAATCAAGATCGATCCTTTTAAGCTTTCACATAATGGTGATTTCAACTTTAAAAATATTTGGATTCATATTAAAGAAACTCATGATTTTTCCTATGTGTTTTCTAAACTTTGGAACAATAATATCCCTGCTTCTTATTCTATTATTACTTGATGTATTTTGAAAAACTTCATCCCTGTGGACTCCTTGTTGTGGGGGTAAAGGTGTTTAATTACCTTCAAAATGCCAATGATGTTTTCACATTGAGAATGTAAATCATGTTTTTGTTAATGGGGCCATTATTTCTAAACTTTGGATTTGGTATGATGACCTCTTTAACATTGTCATTTTCAATGGATCCTTAAATTTATACCAACTTCTTGAAGTTTATTTTGACAACACTATTAAAGGATACATTAAAGTCATAACTGCTATCACTCTTATTTGGTTCATATGGAGAAATGATGCAAAACATCGTGAGATCCCTATGAATCACATGAGGATAATTGCTAGAACTAAAACAAAATTGTGACTTGTTTAATGCCAATTTAATTAAATACAAACAATTCAAAGGTTGCAAATTTGTGGCCAATAAACGGTTTTAACTTGTGGGATCACCACATCGTAAATATGACAAGATTGTATTATTAAAACCTCATAACACTATTAAAGTTAGCACTGATGGCTCTATCTCTCATAAAGGTTCAGGCTGTGGTGGTATTTTCAAAAATCTTAATGAAAAATTCCTATGTGCCTTTGCTTACCCCCTTAATCCCTGCTCTATTCCCTTTGTTGAGCTCATGGCAGTGTACAAAGCTCTTGAGATTTGCCTTCAAAAAGGTTGGTTTAATATTTGGATTGAGGTGGATGCCCTTCTACTGATTGATCTCTTTAACTTCCACCAAAATGGGCATCAATTGTTACCTTCTTAAGCAAACTAGAACTCTCCTTGCCCAACTCTACTTTAAAATCACTCATGTATGGCATGAGGGTAATGTATGTGCTGATTATCTAGCCAATTTAGGTGCTAGATTGTATGGAATAAAATTCTTTGATCAACTAACCCTTCCTAAACATTTGCATGGCTTGGTTAATCTGGACAATACTGGGTTTCCTTATCTCAAAAATTAATCTAACCTATTGGATTCACCTATTTGAATACCTCTTTTTTTGCATGATCATTTTATATTTACTATTGTTATTTATTTGGTCTTTGCTGATGCATCAACTTGATATCCCTTGCTGTTTACTTGTTGATCTCTGTGGCACGTGTTATTGGTTTAATTATAATTGGGAGCTCTTTGCTCTATTTTTTATTAATGTGCTTCTTTGGAATTTGCTGATGCATCATCATATTACTACTTGCTAGTCCTTTGATGAGCTAAGTAACATCTGTTGTTGGTTTAATTACCCAACCTTGTTTGGGGTCTTGCTATTTCTGGATGCAACATCTATGTTAAAGGTTTAATTGTTATCTATTAGGCTTTTGGGCCCTTGATCCTGAAGGCTCATCTTGGAGTTGGTTTAATGTATTTGCTGAATGTATACTTGACTTACATACATGTTAATTATTATGGTTCTCTAAGGAGTGGTTATCTTTAGCCTAATTTCTCTAAAATTTCATTGATAATACCCTTTTGAACCCTTATGGTAGCTCTTTTACTTGCTTTTATTGGCTTATCCTATGGTTGCAATAATTATAGTGTTATTTTAACCTATAACTATTGGATTTCTGATTCCTTGTCACCTAACCTTGTGTTTGTTAGCTATTTATTGGATGTTCTTATTTGTCTTTCTTTCTATTCTCATCCAGGCTGCTGATCAATTAATATATTGTTTTTTACCTTTTGGCTCTATTAAAATTATGCAAATCCAGCTTATTGGTAATTATCGGATGTTGGATGATATTATTGCTCCTCATCTTTGCTTAGGGTTTTGTTTTGTTTTGTTGGTTAGCCTCTATTGAGGTTGTAGAAAGATGGCTTTTATTTTTGCTTGACTATTTCTTATCTCTCATTTCCGAATGTTTGTCTTTGTTAATATCAGGATGTGTTTTCACTTGCTTTTATCCCGGTTCTAGTCTTGACCTCTTCCTTCCTATAAAGTTTAACTTATGCATTGTATAATTTGAATGGTTGGTCTTTAACTGCTTATTTTCTTTTTGGTTGTTGGATGGTGGATCATTGAGTCTTTTATCCAAAGTTATTCTTGGGGTTGTTTATCAGTTGACATGTCTTGTTGGTGTTGTCTTCTTGATTATTTTGACCAACCTCATATTCCCAATCTGCCAAGAGAGATTTTGCAATTTCTTGTTCAATTTTATTAATTCCTTGTAGGTTTGGACTTCTTTTATGGCTCAGTTTTCCTTTAATGTGGTTGTGGGTTTAGCTGCTAGCTTAATCATCTTTATTTGGAAGGTTTTTTTATGATTATCTTTTGAACCCTTTCAATTGCTACTTTACATCTCTATTTTTTATTGGAATTTTATATGGTGGGTGTAATTTTTGTTTCATTGCTTCCACTATTGGTTTTGGATTTTAGGGTCCTTTGTCCAGCATGTTGTCTTTGTGGTTTTTATCTGTTTCTTGCCTTTTATTTCTCTGACTATTTTTGTTGTTAACAACTGGGCAACTACTGATTTCTCCTGCTATTATTTTATCCCCCTTAGTTTTGTTCAAATTGTGCAGAACCCTATGATTTTCCATCTGATTATTTGGATCTTTTTATGCTCTATTTACTTTGAATGGACTTTTGGCCGACTTATTAGTAATGTCAGGTTGTTAATGGATTAATACTTTACATGATATTTCTGGGGTTTTGGTTTGTCTTATTCAGCAAGCCTCTAATGAAGTTGTTGACTGCTTAGTGGCTTTTGATTTGAATCTCCTTATTGGTTTATTATATGATTATCATCCGAATTCTATGGACTACTTTATTCTCTTTTCTCCATCTTTTAGTTAAACTTGTATCTATTACCTTTGTTTATTAATTGCTTTTAGCCAGCTATTTGGTTTGTTATCTTTTTTATTGTCTTGGATATTTGCTATCCTTTCTGATTCCAATGTTGGCTTTATCTTTGTTGGTTGTGGACTTTAGTCCTATGTTCAAGCTATTTTTTGACTTTGTTACGATTGTTTTGGTCATTGGTGTCTGCTTTTCTCTTGATCCATGTTTTTATGCTCTATCTACATGGTTACTAACTATTGCAATGTCAACTCTAATTGAGAGGTTCTATGGCCATCTTGTTGTCCCTTCTTGTCTTATTTATTGTCTTGTCTTATTTATGTCTTGGTTATCTTTGTCTTATTTTTTTTGGATTCTAATGAAGACCTTAATTTGAATCCCATTTTGATTTATCTTGGTGGGTTCCAATGTTGCACCAGTTTTTGTTGTTGGTTTTTTTTGATTTTCTTGTTTTGTAAGCTGCGTTCATTTCGATACTGTGATCTACATTAATTGCTGTTGTTTCTATTCCCATCTGGGTTCAGTTAGGCTTGTGCTCTTTCTTCTTGGAATGCAATATCCATTCTAATGGTTGGTACTATGGACAGCTACTGCCTTTTACTATCTTGCTGTCTTGGTTGTTTGTTGAACTAGATTATCTGATTTTTTGTCCAGCATGCTGCTACTAGAGCTGTAGTTCTGACTATCTTTATTTGGTGCTATTTTTGGTATTGAGTTATGCTGCCTTCCTTTACAATTGCTTTTTTCCAACCACTAATATGGATATTAATAAGGGGTTTGTTTACATCTACATTCATTATTATGATTGGGTTCATTTTCTGGACTTTACTTCTAGGCTGTACTCCTGGCCTGAAAGATTCATATATATATCATATGTTTTGGGATGGTGTTACTTATAGGCTCATCGACTTGCTTAGTGTGGCTCTTCGCCTTAATTTTTTTGTGGATGGTTTTTATGCTAGCCTATTTCATATGTCTAAGTATCCTCATGTCAGGGTGACTATATTGTTGATACTTTTCTTGCAAGGGACTCCTTATCTTTCTACCCTTTGCAATTTCCTCTCTATATTATATATAGTTTTTGTTTAGGTTTGCAGGTAATAAAGCCCATAAGACTTTCAACATCTGGCAACTATCTTCACATAGGTTTGTTGGCTATGATAGTTGTGATGATTTTACTCCCTTTTGTTTTGGTAGTAGCTCTTATGATGTAACCCTTATGAAGTTTGGATGCTATTTGCATCCCCAACTTGGTGTGGTGATCACGAGCCTCCTCTATCACAATTCTTTACTATCATTCTCAGTTATGCTATTTTAGTTATCATTATGTATGTATTACCTTAACTCTAATTTCTTTCTTTTACATTTACAGGTGCTTCTCTCTTGTCCTCTTGCAGGTTTGCTCCATAGTGTCATGCATTATCATGTCCTACAGAGCATTGGCCCTAATCTTCCTTTGGCTTTTATGTTAATCTATTTGTATCTTTTGATTGCATTAATGTCTTCTTTTGCTTTTGGCTATACTTAGATAGGGGATCTACTCCTTAGGCTGATTGTAGCTCTTTAAGCAGTAGTTCTGGAGTTTATCTTCTTTAAGGACCTTATAACCCTCTTTTTGGGGCAATAAAATACCCCCTACATGGGGTTTCTAAAAAAAAACCCCAAACCCTAACTAAACATAAAGTAACTAAATAAATTAAAAAATATACCTTAACCCTAAGAATGGGCTGTACCTTGATGGTAAGAACATCACCATCAACTTGGGTCTGTCTAGATCTGACGATGGAGGCTAAGGCGGTGGCGGTTATTGCAGTGGTGGTGGGCTGGAGGTGCTAGTGGATATGGAGGTGGTGGTCAGAGTAGTGGTGGTTATGGAGGCAAGAGGAGCGATGGAGGTTATAGCCGTGGTAGTACTGGAGCGAGAGATCGGGGATATGATGGTGGATCCCAGAACTCGATAGGCGGGGGAGGTTCTAATGGGAACTAGATAAACTGAAGAATGGCCGATCTGATCTACTACTTATGGAACTTTTTCTTTACAGTAGAGATAGTTCTAGCTATCTACGATTTTTATTTGCACTATGCCTGCACATTTTTTATCTATGTCATCACTGTCTTAGAAAACTTTGTACGTTACTTGGTTGATGAAATTAAAAAGATGAAATGTTGAATATGAATTTGTTCTCTTTTAAACAAAAAAAATCAAAAACCCTAAACCTTAAACCCTAAAATAGAAAATTAAAAAAAAATAGTAACCCTAAAACTAACCCTAAACCATAAACCTACAACCCTAAACCTCAAAAATAAAACCCCAAAACCCTAAACTGAAAATCCAAAACCCTAAACCTTAAACCCTAAACCCTAAAAACACTAAACACTAAAGCCTAACCAATAAACCATAAATGCTAAAACCCTAAACCATAAACCCTAATCCCTAAAACCCTAAAACATAAACCTAAAAAATCAAATAAAAATAAAACTCTACTAATATATAAACCTAAACATAAGCCTATCCCTAAAAAAAATTTAAAAAAAACCCTAAACTAAAATAAATCAACTAAACTAAACTAAAATAAAAGTAAACCTAAATAAAAATATAAAAATAAATAAAAAGGAACCCTAAACCTACAACACTAAACCTACAACCCTAAACCCTAAACCATAAATCCTAAACCCTAAACCTTAAATGGTTTTCGGTTATCATGAATGGTGAGTCCATAGGTTTCTTTCCTTTTATCCATGGTTTGAGGCAAGGTGACCCACTATCACCTTCTCTTTTTTCATCGCTATTGAATATGCACAGAGCCTTAACGATCTTTTTTAATAATCTAATATGTCTTTTAAAACTCATGGAGGTTTCCCTATTTCTCATCTTAGCTTTGCAGATGATTTCATTATCTTCTACTGCGGCTCCCTTCAACATGTTAAAACCATTAAGAACCTCTAAATGATTTTGGTAAAGTTAATGGTCTTTTTTCTTAATAAAGGAAAATGGGTTTTATTCCTTCAACTAAGATTCCTCCTAATAGACTTAACCAAATATCCGTAATTACTAATTTTAAGCAATATCAACTCCCTCTTAATTACCTTGGGGCTCGCTTTTAAAGGCCAAAAGATCACACCTTTTGATGATCTAATTCAAAAATTTCTAACAAAATTTGGTTTGGGAATTTCATTTACTCTCTCTTTGGGTGGTAGGCTTACCTTGATCAAGAGCACTCTAAATTCCATGCCTATATACCTTCTTCAAAACCATTGTGCCTACCAACTCTACCATCAATAGAATTGAATGTCTCTTAAACAAATTTTTGGGAACCAATACCTCCTCTAAAGAATGCCTTGGTCATCTTGGTCTAAAAGTTGTGGTACTCTTGAAGAGGGAGGATGTAAATCCATCAAAGAAGTTATCAATGCCTTCTCCTACAAACTTTGGTGGAATTTTAGGAGCAAAAATAGTCTTTGGGCAAATTTCATGACTTCTAAATATTGCCAGGGTAAACATCCTCTCATTTGTCCCTTTAAATGATTCTTGTGGAGAAGACTTTGTTCTCAAATGGGATGCAAAATCCTTAATTTTTTGGGGCATAAACTCATTAATTTTTTTGGCAAGACAAGCTGGAGTGGTTGTGGATCCATTGATGACTTACTCTACACTCACTCCACTTCCGCTATTAGAGTTAATTCATTATGGCAAAACCACAAGTGGAACACTAGTAAGATTACTGATTCTATTCCTTCCACTTTCTTAAATATGATTACTAATATTCCTATCACTCCTAACAATCATGATTAGATTATCTTTAAGCTATCTCATAATGGGGATTTCAACCTTAAAATGTGTGGCACTAAAGACACTCGAGATTCTTCTATTGTGTTCTCCAAAATTTGGAATAATAATATCCCCTCTTCTTACTCTATTCTAACTTGGTATCCTAAAAACTATATTCTGTTGACTCTTTGTTGTGGGGTAAAGGGTTTTATTTACCCTCTAAATGTCAATGTTGTTCTCATATTGAGAATGTTAACCATGTTTTTTGTTAATGGGGCTATTGCCTCTAAAATTTGGATTTGGTATGACGATCTATTCAACACTATCAATTTTAATTGTTCTTTTACTTTATATCAACTTCTTGAAGTTTACTTTGACAATGCAATTAAAGGTCATATTAAAATCATAATCCCATTACTCTATTTGGTTCATATGGATGGATGAAATAAAGCTAAACATGGGATTCGTATGAACCACATGAGGATTATTGCTAGAACTAAAACAAAATTTGTGACTTGTTTAAAGCCAATTTAATTCATCACAAATATTTTAAATTTGTAAATTTGTAGCCAATAAAGCTGGGCCTCAACCTTCCGGACCGACCTTACTATCGAAATGATAGAATGGTTTTTTGGAAAAACCTCTTGGTCATATTATTAAAAAATTATCTTGGCTCTTTCTCATAATGGCTCAGTTGTGGTGGCATTTTTTAGGGATTCTAAGGGTATAGTCCTATGTGCATTTGCTTATCCCCTTATTTCCCTTGTCCCTTATCTTGAGCTTATGGCAGTCCACAAAGCTCTAGAAATTTGTCTTCAAAATGGGCTCAATATTTGGATAGAGGTGGGCGCTCTTCTTGATTGACCTTTTGACTTCTACCAATATGAGCAATGCTTGTTTTACTACCTCCTTAAGCAAACTAGGGCTCTTCTCTCTCAACCAATTTTACCATCACTCATGTTTGGAATGAAGGTAACTGTCTTTGATTACCTTGCAAATCTAGGTTTACATCTTCATCTTCTGATCAATTTACATTACCCAAATACTTGCGTGGCGGTTAACTTGGACAATTCGGGCTTCCTTACCTCGATCTAATTCTCCTCTTACTCCCCTTTTTTTGGTTTTCTATTTCCTTGTGTTCTTTATGGATACTCCTCATAGATATCATTCTTTGTCTTGTGCTCTTTGCCATGACTTGCTTTTTCTCCTTTAGTTGGAAGATTTTGTTTTGGCATTTAATATTATGGGAGATGTTGAACTATATGCACATCAATCTCTTGAATTGGAACCAGTTGAGCCTTGTGTTACGTGTTGGTTTTTTTCAATCCCACTTACTTGGGAATTTAATTTCATTGATACATTCATTTCTAAACTTGTGAGAATTAACCATTCTTTGGAGGAAGTTATCTATTTTGATGGGCTTAGATTTTAGTACTAACTTCTTTAACAGTTTTTCTCTAACAATATGGCTTGGAGCATTGCTACTACCTATGTTGCTTCTAGCAACGGATTCTTGTGCATTATCTTTAGTTTTATTTTGATGATTATAGTATTTCTTTGGTGATGCTTACATTCCTTGGGACTCTTTCCTCCTTAAAGGCCTAATTCATAAAGGTTTGAACACTTATCTTTGAAAGGATTTTGGTTGGCTATTGGGCTTGGGACTTTCTCTGTAGTCCTTGCTTATATAATGCCTAACCTCGTGCTTTCCTACAAGGGAAGAAATTGTAATACCTGTCTCTTTTAATGGTTATTTTGGTGCGAAATCCTTGTCTTGGAATGGATTGGGTTTAATTACTTTTTTTGGGTTTGGAGGTTTGCTGCCATGGTTGTTTGTTGATTTATTTGTTGATTTGGTTTTTTAATCCCTTTGGGTTCGGGCTGCTGCAGATTTTTTTTGCTGCTGCTTCTCCCAATTTTCCTCCTACTGTTTTTTGCCATCCTGCCTACTACTGTCTTAGCAAGTTCTAGTTTTGGACCTTTATTGTCTTAAAATTCCTACTTGGTAATGATGTCTCTACTTGGAATCATCTTCTTATTTTATATTCTAGTGGCTTGCAATGTTGCATTAGTTTCTCGATGGGAGTGACTTTCGATTGCTGGAT
Organism: Cymbidium sinense; assembly: GCA_021442155.1. NCBI lineage: Eukaryota > Viridiplantae > Streptophyta > Magnoliopsida > Asparagales > Orchidaceae > Cymbidium > Cymbidium sinense. Next base: position 95,930,801 of record CM038214.1, on the reverse strand, counting down.
TATTTTACATGGGTTCTTTGCTCATTTGAGGTGGTGTGAATCATATTTATAGTCATTGTTTATATTGTAATCACACATCTATTGGGTTTGTCTTTGTTACCTTCTTGGATTGGAGTGTCATTTTGTTTGAGAGGTACTATAGTCGATATTTTTTATTCTTTAAGACTTTGGATGTTTGTGGATTTGGTTTATCTCATTAGTTGTCTGGGCTCTTGTCTTGCTATAGTATCCTTAGTCTTTTGCTAGTTTATGCGAGATCATTACTAATCAAGCATTACATGATCTTAATGGTTTGTATACTCTTAATGATTGTTATTATGCAACGTGGGGTATTTACGCAAGGATTGTGAATTGGGATATTGTTCTTTCTGTTATGAATGTTCCTTATGTGGTAGCTTTTCTGATTTTCACTGATCGGATTTGTCTATATGCACATCAATCTCTTGAATTGGAACCAGTCGAGCCTTGTGTTAAAAAAAAAAAAAATAAACTTTAAACCATAAACCCTAAACCTTAAACCATAAACCCTAAATCTCAATCCTAAACCCTAAACTCTAAACCCTAAACACCTAACCTTAAACCTAAACCTAAAGTAACTAAATTAACTAAAAAAATAAACTTAAACCATAAAACTTAATAAACTTAAACCTAAACCTAAACCCTAAGAATGAGCAAAACATTGACGGAAGAAACATCACCATCAATACTCTAGATCTAGTAATCAAAGCGAAGCGGGCGGTTCTCACATGGTGGGGATGGATGTCTTGGTGGATATGGAGATGGTGGTCGAAGTAGTTGTGGTTCTGGAGGTGGGAGGAGCGATAGAGTTTATAGTCGTGATAGTGGCGGAGGGAGAGATTGAGGATATGATGGGGGATCTCGCTACTCGAGAAGCCGGGGTGGTTATGTTGGGAACTAGAGAAACTAAGGAACGATCGATCTGAACAGCTACTTATGGAACTGAGTCTTACAGTAGAGACCGTTTTAGTTATCTAGAGTTATTAATTTTACTTTATGAGTGCTCAATTTGGATCTATGTCATCACTTCTATCTTAAAAAATAAGGTGTGTTACCTGGTTGATGAAATCAAAAAGAAGAATTTGTTATCTATTAAGAAAAAAAACCAAAAACCCTAAACATAAAACCTAAAACCTAAACCCTAAACCCTAAACCCTAAACTCTAAACCCTATACACTAAAAATAAAAAAAATAAAAAAAAACCCTAACCCTAAACCCTCCACCCTACCTACTACCACAACCCAAAACCATTAACCTAAACCTAACCCTAAACCTTACCCAACCCTAAACTCTAAAAAACCTAACCCACAACCCACCCCAAACCTAAACTCAACCCCATCCTAAACCATAAAACTAAAACCTAAATAAACTAAATAAAACCTAAAAAATAAATTCAAAACCTAAACTAAACTAAAACCAAAATAAAACTTAAAATAAAAACCTAAATAAAATAAAACTAAATGAAACATAAAATAAAACTAAATGAAGACCTAAATAAAATAAATAAAATAAAACCTAAACCTAATGGTAAAACCTAACCTAAAATAAACAAAATAAAATAAACTAAACTAATCTAAAATAAACTAAACTAAAATAAATAAAACATAAACCTAAACTAAATAAACTAAACCTAAACCCAAACTAAAATAAAATAAATTAACTAAAATAAACATAAACCTAAAAAAAAATAATATTGAAAATAAACATAAATTAAAACCTAAAACTAAACCTAAAAAATAAAATAAAACCTAAACTAAACCTAAACCTAAAGAAAAATAAAACCTAAACTTAAAATAAAATAAAATAAAACTAAACTATAAAATAAACATAAACCAATAACTAAAATAAACTAAAATAAACCTAAATAAAAAATAAAATAAAATAAACTAAAATAATTAAAAATAAATTAAATTAAAAAAACATAATCCTATATTGGTTTACTTAATTTAAAAAACTAAATTAAAACTTGGACACCTGTCACCCTAAACACTAAAATAAAATGGTAAAATTAAAATAAATAAAATGCCCTATAGCCTATAACCTGACAGATCTCCCAGGCCCCAAGACCTACCCAACCTAACCACTCCCACCCACCATAAACCATAAACTGAGCCAAAGCCACACTTCCTGGGCCCTAAACCCAATCCTATAACCCTAAACTGGACTCTAAAATGCTGGGCCCTGAGCCACTAGCCATAAATCTGGACCCTGACCAACCCTGGGCCACTCTAATAAGATAAAATAAACTCTAAAATAAACCTAAACTGACATCCTAAACTTAAATAAACATAAAGATAAATAAACCTAAAATAAATAAACTAAACTAAATAAAAAATAAACCCTATTCTGTTGGTTTAAACCCTTAAATCCACCATACCCTCTCACTTGCATTACCTAAACTAAACCACTACTACCATAAACTAAACCCTAAAAGCATACACCCTAAAACACTAAACCCTAAACACTAAACCCTAAACCCTAAACCCTAAACCCTAAACCCTAACCCTAAACCCTAAACCCTAAAATGTAAAACCCAATCCCTAAACCTAAACCTAAAGTAACTAAATTAATTAAAAAATAAACCTAAATTGAAAAACCTAGTAAACCTAATCCTAAACTTAAACCCAACGAATGGGTAGAACTTTGATGGCAGAACATCACATCAACCATGCTTCTAGATCAGTGGAGAAAAAAGCGGCGGTGGGTAACTGGTGGTGGATCTAAGGTGGTGGTGGTAGTGGTGGTTATGCAGATAGGAGGTACAATGGACATTACATATGTGATGGTGACGGTGAGGGAGATTGAGGATATGATGGTGGATCCCACTACTTGAGAGGCCTGGGTAGTTTTGATGGGAACTAGAGAAACTGAAGAATGGTCGATCCGATCTGTTGCTTATGGAATTGTGTCCTTATAGTAGAAATGGTTCTAGTTATCTAGGGTTTTTGATTTATTTTATGTGACCTCATTTTTGATCTATGTCATTGTGTGTGTCTTAGAAAATTTGGTCTGTTAATTGGTTTATGAAATGAAAATAATAAATGTTTAATATGAATTTGTGCTCTATTAAAAAATAAACCAAAAACCTAAAGCTTAAACCAAAATTTGAACCCTAAACCTAAAACCTAAACTTTAAATTAAAACCTGAACCATAAACCTAAAACCTAAACCCTAAACACTAAACCCTAAACCCTAAACCATAAAAATAAAAAATAGAATAAAACCCTAAACCCTAAACCTATAACTCTAAATCATAAATCCTAAACCCTAAACCTTAAAACTACAACCCTAAACCCTAAACCCTAAACCCTGAAAAACCCTAAACCCTAAACCTTCAAACCTAAACCCAACCAGAACCCTGACCTCCTCCACCTGAGCCCTAAACCACAGGCCTATCCTACCCTAAGCCACTACTACAGGGTTCCCTGACCTAATCTAAACCACTTACCTAAGTTAGGCTGGGCCCCAGGCCCTAAGACCCTGAGCTGAAGAGCCTGGACCACTCCACAAAACCCTCTAAAGCTAATGACTCTATCAACCACACCTTAAATCTAAACCACTTAAACTAAATAAACCTTAAATATGATTATAAAATAACTTAATCCTAAATAAAATAAAAATAAAATAAAATTCCTAAACTAAACCTAAACCTAAACCTAAAATAATATAAAATATAAATAAAACTAAACTAAATAAAATAAACCTAAAATAAAACTTAATGTAAAATCAAAATAAACCTAAAATAAAATTAAATTAAAATTAAATAAAAACCTAAACCTAAAATGTAAAGCTAGAAATAAAAATAAAATAAAACCTGAACCCTAAACTAAAAAAAAAAAACCTAAACTAAAATAAACTAAACTAAATTAAATAAAATGTAAACATAAACCTAAAATAAATTATAGTTAAACCTAAATCTAAACTAAATAAAATAAAATAAACTAAACATAAATCTAAACTTAAATTAAAAAACAAAACCTAAAATAAATAAGATAAAACACAAACCTAAACCTAAAAACCTAATCCTAAAATAAAAAAAATAAAAATAAAACATAAACCTAAAAATTAAATAAGAATAAAACTAAATTGAAATAAACATAAACCTAAACCTAAAAAAATAAACTAAAATAAAAATCTAAACTAAAATAAATAAACTAAACTAAATAAAAGAAATAAATATAAATAAAATAAAAAATATAAAATAGATAAATATAAATTAAACTAAATAAACTAAATGCTTTTCATCTTTGGTTTACTTAATTTTAAAAAAAACCCTAAACCCTAAACCCTAAACAAACCCTAAATCCTAAACCATAAAACTAAAACTAAAAACCTTAAGCCACTAAAACAAATAAAATAATAATAAAATAATAACCCTAAGAAACCATAAACTAACCCTAAACCAAATCCTGGACCCTGAGCCTGCTAAACCTAAAACACTAAACTAACCCTAAACCCTGAGCCTATAACCCTGAAACCCATGAACCACTGAACCCTAATAACTGAGCCTAAACCTACCAACTCATAACCTACCATAACCCTACCCTAGACCCCAGACCAACCCTGACCCAAATCATAAACCTAAACCTAAAGCAAAAACCTAAACTAAACTAAATAAAACCTAAATATATAATAAATAAAAAAAAACCAAAATTTAAATTAAATAAAATAAAATGAAATAAAACCTAAATAAATCCTAAACCTTAACCTAAACCTAATCTTAAATAAAAAATAAAAAAAATAAAACTAAAATAAAAATAAAATAATACTTACAAATAAACCTAAAATAAAACTAAAGAAAATAAAACTAAATCTAAAATAAAATAATGTAAACCTATATAAATAAAATAAAAAAATAAATAAAACCTAAATCTAAAAAATAAACCTAAAATAAAAAATAAAACTAAAACTAAAAAAAATCCTAAAATAAAATAAAATGTTAATAAAAAAAATAAACTAAATAAATAAACCTAAAATAAAATAAATAAACGGACTAAACTAAATAAAATAAAACAAATAAAATAAACATAAACTTAATAAATAAAACCTAAAATAAATAAAATAAAAACCCAACTAAACCTAAAAAATTAAAAATAAGAACTAAACCCAAAATAAAAAATAAAACCTAAATAACTTAAAAATAAACTAAAATAAAAATAAAACATAAACTTAAACTTAAAAAATAAACTAAAATAAATAAAATAAAAAAAATAAATAAACTAAAATAAATAAAGATAATCTAAATAATAAACAAAATAAAATGAACTAAAATAAATAAACCTAAACCTACCATTTTTAATTAAAAAAAATCGTCCCAAACCCTAAACTCTAAAATCCTAAAAAACCTAACCCTAAACCATAAACCTTAAAACCCTAAATCTTAAATAAAATAAAAATAGAAAATAAGAAAACCAGCCTAAACCTAAATCCAAAAAATCCAAACCCAAACCAAAAACCTAAAAATATAAACCTAAACTATATAAAACCTAAAAATAAAATAAATTAAAAAAGCTAAACCAAAATAAAATAAAATAAAAAACATAAATTAAAACCTAAACCAAAATAAAAAAATAAATTAAATTAAAAAATAAACAAAAATAAAGTAAATTAAAATCTAAACTAAACTAAAAAATAAATTAAACCAAAGAATAAAACATAAATAAAATAAAAAATAAATGTAAAATAAAAATAAAAAAACCTAAAATATAATAAAGGAAAAACTAAATAAAATCCTAAACCTAAAAAAATAATTCTAAAAATAAATAAAAAATAACACCTAAACCCTAAACTAAAAAAAAAAGACTAAACCTAAAATAAAATTAAAATAAACCTAAACCTAAACTAAAATAAATAAAACTTAAACCTAAACCTAAAATGGACAAAACCTAAACTTAAACCTAATCTAAATAAAATAAAGTAAATTAAAAAATAAACCTAAACCTACACTAAAAATAAACCTAAAAGAAAAACCTAAAAAAATTAAATGAAAGCCTAAACCTAAACCTAAAAATAAAATATAAGAATTGAACCTAAAAAATAAAATAAAAATAAAACTCAAGTAAAAACTAAACCTAAACCTAAACCTAAACTTAAAAAAAAACTAAAATAAAAAACCTAAAATAAATGAACTAAACTAAATAAAAAAATAAACCTAAATAAAAATATAAAATAAGATAAACTAAAATAAAGAAAAGATAATCTAAATAAACCTAAACCTACCTATTTATTTAATTTTAAAAAAAACCCTAATCCTTAAATCCTTAATCTAAACTATAAACCCTAAACTTTTTAAGTAACCTTAAACCCTAAACTTTTTAAGTAACCTTAAACCCTAAACTCTATACCTACAACCCTAAACCCTAAACCCTAAACCCTAAAATGATAAACTATAAAACCCTAAACCCTAAACCCCGATTGAGCTGATTTTTATGAAAGGTGATCATAAATAAGTTAGTGAAGTGGTTGTGAAATATGAAGTTGGTGTTGTTGCTCTTGTTGGTCTTATTAAACCTATTGATGTTGTGGTTCCTCCAAGAAACATTGGTATGGATCCTTCACAGACTTCTTTCTTCCAGGTTCTCAACATCCCAACTAAGATGAACAAGGGTACAGTTGAAATTATCACCTCAGTTGTGCAGATTAAAAAAGGCGATAAGGTGGAATCCTCAGAGGCTGCTCTGCTCATTAAGTTGGGCATTATGCCATTCTCTTATGGCCTTGTCATTTAATTTATGTTTGATGATAGTTTGATTTTTGGTCTTGAGGTGCTTGACCTCACTGAAGATGATCTCATCTAGAAGTTTTCTACAGTCCTTTCAATGTTCACTTCTCTCTCACTGGCCCTCTCTTATCCCTCCCTTGCTACAGCGCCCCAAATGTTCATCAATGCTTACAAGAATGTCCTCACCGTCATGATTGCCACTAATTACATATAAACATTACCCGAGAAGTTTAAGGAGTATTTGAAGGATCTTACTAAATTTGCTGAGGCTGTTGCACCTGATGCTTCTGCTGCTCCTTCTACTGCTAGTATTTCTCCGGTTGTGGAAGAGAAGAAGGAAGAGCCTACTCAAGAATCTGATGATGATATGGGTTTCAACTTATTCTACTAAGCTTTGTTGGCCTTTTATAAAATCAAATTTAATTGTCTCTAGAGTTAAATCATTTTGTGAAATAATATTTTTGTGAATTTTTGAATTGCACTTTATTTTATCATGTTTTATTAGTTGTTAGAGGATAAAGACTTGTTTGATTTGGTAATTTCTTGTTTCTTATGAAATCATTTGTGCTTTTTTTAAAAAAAACCCCCTAAACCCTAAACCCTAAACCCTAACCCTAAACCCTAAATCCAAAACACCAAACCCTAAACCTAAACATAATGTAACTAAATAAATTTAAAATAAATGTAAACCCTAAAACCTAATAAACCTAAACCCTAAGAATGGGTAGAACCTTGACGACAAGAACATCACCATCAACTAGGCTCAGTCTAGATCAAGTGGTGGAGGCGAAGGCGGAGGCAGCATTTATCATTATGGTGGTGGATCTGGAGGTGCTTGTGGTGATATGGAGGTGGTGGTCGGAGCAGTGGAGGTTATGGATGTGGGAGGAGTGACGGAGGTTACAACCCTGGTGGTGATGGAGGGAGAGATCGAGGATACGATGGTGGATCCCGCTACTCAAGAGGTAGGGGTGGTTCAGATGGGAATTGGAGAAACTGAAGAACAGCTTATTCGATCTGCAGCTTCTGGAACTATGACTTTACAGTAGAGACGCTCCAAGTTATATAGGGTTTTTGATTTTCTCTATTTGTGCTCATTTTTTTATCTATGTCGTCGCTTGTGCCTTAGAGAACTTGGTGTGTTACTTGGTTGATGAAATCAAAAAGAAGAAATATTGAATCTGAATTTGTTCTCCATTAATAAAACCCACAAACCCTAAACTCTAAACTAAAACTTAAATCCTAAACCTAAAACCTAAACCCTAAACCCTAAATCCTAAATAAAAATAAAAATAAAAATAAAAACCCTAACCCTAGACACAAAACCTAAACCTAAACCTATAAAACCTAAACCTTAAACCCTAAAACCCTAAACCCCAAACCCTAAACCACAAACACTAAATCTACCCAACCCACCCTAAACCATAAAACATAAAAAAAGCGTAAACCTAAAGAAAACCTAAAATCAAAAATAATAAAACCTAAAGCTAAAATAAAATAAAAAATAAAATAAAAACCTAAATTAAAACCTAAACTTAAAAGTAAAAATAAAATAAAATAAAAATAAACTAAAATAAAATAAGTAAAAATCTAAATTAAACTAAGAAAATAAAATAAACCTAAGCATAAAATACCAAAATAAAATAAAAGCTAAACATATGATAAAAATAAAATAAAATTAAAATAAAATAAAATAAAATCTAAATAAAAACCTAAACCTAAAAAATAAACATATAAATATATAAAAAATAAAACCTAAAGCCTAAACTAAAAAAAACTAAACCTAACATAAAAATAAATTAAACATGAACCTAAACTAAAATAAATAAAACCTAAATAAAATAATAAACCTAAACCAACCAAAACTAAATAAAATAAAATAAACTTAAAATAAACCTAAACCTAAACTAAAATAAACCTAAAATAAACCTAAAATAAACACCTTAAACATAAACTTAAAAAAATAAAATAAAACCTAAACCTAAACCTAAAATATAAAATAAAAACTTAAAATAATATAAAAAAATAAACTCATAAAACCAAACCTAAACCTAAAATAAAGTAAAATAATAACCCTAAAAAAAAATAAAACCAAAATAAATAAATTAAATAAAACCTAAATAAATAATATAGATAAACTAAAGAAATAAATATAAATTAAATAAACTAGGCTGGTTTGCTTAATTAAAAAAACTAAACTAAAAAAATAAAATAAAAATAAAAACCCTAAACCTGACCTACCCTGACCTAAAAAACCCTGAGTGTAAAGGCTGACAAACCCACTCCCTGACCTGAGCCACTCCCTAAAGCTAAACTCTACCCACCCTGAGCCTAAACCTAATCTAAACCACTCCCACAACCTAAAAAAACTTAAACCTAACCTAAATAAAACCAAAATATAAAATAAATATATAAATCCTAAACCTAAATAAAAAATGAAATAAAATAAAAACTTAAACCTTAAGCTAAATTTAAAATAAAATAAAAAATAAAAAATAAACTAAAAAATAAAATAAACCATAGAATAAAATACCGAAATAAAACTAAATGTAAAATAAAATAAAATAAACCTAAATTAATATAAAATAAAACTAAATAAAATTTAAACCAAAAAAAAACTAAAAATAAATAATAAATAAAACCAAAACCTAAACTAAAAATAAAAAATAAAATAAAATAAAGAAAATAAAATACTAAACTAAAATAAATAAAACCTAAACCTAAACCTAATCCTAAAAATAAAATAAAATAAAATAAAATCTAATCCTAAACCTAAAATAAACTAAACCTAAACCTCAACCTAAACAAAATAACATAAAATAAACTAAAAATAAACCTAAACCTAAACTAAAAAATAAAACCTAAAAATAAACCTAAAATGAAAACTAAAACCTAAACATAAAAAAATAAAATAAAAACCTAAACCTAAACCTAAAATAAAATAAAAATAAAACTCAACTAAAAAATAAACCTAAACCTAAACCTAAAAAATAAAGTAAAATAAAATCTTAAACTAAAAATAAATAAACTACACTAAATAAAATAAAAAAATACCTAAGTAAAATAAAATATAAAATAAATGAAAATAAATAAAATAAACTAAATAAACCTAAACCTATCGGTTTGGTTAAAAAAAAAAAATCTAAACCTAAAACCTAAACCCTAAACCTACCACTAAACTCTAACCAAACCCAAACCTAAACCCTAAACAAAAACCAACCCTAAACTCTAAACCCTAAACCCTAAACCCTAAGCCCTAAAAGCATAAACCCTAAAGGCCTAAACCCTAAACCCTAAACCTCGATTGAGCTAATTTTTATGAAAGGTGATCTTAAAGAAGTCTATGAAGAGGTTACAAAATACAAAGTTGGTGTTGGTGCACATGTTGGTTTTGTTGCACCTATTAATGTTGTGGTTCCTCCAGGAAACACTGGTTTGGATCCTTCACAAACATCTTTCTTCGAGGTTCTTAACATCCCAACTAAGATAAAAAAGGGTACTATTGAAATTATCACCCCGGTTGAGTTAATTAAAAAAGGCAATAAGGTGGGGTCCTTAGAGGATGCTCTCCTCACTAAGCTTGGGATTAGGCCATTCTCTTATGGCCTTGTTGTCCATTCTATGTATAATGATGGTTCGGTGTTCAGTCCTGAGGTGCTTGACCTCACTGAAGATGATCTCATCGAGAAGTTTTCAATAGGCCTTTCAATGATCACTTCTCTCTCTCTTGCCCTCTCTTATCCAACCCTTACTGTAGCGCCCCACATGTTCATCAACGCTTATAAGAATGTCCTCACCATTATGATTTCCACTGATTACACATACCCATAGGCTGAGAAGGTTAAGGAATATTTGAAAGATCCTAGTAAATTTGATGTGGTTGTTGCACCTAATGCTTACCTACTCTCCTACTTCTTGTTGGTCTTTGTAGTGGAGAAGAAGGAAGAGACACCTGAGAAATCTGATGATGATATGGATTTCAACTTATTCGACAAACATTTTTTGGCCTTCTGTAAAATAAAATTTAATTCTCATTGGGAATTAAATCATTTTGTGAAATACTATTTTTGTACATTTTGAATTGCATTTTATTTTATCCTATTTTATTAGTTATTGAAGGATAATGTCTTGGTCAATTTGGTAATTTCTTGTTTGTTATGGAATCATTTCAGTTAAAAAAAAAATCCTAAACCCTAAACCCCTTACCCTTACCCTAAACCAAAAATAATAAAATTAATTAAAAATATACATAAACCCTAAAACCTAATAAACATAAACCCTAAGAATTGGCAGAACCCTTGCGGAGAACATCATCAACCAGCTCGGTCTAGATCATGGAGGAAAAGCGGAGGAAAAGGCGATTATCAATAGTGGTGGGGATAGAGGTGTTGGTGGATATGAAGGTGGTGGTTGGTGCAGTGGTAGTTATGGAGGTGGGAGGAGCGACAGAGGTTACAGCCGTGGCGGTGATGAAGGAAGAGATTGGGGATATGATGGTGGATCCTGCTACTCGAGAGATCATGGTGATTCTGATGGGAACTAGAGAAACTAAAGAACGGCCGATCCAATCTGCTACTTATGGAACTATGTATTTACAGTAGAGATGGTTCTAGTTATCGAAGGTTTTTGATTTTCTCTATGCGTGTTCATTTTTTATCTAGGTCATCGCTTGTGTCTTAGAAAACTTATTGTGTAACTTGGTTGATGAAATTGGAAAGAAGAAATGTTGAATCCGAATTATTCTCTGTTAAAGAAAAACCAAAAACCCTAAACTAAAACTTGAACCCAAAATCTAAATCTAAACCTAAACCTTAAACCCTAAAATAAAAGAAATTAAAAAAATAAAAACCCTAAGCCTAACCAAAACTAACCCTAAACCTTACCAAACCCCAACCCACTAAACCCTAAAATCCTAAACCCCAACAAACCACAACCCAAACCCTGACCTAAACCCTAAACCCCAGGCCAAAACCACAAACAAAGCTGATCATAAAATCCTAAACCCTACCCTGAACTGACCCTAAACCCCAACCCTAGGCCCTGACCTTAAACCCTGAACCAAACCTAAACCTAAACTAAATAAAATAAAAAAATAAAATAAATAAAAAATCTTAAAACATAAATAAATAAAAAAAATAAAATAAAATAAAAATAGAAACCCAAAAATAAAATAAAAACCTAAACTAAACTAAAAAGTAAAATAAACCTAAAATTAACCAAAATAAACTAAATAAATAATATAAACCAAAATAAAATAAAATAAAACTAAATACAAATAAACCTAAAATAAATAAGTTAAACATAAAGAATAAACTAAAAAAATAAATTAATCTAAAGATAAAAATTTAAACAAAATAAAATAAACCTAAACTAAAATAAACTAAACTAAAATAAATAAAACCTAAACTAAACCAAAAATAAACTAAACCTAAACCTAAACACTAAATAAAATAATATAAATAAACATAAACCTAAACTAAAATAAAACCTAAAATAAATCTAAAATAAAAACCTAAACTAAACCTAAAAATAAAATAAAACCTAAACCTAAACCTAAAATAAAAGTAAAACCTAAACCTAAAATAAAATAAAATAAAACTCAACTAAAAATAAACCTAAACTTAAACTTAAACTAAAAAATAAAATAAAATAAAATCCTAAAATAAAATAAATAAACTAAACTAAATTAAAATAATAAATAAACCCTAATAAAACTAACTAAAATAAAAAGAAATAAACTAAACTTAAGCTAAACCCACTGAGTTTAGTTAATTTTAAAAAAATAAACCTTAAATCCTAAACCTTGCACCACCCCTAACCACCTAATCCTAAACCCCTCCTAAACCTACTACCCCTAAACCCTAAACCCTAAACCCTAAACCCCACCACCACTCCCTAAACCCAACCACAACCCAACCCTAAACCAAACCACACCCTAAACCTAAACTTAAAGTATCTAAATAAATTATAAAATAAACCTAAACCTAATCCAAGAATGGGCAAAACCATGATGGCGGGGAACATCTCAAGCTTATTCTAGATTTGGTGGTGGAGCAGAGGTGGCGATTATCATGAGTGGTGGTGAGGATCGAAGTGGTGATCAGGCAGTGGTGGTTATGGAGGGGGAGGAGGAGCGGCAGATTCTGATGTGGTGGTGGAGGAGAGATCAAGGATATGATGGTGGATCCAGCTACTCGAGAGGTCGGGGTGGTTGATGGAAACTAAGCCCGAACAACGGTGATCTACTTATGGCGTATACACATTAAAGATGGTTCTAGTTATCTAGGATTTTTTTATTTGCTCTATGGGTGCTCATTTTTTATTTATGTCGTCGCTTATTTCTTAGAGAACTTGGTGTGTTACTTGGTTGCTGAAATAGAATTGAAAAAATGTTGAATCTAAATTTATTCTCTGTTAAAAAAAAGAAAACCAAAAAGCCTAAACCCTAAGCTAAAACCTGAACCCTAAACCTAAAACCTATATCATAAACCCTAAACCCTAAAATCTAAAGAAATAAAAAATAACTCTAACCCTAAACTCTAAAACCATAAACCCTAAACTCTAAAGCCTAAATCCTAAACCCTAAACCCCTAAAACCTAAAACCCAAAGCCCAACAAATCCTAAATCCTAAATCTAAACCTTAACTAGGCAGGGACCTAAAACCCTAAACCCTCAATCCACTGACCCTATCAGTAAACCCAAACCTTAAACCCTAAAAAACTAAACTAAACTAAAAATAAAGCAAAAAATAAAATAAATAAAACCTAAAAATAAATAAAATAAAATAAAACCTAAAAAACTAAACCTAATAAATAAAATAAAATAAAATAAACTAAAATAAAAAAAATAAAACTAAACTAAAAATAAAATAAACTTAAGAATAAAAAATAAAATAAAAGTAAAAAAATAAAAAAATAAAATAATTCCAAAATAAAATAAAATAAAAATTAAATAAAAACCTAATCCTAAAATAAACCTAAAAATAAATAAAATATAAAACCTAAACTCTAACCTAAAAAAAACCAAACCTAAAATAAAAAATAAAATCAAATAAATAAAACCTAAACTAAAATAAACTAAAAGAATAAATAAAACCTAAAACCTAAAATAAACTAAACCTAAACCTAAAAACTAATTAAAATAAAATAAACTAAAAGAAAACCTAAACCTAAAAAAATAAAACCTAAAAATAAACCTAAATAAATACTAAAACCTAAACTTAAAGAAAAAATAAAACCTAAATAAAAAATAAAATAAAAAAATAAACTAAAATAAACTAAACTTATGCTGGCGTAAAATAAACTAAAATAAAACCCTAAACTAAAATAAATAAACTAAAACTAAATAAAAAACCTAAATAAAATGAAAATAAACTAATAAATAAACCTAAACCTAATGGTTTACTTAATTTAAAATAAAATAAGAAAAAACCCTAAACCTAAACCCTAGGCCACATAATAAACCATAAACCCTAATCTGATACTAGGCCTGACCCTAAACCACTAAACCTGAGCCTTACACCAAAGAAACTAAACTCTGAGCCATAGCCTAAACCCTAACTTAACTAAACCACTAAGACCATAATCTTACCTACCACTAAACCCTAAAGCCTAAATTTAAACCTAAAATAAATTAAATTGAAAATAAAATTAATCAAAAAACTAAAGATAAAATGAAAAGAAATTAAAATAAAACCTAAACTAAAACTTACTAAAAAATAAAATAAAATAAAAAAAATAAATAAATTATAGTAAATAAATAAAATATAAACTAAACTAAAATAAAATAACCTAAGAATAAAAATAATAAAAAAATAAAACTAAATGTATATAAATAAAATAAAATAAAATAAACTAAATAAAATCCTAAACCTAAAAATTAAACCTACAAATAAATAAATAATAAAACCTAAACCCTAAACTAAAAAAAAAACTAAACCTAAAATAAAATTAAAATAAACAAAATAAAAATAAACCTAAACATAAACTAAAATAAACTAACCTAAAATAATTAAAACCTAAACCTAAACCAAAAATAAACTAAACCTATCAACTCAACTAAATAAAATAAAGGAAACCTAAAATAAACTTAAACCTAAACTAAAAAATAAAACCTAAAAATAAACCTAAAATCTAAACCTAAGAAAATAAAATAAAAACCTAAAACTAAACTTTAAAATAAAAAATAAAACCTTAACTGAAAATATAAAATAAAATAAAAACTCAACTAAACCTAAACCTAAACCTAAAAAATAAACTAAAATACAAACCCTAATCTAAAAAAAAAAAAAACCTAAAATAAATAAATTAAACTAAATAAAAAAACCTAAATAAAAATAAAAAGAATAAAATAAACCAAACAAACCTAAACCTAATGGTTTACTTAATTTAAAATAATAAAAAAATCCTAAACTGTAAACCATAAAACCTAAAACAAAATAAAACTAACACTAAACCCTAAACCCTAAATCTACTAAATTACCTACTAAACCTAAACCCTAAAACACCTTAAACCTTAAACACTAAACCTTAAACCCTAAACCCTAAACCCTAAACCCCAAAAACATGAACACTAAAACCATAAACCCTAAACCTGGTTGATCTAATTTTTATGAAAGCTGATCTTAAAAAAGTCAGCAAAGAGGTTGTGAAATACAAACTAGGTGCTCTTGGCTATGTTGGTCTTGTTGCAGCTATTGATGTTGTAGTTCCTCTAGGCAACACTAGTATGGATCCTTAACAAAATTCTTTCTTCCAAGATCTCAACATCCCAACTAAGATCAATAAAGGTTCTATTAAAATTATCACCCAGGTTGAGGTGATTAAAAAAGGTGATCATGTGGAATCCTCATAGCCCACTCTCCTTACTAAGCTTGGGATTAGGCCATCCTCTTATGGCATTCTCATCCATTCTGTGTATGATGATGGTTCAGTGTTAAGTCTTGAGGTGCTTGACCTCACTGAAGATGATCTAATCAAAATGTTTTCAACAGGCCTTTCAAAGATCACTTCTCTCTTACTGGCCCTCTCTTATCCCACCCTTACTGCAGCACCCCACATGTTCATCAATGCTTACAAGAATGTTCTCACTATTATAATTTCCACTTATTACACATACCTGCAAGCCGAGAAGGTTAAGGAGTATTTGAATGATCCTAGTAATTTTGATGTGGTACTACACACGATGCTTACGCTACTCTTCTGCTGCAAGTCCTTGCGGTGGAAGAGAAGAAGGAAGAGCCTACTGAGGAATCTGATGATGATATGGGTTTTAGCTTGTTCAACTAAGCTTTGTTGGCCTTTTATAAAATTAAATTTTATTATCTCTAGGAGTTTAATCAATTTATAAAATACTATTTTTGTGAATTTTTGAATTGCATTTTAGGTTTTCCTATTCTATTAGTTATTAGAGGATAATGTCTTATTTGATTTAGTAATTTCTTATTTGTTATGGAATCATTTGAGTTTAAAATAAAATAAACTAAAAACCTTACAGCCTAATCTCCAAACTCTAAAGCTAAACCTAAAGTAACTAAATAATTTAAAAAATAAACCTAAACCCTTAATAAACCTAAACCTCAATCAAAACCCTAAGAATGGGCAAAACCTTGTTGGCAAGAACATCACCATCAAGTAGGCTTAGTCTAGATATAGTGATGGAGGCAAAGGAGAAGGTGGCAACTATCATAGTGGTGGTGAGGGATCTAGAAGCACTGGTGGATATGGAGGTGCTTGTCGGAGAAGTGGTGGTTATGGAGGTGGGAGGAGTGACGAGCTTACAACCATGGTGGTGGCGGAGGGAGAGATCGAGGATTTGATGGTGGATCCCACTACTCGAGTGGTTCTGATGGGAACTAGAGAAACTGTAGAATGGTTGATCAAATCTGCTGCTTATGGAACTGCGTCTTTACAGTATAGACGGTTAAAAATTTCTAATGTTTTTGATTTGCTCAATGCATGCTCAGTTTTTATCTATGTCACCCCTTATGTCTTAAAAAACATGGTGTGTTACTTGATTGATGAAATCAATAAGAAGAAATGTTGAATCTGATTTTATTCTCCAATAAAAAAAACCAAAAATCCTAAACCCTAAACAAAAACTTGAACCTTAAATGTAAAACCTAAACCCTAAACCCTGAACCCTAAAAGCAAAATAAATAAAAAAATAAAAAATATTAAAAAAAACCTAACCCTAAACCCTAAACCTACAACCCTAACCCTAAACCCTAAACCATAAAACCCTAAAACCCAAACCCAAAACCAAAAACCCTAAACCCTTAATGCCAAAAGCATAAACACTAAAACCCTAAACCCTAAACCCAGGTTGAGCTTATGTAAGGTGATCTTAAAGAAGTTAGCGAAGAGGTTGAAAAAAAACAAACTTGGTGTTCATCTTGTTGGTCTATTGATGTTGTGGTTCCTCAGAACATTGGTATGGATCCTTCACAGACTTCTTTCTTCTAGGATCTCAACATCCCAACTAAGATGAACAAGGATACTATTGAAATTATCCTTGGGTTGATGGTTAAAGGCAATAAGGTGGGATCCTTGAGGATACTCTCCTCACCATTAAGCAGGATTGCCATTCTTTTTTTATGGCCTTGTCATCGATTAATCTCAATGATCACTTCTCTATCATAAATTTAATGTCATCCACATGTTCATACCCACCCTCTACTTGCCTGATTCTTCCGTGAAAGAAAGGAAGAAACCCTACTTGAGGAATCTGATGATATGGGTTTTAGCTTGTTCAACTAAGCTTTGTTGGCCTTCTATAAAATAAAATTTTATTTTCTCTAGGAGTTAAATCATTTTGTGAAATATTTTTTTTGTGAATTTTTTAATTGAATTTTATTTTATCCTATTTTATTTATTATTATAGGATAATGTCTTGTTTGATTTAGTAATTTCTTATTTGTTTTGGAATCATTTGAGTTAAAAATAAAATAAAATAAAAGCCCTAAACCTTAAATATAAATAAAAACCCTAAACCTAAAACTAAAGTAACTAAATAAATTAATCAATAAACCTAAACCCTAAAAACTTATAACCTAAACCTTAAACCCTAAAACCTAATAAACCTAAACCTAAACCCTAAGAATGGGTAGAACCATGATAGCAGGAACATATTTTTAAACTTTGGCCAAGTTTATGAAAATAGACTTGTTGATTTTGAGGGAGGTAGTAAGCTACATCCTCATATATGCTGACCTCGTGAACTATAAATGGCTTGAGATCTCCTTTGACACAGTAGAAGATCCCACCTCTCACAAACTTCATATATTGATGTAGAGAGTATGAAACTATATTGTCCTCAAGTATCCATGGTCTCCCAAGCAAAGCATTGAAAGATTTATTTGAGTCTATAATGTGAAAATTGGCTTTGGTCTTCCAATCATCTATCTCCAAGGGCAACACTATGGAGCCTAAGGCTTGTTGACCTCACTTTTGGAGTGCGAATTCAATCTATACATCTTACACTTAGGAGTCTTCTAGACACTAAGACTTCCTTAGTCAAAAGACACTTCTAATGATTAGGTAAACACTTAACCTAAGCCTAAAGACTTAGAAGGGTTAACCATAGGATTAGGTTATGCCTTAGGGATTAGGATAATCAACCTACCCTTCAACACAAATCCAATCCATGTTCACCTTCTCAAACCAAACCTAAAGTTCAATTCAAACATGAAATTCAAATTCAAATCCAAACCCAAATTCTAAAACCAAATGATTGAAGCCCATGATCAAATCCAAACTTGAAACCCTTCCTAAGCCATAAGACTATCCCAAGGACTCAAAATCTTAATCCAAATCAATCCAAAATAAATTGATTTTCTCATAATCAATTTATATCTTCAATCATCTTCCTAAATATAAATCAAATACATTCAAATGATCAAAACTAAATCCAACTAAATCAAATTAAATCAAAACCCTTCCTAAGCCATGACCAATCCCATGGACTTAGCTAGATCTTAATCCAAATCAAGTCAAACTCAATTGATTCTCACAAATCAATTACATTTTCAATCATCTTCATAAATTTAAATGAAATGTACATTTAAATCATCAAAACTAAATCAAAACCAAATCACAATCCAAACAAAATGACAACTCCATGGACTTAGCCAAATTCCTTTATTCCAAAACCCAAATTCAATTGATTTTATCATGAATCAATCATACCTTCAATCATATTCACAAATACAAATGAAATCTACAATCATCAAGCCAAACCAAAATCAACCCAAGTCAAACACAACTTAACCCTTTTAAAAATGTTCAAATGAACCAATGATTCATACCAAGTCAACTTGGTCAAACCAAGTCAACCCCTTAACCCATATTAACGCCAAATTGCAACCTAAAGCCAAATCCCAAAAAATGATTCATACCAAATCAAAATCAATATTTGAATATGACTTGACCTTCAATTGATTCAAACAACCTAATTATCCCTCTCTTTGACCCAAGTTGACTGACCTAAAAGACAAAATAGGGTCAAATCAAAATAAAACCAAATTGATTGTGACCAATGGCTCACGTTCATTCCAAATTGATTGTTGAATGAACTTGGCGATTGAACAATTGAACCCCAATTGACCTAAAAGTGACCTAAAGGTTCAAGTTGGCTTAAATCAAACTAAATCCAAATTAATTAAAATCAAAGCCTATAATCATCTTCAATTGGTTAACTAAAACCAACCAGACAATTTGGCCAATTTGGTCAAACTAGTCAATTTTACACATTTGACCCAAATGAATTCAAATGAGCCAAAATCAAATCTAAGCCAAACTAAACCAAACCAATTGAACTAAAACATCCCAAATGATCATATGAACTTGACCCAACCCTTTGTTTGACCCAATTTGACCAATTGGTCAACATAACCCAATTTGACCTAAATGAGTCAAATTGAGCCAAAAAAATTAACTCCAATAGAGTTGAAATTTGGTCTAAACCACTTTTGGATCATTCTAAATCTTCCCAAATTAATTCCAATACTAAATGATCATTCTACCCTTAGGTCAAGGGCATCACATGAGATAAATCACTCATGTAAGTGGTCATTTCAATTCCTTGGCCACTTGGTACTCTCCCAATGGTCCACCTAGGAACTCAGCCGGAACCTAAGTTGGGTTGGTTGACTGACCCATGGGAGGTGAAATCACCTCACCCTTCCCATTGGAGCATTTGAAACCCATGAAACACCCATGATCCTTCTTTGGTAGCCACCTCCACACCTTCAACCAACCAAGCCGAGCCAACTCACCTCCTCCCTACCACCCACGACTCCCTGAGATGGTTGGATGACCACGAGAAGCCAAACTAGATCCCACTATTCGATCAAGGTGAAGGGGGTATAAACCCTCTCATTTCCACTCAAACACACACACACAAATAATTCCAAAGAACCCTAGCTACCTAAGATGAGCTGCTAGAGCAATTCCTAAGCTCCCAAGCTCATTCCTCGATCAAAAAATGCCATTCCCATCCATCCTAAAATAGGACACTCCCATTTTTGACCTAACTTCTCCATTTCTCCATCAAACTCAAATTAACTCTGTACATACCTTCCCTAGGCCTCATCGAGTAATAACGAGTCATCTCCCAAGCTTCTTGAGCATCGAAGGTGGGACATCATTCAAAGTTGACCTCCAAATCATCAATTTTTGGCCTTCCAAGTGAATGTCAAGGAATTGATCCAATTGTTACTCAACCGGGCTTCATCTCCACTAGATGAAGCTTCCTCAATCATTCGAGCTACTTATCTTGAGCTCCATTGAGGTATGCTTCTAAAATTGATCCTTAGGAAAAATGGGTTGGAGCTTTTTGAAGAAAACTTGCATCTCTTGTGATCTTGATGGTTGGATCCCCTTTGATCAATGTCGTGAAGGTGTTGGATCCTTTTGGAGTTGATTCAATCTCGGGTAAGCTCAGATCAAGTGAGCAATGGAGGATAAAATCCATTCTCCCTCACTCACATGATGGTAGATCATGCACCATTCATTTCCCATGATCAAAATGGATGGTTGTGATTAGATCTATTAGATCGATCTAATTTAATCCTATTAAGCTGTGGGATTAATAGTTTCCATCAAATTTAAGATTGGATGGCGAATGAGAAAGCATGACCGCCACCTCCATGTAGGTGCTAAGTCGGATAAGTTTTAAGTAGCCAATCCCATGATACCACATGGAAAGCACATCGTGTCAGCGTGCCATGTGGCGCCAATAGGATTATGCTTTAATTAGGCATAATTAATCATTTTTAATGGCTAAAACTTCTAAAACTCATAAATCAATCATATAAAAATAAAAATATGTGAATAAATACTCATTTTAAAAGTATTTTAGAGGAGAATTAATTAAAAATGATCTTAAATAATTTTGAACAATAATTAAAGTTTAATTATAAAATTAATTAGATTAATTACTACTTATTATTTGAGCAATTAATCCCAAATTTTATGGGTTAATTTAATGACACCTGCCTCCCATGATTTTCTTGGGATTTATTACTCACTTAATTAAGAAAATTGAGTAACTAAACCTTAACTACTCTTTTAAGTAAATTAATGATTAATTAATGCCATGAATAGTAATAAATTGGTTAATTAAGTATATTAATCATTGTTCATAAGTGAACTAAAGAATAGGGTTGGGACCCTTTCACTAAGTTCATTTCATTTTTTTAAAATGAAATTAATTAAGATTTAACTTATTAACTAAATCACTTAATCAAATTGAAATCATAATCACATCGGACCTTAATTAATTAAATCATGGGGTAGATCTTTAGGTGTTAAATAACCTAAAGGAGTTTAATGAAATTATGGTTAGTTCACAGGTGTGGGAAAACCATAAGAGTAGTTAATTAAGTCCCTTAATCTAATTAACTATTAATCTTGAGCTAATTGCATTAAGCCTTTTATTTCCTAGGATCATTGCAAGTTAATTTTCCTTGCATATCATGTTGGCTCATAATTATTTAGTTAATTACTTTAAGGAGACATAGGTAAGGGTAATTAATTCATCTAATTAAGGGTTCAACTTAATTAACCCATAAAATCAACTTAATTACATTTCCTTAAATTAAATCAAATCAATAATGTGGGAATGGGTTTAAAACAATAAGTGATGATTTCTCTTCTCTTCTTTAAATAAAATGAAACCAAAAATTTAATTAATAAAGAAGCTTTGTTTTGCTTTAAATAATCTTATTTGATTTGATTATCCTTAAGAACTACTTTGGTTGAATGAATCACATGCTTATATTTCATTGTCTTCTTTGCAATCATGTTAAATATGATATGTCATTTGAATTCATGCATCCATCTTTTCAAAATCAAGTAAAACAAAATGGATTTCCTTTATGTATGCTTGCATGTGTTGATATAATTTATAATATGCATGGCTATTATCACTATTAAATGTAAATGTATTTTTCAAAAGCTTATAAATGAATAATAATATGTGTTATGATGCTAGTTATAAGTACATAAGAAATGCATTTGCTTATAGCTTAAGTGTATGAACGGTGTGTTCTCTTTCCTTTATTCATGTGTTGACTTATATAAGATTGAATGGTAATGGGTATATAGTTTGGACATCCTGAGAACATGAGGCTTTAGCTAGCCCCAAGGAGGTCATTTGATTACCTCACTTCCTTGGTTTAACAATGTCACGCACCCATTTTATTTCATTCTTATGTATTTCAACTTTATAATTTGGATAGAGTTTTAATTCATATATATATATATATATATATATATATATATATATATATATATATATATATATATATATATATATATATATATAGATATTCATTCTTTGCATGGTTTTCTTTCCCTCATTTATGTATACATCCATGTGTGTCCAAGAAAAAAAAAAGTATATATAGTCTGGACATCTCGAGAATATGAGGCTTTAGTTTGCCCTAAGGAGGTCATTTGATTACCTCACTTCCTTGATTTAATAATGACATGTACTTGCCTATATCTTTGTACATGTATATGTATATGTGATTTGTGAATGAAAATCCCATTTTACATTAAAATTGCATGCATTCATAATTGAGTAAGTGGTTGAATTAATTAGCCATATGATTTGGAGCTTACTTCCTATGTTCATGTATACAAATTTACATATGTTTGAATGCAAATGGGTATATAGTTGGACATTCGATATGAGGCTTTAGCTAGCTCCAAGGAGTTCATTTCATTACCTCACTTCTCGGTTTAACAATGGCACATGCCTATTTAATTTCATTCTTATGTCCTTTTGTATTAGAATTTGGATAAAGTTTTAAATTAATATGTTTAAATAATTCAATCAAACAAAATATAAATTCTAAACATACACATACATTCATCATTTAAGTGTGCTAAAATATGTTGCATGTATGGATACACTTAGGATTAAATCATATGCATGTTACATGTGATGGAATGGAATGATTTAATATATGTCATGTGGTAGTAATTCAATTAAATTAATCTTAAGATTCCTTTCATTTTGTATAGGATTATTTAAAGTGAACTAAACTTAGGATTAGTTAAACCATTTAATAAGCCATTCACTAAAGAGAACTAAATCAAATTAATAAACTTTAGAAAGTGACTTAAGGTAGGGATGAAAGAGGGCAATCCTCTTTTCTTATCTTTATAACACTTAGTTCTAAGTGTAATCAAATGAAACAAAAGAAAACATAAATTAAAATTCTCAAATCAATTAAACTACTTCAAGTGAAATCAACCTTTCATATTAAGTTGAATCATTCTACACTTATAAAATACAACACTAATGCCTAACAAGACTTACCAAAAAATCCTTAATACACACATTAAAATTAAGTCACCAATTCCAGCACTAAGTTAGGATAGTGTATGATGTGATGTACATTTTATTTTATGATGTATTATTTTAGATTAGATGTTAGGGTGTATGCTTCATAGACTAGAAGTTAGGCCAATATTAGCCTAATCATGTTTTTAGGGATTATGCTTAGGGATGCTTAAAATAAATGTGAATGCTCTTTTTTGGTTGCTTAAATCTTGAAGCATAATCCAAGTTAGGGAGGTGGGCATAGTTACCCATGTGTAGGGTGCTAAGTTCAAATTATAAATACAACTACTTGGGATTATATGTATATTTAACTAACCTCTATTTTGCAGCTATAGTTAGATTTACTTTTCCCACATAAATGTAATTTTTTCAATAGGAATTAGAATTAGTGCTATGGGTAATTAGGATGAATAATGGCTAGAAGGCTTTATCTTGGGGTGTCCTGTGATGCCTTTGAAACAAGCACCATCCAAATCAAAGAAGGAACCAAATCAGAAATGAAGATATGAAGAAAAAAGACCCTCATAGTATTTAATACAATTATAATTATTCTTTCATATTCTAGGTTGTATAAAGGTAGAGCTCAACTACCCATCTTTTCTCTCTTTGGGTTGTCTACCGCACCGACCTTTTATTATTTTATGATAGTTTATATAATTGTTTGATGTTATGTTTACATTGTGCTGTGTGATTTTCATAGTTTCTTAAATAATTAATGCTTTAATGTGGCTTGGATACGATTAGGCTCTTAGGATAAAAATAAAAAAATAAAACCTAAACCAAAAAATAAAAATAAAACTAAACCTAAAAAAAATAAAACTCAACTAAAAAATAAACCTAAACCTAAAAAATAAACTAAAATAAAATTTGAATCAAATAAAGTGACATTGAATTGAGAGTGCTTTTAAAAGTAGTGAGCCTACCACCAAAGGAAAGCAAATGGAATTCCCAAGAAATTTTATTTAAATTTTATTGAACTTATCAAAAGATGGGATCATTCCAAGCCTTTAAAGAGGAGCACCCAAGTACTTTAGAGGTAAGTGTTGATGTTTAAAATTAGTGATATGCAAGATTTGATTGATTTTATTATTGGAGATATGAGAGGAAGTGATAAAATAGCTTTGTTATCATTGATAGAAAGGCCACTTTCTCTACCAAATTTATTTATAAAATTCTTGAGATTCTTGATATATGATAGAAGCATTGCAAAAATAATGAAATCATCTAGCTAAAGTGGGAAATAGAAGACCACCAAGAGTTCAGTACATACAAGGATTATTTTAGAATAAATCATCGATGCTCATAGATAAGTACTCAACAGCTATCATAAATAAAGTTGGAGATAAAAGATCCCCTTGTCTTAAGCCATGGGAAGTAGGAAAGAAACCCAAGGCTTCCCCAGTAAGCAAAATAAAAAACTAGGCATTTATTAATATAATTTCTAATAAAATAAAAAAATTTATTAGAAAAACCAAATAAATTTAAAATATGGAAAAGAAAATCCCAAGAGATGTTGTCAAAGGCTTGGTAATATATAATTTGAAAAGAATGTTGCCACCTCTATTCTTGGCATCAAGATCATGAATTAATTCTTGAGCAAGTAAAATATTATCATAAATAGATCTACTTCTAACAAAACTTGTTTGGTTGAGAGAGATAGATCTACTAAGTAATGGACTAAGCTTGTTGGTAAGAATTTTGGAAATCAACTTATTAAAGAAGGTGTAAAGACTAATACGTCTAAAATCACTCCAATAGTTTGGATTATCTTTCTTAGGAATGAGAATGATAGAAGTACTAGAAAAATATCTAGAAAAAAGGATTACCATTAAAAAAATCAATCACAGGCTCAATGAAATCATTTTTAATGATAAACCAATATTTTTGAAAAAATTGAGTAGTAAAACCCTCTGACCAACAACAAAATCTATGTTCATGCTATTAAGAACTTTAAAATTTCATCTTCATTAGGTACAATGGTAAGCAAATCATTATCATCATTAGTAATAATAGAAGAAATCAAATGTGGTTTAGAAATAGCTTCATAAGAGCAATTCTTATTAAGCATATTTTTATAGTAATTAATAACATATTGCTTGATATCATAATTCTATGTAATCCAATCTACATTATTGTCTTTAATTTTTGAATATTATATAAAGCTCTATATTTATTAATTAAAGCATGGTAATAGCTAGTATTCTTGTCACCATCTGTAATATTTTTACTAGCAACTTTATAAGTCTCTTCCATATTTTGGAAGTGAACAAGTTTATCTTTCTCCTCGGTCAGGTCCTTAAACTTAGAAGGATCTTATATAACAGAGACTTCAAGATCACAAACTAATTTTTCCATATCTTTAATATTAACAAAAAGGTTTTTAAAACAATGCTTGTTCCACCAATGCAAATTTTGTTTAAGTCTTTCAAGTTTAAACCAAAGTCTATTCATCCCCATAATCGAATTATCAAGATGCAGAAAAGCTTTCAAATTAATACCCACAACATCAACAAAATCAATATGCTAAATCCACATGTTCTGAAATCTAAAAGGAGAGGAGCTTTTTAATCTATTAGAATTATCTTTGATAGAAACTAGAAGAGGGGCATGATCAGACAAGGTTCTGTTGAGATGAAAAATAGAAGTAATAGGCCATTAAGTAATCCAATGAGTATTGAAAAGGTCCCATCTCAACCCTTACCAAAGTATAGTGTTTTGCCAAATATAATTAGAACCCTTAAAAACAATATCAAGCAAATTACCATCAAGGATCATATTGGAAAAATCATCCAAGGAATGAACATTAGGAAAGCAACCACAACTTCGTACAGAAGAGAATAAAATAGTGTTGAAATCACCACCAATAAACCAGGGTTTGTTGACCGAGGTAGTAAAATTTCTTAAAATATCCCAAAGAATGCTTTTGCCACATCTATAATAAGATGCATAAATAAAAGAGCCCAAAACACAATAGTCACCATAGGGTTTTAGGTTTAAGGTTTTTTTATTTTGTAATTATTTTTTATTTTTCTAAAATTAAATAAATTAGTACATTTAGGTTTATTTAGTTTATTTTTTTATTTATTTTAGTTTATTTTATTTTTTATTTTTTTAGGTTTATGTTTATTTTTATTTTGATTAGTTTATTTATTTTAGGTTTATTATTTTAGTTTATTTATTAGGTTTAGGGTTAGGTTTAGGTTTACTATTTAGTTTGATTTTATTTTTATTTTATTTTTTAGGTTTAGGTTTTATTTTTTATTTTTAGGTTTAGGTTTAAGTTTTTATTTTATTTTTCAGTTTAGGATTAGGTTAAGGTTTAGGTTTAGTTTCTTTTAGGTATAATTTATTTTAGTTTAGGTTTAGGTTTATTTTATTTTTATTTTAGGTTTAGGTTTTTTTTTAGTTTAGGATTTTGGTTTAAATTTTTATTTATTTTAAATTTTTTTTAGGTTTATTTTATCTGTTTAGGTTTTTATTTAGTTTTAATTTTATATTATTTTAGGTTTCTTTTAATTTTATTTTATGTTTAGTTTTTATTTTATTTAGGTTTTTAATTTTTTAATTTAGTTTAGGTTTTTATTTTATTTTACTTTAGTTTTTATTTTCTATTTTTTTTTGTTTTGAGGTTTAGGTTTTAATTTATGTTTTTATTTTATTTTTGTTTAGTTTTTTTTATTTATCTTATTTTTAGGGTTTATTTAGCATACTTTAGGTTTTTAGCTTTTTATGGTTTAGGTTTTTATCTTTTGAGGTTAAGGTTTTAGGTTTTTATTTTAGGTTTATTTGTAGGTTTTATTTCTTAGTTTAGGTTTAGGTTTATTTTTAGTTTATTTTATTTTATTTATTTTAGGGTTAAGGTTTAGTTTTTTAGGTTTAGGTTTAGGTTTTATTATTTTAGTTTAGGTTTATGTTTACTTTATTTTGTTTATTTTAGGTTTAGGTTCTTTTTTAGTTTAGTGTTTAGGTTCTATTTTTTATTTATTTTGTGGTTTTATTATTATTTTTATTTTTTAGGTTTAGGTTTTAGTTAGTTTTTATTTGATTTTATTTAAGTTTATTTTATTTTTATTTTATGTTTAGTTTTATTTTATTTTATGTTATTTTGTTTTTTATGTATTTTATTTTAATTTATTTTAGTGTTTCTTTATTTAGTTTATTTATATATTTTATTTTTTAGGTTAGTTTAGTTTAGATCTTAGTTTAGTTTTTATTTTATTATATATATTTTATAGGTTATATATATTTTATTTTAATTTAGTAGCTAGGTTATGTTTGAGGATAGTGAGGTAGGGTCATGCATGTGGCTCAGGGAGTTTGGTTTAGGTCAGGGCCCAGGATTTGGAGGTTTAAGCTCAGGTCAGCCTCAGCCTGATCAGGTTAGCCTAGGGCCTGCCTAGTTAGGTGACTCCATGGCTCATGGTAGGTAGGTATTTCTTGGTGGCTAGGGTAGGGTCATATGGGTGGGGCTCAGGGCCCAGGATCTTAGGGTAGGCCCAAGATTGCAGGTAGGGCCTGGGTTTAGGGTTAGTTAGTTTAGGCCTAGGGTTTGCCTATAAGGGTTTATAGTTTTAAGGTTTAGGTTTGAGTTTATTTTAGGGTTTAGGATTTTAGGGTTTAGGGTTTTTTTTAAGTTAAGTAACCCAGAGGTTTAGGTTTATTTAGATTTTTTAGTTTATTTATTTTCTTTTTATTTTTTTGGTTTATTTTATTTTATATTTTATTTATTTTAGTTTATTTTATTTTAGTTTATTTTTAGGTTTGGTTTAGGTTTATGTTTATTTTAAGTTTTATTTCATTTTATTTTATCGTTTAGGTTTTATTTTATTTTTAGATTTAGGTTTAAGTTTTTTTAAATTTTTTTTAGGTTTTATTTTATTTTTAGGTTTTATTTTTAGTTTAGTTTAGGTTTATTTTCAATTTATTTTAATTTATTTAGTTTAGGGTTTAGTTTAGTTTATTTTAAGTTTAAGTTTGGGTTTTATTTATTTTAGTTTATTTATTTTAGGTTTAGGTTTATTTTATTTTGTTTTATTTTACATTTAGAGTTTTAATTTAGGGTTTATGTTTTATTTTTATTAATTTTAAGTTATTTTTTTTAGATTTAAGTTTTATTTTATTATATTTTAGATTATTTTATTTTTTTTATGATTTGTTTTATATTTTCTTTAGGTTTTCATTTTAAGTTTATTTATTTTATATTTAGTTTAGGTTTTATTAATTTTATTTTAGTTTAGTTATTTTATTTTTTTTATTTTAGGTTTAGTTTAGTTATAATTTATTTTAGTTTTATTTTATTTTTTTAGTTTATATTTTGGTTTTAGGTATTTATTTATTTTGGGTTTTGTTTATTTACTTCACATTTAGGTTTGGGTAGGGCATGTTTTGGGGGTTTAGGTTTAGTAAGGTCCGTGATTTATAGTTTAGAGTTTAAGGTTTAGGGTTTAGGTTTGGTTTTAAGGTTTAGGCCTAGTGTTTAGGGTTGTAGGTTTATGATTTAGGGTATAGGGTTTAACATTTTTATTTATTTATTTTTATTTTATTTATCTTTTTATTTTTCCTAAAATTAAGTAAACTAGTAGGTTTAGGTTTATTTAGTTTATTTTATTATTTATTTTTATTTAGTTTAGCTTATTTATTTTAGGTTTATTCAATTTAGTTTAAGTTTTTTATTTTAGTTTATTTTTTAGGTTTAAGTTAATGTTTAGGTTTATTTTTAGTGAGTTTTATTTTTATTTCATTTTTTAGGTTTAGGTTTTATTTTTTATTTTTAGGTTTAGTTTTAAATTTTTATTTTATTTTTTTTATTTAGGTTTTAGGTTTTTATTTTAGTTTTTTTTATGTTTTATTTTTTAGTTTAAATTTAGATTCCTATTTAATTAATTTAGTTTTATTTAATTTAGGTTTAGGTTTAGTCTTAATTTATTTTAGGTTTAGGTTTAGGTTTTATTTATTTTAGTTTAGTTTATTATTTTATTTTATTTATTTATTTTATTTTATTTTATTTTGGTTTAGAATTTTTTTTTTTTATTTTTTTATTTAATTTTATTTTTGTTTAGTTTTATACTTAGGTTTATTATATTTTTTTTAGTTTCATTTAGGTTTTTATTTATTTTATTTTATTAATTTGTATAAGTTTATTTTATTTTATTTTTAGGTTTAGGTTTTGGTTTTAGATTATGTTTATATTTTATTTTAATTTTTTATTTTATTTAATTTTAGGATTTTTAGATATTTCATTTTTAGGTTTTATTTAGTTTAGGTTTAAGTTTTTATGTTTTCAGGGTTTAGGGTTTTACAGTTTAGGTTTAGGGTTTAGTGTTTAGGATTTAGTGCTTAGGGTTTAGAGTTTAGGATTTAGGGTTTAGGGTTTTTGATTTAGGTTTAGGGTTTAGCAGTTTAGTGGTTTTAGGGTTTAGTTTGGGGTTTAGGGGATTTTTTAAAATAAATAAGTAAACAAGTTGGTTTAGGTTTATTTAGTATATATTTTTTTATTTTAGTTTATTTTATATTTTTTTATTTATGTTTATTTTTTATTATTTATTTATTTTAGTTTAGGTTTTTATTTTATTTTTTTAGGTTTAGGTTTATTTTTATGTTTTATTTTTTTTTAGGTTTGTTTATTTTTTATGTTTTATTTTTATTTTTTAGATTTGGTTTATTTTTAGTATTCATTTTATTTGGTAGCTCAATTAGATTTAGGTTTAAATTTTATTTATTTTAGTGTATAGTCAGTTTAAGTTTATTTTATTTTATTTAACATTTATTTTTTTTTTTTTTAGGTTTTATTTTTATTTATTTTAAGTTTTATTTTAATTTTATATTTTAGGTTTAACTTTTATTTAATTGATTTTATTTTATTTTAGGTTCATTTTATTTAGGTTTTGTATTCTTAGGTTTATTTTGTTTTTTAGTTTAGTTTAGGCATTTATTTTTAATTTAGTCATTATATTTTTTTATTTTATTTTGTTTTAGTTTAGGTTTTATATTTTATATTATATTACTTTATTTAGGTTAGGGTTTTATTTAGTTGGGTCTTTGGTTTTATAGGATCAGGGTTTAGATATGGGGTTTGGGGTCAGGCTTTAGGCTAGGGTTTTTTTAGGATCTTTTGGCCAGGGTTGTGGCCCAGGGCTCAGTGGTAGCACTTTAGGGATGTATCTTTAGCCATAAAAAGGCCCAGGTTTAGTGGCAGGGTTTAGGGTTTACAGAAAGGGCAGTAGGAGGGTTTAGGTCACAGTGAGGGCTCAGGTTGACAGGTTGTGGCTCAGGGAGCACTAGTGGTTAGATTTAGGCCCAGGTTTAGGGCCTAGGGGAGTTTGAGGTAGGGCCCAGTTAGGTGCAGGTCAGGGTCCCAAGCCTGGGGTTTAAGGTTAGTCAGTTTAGGGTAGGAGGTTTAGGGCCCAGGATTTAGGGTTTGGTTGGTGGGTTAAGTGGGTTTTAGTTAGCAAACCAACAGGGTTTATGTTTTTAGTTTATTTTATTTATTTTAGTTTATCATTTTTATTTTATTTAGGTTTATTTTTTTTATTTAGTTTTAGATTATTATTATTTATTTATTTTAGTTTTTTTTTATTTTAGTTTATTTTAGGTTCAATGTTTTATTTTTAGTTTGTTTAATTTTATTTTTAGGTTTAGATTTTATTTTTATTTTCATGTTTTTATTTAGTATTTATTTTATTATATTTTAGGTTTATTTTATTTTTATTTTAGGTTTAGTTTTTATTTTATTTAGGTTTTTTATTTTTAGGTTTATTTTATTTTTTAGTTTAGTTTAAGTTTTTATTTATTTTATTTTAGTTTAGTTTTTTTTATAGTTTTAGGTTTAGGTTTAGGTTTAGGTTTTAATTTAATTTAAATATATTTAGGTTTAGGTTTTATTTATTTATTTTATTATTAGGTTTAATTTAGTTTAGTTTAAGTTTTGGTTTTAGTTTAGGAGTGTTTAGTTTTGGTGGGTTTAGGGTTTAGGTGGGTTATGGGTCAGGTTTAGGGTTTAGGGTTTTAGGGTTTAGAGGTAGAGGTTTAGAGAGTTTAGGGTTTAGAATTATTTTAGGGTTTAGGGTTAGTTTTAGGGTTTGTTTTGGGTGGGTAGAGAAGATTGGGATTTATAAAACTAAAACATATTACTAAGTAGAAATATACAAGATAGAAATAAAGAGCTGGGAAGATTGGGTTTATACAAATTATTACACGGTTGAAATGGAATTGTTGTTAAAAAAAATACTTGTATTTATCCTACTAAGATCAATTGTTTAGAGTTTAACTTGCTAAAGCAAAAAACCAAAATTATAAATGAGTACATGAACAAATTTGAAGTATTGTTGTTATCTTCTAAAACTAGGAAAATATTAAACTAATGTTGTTTAGGTTTAGATCGATATGAGCCCTAAACTTAAAAGAGACACTACATAAAATTAATTTCCATGTGGCATTTCAACAAACTTCAGATTTTAAATAATACAAAAAATTCTTGCACCTGAAAGAATGTCATCAAATGTAGGAATTATTCTTTCCACCATTAAATAAAATTCAAATGAATACATCTAAATGAAGTAACAGTACTACCAATAAAATGAAAATAGAAAAGATGATAGATACTATGTTGGGATCCAAAATCTCTGTTAAATCATATTTTAGATGTCAGGAAAAAATCTATTAGTGTCCTAAATCTCTCACAACACTATGCCACCTATTTCTATAATAATATAAATCATAAAAATATTGATTTAATAAATTAGATGATGATATTTATTAAATTTGATGTGGGAATTAGGTTGTAGTACCAAAGTTTTGCTATGCCACTTGTATTCTAAAAAGTAAGATTTTATGTTCAAAATAAATATTATGTATTATAGCTTAGTATAACATCATATATCATAATATATTATTCTACGCATTTTAATTTCTTTTAGTATTTTACAATCATGCAGTCAAGCCTACACTAGGATTATTTATAAAAATGTTGATTTAGACTTTAAAATGGTGTAATTTGGCCAAATTCATAATAGGTAGAGCATGGATCATAATATATTATTCCAATTTAAAATATGTAGGTGATACGACTAAAATATATAGTTTTCTATTATTTAGACTAATTTTATGATTTTTTATCTTAAGCAATCCCTTGTGATGTGATATGCGATATAATATAATATAATATGTTATAGTGTATTATAATATAGAATTCCATAACATAGTCCAGCATCATGCGTTATAGCATAGTATTGTGTATTGCTACTTGTTGTTTAGCATATTTTAGTTTGTTATAGTATGATGTAGTAGAGTTTTTACTAGTATAATTCATAAAAATACTGATTTATAGGCTGAGATGATGGGATTTGGCCAAATTTAAGGTAAGCTTTAGGGAACATCATTAGGAGTGTGCTATGGTGTGTCATTTAATTAATAGAATGGAATTTTGCATCCCAAATAAATGTTTATTTTTCAACCAAATTTTATAAATTTCTTGCTTAAAGTAATTCATTTTAAGGTGTAATGTAAGATAATATATTATATGAAAGCATATTAAAATATAATATACATAACAATATAACTTCACATATATATGAATGTGGTGGTTTGTTATTAAATGTTATTGTACGTTTTAGCATGTTTTACTTTTTGTTATAATACATTGGGTCAAAACTCACAAAAATGTTAATTTGAAGGTAGAGATGGAAGAATTTGGCCAAATTCATGGCACACACGAAAGAAGAAACACAAAATTATGCTATTTTGTACCATTTCTATTGGAAATATAACAATTTTACATCCAAAATGGACATTATTCATATTTTGAAAAAATTATGTTATTTGTTCCCTTTAAGTGATTCTAATGAGGTGCAATGTTAAATAATATATTATAATATAGCAAATTATAATATAACATTATATATTATAATATAATATAGTGTGTTAATTCACACTATAATATGTTTAGCATGATATTGTATAGTTAGTTTGAGCTTGCACCATCACAAATCATAAAATATTGATTACAATATTAAGATGATGTAATTTGAATGGATACATTGTTATGCTTTTGGTTGAAGTTTTAAAGCTGTGCATACGAGAAGGAAAAATATTTGATGAGAATTCCATGTCAAGGACAAGGAGGGAGATGCACTAAGGGATCACACATGCATTGTACCTGACATATGGGGGGTCAATGTCGAGGGCATAGAAGAAGAAAATCTATAAGGGATAAGGTTTTAATTTAATTTGATTATATAATTTATGGAAAGAAGATCAGTTGGGGATAAGAATATATAATCCATTGAGGATTAAGATCAAATCAACTTAAATTTGTTTTGTTTTAAATGATGTGGAGGCATATATGTTAGAGATATGGGCTCGAGTCCATTGGGGAATGGGTATATGAACCTTCCACTAGGGAAGCAGGTTTGGGCTATCTACTAGGGATTGGGATTTGAGTTTAATTTCATAGATTTGTTTGGGGTTGTATCCACTAGGAATAAGAGTTTGGTTGGATTTCTTTGATTTAGAATCTATTAGGGGAGTTGTTTTTTTTGGCTCCACTCGAGAGGTAGGTTTTGAATTTGATTTATTTGCATGACCTATTTATATATGATTTGGGGCTCCACTGGGGTTTGATGTAACTCCACTAGAAAAATTAGATTGGGTTTAATTTAATCTGTTAATGTATGGACCCTGTTGGTGTACGATGGACCCACTAAGAAGGGGTTATATCAGCCTTAACATACCTCAAGTCTATAAATCTAAAGGGATAGTCTATCGACTGTGGGGTAGATCTAGCCAACCTAAGGGGTTATATTTCATTGCGCAATGACTGTGCTAGAAAGAAGGCATAGTAGACTTACATCTTTTGAAGCAAGGAACAACCACTAGGTAACCTGTTGGATGCACAACAAATGAAACCTGACCTAAGGCGACTATTGAGTGAATGCCACTGGGGACTTATGTCAACTTAAAAGTAGCTAGAATTAATTTTATCTTAATTTTATGTAATTTTATATGGTTTATTTGGTTTAGTTTGAATTTGAATTGAAGGCATATCCACTAGGGATGTTAGCTCGATCAAATTTGATAGATTTAATTTATGGACCATGTCACTGTGCGATGGACCCACTAAGAAGGGGCTATATCGGACTTGTCTTATCTTACATTTACAAATCCAAATGGATAGTCTACTGGTCATGGGGTAGAGCTATCCAACTTAAGGGGTTGCATTTTGGTGTGCAATGACTATGCTAGGAATAAGGCACAATAGACTTACATCTTCTAAAGCAGGGAACAACTGGGGTGACTTGTTGGTAGCACAACAAATTGAACCCGACTTAAGGGCGACTATTGAGTGAATGTCATTGGGGACTTATATCAAATCAAGAGTAATCAGGAGATTCTTATAAGGAGTTTTGCTGACACTGTTCTAAAGATAGGATGCGTACTTGGGAAAAGATACCGTAGGGATGTCCTCCTAATCCACAAGTGAATATATATATTATTTATATGTTTGTGTGGATCCTGTTGGTGTGCAAGGGCCCACACTAAAAGGGGCTATGTCAGCCTTGACATATCTCAAATTTACTAGACCAAGGGAGAATCTACACATCCATAGGATAGATTCTCTAACCACATGGGTGGTTACCAGGAAAAGGAAACTGTCAAATTTAATAGTAATCTGAGTAGTGTCTAAATGGGATCGCAAAGGATGTGATCCAAATATAGAGCCCAGGGGAGCTGCTGCTAGGGGCATTATCTTGAGCCCTGGAAAAGAAATCTTATAGGTGTACGGTGGCCAACTCAAGTAGAAAGTGTAGCAAACATAAATATGCCATGAGTGGTGTATCTTGAGGAGCGAGAATAACCAACCTAAGGTGTATTCGTCAGCATGAGTTGGTGTATCCATCAGCATAGTGAGAACCAACCATCTTAAGGTGTCAGTCGATGTCCATCGATCAATCTGGAAAGAAATCATGTAGGCTTATAACTTTCCAAATGAACATCATTGGGATAGTCTGTCATCATTGGGACAAATGTTATCTAACCTAGAGCAACTACTAAGCAGGGATCCTCGAGAAAGGACTAGACCCAGACTTGAAGCGATCAGGAGGGAAGAAGCCTCTAGGGGACTTATCCTAAACCTCAAATATACTTGACCCAGTCAGTGCATGAAGGCTAAGCTAAGAAGAAAGCATGGCAGACTCACATCCTCTTAAATGACGCCAACATGAGGTAGCTTACAGGTCATGTAGTTAGGCCTACCAAACTAACAAGGCACTCGTCAATGTGTAGTGGCCAAGTAAGGAAGGA
Source organism: Cymbidium sinense (assembly GCA_021442155.1). Lineage (NCBI taxonomy): Eukaryota > Viridiplantae > Streptophyta > Magnoliopsida > Asparagales > Orchidaceae > Cymbidium > Cymbidium sinense. The sequence continues at coordinate 95,894,913 of CM038214.1, read as the reverse complement.
ACGTGTAGCAGAGTTACATCCTCCAAAGTAAGAAAACCACTGGGGTGACACACTAGCATGGTAGCACATCAGCTCGATCTAGAGTACTGATTGAGTGTCGTTAGGGGCGTTATCTCAACTCAGAGTAGCCAAAGATAAAAAAAATATGTGTTTATTTTATATATTTGTGTATAATTTGTGTTTGTATTGTGTCGATAAAGAAAAGGATGTTGCTTGAGTTCCTTACACCTACCCTAAACACATCATGCGGAATTGTAAACAAGAATACTTTTAACATGGAAGAGATTGAATTCAAAATGGAATTTTCATTGATGATAATTATTTTCAAACATGATTTATAATATTTCTTCAAGTACATCCTACCGATTGGAAGCATTGGGCACTCTCCCTTGTGATTAATAAGCTGATAAAATTCTCTTTGGTAGGCCTTCTCTATGGTGAAAGGGCCTTCCCAAGTGGGTTCAAATTTTCCTTCCATCTTACGACAGGAAGCACTTTGTCTCCTTAGAACTAAAATAAGCTCTCCTACTTGAAAAGCTCTAAGACAAACCAACTTGTTGTGAGCTGAAATCCTTTTAGCTTTGTATAACTCAAGATTTTTGCATGCCCGCAGGTGTCTCTCCTCCAAACCTTTAAGCTCTTCTAACCATAACTTAGTTTTCTGCTTTGTTGTGATCTTGCTACCCACAGCTATCCTTAGTGATCTGAGTTGGACTTCTAATAGAAGAACAACTTCAGACCCATACACTAAGGAGAAAGGAGTACACTGAATTGTAGTTCTATATATGGTGCAGTAGGCCCACTAGGCTTCAACTAATTGCTTATGCCATTGTTGCTTATTGTTGTTGAGTGTCTTCTTCAATATTTGGATGAGAGTTTTGTTGAAGGCTTCTACTAAGCTCTTTTCTCTCATGTATTTGATGGTGGAATATCTCCAATCTATATTGTGCCTCTAGGAAAAGTTGTTAATCTCAGTGCTTTTGAATGCAATACCATTATCATATATAATTCATTGAGGCACTCAAACTATGTATGGTTCCTAAAAAAATTAGATGCTAAGTTGTGAGTTCTCGGCAGAATCACCTTTGGTCTTGGAAAAGTAGTAATAGTAGCTAAGATGAATGTGACCCTTGGAAGAAGGGCGATCAATTGGACTATGGGTACCCAACACTCGAATGGCCATAAGATGTAGAATGTTGGGTGGTTGGTGTAGGACCACATCGTGTATTTGACATTGGTGGCATCTCCTGGTTTATATATGCAATCCTTGATCATCGAGGTAGTATCTAGTATCTTGATATTAGCTTTCATCTTCAAACCAGATTGGTTGGCTCCACATAATCCTGAGTATACCTCGGTCACGATCTTACAAGCTTCGTGCTTGTCTAAATAATGTAACCACATATGATCAAAAGATAGATGACACAAGACACCATCCACAAGAGCGTAGGAAAGTGCTCTCTTCTTTATCTAATGGGCTTGGAACTTCTCTTGAGGTACTTTGCCTTTATTTAGGTAATACATGAATGGTTTCCTACAATCTAACTCCTTGTCTTTCTTGGCAATGGCAACCTCCCCTTCAAGACAGTACTTTTAGATGGAGTTCAATATCCATAAGTGATGAGACTTAGTCTATTTTGGCTAAAGCATATGCTACGACATTCTCTCCTTGAGGAATATTATAAATGATAACCTATAGGATTTGTGCCAACAACTCCATGGTGTACTTGTGGTAGTGATGGAGCTTGGGCTTTATAACCTTTAGGACCCAGCAATTTGATTGATAAATAGCTGAGGATCCCTGAAGATGTTGATGTTCTGGATTCTTAGAGTAATGACTAACTCCAGACTGGCAATAAGGGCCTCATATTCGGCTTCATTGTTGGTGCTAGGATTGACAGATGATATGAGAATTTTATCACAATTGGTCCAGTTAAGAGAACTATTCTTACCCAGCCTTTCACGGAATAGTATATTGTGGTTCTTCTCCTTTTTTAGAAGAAGTTGCACCATCAAAGTACATTTGCCAGTGGTGAATGCTAGTATCCCCAAAGTTCATGATTTGTTCATCAGAGAGATCATCATTAAGAGGAGAGTCAGTGGGAAGTGGGTGCTACTAAGAAATCACTAGTGCTTGTCCTTTCACCGTATGGAGGGGTACGAATGTAGTGTCAAACTATGAGAGGATCATGGATCATCATGCCAACCGTCTGGATACCATATTCCATGTCATTAGATACTGTAGTGGATGGATCTCAGAGATTAAGTTCACCTTATGAGAAAGGATGTAGTGCTATAACTTTTGGGATACAAAGATTAAAGCTAGGAAATACTTCTCAATGGGCGGATAATTAGCCTCAATAGGGATTAGATAATGGCTGAGGTAGGAGAGTGTGTTTTCCTTCTCTTTATTATTTTTTGGGCCAATAAATCAGCAAAGGAGTCATCTAATGCAGTAGTGTAAAGGATGAGCGGCTTACTCGAGATAGGGGCTGCTAGAACTGGTGACATCATCAGGTAATGTTTGATGTCTTTAATGACATGTTCACACTTATCATCCCACTTGAATTTTGCATCCTTTTTAACAAGTGCTTAGAATGGTTGACATCTTTTTAATGAGTTAGATATAAAGCATCTTAGATATGCCAACCACTATAGGAATGATCTCAGTTGAGTTAAACTTTTAGAGGGTGGCATTTCTAATATTTCCTTGATCTTCTCCAGATCAATTTTGATTCCCTAGTGTCGAACAATAAACCCAAGGAATTTCCTTGAAGCTACTTAGAATGCACACTTCAGGGGGTTCATTTTGAGGTTAAATTATCTTAACTATTTGAAAACTACTCTCAAGTTAAATAGATGGTATTCCTTTTCCCTACTTTTGGCAACAAGATCATCGACAAAGAACTCAACTTAATGATGAATTAGTTCATTGATGATTTGATTTATAGCCCACGCTGGTATGTAGCACTTTTTAAGATTGAAAGGCATGACCTTATAGTAATAGATTCTGATTGGTGTTCTAAAAGCAGTGTTTCTTTCATCTTCAAGGGCCATCTTTATTTGGTTATATTTAGATGAGCCATCTATTAAAGAGAAGATTGCATGATATGAGGCAATGTCCACCATCAGCTCCAGGATTGATAATGTAAATTCATCTTTTGGGCATGCCTTATTTAAATCCCTAAAATTATCGCATATGTGAATTAGGCCATTCTTTTTCTTAACTAGGATGACGCTGGCTAACCAGGTAGGGTATTTTTCTTCCCAGATGAAGCCATCATCGATCAGTTTCTTGACTTCATAAATGACCTGTTGTTCTATGTCTACTCATATGCATCTAGGAGCTTGCTTGATAGGCTTAGTAGTAGGCTTTATTGCTAGTTTATGGATCGCTATATTAGGAACCAATCCAGGCGTCTCTTCATAACTCCATGCAAACAAGTCCTAAACTTAGTCAATAGCCTAACTAATTCATTGGTTTCAATTTCATTTAATAAAGAACTAATGTATGTTGGGCATGTATATTCTTTAGTTCTTGAGTTGATTTCCTTGAGCTCATTGATGGTTGACTTGATCTCTTCTTTGAAATCTGTCGGTGCATCTTTGACTTTGAAATCATCTTTATCATCTAAAGTTTCTAAGTATAGCTCCTCATATGAGATAATGTGATTTGAAAAGAATCTGTTAGATTCCAAATGATTGGTGATGACTAGCATCATCATCATCATTTGGACCCTATCGAATCCTTATCCTGGTCTTGATTGAGATATTTTGCATTTTTTTTTCCATATTTTTTCAATGTAGTCTGACCTATGCTTTGACCATGTATGTGGGATTGACCCTTTCTTTGCTAAATTATGAACACAAAGCAAGTACCAATTAAAAGATAATTCAATTAAATATATATATGAATCAACCTCAAGTTCTACATCAACTTCTTGACTTGAGGATGATGCTCCAGAAAGAACCTCTGAGCAACACTATGGAGCCTAAGCTCTATTGACCTAACTTTGGAGTGTGGATTCAATCTTCCCATCTTAGACTTAGAGTCTTCTAGACACTAAGATATCCCGAGTGATAAGACACTTCTAACCATTAGGTAAACACTTAACCTAAGCCTCAAGACTTAGAAGAGTTAACCATTGGATTAGGTTATGCTTTAGGGATTAGGATAATCCACCTACCCTACAACCCAAATCAAATCCATGTTCACCTTCTCAAACCAAACCTCAAGTTCAATTCGAACATCAAATTAAAATTCAAATCCAAACCCAAATTCCAAAACCAAATGATTGAAGCCCATGATCAAATCCAAACGTTGAAACACTTCCCAAGCCATATGACCTATTCCATGGACTTAGCCAAATCTTAATCCAAATCAATCCAAAATCAATTAATTTTCTCATAATCAATTTATATCTTCAGTCATCTTCCTAAATATAAATAAAATCTACATTCAAATGATCAAAACTAAATCAAATTAAATCAAAACCCTTCCTAAGCCATATAACCTATCCCATGGACTTAGCCAAATCTTAATTCAAATCAAGTCAAACTCTATTGATTTTCTCATAAATCAATCATATTTTCAATCATCTTCACAAATTTAAATGAAATATACATTTAAATCATCAAAACTAAATCAAACCAAATCAAAATTCAAACCTAAGCCACATAACCCAACTCCATGGACTTAGCCAAATTCCTTCATTCCAAAATCCAAATTCAATTGATTTTCTCATGAATCAATTATACCTTCAATCATATTCATAAATATAAATGAAATGTACAATCATCAAGTGAAACCAAATCAACCCAAGTCAAACCCAACTTAACATTTATGACTTGAAATATTCAAATGAACCAAAACCAATTTGTACCCAAGCCAATTGCAATTGAATCTATATATCAATCCCAAATCCATATATAAACTCAACTAATTAAACTCAACCTAAAATCAAGCTAACTAAACCCAATTGGTCTACTTGACCCAAAGTGGCCAATTTCACCTATTTGAGCCAAGTTACAATCCTACCCAAATTGGATTGAACCAAGCCCATCGAAACTTCCCATAATGATTGTTGATCACCCTAAGTTGATCAATTTTCACAAATTAGGTCAAACCAAGTCAACTTAGTAATTTGACTATGGTGTTTACTTTTCATAGATAGGGGACACCACATAGATCTTAGGGGAGTACTTATTGAAGTGATCGGGTATGACATTGAGGATTGATGTACTATCTTGAGAGATAGAACTCACCAATGGACCTAATCACCTAATATGGACTCCTAAGGCCAATGGGTCTTCGAATGTACCAAAGATATTTCCCCTAATTTACATGGAAAAGTAAAGTAGGGTTTATTCTAAGCCGAGCTTATTAAGTTCCTTATGGAGGAAAGCCTCCCATAGTTAATTACATCTTAAGGAATGAGGTTCCTTAGGAATGCTCTCGAATAAGGTAAATGATCATTATCTCCAAAGATTTCAAAGATTGGACTATCAATCAATTGATTATTTTAAAAAAATCAAGCGGGATTGATCAAAAAAGAGAGAGTTATTATCGAAACCAAAGGGAGAAGAGTAGGGGATGCTCATGATACTTGGTAACCTAGTGAGCATCCCAAACTATCCTATCGTTGGGCTTTATATTTTTGAAATTGAGGAGAATTATATGTTTGAGTTGAATTTTAATTAGAAATCTAGGACTTACAATTCCATAATACAAGATTGTAAAAATGCCAAAAAGGTGAGGATTTATGCTTGTAGCTCTAATGGGAAATAGCAACCCTGATCCTAAATCTAGGGATCTTCGCATAAGCCAAAAGCGTGACCTAAATCTAAGCGACAAAATGGGCATATGGTTTACCTCCATAAAAGAGGATATATCACCCGACTGTTGGACTTACAATCGCCTGGGGTGGCCACCAACTAACTCCTCCTATGATTTTAAATACATGTAGGCAAGTCATATGCTTTGCAAGATGGTTAGGCTGTTATTTATTTAGAAGTAAAACTAAGTCCTTAAACTCACTCTCTAAGAGACTTGATCATGAAGGGCATGAATAATGACCTAAATCTAATGCAAATTTTGTCAAGTTTTATTTTGATTTTTGGACATTTTTATTTGACATAGGCTATGGGATTTTATATGCCAAATGGATGAAAAAATTAGTTATGGGCCAAAATCAGAAAGAAGGAGGTGCATTTCAACCATGGCTCTCAAAGGTCAAGCCATTTTCTCTGGCAAAAGTGGAAGCCCTCCATTGGCAAGAGTGAGACAATATGACTTATGCATGATATGAGACATACAACTTCTAGCTAAAGGGGTTGCTAAATATTTTATTATCTTGATTTATGTCCTAAGCTTTAGGTGAGATTATGAATTATCTAGTTTAATTTTGAATTGATTAATTGGATAGAAAATTTATTTTTCCTAAGATCGCATCCAGGCCATTCAACACTCATCAAATAATTAAAAAACAAGGAAAATCATGCCATCCTAATTAAGAAATCATAAACATAACATCAATCAATTTATAAAATTAGCACAAAAGAATAAGAGGCCGATGTGGTCGGTTCCACCGCACAATCCGAAAAGAAATGTGGATAGCCGAGCTCACCCTTCTACATCCCGGTATAATGAAAGAATAAATTACAATTATGAAGTGACAACTGTTATGGGGGTCTTCATTCTTCATTCTCCATTCTTCACTCCTTGTCCTTCATTCCTTTATCTTGGTTTTCTCCATTTCTTTATTTCTTTTGGTTTGACTTGGGATGTAGTTTTCTCCAAGGCCTCACATGGTATATAAGACGTGGTCTTATAACCAATTGTTGACCTCATTTTTAGGATGAGCTCTCAACCCCTCCATCTCAAACATACGATTTCTCTTAGACTTTAAGAGTTCCTTAGTCTTAAGATACATTTAGTGATTAGGTGGACACTCAACCTAACCATAGAGACTTAGAAGAGTTAGCCATACAAATAGGTCATGCCTTAGGTGTGTTAAGAAACTTTTCCTACCCAATAGCTTGAACCAAATTCCTCACTTCCTCTCTTAAAGTCAAACTCCAAATCAAACTAACTCCAAACTCCAAATCAAATCAACATCAAAACTTAAATCAATTCCAACATAATTGATTTTCTCAAACTCAAATCAATTCCAAATAATTGAAGCTTATTATTGAAATTCCAAGTTCAAAAATCTTTCCTAAGTCCTTTGATTCCCTCCTATGGACTTAGCCTAAATCAAATCCAAATCAATTCAAATTCAAGAAATTTTCTCATAACCCATTTATATTCTCAAATGTATTCACATATATAAATGAAATATAAATTCAAATCAATTAAACCAAATTCTAAATTCAAATCCAAATAAAAAATCTTTTCTAAGTCACTTTGATTCTATCTTATGGACTTAGCCTAAATCAAATCTAAATCAATTCAAATTCAAGGAATTTTATCATAACCAATTCATATTATCATTTATATTCACAAATAAAAATTAAATATAAATTTAAATATCCAAAATCAATTCAAAGATCAAATTCAAACTCAACCAAAATTCAACCTTAGCCTTTCAAGTCAAATTCTTGGACTTAGCCAAATCAATTTCAAATAAAGCCTAACCCTTGATTTTTCTTCATGATTCAATCAATCCTTCAATCATGAATTCATACAAACTTTAATCATCAAACCAAAACCAAATTCAAAAATTAAATCCAAGTGAAACTATGTTAACCCTTTTGAACTTAAAATTGTCAAATTAATCAAAACCCATTTGACTTCAACCCACTTGCAAATGGATTTATATTTCAATCATAAGTCCATATGTGAGTTCTATCAAACTCAAATCAAACTTTGACCAAGCCATTTGACCCACTTAGGCTTACTTGACAAAAAGTGACCCAAAATGCCCCTTTTGAACCAAATTCTAATCCTACCCAAATTGGATTGAACTAAGCCCAACTAAGCCTCACATTATGAGCAACAATCATCATGAGATGATCAATCACTCAAATTGGGTCAAACCAAGTAAAACCTAAGGGTTGACCAAGTCAACACATAGCCAAAATGAAACCTAAACTAGCCAAAATCCACCATAGGCCAAATTGATTGAAACCATTGATCGAAACTCATTCATGATCAATGTTTGAACTTGACCAAGTCATCACTTGAGCCTAACCTAGCCAAGCCACTTGTTGTTGACCCAACTTGACCTAAAATGTCAAAATGTGTCAAAACTTGATCAAAGCCAAATTGATTGAAACTAATGGGTCGAGTTCATTCCAATTCACTTGTTGAACTTGACCAAAGTCTTAATTGGCCAACTAGACCTAACCTAGCCTAATTAACCTAGAACCCAACAATACCTAAAAGATAAAATTGAGCCAAATCAAAATATAAACCAATTTGATTGGAAGAAAAGATAACAATCCATTTAAAATGATCAACCAAACAAAAGCCAACCCATGATCTAACCCAAATAGGTCAAATGGGTCAAATTGGTCATCTTGACCCATTTGACCTAAATGAAATCAAATGAACCAAAATAAAATATAAACCAAATTGAACCAAACTAAAGTTGCTAAAACATTTTAAATGGTCATATAAACTTGACCCAACCCTTGGTTTGACCCAATTTGACCAATTGGTCAACTTGACCCAAATTGACCCATTTTGACCTAAATGGGTCAATATGAGCCAAATCATATCAAATCAACTCCAAATTCATTGAAACTTGGCCTAACCCATTTTTCAATCATACCAAACATATTCAAATTGAAATCCAAGCCAAATGACCATTTTACTCTTAGGCCATAGAGTAACCTAAAATTAAAATCACTTGAAATTTGGTCAATTCCTGTTCATGGACACTTGGCATCCTCTTAGTGGACCAAATGGCCACTAATGGACATGGTGCACCTAACCCATTGGGTTTGGGTCAGTTAAACCCAACCCAATGGCCAAACTGACCACCCACTTAGGAATTGAGCAAATGGGATCTTTCCTCCACTCAATTAAAGCACATGGGAGCTTCACTACTCCACTCCACGCTCAAAATCAAACCATGTGCAAGTCGTAATAGCTTAACAAACCCACTCAAGGAGGTGAATTGGATCAAAATGGCAAAGCTCTTCATGACCATTCAATTCGCCTAGGGGGATATATACTCCCCATAATTCCATTTCATTCCACAAGACACACACTCAATTGAGCTAAGGAAACTTAGAGCAAGCATTTGCAAGTCTCCCCAAGATTCTTACAGTGAATTATAATTCTCCATTTTCCATTTCTTTAAACTGAAAATAGGGGAGGCCAAGGAAATTTACACTTTGCTCATTACTCAATATCAACTCAATTCCTGCTGCATGAATTTTCAGAGGAGTCAATCGAGTTGATTCAAACCTTTTCCCAAGTTCTCAAGGAAAGGGAGGTGGGACTTCAATCAAGGCCGAGCCCAATTGAAAGAGAGCTTTGTCCATAGGAAGATCCATTCAACCAAATCACCTCAAATATTCAACTGGGCTTCATCTCTACTAGACGAAGCTACATCAATATATTTGAGCGTCGGTGATAGCCTCAGGTAAGGTATGCCTTCAACCCGCACTTAAAGTAGACATGGTGTGGTCCTTTGTGAAATGTATTCTCACCTCATGAGAATTTGATTGTTAGATCTTCTCCCCTTTACTCCTAGTTGGTGTGGGTAAATTTTGAGTTCAATCTGAGCTCAATTGCTCGGATCATGCCATGGAAGGTGGATGATTCCCCTTTCCCATAGGGAAACTCAATGATGGATCATGGGTCATCCATCCGCATGTTTTGGATGAACGGCCATGATCAAGATGCGTAGAAATATCTGATTAATCCCTTAATACCGTGGGCTTTATCTCAGCCATCCGATCCTTGATCAGACGGGTGAGGAGAAAGCACGTAGCCCCACTGTTGATGTGATGCTACGATGTGACAACATAAGTGGTCTCTCTCATTGCCACATGGAAAGAGCATGCTATGTCAGCCTCCACATGGCACCGACGGGGTTAGCTATTTTAATTAGGGATTTAATTAATTATCCTTAATGGCTAAATCTTCATAATTGCATAACTAATTCTAGAAAAATCATAAAAATACAAGGTAAAATGCATTATAAATATAATTTAGAGGAGGAAATTCTAAAATTATTTCCAATGGGTTTTAATAATATATTTTCCTCAATTAAGGTTTTATTAAAAACTTAATAACCTTAATTACTCTCTAATTATCCCACTGATTAATTCCAAACTTCTCATGTGCATTTATGGAAATGACTTACGCCCTAATTTTATTGGGATTTATTGATGGGTTAATTAGGAGATCAATTAATGAATCCTTAATTACTCTTGTTATGTAATTGGGGTAATTAAGCATATGAATAGTGTTTTAGTCCCTTTATTAAGTTTATTAAGCCTTGCTTATGGAATGTATTAGAGGAAATTTCCCTAAACTCCTTTCCTTCCTTAATCCAAACTTAATTAAGTGTTAATCCCCTAATCACTTGCTTAATTAATTTGATTTTAAAATAAAAACATTCCAGAGCTTAATCAATCCATCTTGGGTAGATGCTTAGGTGTTCAATAACCTAAGTGGCTTAAGGAAATCAAAATCCAACCCACATGTATGGGAAGGGTTATGAAAGTACTTAAATTAAAACCTTTAGCTTAATAAATTACTAATTATGATCCAGTTGCATTAGGCCCTTTCTTTCCTAGGTGCATTGCTAATTTAAATTCCTTGTGTGGTTTTATGTCATAAATTGGCTCATAATTATTTGATTAAATATGTTAAAGTGGTGTAGGTAAGGAGTAATTAACACACTTAATTAACACCTTAACCTAACCAAAGCATAAAATTGATCTAATCACCTAAAAATTAAACTTAAATAACTCACACATGGGGGAATGGATTAGAACCAAAAACTCATCTCACATTTCTCAAATTAAAATGAAACTCAAACAAAATTCAAACTATCTTTAAAATAAGTTTGATTTGCTTTAAATAATTCTATTTCATAGGATTATCTTTAGGAATTAATTAGGGTGAATGAATTTACATGCTTTCCTCACTTTATTTCTTTTCTAGCATGCTAAATGTGTATGTCAAATAAAAACCATGCATTCATTCCTTTTAAAAAATCAAATTTAAAATGATATATTTCTTTTATATAAAATTGCATGTTTTGGCTAAAGTAAGGATATGAATGGCTATTATCACTATTAAATCCAAATATTCTTTTAAAACATATGAATCAAACATCAAAACTAAAAGGTATGCTACTTATAATTATTTATGAGCTTGTATGTGAGTCTATAAAGATGCACATAGTGTGGCTTTCTTTCTCTTTTCTTTTAACATAATTTTGAATAGGATCTGACAAAGTGAATAGTTCATTTGAAAAGAACACAACACTTGGTTAAATCCTTTTCTATTTACTCCTATGTTATTATCGAAGAAGGACATCCACATATATACAAATGAATTACATAAACAAATCAAACAAACTAACATAAACTTTTGCATCTTTCTTTTTCCATCCATTTCTTTTATACATGTGTATGTATTTAAGGAAAATGGTATATTAGTCTGGACAACCCTAGGGGTTACAAGCTTATAAGTAGCCCTAAGTAGGTCTTCAACCTTACACCTCTGGTGCTAACAATGGCCGTACTAACTTATGCATTTCATACATATATGTGTGCATATGAAAAATGGATAAAAGAATCCCTCTTTTCTACTTAATGAAAATCATGCATCATAAAGCATCCAAATTTTCTTAAGTAACACTACTTAGAATTCATCATTAAGGTGTTCTAAACATTCCCATTTGTATGTATAGATATGCTTAGGATTCATCCATATGAATGTTACACATGTTGGGAAAGAAATTAAGTGATGTGTGTTTTGTGATATTGATTCACTTTACTTAATCTTAGAATGCCTTTCTTTTTAAATAGGTTTGTTTAGGGAAAATCTAAACTTAGGATTAATTAAAACACATAATAAAACATTCACTAAACAAAAATAAAATATGAATCCACCTTAGAAATTACTTAAGGTAGGGAGGAAAGAGAAGTTCTCTTCTCTTTTCCTCTCTTTACAACTTAGTAATTAATTGTAGGATTCACTAAAACCTAATCAAAACACAAAATAAAATTAACCCAAAATAGCTAAACAACTCAAAATGAAACTACCCATCTGAGTTGAACATTTTCATACTTAGAAAATTTAAACCTTAAAGCCATAGCTAAGGATTCCACACAAACCTTAAATGGCACACACATTAGGCTAAGTCACCATTTCTAGCTTTAAGTTAGGGCAGTGCATGGTTTGATGTTTGCTTTTATTTTATTATATTATGTTTTAGTCTGGATGTTAGGGTGCATGTGTGTAGACTGAATGGTAGGATGATTTAGTCTAATCATTGTCTTCTGCAGTGGACTATGCTTAAGGGGCGCTATAATAAAGATATAAAATTGCTTTTACTATGTAAATGCTTATTATCCCGAAGCATAATCCAAAATAGGTCAGGTGGACTTGGTTACCCATGTGTGGGGTGCTAAGTCCAATATATATATATATATATATACATGCTTGGGAATGTATGGTTTATTTAGCTAATCTCCATTTTGTGGTTTTAGTTAGATTTACTTTTTCTCATTTTCATGTAATTTTATAATTAAGATTTTGGAATGATTGTTGTGGGGGATTAGGATGAACATTGGTTATAAAATTACATCTTATGTACCCTATGAAGCCTTTGGAGCAACCACATTCCAACCATCCAAGAGAAGGAACCAAAAGAAGAAAGAAGAAAAGAAGAATGAAGACTCCCCATAACATGAATTCCTTACTTAATTGTAATTAATTCTTTTGCACTAGCCTTATAAAATGTTTGATGTTTGTTTAACTTGTACATTAAGATGGCATCTTTTCCTAGTTTCTTGCTTGCATTGATGTATGTCCTGGATAATGATTAGGCTATTAGGAATATAAATTTTCTACCAAACTAATCAATTTAAATTAAAAATAAATAACTCATAACCTCATCTAAAGCCTAAGTAAAAAATCAATATAAAAGAAGTAGCTACTCCTTAGTTGGATGTTGTTTACTTTTCTGAAATCATGCATAAAAAAACATATTGTTTAACTCTTGATTGGAGGGTTTCCACCTTTGCCAGAAAAGTTGGCCTGACCTGTGAGAGCCATGATGGAAACACACCTCTTTATCTTACTAATTTTGGCCCATAATCTAATTTCTCATGCATTAGGCATAATGAATCCTAAAGCCTGTGTCAAATAGATTGTCCAAAAATGAAAATAATATGATGAAAATTTGCATTATATTTAATTCATTAAAGCATGCCCTACATGATCTAGTCTCTTAGGGAGTGTGTTTAAGGACTTAGTCTCTTTCTAAATAACCAACAGCTTAGTTATCTTGCAAAAGCATTTGACTTGCCTACATATTTTAAAACCGTTGAAGGAGTTAGTTGGCGGCCACCCCCAAGCGATTGTAAGTCTAACAGTCAGGTGATTTACCCTCTCTTGTGGAGGTAAGCCAAATACTCATTTTTGCCTTAGATTTAGGTCATGCTTTTGGCCCTTGCCAAAGCTCCCTAGATTTAGGTTCTGAGGTTGTGACTTCCCTTTGCGGGCTATGAGCATAAATCCTCACCTCTTAGGCATTTGCGTGACCTTGTATCATGGAATTATAAGCCATAGTATTTTAATAAAAACTCAACTCAAACAAATTAATTCAATTTAAAAAATATAAAGCCCAACCATAGGATAGTTTGGGATGCTTATTAGAATTCTTAGTATCTTAAGCAACCCCTGCTTTTTTTTATTTGGCTTTGATAAGAACTCCCTCCTCTTGATCAATCACACTTGACTTTCTAAAAATAAACCAATCGTTTGATAGTCCTTCCTTTTAAAATCTTTGGATACAATGATCATTTAACTTAATTGAGAGTATTCCTAAGGAATCCCATTCTTTAAGATGTAATTAACTATGGGGGCTTGCCCCTGTAGGGAACGTAATGAACCCAGTTTAAAATAAACCTTATTTTACTTTCCCATGTAAAATAGGGGAAGAATCTCTGGTACATTCCAAAGACCCATAGTCCTTAGGAGTCCTTATTAAGGTCATTAGGTCCATTATAGGGTGGTGACTTCCATCACTCGAGATAGTGCACCTTTCCTCAATGCCATACCCGATCACCCTAGTAAGAACATCTGTGGATCTGCGTGGCATCCCAACAAGGCATAATTTTATATATATTTCTATTTTCATTTATACTTCTTTTTTGAAAGGTAAGGGGATAGATGAAGGCATGAATATATATAAATATTTTCACCACATATTTTTCTGGCAACTCCGCTAGGGATGGTTCCTCTCTCCATCTTTGTTAAATGATCATTATCTCAAAGTATTGATAGTGGGTATATACTTTTGTATGAATCCAAGATTATCTTTCTTACCATTGGCACTTAGCTTATTTCGTCCTTAAGTTAAGCTAGCCAACATCTTTTTCTTTCAAAAAAGGCACAAAATTTGAAGATGGGCCTTTCCATTCAATATATCCAAATGTGTTGGATGGATGTTACATCTTCAAGCAAAATCACAACTTTGAAATTCTACTCAACACATTCCACATGTGTAAGCTAGAATTTTAACCTTTTCAAAAAGCACATATGAAACCTCCCCATTCAATGTACACACATTTATTGAATGGAGGTTTCATTTCCAATCAAAATCAAAAATAAATTTTCAAAAACCACAAATGAAACCTCTCCATTCAATATACACACATTTATTGAATGGAGGTTTCATTCCCAATCAAAATCAAAAATAAATTTTCAAAAAGCACATATAAAATCTCCCCATTCAATATACCCACATCTATTGAATGGAGGTTTCATCTCCAATCAAAATCAAAAATAAACTTTCAAAAGCACATATGAACATCTCCATTCAATATATTTAAATTTATTGAATGAAGATTTCATTTCTAAATAAAATGAAATTATTTTGAAATGCTACTTAACATATTCCATATATGATTAGGTTAGAATTTTCTCTTTTAAAAAGCAATAATCATACACAAAAATACATCTTTGAAAAATGAAACATAATTGGTCTCCATCTTACATACCCAAATTTGTTAAGTGGAAATCTCTCTTTTCAAAATCAACAAAATATAATAAAATTTTCAAAACACATTTGGAACTTCATTCTAGCATACCATATTCACTAAAGTAAAGTCTCCAAATCCAAAACAAATGAAACACATTGGAACTTCATTCTAGCATACCACATTTTCTAGAATGAAGTCTCCATTTTCAAAAAAAAACAATTTTTTCAAAACACATTTGGGACTTCATTCTAGCATACCCCATTTGCTAAAGAGAAGTCTCCCTTTTCAAAACAAAAATTTGAAACACACTTTTGGAATTTGATTCTTTAGCATACCACATTTGCTAAAATGAAGTCTCAATTTTGAAAAACAAAAAATTTCAAAACACTTTTGGAGCTTCATTCTTTAGAATACGACATTTGCTAAAGTGAAGTCTCCATTTTCAAAATAAAATCCAAAATAAAATTTGAAACACATTTTTGGAATTTCATTTAGCATACTCAAATTTGCTAAGTGAAATCTCCATTTCACAAAATTTTTAAAACACATTGGGACTTCATTCTAGCATACCACATTTGCTAGTCTACACTTTCAAAACAAAATTCAAAACAAAATTTATAACACATTTTTGAATTTCATTTAGCATACTCAAATTTGCTAAGTGAAATCTTGATTTCACAATAATTTTCAAAACACATTGGAACTTCATTCTAGCATACCACATTTGCTAAAGTGAAGTCTCCATTTTCAAAACAAAATCCCAAACAAAATTTCAAACACATATTTGGAATTTCATTCAACATACTCAAATTTGCTAAGTGAAATCTCCATTTCATGAGAATTCAAAACACATTGGAACTTCATTCTAGCATACCTCATTTGCTAAAGTGAAGTCTCCATTTTTCAAAACAAAATCCAAAAAAGAAAAGAAACACATTAGGATTTTCTTAGCATACTTAAATTTGTTAATAATCCTATTTTCAAAAAATTTTCAAAAAAATAAAACACACTTGGATTCCTCATTTAGCATACTCAAATTTGCTAAATGAGAATTCCATTTTCAAATCAGAAATGATTCACAAAATAAAGCAAACAAAGAAAAATAAGATATTGTTTTCAAACACCTCACCTAGCATACTTAAATTTGCTAAGTGAGTAGATTCCAAAAATCTCAAATCAAAATCAATTTGACCCTTTACTTTAACATACCCATATTTGTTAAATAAAGGGTCCTCAAAATAAATAAATAAAATCAAAATTCAAGTATGAACATAATGGAAGCATCTCTCCAAAATATTTGAATCCATTTTCAACATACCCAAATTTATTGAAAGTGGATTCTACATTCAAAAATCCTCTTTCCAATCAATCTCAAAATCTCTTCTAAATTCATTTGAGAACAACTTAACATTTTCATGTTGTTGAGTATGGGTTTGAATTATAAATTTGAATTCAAAATCAACAAAGCAAGAAAATCTAATTCAAGTTTGTTTTTGATATTGTAGTTTTAGTCAGCTTCAATTAGTTTTTTAGTCTCAGTTCAGTACATTTTGATTCAATGGCAGCATCGAGATATGTGTTCACTTTTCCCCATGGGATGGATCTGGCCCCAGATCAGGCCAACCTTTCATGCTCTGACTATGCCCACCTCATCCAATTTGGTTGTGGTTTTGAGGGGGTCCGAATTACATGAGAGGGGACCTCCTCATGGCTATTAGTAGAAGCATAGTGGCCGGGCAAGAGCTCATCATTCGGGTTGACATGGCATCAGATTCTAAGATTCCCTTGCTGAAGAGGAAGGCAGTGGCAGTTACCATAGCAATAGTGTCAATGATAGTGCCAAGTTGCCTCATCTCACATGCCTAGGGCTAACACCCACTCCCTAGCACCTTCCAAGGGGAAGGCTCCCCTCACCCCAAGGATTGTCTCCCCTACTTTTGATGTTGGGTCTAGCTCTTACTCTGCTCACCCTACCAGGACCAAAAGAAGAAACAAGAATCGCAAAGCGGTACCACACTAACATTGCTAAGAAGATGGAGGCAGCCATGCAGTCTATAGTTGAGGAGTTTCCCATGATGGTTTCCCCATTGGTTACAGCAAACTAGTTCCATCCTCTCTCTGGGTCTGACAGAGAGGATGTGAGGAGGATTTTTATTTTGTCTCCTCCAGTAGTGCATTTTTAGGCACCTATTACTGAGAGGAGGAGGTTGTATGCCTTCTTGAGGATAGTTCTTTGCCAGGTTGGCGAAGCCTATGGATGATCTCAGTACATGGATCAATTTGATTTGAGATATTTTATCCCCCATAGTGTGTAGGAGAGGGTGAGGGAGGCCTATACTTCAGTTCATAATGCCATCCGGGAGAGGCGGATGTTCAACCGACAGTCAGCAACCTCTACGCTTGTTGATTTTCCTGATCAGTACGCTACCCACATCAATCATACCAACATCATTCTTCATAGGGACCACACATCATGGAAGAGCAACTCCTATCCTGAAAGAGTTGGTGGTGCCTCCACCACACTGCTCTACCCCCCATCCACCATCTTCGATCCATGTTCCAGCATCTCCAGTTCCATGAAAGGCCATGAAGGCTGCATGTGGGAGAAGAGGACCCCACTGGTGATCCAGCTATGACCAAAGGATTCTGTTCCATCTACACCACCTACTATGGTGAGGCCAAGCTCTCCTGCTCGACCTTCCACCCCAATCATGGTGAGGAAGCAATGATGACCCTGAAGTATCATAGTTATCCCGTTACCACCACCACCATAGTATATGGTGTAGATAGCAGTTACTGAAGGAGAAGGTGAATGCTCAATTTCACCTATGATGATAGATCCTCCTAGAGGTGTCACCCCATATAGATTTAGTGATAGTCAAGAGCCAATTTCTTCCAATGAGTATAGCCCTCATAGGGTGAACTCTCCAGTAGCAGGGGAGGTCCATTGCCTCACAATACATGATAGTGATCCCACCACCAATAAGCCAAAGTCTTTTGTGCCGGTTCAAACAAATCATTCTCTAGATGATATTGTAGCCCATTATCTCATGGAGAAGAAAGAAATCCTAGGATATGACTAGTCTGATGAGGAGAAGATCATCTTTGATCCCAATGAAGATGATTTATTGGGAGATTCAATAGGGGTATGCATCGTAGACACTGGGGGATCCTTCCTTAGAGAGTAAAAGACTATGGAAGGTGTTGAGGCCAAGCAGGAAGATATGGCCTACTCAACCTAACACCTCATTCAGCAGATAAAGCAGAAGGATGAAAAATAGTTAGGATGGAGAAGAGGCTCAAAGATCTACTAGCAGCTATCTTAGCACTTCAAAACCAAGCACTGATAACCCATCCTACTATAGCTGAGACCAGTTAACCAGAGTTGGTGCATGTCTTGGATCTAGCCAAGACTTTACCTCCAGTAGAGCAAGGTAGCACCAGCATAAATAGGAAGGTAGTGGATAGTACGTTCATACAAGAAAATGATATCAAGAGTATGGTTGAGCAGTAGGAGAGAGAAGCATTGACTCAAGCCTGAGGAGGATCATCAGTTCCAAAGGGTAGACCCTACCCAGAGGAATTCGATGACATCCAATATCCTAAGGGTTTCATGCCACCTTCTTTCAAGAGTTTTGACAGTAGTAGCAACCAGAGGAAACACATTGTGCATTTCAGAGCTAGTTCTTGTAATGCAGGTTGTAGTGATGCTTTACACTTCTATCTCTTCATCAGTAGCTTAGCAGGTATAGCATTTGACTAGTACATTGAACTTTCATATAGTTTAGTGAAGACTTTTACTGAGTTGGAGCAACTCTTTATCAAGTGGTTTGCTAGAGCTCAGCAAAGGGTCACTGTTGGTGATCTCGTTGTGGCTCAATAAAATCCTAGTGAGTCCCTTATTGATTATATTCTCAGATGATAAAATTTGAGTATGAAATGTGAACCACAACTATTTCAACAGCATGCCATCAAGATTTTGCTTAAAAATATCTATGGCCCATGTCACCTTCATGCTCAAAGGTTTCACCATCAAAACTTTTGAGAAATTAATCATCAAGAAGGCTAGCTTGCAAGGAGAAGCCAAATAATTGCCTTCTTCGGATCATTAAAGTCGAAGCCGCATAAGGTATATGAGAAGAAACTAGGGGCAGTGATAGTAGTAGACAAGGGGAAACAGCTGACCAGAGAGTACTTTGAGAGACCTCATGCTCCACAGCCATCACTTCCACCTCCTCTACCACCACCAAGGTAGCTACCAGTCATCACAGTAGCTTCCATCGCCTGCACCGCCTCCTCCTCAACCACATCATAACAAGACACATACCCGCCGCCAGTAACTATGGTCCACCTACTCTTTGGATAAACTTAAAAAAACCTTATTCATTTAAGAGAGTAATAAGAAAGATCTTTAAGAATCTCTTAAAGAAGCCTGATTTTTAGCTACCCGGACCTAGGAGACTGAGGAAGTGGGCAAAAGACATGACCCTAACTTTTGTCCCTACCACCATAGGTTAGGTCATGTTTTGGAAGATTGCTTCACATTTAAGGATTATCTTGAACATAGCTTCAAGACAGGTGCTATAGTCATCCTGAAGGAATACCTTATGGAATAACCATCCAATTCCATTAAGGTAATCCTTGGGGATACTTACGATCCTTCCAAAACCAAAGAAGGTTGGGATATCTCCTTATCTAAAACCTCTATGAAAATAGTCTCAAAGATCAAGAAACTTTCCTTGTAGGTGCCTGAGCTAGCTCAAACCTCCAACATCAAAAAAGGTTTGGAAGTTTCCAAAGCCAACTCAGAGAAAGTGGGAGCTCAGCAGCAACAGTCTATGCTAGTCCAAGATAGCCAAGTAGTACAACCACCGACCGAGTCAATTCTCCAGTCCACCATTGCAGCTACTATATCAACAACCTCCTCTACTTTAGCTAGCTCTTCTTCTTCTAGTAGATTTCTTGTATTAGTGGATGAGGGCATCAAATCCCTCACCCCTCTTACCTTACCTGATTTCTACTATGTACCTCCTATCAAATCCAAGAAATTGAAAAATAATGCTAGCTTAAATTATATCTGTGTCACTTCTAATGGGCTATCTAAATCTATTCCTAATGATAACTCTTCAAGTCTAAATAATAACTATACTAATTTTGATCTTCCTCTTTCTGATTTAGAGTTAGATTTTCCTACTCTGAATGCTACAAGTTTGCCTCTTGAGATAGACTTGGAATCATCTGATTCTGAGGGTCCCATAAGAGAAGCTGTAGGTGAGCCTGACGTGCAGGTATAACCTTCCATTAGCTTACCATAAGAGATAACCGAAGTCAACCTCCATAATGATAAGGTTCTACCTCCTAGGGCAGCACCTCAATATAGAGGAAAATAAGTCATTAGTTTAGTGTATCGAGAAGCCCCTCCAAATGATGCTCTACCCTTGGATATGCTTGTGGAGGATCAGCCCAAGGTGGACTACAATGTCCTCTCTCACTTAATAAAGTTGCCATCTAAGCTAAGCATATACAATGCCCTTGTCTTACCCAAAGAGATGAAGGAATTATTAATTAAGGCTCCCCTTGATCCTGAGATATGCTTAGGTTAGCTGATCACTATTGGAGAGGAGGCACATTATTTTAAAGAAGCTCAGGGGCTCACTTTCACAAATGAAGACCTACTTCTGGGGGACATGGAGCACAATCGTCCCCTATACATTACAGTTGACATGGGCAGATTCAGACTTGCCAGAGTTCTCATCAATCTAGGTGCATTGGTAAACATTATGATTTTAAAGACCCTTGCCTATTTGAGGATCGACATCTCCACACTCCAAGGAGATCGGATGATGTTGAAAGGAATCAATGAACTAGGTGAGAGGGCTTTAGGTTCTACAGTGTTACCTTTGGAGATAGGTGACTAGATGACTAAAGCCAAGTTTTATATCATTGATTTGAATACTTCATTCACGGTTTTCTTGAGCTTTGGATACATCAAGATGATTCCATCCTCCTCCATCGCATGCATCAAGTTTAGGAAGGATGGTATTGAGTATTGTGTCAAAGGAGATGAAAATATATTTTTAGTTAGAGAGGTTGAGATATATGAGGATGCGACCTACTATCTATCTTAAAACATTCTTTCTCATGAACTTGGGCAAAATTCAAATTCAACAAATGAAGAAAATGAAAAAAAAAAAAAAGTAAAAAAAATAAAAGAAAATAAAATCAAAGTGAAGAAAGGGAAATTGAAGAAGAAATAGAACTGCATATCACATTCCACAGTTCATTCCATCATATGGACATGTGGGTAGGATGACTTGACCTCCACAGGCAAAGGTAGAGGTAGAAACAGAGGTAGTTCCAGAGGTGGAAGACCCCCTAGTTGGCCATCAGCCAACAGGGGTTATGTTACAGTTCATAGGAGTACCCCTACTATTCACATAGACTTGGAATCTAGCTCTGAGGATGAGTCTAATGTGATTAGTATACCAGCCAACCCCTCTCGAGTTTCATTGGAGGTGACACTTGAGTCGGATAGCGATGAAGATCAGGCCTCTAGAAAAAGCAAAGTATTCGAATCAAATATTTGTAAAACTATCAGAAAGCAGTTAGGAACCTTAGCTCTAACCTCACTTTCATCTCAAAAAGTTGAAGGTTTAGTAATTAAGGAAGCCCCTCAGTCTTCTAGAGATGTCCAACCGAAGAGATTCTTTTTGGGTTCATCATCCTCATGTCCAAGACCCAATGTAGGACTTGAGGATATTTCAAATAAAGAATTAATGGAATTACCTTTTGACTGGTACTCTCCTTCTATTCTTAATCTTGCAAAAAAGGGTTTGATTCCTTATTCATGATCTAAGCATAGGTCAGAGTACTTTGATAAGCGATGGAACAACATAGGTAGGGATGCAAAATAAAGATCAGGATAAGGATTCGATACAGTGGGTGCAATCGATGATGATGATTACTGGTTGGATAAGTTCTTTTCACACTAAACCAACTCTTATGAGGATGTGTGTTTAGAAATCTCAGATAATCCAGATGATCTCCAAATCAAAGATGCCGCGAGAGAGGAGATCCATTCAACAATCGACAAGCTTAAAAAAATCAACCTCAGGATAAAAGAAAATCCACGCCCGACATACATCAGTTCATTATTGAATGAAGAAAAAACTAATGACTTAGTTAGGCTATTGAATGAGTTTAAGGATTTTTTTACATGGAGTTATGAAGAGATGCCTGGATTATTTCCTAAAAGCAGTCCACAAACTAGCAATAGATCCTAGCACTAACCCTATCAAGAGAACTTCTAGATGCATGCAATTAGAAATTAAATAATAGGTCATTTCTGAAGTCAAGAAATTGATCGATGATAGTTTCATCAGGGAAGAAAAATACCCTACCTGGTTAGCCATTGGCATCCTAGTTAAGAAGAAGAATGGCCAAATTCACATATGAGTCAATTTTAGGGACTTAAATAAAGCATATCCTAAGGATGAGTTTCCTCTTCCTATACTAAAATTAATGGTGGACATCGCCTCATCTCATGCAGTTTTCTTCTTTATGGATGGGTCATCTAGCTAAAACCAAATCAAGATGGCCACTAAGGATGAAAGAAACACTACTTTTTGAACCCCGATCAAAATTTATTATTATAGGGTCATGCCTTTCAGCCTTAAAAATGTTGGTGGTACATACCAAGGGGCCATGACTCAGATCTTCAACAAAATCATCCATCATCAGGTTCAGTGCTACATTGATGATCTAGTAGTGAAGGGCAGAAAAAAGGAAGACCATATATTTGACTTGAGAGTAATTTTTGAACGATTAAGATAATATAACTTCAAAATGAATCCCCTTCAAGTGTGCATTTGGAGTAGCTTCAGAGAAATTCCTTGGGTTTATTGTCCGATACTGGGGAATAGAAATAGATCTAGAAAAGATCAAGCTATCTTAGAAATGCCACCTCCTAAGAGTTTAACTCAACGCAGATCTTTTAAGGATGGTTGGAATATCTAAGATGATTAATTTCTAACCTATCAAGGAGATGCAATCTATTCTCAACACTTGTCAAAAAGGACACCAAATTAAGTGGGATGACAAGTTTCAGCATGCATTTGAAGATATCAAGTAGTATTTGGTGAAGCTGCCATTACTAGTTGCCCCTATCTTGGGCAGGCCACTCATCCTCTACACTGTTGCATTGATGACTCTCTCAACACTTTGTTGGCCCAAGCCAATGATAAAGGGAAGGAGAGTGCTCTCAACTACCTCAGCCATCATCAAATTCTTGCTAAAGAAAATTATCCACCTATTGAGAAACATTGCCTAGCTTTGATCTTTGCATCTCAGAAGCTATGGCACTATATGCTTTCTCATAAGGTGAACTTGATTTCTAGAACCAATCTACTACAGTATCTCATGACATGGCCAATGCTATCTGAATGTTTGGCACGTTGGTCCATAATTCTCTTGTAGTTTGATATCACATTTGTACCCCTCTATGTGGTAAAAGGACAAGCACTAGTGGATTTCTTAACATCACACCCACTTTCTACTGATTCTCCACTTAGTGATGACCTCCCTGATGAACAAATCATGAACTTAGGGTGGATCGACAACCACCAATGGGAGATGTATTTTGATGGTGCAGCTTCTTTTCATAAAGGGGAATTACCATGATCTACTCTTCCAAGAAAAGCAAGAGTAGGAATAGTTCTCTAAACTCTAGGCCGCGATGTGATGAGATTCTCATACTATCTTTCCAATCCCTGTACCAATAATGAAGCTGAGTATGAGGCTTTGATTGTTGGTCTGGAGTTAGATATCACTGTCAAGAGATCAACATCTTTGGGGATTCTCGTTGATCATCAATCGGGTCCTACAAGGTTCTCAATCCCAAGCTTCATTATTACCATGAGTATACCATGAAGATGTTGGCCCAAATCCCTGAAGTCACCATCTATAAGGTTCCCTGTGTAGAGAACACAGTAGCAGATGCTTTGCCAAACTTGCCAAAGAATTGGCATGTATGAAAGATGATTCCATTCAAAAAAGGGTCCAAAATAGACAAGTCCTATCCCTTATTGATGATGAACTCATCGAGAGACTTTCTCTTGAAGGGGAGGTTGTCGTTGCCTATAATGATAAGGAGCTAGATTGGAGGCAACCGTTCATAGACTATTTGAATACCGGCAAACTACCTCAAGAAAAGTCACAAGCCCATCAAGTGAAATAGAGAGCTCTCTCCTATGCTCTAGTTGATAGCACCCTGTACTGATGGTCCTTTGATCAAATGTGGTCATGTTGTTTAGATAAACACAAAGTCCATGGCATAGTAACTGAGGTACATTCAGGTCTATGCGAATCACATCAATCTGGTCCAAAGATGAATACTAAGATTAAGAGACTAGGATACTACCGGCCTTGAATGATTACATACTGCATGGATGTAGCTAGGAGATGCCATTAGTGTCAGGTACACGGTGTGGTCGTACATCAACCACCCAATATTCTACACCTTACATTAGCATCATGGCCATTTGAGTGTTGAGGTACCGACATTGTGGGTCTTATCGATCCTCCTTCTTTCAAGGGGCATTGGTTCATCTTAGTTGCCACCAACTACTTTTCTAAGTGGACGGAGGCAATCCCACTCAGAGTGGTCATAGCTCAGCATGTGCTTCAATTTTTTTGAAACCATATCATATATAAGTTCAGGGTGCCTCTAGAAATTATATCCGATAATGGTACTGCATTCAAAAGCACCAAGATCAATAGCTTCACTCGAATACACAGTATAGATTAGAGATACTCCACCATCTACTATCCCAAAAAAAATGGCTTAGCAAAAGCATTCAAGAAAACTCTCATCCAAATACTAAATAAGACTCTTGATGACAATAAACGATAGTGGAATGAGTAATTGGTTGAAGCCTTATGGGCCTACCACACCACATATCAAACTCCAACTCAATCTATAATGTTTTCCTTAGTATATGGGTCTGAAGCTGTTCTATTTTTAGAAGTTCAACTCACATCACTAAAGATAGCATTGGGTAGAAAAATCACAATAGAGCAGAATGCAAAGTTATGGTTAGAAGAGCTCAAAAGTTTGGAGGAGAGTCACATACGGTCATGCCAGAACCTCGAGTTTTACAAGTCCAAAATGATTCAAGCTCACAACAAGCTGGTATGCCCTAGGTCTTTCTAAGTAGGAGAACTTGTGTTAGTCCTAAGGAGACTAATTGTTGCCCATCAAAAGATAGGAGGTAAGTTTGAACCCACTTGGGAAGGCCCCTATGTCATAGAGAAGGCCTACCAAGGAGGATCATATCAACTCATTAATTGTAAAGGGGAACACCTGATGCTTCCAATTAATGGGCTCTATTTGAAGAAATATTACCTATAAAACATGTTTGAAAATAATTATAAAAGAACAAAATTTGATTCCATTTTATCAAAATCTTCTCTTCTTTCGAAGCATTGTTTGCTTATCTTGTGAATCTGTCATGAGGTATTTAAAATAGGTGTAAGTGTCGCCCTAGAGGCATCCTATATCTCTTTCATAACACAAACATATAAATGTTCATCTGGCAAAGGTGGAAGCCCCCTAATCAAGAGTGAAATAACATGCTTTTGTGCATGATATTATAAAGAAATTCCCATCCATTTAAGGGGTTGCTAATTCTTTTATTTTGATTTTAAACCTAAGCTTTAGGTGAGGTTATGAGTTGTTTAATTTTTATTTGAGTTGTTAAGTTGGGTAACATATTTATTTTTCCCTAAAGAGCCTAATCCATATCCAGACCATACATAAAGCGAGGAAGAAACTAGGAAAAGTATGCCACATAATGCAAAAGCTAAACAAATCATTAATCAATTTATAAAGAATAAGTGGTCATTGTGGTTGAGCACCACCACACAAACCCATAAATATTGAATGTGGGTAGCTGAACTCTACCCTTATACTACCTGGATTACAAATGAATTAAATTACAATTTAAGCAAATGAATTCATTGTTATCGGAGTCTTCAAGCTTTATTCTTTTTTTTATTTCTTCTTTCTTCTTTCCTTTTCCTTCTTTTTTCTTTTGGTTCCTCCTTTGGATGGTTGGAAGGTGGATGCTCCAAGGCTTCATATGGTGCATAAGATAGAATCTTATTACCAATGCTCATCCTAATCCCCATAAAAATCATTCCAAAATCCTAATTATACAAATTTTTACATGAAAAGGAAAAGTAGAAAACTAACTAACACCTGCAAAATAAAGGTTAGTTAAATCACACCACACACATCCCAAGCATGTATATTGGACTCATCAGACATGGGTGACTAAGTCCACGACTATGGATTGTGCTTAGGGGTATAAAGCACCTGCAAGCAAAAGCATTTATATTTTTATTTATGATGGCGCCCCTTAAGCACAATCCCCTGCATAAAATAATAGTTTGACTAAGCACATCCTACCATTTATGAAAATTTGAAATGATTTAAAAATTGGATGGGATAAATTTCAAGTGATTTGGAGTTCATTTGATTTGATTTGGCTCAATTTGACCCATTTAGGTTAAGTTGGGTCAAATTGGGTTAGGTTGACCAATTAGTAAAATTGGGTCAAACCATGGGTTAGGTCAAGTTCAAATGATCATTTGGAGCCTATGGGTATCATTGGTTTGGTTTAATTTTGTTTAGATTTAGTTTTGGTTCATTTAGGTTCATTTAGGTTCATTTGGGTCAAATGGGTCAAGTTGGCTAATTTGACCCATTTGATCCAATTAGGTTAGGTCATGGGTTGGTTTAGGCTTAGTTGATCATTTGAAATATATTGTAAGCTTTAGTTTCAATCAATTCTAATTTGGTTTGATTTCAAGTTGATTTGACCTTTTAGGTTTAGCTGGGTTAATAGCAGTTGGGCTAGGTTGGGTTTAATTGGTCAATTAAAGCTTTGGTCAAGTTCAACAATCAATTTGGAATGAATTTGACCCATTGGTTGCAATCGATTTGGTTTAGATCAAGATTTGACCCATTTTGCCTTTTTTAGGTCAACATGGGCAAGGAGGGCTAATTGTGTTTGGTCTAGCTCAAGTGAGAGCTAGGTCATGTTTAATAATTGATTATGGATTGGTTTAGATCAATGTTTTCAATCAATTTGGCTCACAGTGAATTTTGGCTTGTTTAGGTCTCACTTGGGCTAAGTGTTGACTTGGTTAAAATCTAGGTTTGACTTGGTTTGACCCAATTTGAGTGATTGATCATTCTAGGATGATTGTTGATCACAATGTAAGGTTTGGGTGGCATTGGTTCAACCTAATTCGGGTTGGATTAGAACTTGGTTCAAAAAGGGTCTTTAGGCTACTTTGGGTCAAGTGGACTTAATAGGGTAAATTAGCTTGATTCATGGTTTGGTTGAACTCACATATGGACTTATGATGGAAATATAAATTCAATTGCAAGTGATTTGAAGCAAATGGGTTTTGGTTCATTTGATAATTTAAGTCAAAAGGATGAACATGGGTTTGACTTGGGTTAGTTTTATTTTGCCTTGGTGATAGTATTTTATGTTTATATTTGGGCATGTGATTGAAGGAGTGATTGTTTGAATAAAAAATCCAAGGGTTTGGATTTATTTGAGAATGATTTGGTTAAATCCAAGAAATTAGGTTAAAGGATATAAATTGGGTTTGGATTTGAGTTTTGAATTTATATTGATTTGATTTAGGCCATTTGAATTTATATTTCATTTATATTTTTGAAGATAAATGAGAATATAAATGATCAATGAGAGAATCATGTGGATTAGGAGTGATTTGATTGTGAATTTGGCTAAGGTATGTCAAAAAGTTTGAAAAGGGGGTTTTGATTTGCTTTGATTTATATTCATTTGATTTGGATGATTTGAATGCCAATTTCATTTATAGTTATAAATACATGTCATTGAATAAGTGATTTATAAAGAAATCACTTGGCTTTGGGTTGATTTGATGGGTTTGGCTAAGCTTATGGATGCGATTTATAAGGCTTAGGAAGGTTTTGGATTTGGAATTGATCATGGGTTGCAATCATCTAGAATTGGAGTTGGATTTGGAATTGATTTTGGATTTGAGTCATTCAATTGCGTTGGGATTGGTTTGAGATTTTAGAAAATAAATTGACTTGGCATTGATTTGAGATTTGATTTGGATTGGTTTGAAGGAGTATACATGGGCTAGATTTGATCTATAGGGTAAGTTGTTTCCTTAAATCCCTAATGCATTGCCTAAACCCTTCTAAGTCTCTAGGGTTAGATTAAGTGTTCACCTACTCACTAGAAGTGTCTCAAGACTACGAAACTCTTAGTGTCTAGAGGAGTCCTATGTCTAAGATGGTGAAGTTGAGAGCTCACTTCAAAAGTGAGGTCAACATTGACCAAGTCAACCCCTTAACCCATATGAACCCAAACTAGCCAAATTGCAACCTAAGCCAAATTCCTTGAAACCAATAATTCATACCAAATCAAAATAAATATTTGAATATGACTTGACCTTCAATTGAGTCAAACCAAACCCAATTGGCCCTCTTGATTCAAGTTGACCTAAATTGACTTAAAAGAACAAATTGAGTCAAATCAAAATATAAACCAAATTGATTGCAACCAATGGCTCAAGTTCATTCCAAATTGATTGTTGAACTTGACCAAAGCTAAAATTTGACCTAATTGGCCTACTTAGCCCAAATTGATCTAAATGTTTAACTTGGACTAAATCAAAACCAATTCCAAATTAATTAAAACCAAAGCCTACAATCATCTTCAATTGGTCAACTCAACCCAAGCCAATTTGGCCAAATTAGTCAAATTAACCCATTTGACCCAAATGAATTCAAATGAGCCAAAATAAAATCTAAGCCAAACTAAACCAAACCAATTGAACCAAAAAATCCTAAATGATCATATGAACTTGACCCAACCCTTGGTTTGATACAATTTGACTAATTGGTCAACTTGACCCAACCAAACCCAATTTGACCTAAATGAGTCAAATTGAGCCAAATCTAACCAAATCAAGTCCAATTGACTTGAAATGTAGGTTAACCCATTTTTGGCTCATTTCAAATCTGCCCAAATCAAATACAATGCCAAATGATCATTCTACCCTTGGATCAATGACATCACATGAGACAAATTGCCCATGTAAGTGGTCATTTCTATTCCTTGGCCACTTGGTACTCTCTCAATGGTCCACCTAG
Organism: Cymbidium sinense; assembly: GCA_021442155.1. Lineage (NCBI taxonomy): Eukaryota > Viridiplantae > Streptophyta > Magnoliopsida > Asparagales > Orchidaceae > Cymbidium > Cymbidium sinense. The sequence goes on along the minus strand of CM038214.1, from coordinate 95,865,509 downwards.
GGACCTATGACACTGCCCAACCTAACTCAATGGGTGATTGGGTCGGCCATGGCCCATTAAAGCCATGATTCCTCCTTAGCAACTACCTCCACACCTTCAACCAACCATGCCGAGCCAACTCACCTCCTCCCTACCACCCACGACTCCCTAAGATGGCCAGATTGACCCTAGAAGCCAAACCTGATCTCACCATCCGATCAAGATGAAAATGGGTATACACTCCCTCATTTCCACTTAAACACACATAAAAATTATTTTTAAAGCCCTAGCTACCCAAGATGAGTTGCTAGAGCCATTTCCTAAGCTCCCAAGCTCATTCCTCGATTGAAAAATGCCATTCCCGTCTATCCTGAAATAAGACACTCCCATTTTTGACCTAAATTTTCCATTTCTCCATCAAACTAAAATTAACTTTGTACGCACCTTCCCTACGCCTTGTCGAGCAAGAACGAATCATCTCCCAAGCTTTCTGAGCATTGGATGTGGGACTTGGATCAAAGCCAAGCTCCAAATCATCAGTTCATGGTCTTCCGAGTGAACGTTGAGGAATTCATCCAATTGCTACTCAATAGGGCTTTGCCTCCATTATATGAAGCTTTGTTATTTGTTTGAGCCATCGATCTTCAGCTCCGACAAGGTATGCCTCCAAAATTGATCCTTAGGAAAAAAAGGGTTGGAGGTTTTTGAAGAAGTCTTGCATCCCGTTTGATCTTGACCGTTGGATTCCCTCTGATCGATGTTGAGAAGATGTGAGATCCTTTTGGAGTTGATCCGAGCTCAAGTAAGCTCAGATCAAGTGAGTAATGGTGGATAAACTCCATTCTTCCTAACTCGAGTGATGTTAGATCACACACTGTCCGTTTCACATGATCAAAGTAGACGGTCATGATTAGATCCACTAGATCGATCAGATTTAATCTTATTATGCTGTGGGATTAATCATAGAGATCAGATGGTGGATGAGAAAGCTTGCCCGCCATAGTCACATAGGTGCTGAGTTAGATAAGTTTTAAGTAGCCAATCCCACGGTGCCATGTGGAAAGCAAGCCGCGTCAATGTGCCATGTGACGCTAACAGGATTAGGCTTTAATTAGGCTTAATTAATCATTTTTAATGGCTGAAACTTCTAAAAGTCATAAAATATCATAGAGAAATAAAAAAATTACAAATAAATACTCATTTTAAAGTTATTTCAGATGAGAATTAATTAAAAATGATCTAAACTAATTTTTAATAGTAATTAAAGTTGAATTACAAAATTAATTAGCTTAATTACCCCTTAATTACTTGAGCAAGTAATCTCAAATTTTGTGGGTTAATTTAATGGGATGACCACTACATCCTATGATTTTCTTGGGATTTATTGCTCACTTAATTAAGAAAATTGACTAATTAAACATTAACTACTCTTTTAAGTTAATTAATGATTAATTAATCCCATGAACACTGACAAATTGGTTAATTTGGTTTATTAATCATTATTCAACAATAAGTGAACTAAAGAATAGGGTTGGGACCCCTTTCCCTAAGTTCATTTCACCCTTTTTTAAAATGAAATTAATTAAGATTTAACTAATTAATTAAATCACTTAATCAAATTGAAATCATAATCACATCAAACTCTAATTAATTAAATCACGGGGTAGATCTTTAGGTGTTTAATAACCTAAAGGAGTTTATTGAAATTATGGTTAGTCCACATGTGTGGGAAATCCATAAATGTAATTAAATAAGTTCCTTAATCTAATTAACTGTTAATCATGAGCCAATTGCACTTGGCCCCTTTTATTTCCTAGGATCATTGCAAGTTTTTTTTCAATGCATATCATGTGGGCTCAGAATTATTTAGTTAATTACTTTAAGGTGACATAGGTATGGTTAATTAATTCATCTAATTAAGTGTTAAACTTAATTAACCCATAAAATTAACTTAACTACATTTCAATATTTAAATAAAACCACTCAAGTGGGAATGTGTTTAAAATAACAAGTGATGATTTCTCTTCTCCTCTTTAAATCAAATCAAATCCAAGACTTAATTAATAAAGAAGCTTTAGTTTGCTTTAAATAATCATATTTGATTTGATTGTCCTTAAGAACTAGTTTGGTTGAATGAATCACATGCTTATATATGATTGTCCTCTTTTCAATCATGTTAAATTTGGTATGCCATTTGAATTCTTGCATCCATCCTTTGAAAATCAAGTAAAATAAAATGGTTTCCTTTTTGTAAACTTGCATGTGTTGATTTAATTTAATATATGCATTGCTATTATCATTATTAAATAAAAATGTATTTTTGAAAGCTTATAAATGAATAATAATATGTGTTATGATGCTAGTTATAAATACATAAGAAATGCATGTGCTTATAGCTTAAGTCTATGAATGTTGAGTTCTTTTTCCTCTATTCATGTGTTGATTTATATAAGATTTAATGGTAATGGGTATATAGTTTGGACATCTCCGGAACACGAGGCTTTAGCTAGCCCCAAGGAGATTATTTGATTACCTCAATTCCCTAGTTTAGCAATGACATGTACCCATTTGATTTCATTCTTATGTATTTCAACATTAAAATTTGGATAGAGCTTCAATTCATATATATATAAATGATTCTATCAAAAAAATATACAATCTTTGCATGGTTTTCATTCCCTCATTTATGTATACATGCATGTGTATCCAAGAAACGAAATTTCTTATGTCCTTTTTGTATAAGAATTTGGATAAAGTTTTAAATTAACATGTTTAAATAATTCAATCAAATAAAATATATATTCTAAACATAGACATACATTCATAATTTAAGGGTGATAAAATATGTTGCATGTATATATACACTTAGGATTAAATCATATGCATGTTACATGTGAAGGAAAGGAATGATTTAATATATGTCATCTAGTAATTCAATTAAATTAATCTTAAGATGTCTTTCATTTTGAATATGATTATTTAAAGTGAAGCTAAACTTAGAATTAATTTAATGATTTAATAAGCCATTCATTAAAGAGAACTAAATCAAATTAACATACTTTATAAAGTGACTTTAGGTAGGGACGAAAGAGGGTAATCCTCTTTTCCTCTCTTCATAACACTTAGTTGCTAAATGTAATCAAACAAAAAAAACACGCAAATTAAAATTCTCAAATCAATTAAACTACTTCAAGTGAAATCAACCATTCATGTTAAATTGATTCCTTCTACACTTAGAAAATACAACACGAATGCCTAATAAGACTAACCACACAAGCCTTAATACACACATTAGAATTAAGTCACCACTTGTAGCTCTAAGTTAGGACGGTGCATGATGTGATGCATGTTTTGTTTTATGATGTATTATTTTAGATTGGTTGTTAGGGTGTATGCTTCATAGACTGGAGGATAGGCCAATATTAGCTTAATCATATTTTTTGTAGGGGATTATGCTTAAGGGATTCTTAAAAATAAATGTGAATGCTCTTTTTGCAGGTTGCTTAAATCCTTAAGCATTATCCAAGTTAGGACAAGTGGGCTTAGTTACCCATGTGTAGGGTGCTAAGTCAAAATTATAAATACAACTGCTTAGGATTATATGTATATTTAGCTAACATTTATTTTGCAGGTGTAGTTAGATTTGTTTTCCCACATAAATGTAAGTTTTGCAATAGGAATTAGAGTTAGTGCCATGGGGGATTAAGATGACCAGTCGCTAGAAGGCTTTTTCCTAGGGTGGCTTATGATGGCTTTGAAGCAAGCACCTTTGAAATCAAAGAAGGAACCAAATCAAAAATGGAGATATAAAGAAAGAAGACCCCCATAACATTTAATACAATTATAATTATTCATCTTTTCTCTCTTTGGGTTGTACGGTGGTACCCAACCACATCGGCCTTTTATTCTTTTACACTAGTATATATAATTGTTTGATGTTATGTCTACATTGTGCATTAGGATGGCATGTTTTTAATAGTTTCTTAAATGATTGATGCCTTAATGGGTGGCTTGGATACGATATGGCTCTTAGGATAAAAAACAACTTTTCTACCCAACTAATCACTCATAACTAAATTTTATACAACTCATAGACACATCATAAAGCCTAAGACATAAATAAGATAATTAAAAGATTTAGCAACCCCTTAACTGTATGGTTGTATGTTTTACATCATGCAAGCATATTCTTTCTCTCTTGAACATGAAAGAGCTCCATCCTTGCACGATAAAAAAATGCTTAACTTGTGAGGGCACCCCTTATGGTGCAGAACACCTTCTTCTAGCTTATTTGACCCATAACCTATTTCATCATGCATTTAGACAGATGAAATCCTAAAGCCTCTGCCAAAATGATGTGTCTAAAATGAAATAAAATTTGAAAAGATTTGCATCTATAGATTAAGTCATATGCTCATACCACTCATGCTCTAGTCTCTTAGAGAGAGTGTTTAGGACTTTAGTCTCTTTCTAATTAAATAACTTCCCTAGCTATCTTGGAATTAATAAGACCGAACTACATGGTTTTAAAATCATAGGAGGAGTTAGCTGGCGGCCACTCTAGGTGGTTGCAAGTTCAGAAGTCAGATAATTTATTCTCTCTTGTGGAGGTAAACCCTAATGTTCACCTATCAAGTAGATTTAGGTCATGCTAAAGTTCCCTAGATTTAAGATTTGATGTAGCTATTTCTTTCGGGCTATGAGAATAAATCCTTACCTCTTAAGAATTCCCACAACCTTGTGTTTGAGTATGCCAAGTAATCTAATTAAATTTCAACTCAAAACCTATCAATCTCATCAACTTCAAAATTATAAAGCCCAACCACAGATATATTGGAATGTTCACTAGGCTTCTTAGCATCATGAGCATTTTCTACTTATTTCATTTAGATTCCAAAAGCTAACCTTCTCCTTGAGCTTTCCTAATTGATTTTCTAAATACAACCAATATTTTGATAGTCTAACCTTGAAATCTTTGGAGATGATAATTGTTTACTTTAATTGAGAGTATTCTAAGGAAATTTCATTTCCTAAGATGTAATTAACGATGGAGGGCTGCCTCCATATGAAACTTAAGAACCTAGTTTAATATAAACGCTGCTTTATTCATCTATGTAAAGTAGGGGAAAAATATCTCGTACATTCGAAGACCCATCATGCCTTAGGAGTCCTTATTACGTGATTAGGTCCATTATATAGTGATGCCTCTATCATTTGAGATAGTGCAACATGCTTCAATGTTGTACCTGATCACCTCGAGAAGTACCACCCCTACGTTATGCGTGGTGTCCCCCTCCATACATCCAAAAATAAACACCACAAGGTCCTCTCGCCTTGTTCATTGAATCTTCTCAGCTTCATCCTTTCTTTTTGGAGTTTGGAGATATCGATACTCAAGTAGGTAAGGGTCCTTAGAGACATAATGTTAATTGATACACCTGGGTCAACCAAAACTCTAGATATTCTATATTTTCCAACATCCAGTGTAATGTACAAAGCGATTGTGCTCGGTCATCCCTAGAAGTAAGTTTTCATCGCCGAATGTAACTCCTAAGATGCCCTATGAGTGGCATGCCTCCTCTTTAGTAGTGGTCAGCTGAGCTAAGCATATCTCTAGATCAAGTAAGGCCTTGACTAGAGATTTCCTGTTCTTTTTGGATAAGACAAGGGCATCATATATGCTTAACTTAGCTAAAAACTTTCTAAGGTGAGCTAAGACATTATAATCAAATAAAACCTAAACACTAAAGTAAAAAAAGCCTAAACCTAAAATAAAAATAAACTAAACAAAATAAAATAAGCCTAAACTAAAATAAACTAAACCTAAATAAAATAAAAATAAAATAAACTAAAATAAAATAAATAAAACCTAAACCTAAACAAAAAATAAACTAAACCTAAACCCTAAACTAAATAAAATAAAATAAATTTAAAATAAACCTAAACCTAAACTAAAAAATAAAACCTAAAAATAAACTTAAAATAAAAACCTAAAACCTTAACCTAAAATAATAAAATAAAAACTTAAACAAAACAATAAAAAAATAAAACCTAAACCTAAAAAGTAAAATAAAACCTAGACTCAACTAAAAAATAAACCTAAACCTAAACATAAAAAATAAACTAAAATAAGAAACCTAAACTAAAATAAATAAACCAAAAATAAATAAACTAAACTAAATAAAAATTAAAAAATAAACATAAATAAAAACCTGAATTTGTTCTCTATTAAATTTAAAAAAAAAACCAAAATCCCTAAACCTGAAGCTAAAACATGAACCCTAAATCTAAAACCCAAACCCAAAACCCTAAACCTTAAAAATCCTAAACCCTAAACCCTAAAACCCTAAACCCGAAACCCTAAACCCAAAAACCTAAACCCTAAACCCTAAACACTAAACCCTAAACACTAAACCAAAAAAAAAATCTTAAACCCTAAACCATAAACCCTAAAAAGCTAAACAACCTAAACTAAACCTAATAAAACCTAAAAATATAATAAATAAACAAATCTAAAACTAAATAAATTTAAAAAATAAAATAAAAACATAAACTAAAACCTAAACCTAAACCTAAACCTAAAAAGAAAATAAAATAAAAAAAATGAAAACTAAACTAAAATAAAATAAATAAAAACCTAAACTAAACTAAAAAAAACATAAATAAAATAAAAATTAAACTTAAATAAAAATAAAATAAAATAAAAACTAAATAATAACCTGAACCTAAACAATAAACTTAAAACTAAAACCTTAAAATAAATAAAAAATAAAACATAAACCGTAAACTTCAAAAAAACCTAAACATAAAATAAAAATAAATTAAACCTAGACATAAACTAAAATAAACTAAATTAAAATAAATAAAATGTAAACCTAAACCTAAAATAAACTAAACCTAAACCTAAACTAAATAAAATAAAATTACCTAAAAATAAACCTAAACCTAAACTAAAAAATAAACCTAAAAATAATCCAAAAATAAAAACCTAAAACCTAATCCTAAAAAAATAAAATAAAAACATAAACCTGAACCTAAAAGTAAAAAAATATCAAAATCTAGAAAATAAACTAAAATTAAAACTAAACTAAAAAATAAACTGAAACTGAAACCTAAACCTTAAAAATAAACTAAAATAAAAAGCATAAACTAAAATAAATAAACCTAAAATTAAAAAAACTAACTAAATAAAAAAAAACCTAAATCAAAATAAAAAACATAAAATAAACTAAAATAAAAAAATAAGCTAAATAAATCTAAACCTACTACTTTACTTAATTTTTTATTTTTTTTAAAAAAACGCTAACTAAACCCTAAACCCTGATCCCTAAAACCCTAAACTCTAAACCCTAAACCCTAAACCCTAAACCCTAAACCCTAAATCCTACAATCCTAAATTGTAAGCCCTAAACCCTAAACCCTAAGCCCTAAACCCTAAACCTTAAACCATAAAAACCTAAAAACCTAAAACTAAACTATATAAAACCTAAAAATAAAATAAATAAATAAACCTAAACCTAAATATAATAAAAAAATAAACTAAAATAAAAACTTAAACTAAAACTTAAACCAAAACCTAAACCAAAACCTAAAAATAAAATTATATTAAAATTTAAAACTAAACTAAAATATAATAAATAAAAACCTAAACAAAACTAAAAAAATAAAATAAACTTAAAAACATAAAAATAAAAACTAAACATCAAATAAAAATAAAATAAACCTAAAATAAAATAAAGTAAAAAACTAAATAAAAACCTAAACCTAAAAAATAAACCTAAAAATAAATAATAAATAAAATGTAAACACTAAACTTAAAATAAAAAATTTAAACCTAAAAGAGAGAAAATAAAATAAACCTAAAACTAAACTAAAATAAACTAAACTAAAATAAATAAAACGTCAACCTAAACCTAAAATAAACTAAACATAAACCATAAAATAAATAAAATAAAATAAACTAAAAATAAACCTAAACCCAAATAAAAAAACAAATCTTAAAAGTAAACCTAAACCTAAAACAAATAAACTAATTATCTAAACCTAAAAGAAAAAAAAATAAAACCTAAACCTAAAAAGTAAAATAAAAATAAAACTCAACTAAAAATTAAACCTAAACCTAAAAAATGATGTAAAATAAAAAACCTAAACTAAAATAAATAAACCTAAAATAAATAAACTAAACAAAATAAAAATAAAATAATAAAATAAACTAAAATAAAGAAAAAATAAACTTAAACCTAACGGTTTACCTAATTAAAAAAAAACCTTCACCCTAAACCTACAACCCTAAACCCTAAGACCCAAAACCCTAAAACTTAAACCTGAAACCCTAAACCTTGAAACCCTAAAACCATAAACCCTAAACCCTAAACCCTAAACCCTAAACCCTATACCCTAAAATCCTAAACCCTAAACCCTAAACCCTAAAACCTACGATGCTAAATCGTAAACCCTAAACCCCAAACCCTAAACCATAAACCTCAAACCCTAAACACCAAACCCTAAACCATAAACCCTAAAAACCTAAAAAGCAAAACCTAAACTAAATGAAACCTAAAAATAAAAAAAATAAAAAAAACCTAAACTAAAACTTAAATCTAAACCTAAACCTAAGCATAAACCTAAACCAAAAAAAAATAAAAAAAAAAACTTAACTAAAATAAAATAAATAAAATCCTAAATTAAACTAAAAATAAAATAAAACTAAAAAATAAAAAAAACCTAAATAAAATAAAAACTAAATGTAAAATAAAAATAAAATAAACCTAAAATAAAATAAAATAAAAACCTAAACATAAAAGATAAACCTAAAAATAAATAAACAGTAAAACCTAAATAGTAAACTAAAAAAAAAGCCTAGCCCTAAAATATATAAAATAAAATAAACTTAAACCTAAACTAAAATAAACTTTACTAAAATAAATAAAATCTAAACCTAAAATAAACTAAACCTAAACAATAAACTAAATAATATAAAATAAACAAAAATAAACCAAAACCTAAACTAAAAAAAATAAAACAAAAAAATAAACCTAAAATAAAAACCTATAACCTAAACTTAAAATAATAAACTAAAAACTTAAACCTAAACTTCTAAATAAAAAAATAACCTAACCTAAAAAATAAATAAAATAAAACTAAACTAAAAAATAAACATAAACTAAACATAAAAAATGAACTAAAATAAAACCTAAACTAAAATAAATAAACCAAAAGTAAATAAAACTAAATAAAATAAAAAAAATAAACCTAAATAATATAAAATAAAATAAACTAAAAATATAAAATATAAACTAAATAAACATAAACCAACTAGTTTAATTTTAAAACCTAAACCCTAAACCCTAAATCTTAAACCCTAAACCTAAACCCTAAACTAAACCTAAACCTAAACCCTAAACCCTAAACCCTAAACCTACAACCCTAAACCCTAAACACTAAACCCTAAAACCTTAACACTAAACCCTAAACCCTAAACCCTAAACCCTAAACTCTAAACCCTAAACCTTAAAGCCCTCAACCCAAAACCTTAAACCCTAAACCCTAAATTCTAAAACCTACAACCATAAACCAGAAACCCTAAACCCTAAATCGTAAATCCTAAACATTAAACCCTAAACCCCTAACTCTAAACCCTAAACCCTATAAGCCTAAAAACCTAAACCTAAACTAAATAAAACCTAAAAATAAAATAATTAAAAAACCTAAGCATAAAAAAAAATAAAATAAAATAAAAACCTTAACTAAAACCTAAACCTTAACCTAAACCTAAACCTAAAAATAAAAAACTAAAACTATTCTAAAATAAAATTAATAAAAACATAGACTAAACTAAAAAAATAAAATAAACCTAAAAAAAGCCTAAATAAAATAAAAACAAAAAAGTAAAATAAAAATAAATTAAACCTAAAATAAAATAAAAGAAAAACTAAATTATAACCTAAACCTAAAAAATAAACCTAAAAATAAAACTTAAAAATAAATAAAAAATAAAACCTAAATCTTAAACTAAAAGAAAAACCTAAACCTAAGAAAATAAAATAAAATAAACCTAAACCTAAACTAAAATAAATAAAACCTAAACCTAAACTTAAAATAAACTAAACCTAAACCCTAAACTAAATAAAATAAATTAAACTAAAAATAAAGGTTTAAACCTAAACCTAAACTAACATATAAAACCTAAACTAAAAACCTAAAACCTAAACCTACAAAAATAAAATAAAAACCTAAACCAAAACCTTAAAAAAAACCTAAATCTATAAAATAAATAAAAATAAAACTCAACTAAAAAATAAACTTAAAGGTAAATCTAAACCTAAAAAAAAAACTAAAATAAATAAATCGACATTAAATAAACTAAACTAAATAAAAAAATAAACCTAAATAAAAAAATAAAATAAACTAAAATAAATAAAAAATAAACTAAATAAACCTAAACATACCGATTTACTTAATTTTAAAAAAATAATTAAAATAAATAAATTAAGATAAACCTAAACCTAAAATAAAATAAATAAAACTAAAATAAATAAAACTTAAACCTAAACCTAAACCTAAATTAAATAAAATAAAATAAATTAAAATAAACAAAACCTAAAAACAAACTAAACTAAAATAAATAAAACCTAAACCTAATCCTATAATAAACTAAACCAAAACCAAAACCAAAACCCTAAATAAAATAAAATAAACTAAAAAATAAACCTAAAATAAAAACTAATAACCTAAACCTAAAAAAATACCTAAACCTATAAATAAAAAATAAAACCTAAACTTAAGAAAAGAAAATAAAAAATAAAACTAAACAAAATAATAAACATAAACCTAAACCTCAACCTAAAAAATAAACTAAAATAAAAAATTGAAATAAAAATAAACTTAACTAAATAAAAATAAAAAATAAACTTAAATAAAAATAATAAATAAAATAAACTAAAATAAATAAAAACTAAACTAAATAAATCTAGACCAATCGGTTTACTTAATTTTTTGTTTATAAAAAAACCTTAAACCCTAAACACTAAAAATAAATTAAAAAAAAAATGAAAACCTACCAGTTTACTTAATTTAAAAATAAACCTAAATTAAAACTTGAACCCTAAACCTAAAACCTAAACCCTAAAACTTAAACCCTTAAAAAATAAAAAAAAAATTAAAAAACCCTATACCTTTTACCCTAAACCTTAAACCCTAAATCCTATACCCTAAACCCTAAATCATAAACCTACAACCCCAAATCCTAAACCCAAAATCCTAAAAGCCTAAACCCCAAACCCAAAACCCAAAATGCTAAACCCTATACCCTAAACCTAAACTAAACCTAAAACATTAAACAAACCCTAAACCTAAACTCTAAGTTTAAACCTAAATAAACTAAACCTAAACCCTAAACTTAAACCCTAAACCTAAACCTAAACACTAAACCTAAACCCTAAAATCTTAAAATACTAAACTTATAACCCTAAATATAAACTATAAACTAAACTAAACTACTAAACTTAAACCCTAAACCTTAAACTAAACTCTACCAAGCTAAACTTAAACTAAACCTAAAATCTAACCTAACTAAACCTTAAACCCTAAACCCTAAACCTAAACCTAAATTAACCTAAAATATAAACTTAAACCTTAAAACCTTAACTCTAATGCTAATCCCTAAACTCTAAACCAACACTAAATCCTAAGCTAACCATAAACACTATACCCTACACCCTAAACCATAAAAACCCAAAACCCTAAACCCTAAACCCAAAAAACTCTAAACCCCTAAAGCCTAAACACTAAACCCCTAACCCTAAACCCTAAACCCTCACCCTAAATCATAAACCAAAAACCCTAAACCCTAAACCTATGCCTAAAAAATACAATAAAATAAAAACCTAAACTAAAAAAAAATCTAAACCTAAAAATAAAATAAAATAAAAAATAAAAACTAAAATATAATAAAATAAATATAAACCTAAACTAAACTAAAAAAAGCTAAAAATCCTAAATAAAATAAAAACTAAACAAAAAATAATAGAAAAACAAACTAAAATTAAAATAAAATAAAAACTAAATAAAAACCTAAACCTTAAAAATAAACCTAAAAATAAAACCTAAAAATAAATAAGAAATAAAAATTAAACCATAAATTTAAAAAAAAACTAAACATAAAATAAAAATAAAATAAACCTAAACTAAGATAAACTAAACTAAAATAAATAAAACCTAAGCCTAAACATAAAATAAACTAAACCTAAACCTAAAACAAAACTAAATAAAATAAAATAAACTAAAAATTAAGCTAAACCTAAACTAACAAAATAATACCTAAAAATAAACCTAAAATAAAAACCTAAACCTAACCCTAAACCCAAAACCATAAACCCTAATATACTGAACCCTAAACCCTAAACCTTAAATCCTAAACCCTAAATCCTAAAAATAAACCTAAACTAAAACCTAAACCCTAAATCTAAAACCTAAACCCTAAACCTTAAACCCTAAAAATAGAAAATAAAAAATAATAAAAATAAAATATAAGATAAAACCCTAACCTTGAACCCTAAACCCTAAAACTAATCCTAAACTATAAATCCTAAACCTACAACCTTAAACCCTAAACCCTAACCCAAAACCCTAAACCCAAAACCCTAAAACCCAAAACCCAAAACCCAAAACCTAAAACCCAAAACCTAAAACCCAAAACCAAAAACCCTAAACCTTAAACACTAAACACTAAACCTAAAAAACCCTAAACACTAAAGCCTAAACACTAAACACTAAACTCTAAAACCCTAAACCCTAACCCTAAATAATAAACCATAAATCTTAAACCCCTAAACCTTAAAACCATAAACCATAAACCCTAAACCCTAAACCCTAAAGCCTAAACCCAAAAGCCTAAACCATAAACCCTAAAACTAAAGTCTAAACCCTAAACCCTAAAAACCTAAAAACCTAAACCTAAAAAATAAAATAAAAATAAAACTCAACTAAAAAATAAACCTAATCCTAAACCTAAACCTAAGTAATAAACTAAAAAAAACCTAAACTAAAATAAATAAACCTAAAATAAATAAACTAAACTAAATATAAATAAAAAATAAACTTAAATAAAAATAAAAAAAATAGTGTAAAATAAATAAAATAAAGAAGAAACTAAATACCCTAAACCTACATATAATTTCAAAAATAAATAAATAAATAAACCCTAAACCCTAATCCTAAACCTACCTAAAGCTACATAAACCTAAACTAAACTAAACTAAACCTAAACCCTAAACCCAACATTAAAACCCTAAACTAAAAAACCCTAAATCATAAACCTAAACTAAACTAAACTAAAATAAACCTAAACCTAAACCTAAAACTAAGAAACCTAAACTAAAATGGTAAATATAAAACATCACTGCCACCTAGATCCAAGTGATGCATGTAAAGGTGGATACGATTATCGAGTGGTGGTGGGGATCTAGAGGTGTGGATATGGAGGTGGTGGTGGTGGGAAGGCGGAGTGAGTGATGGAGGTTACTGCTTTGGTGGTGGCGAAAGGAGAGATCAGAGATATGATGGTGGATCCCACTACTCGAGAGGCTGGGGTGGTTCTGATGGGAACTAAAGAAACTAAAGAATGATCCATCCTATCTACTGCTTATGGAACTTTATCTTTACAGTAGAGATGGATCTAGTTATCTAGGGTTTTTGATTTTCTCTATTGATGCTCCTTTTTTGTCTATGTCGTCGCTTGTGTCTTTGAAAACTTGGGGTTCTACTTGGTTGAAGAAATCAAAAAGAAAAATTATTGCATCTGAATTTATTTTTTATTAAAAAAAACCTTAAACTTTAAACCATAAATGCTAAACCCTAAACCCTAAACCATAAACACTAAACCCTAAAAACCCTAAACCTTAAACACTAAACTCAAAACCCTAAACCCTAAACCATAAATCCTAAACTCTGAACCTTAAACTTTAAACCCTAAACCCTAAACCATAAACCCTAAACCCTAAACCCTAAAACCTTAAATCTTAAACCTTAAATCATATACCCTAAGACCCTAAACCCTAAACCCTAAAAGTTACAACCCTAAACCCTAAACCCTAAACTCAACCATAAACCCTAAATTCTAAACTAACCATAAACTCTAACCCTAAACCCTAAACCATAAACCTTGAATAAAGATGTCATTAGGAGTAGATCTAAAGAATGACCTAATCCTATTGTAGTTATGGTAGCTAAAGAAAATGTCTTCAAGAGACTTTCCCTTGACTATTAGAGATTTGAATACCCTAAACCCTAACCCTAAATCATATTATAATACCATATATTATAGTATAATGTAGTATTATATATTTGAGCATGTAGTGATCTATTTTTGGATGTTATAAGATGTTTTGAAATGTTTTAGTATATTATGGTATTGTGCCCTATAGTCTATATTAATATAAATCATAAAAATATTAATTCAATAAATTAGATGATGAACTTTGTTAAATTTGAAGTGAGAATTAGGTCGTAGCACCAAAGGTGTGCTACACCACTTGAAATTTTAAAAGTAAGATTTTATGTTCAAAATAAATATTATACGTTGTAGCATAGTATAACATCATATATGATAATATACTATTTTGTGTATTTTAAATTATTTTAGTATTTTGCAATCATGCAGTCGAGCCTACGCTAGCATTATTTATAAAAATGTTCATTTAGACTTTAAAATGATGGAATTTGGCCAAATTCATAATAGGTAGAGCATGGCATCATGATATATTGTTTCAATTTAAAATATGTAAGTGATAAGACTAAAATAAATAGTTTTTTATTGTTCAAAAAAATTTAATGATTTTTTATCTTAACCAATCCCTTGTGATGTGATATGAATATAATATAATATAATATGTTATAGTGTATTCTAATGTAGTATGCCATAACATAGTGTAGCATCATGCCTTATAGCATACTATTTTGTATTTCTACTTGTTGTTTAGCATATTTTAGTTTGTTATAGTATGATGTAGTAGAGTTTGTACTAGTATAATTCATAAAAATACTAATTTATAGGCTGAGATGATGGGATTTGGCCAAATTTAAGGTAAACTTTAGGGAACATCAGTGTGCTATGGTGTGTCATTTAATCAAAAGAATGGAATTTTGCATCCAAAATAAATGTTCATTTTTCAACCAAATTTTATAAATTTTTTGCTTAAAGTGATTCATTTTAAGGTGTGATGTAAGATAATATAATATATGAAAGCATATTTAAATATAATGTACATAATAATATAACTTCACATATACGTGAATGTGCTGGTGGGTTAGTAAATGTTATTGTACATTTTACTATGTTTTATTTTTGTTATAATACATTGGGTCAAAACTCACAAAAATTTTAATTTGAAGGTTGAGATGGAAGAATTTGGCCAAATTTACACCACACCAAAAAGCAACACCAAAATTTTACAATTTTGTACCATTTATATTTGAAAATAATAATTTTACATCCAAAATGAACATTATTTATATTTTGAGAAAATTTTATTTTTTGTTCCTTGTGATTATAATGTGGTGTAATGTTAGACAATATATTATATTATACCAAATTATAATATAACATAATATATTATATTATAATATAGTGTGTTAATTCACACTATAATATGTTTACCATGATATTGTATAGTTAGTTTGAGCTTGCCATCACAAATCATAAAATATTGATTATAATGTTAAGATGATGTAATCGAATGAATACATTGTTAGCTTTTGATTGATGTATTAAAGGTGTGCATAAGAGAAGAAATAAGATTTGATGAGAATTCCATGTCAAGGACATGGAGGGAGATCCACTAAGGGATCACACATGCATTGGACATGACATGTGAGGGGTCTATGTCGAGGGCATAGAAGAGGAAAATCTATTGGAGATAAGGTTTGAATTTGATTTGATTATATGATTTATGGAAAGAAGATCCACTGGGGATAAGAATCTATAATCCACCGGGGATTAAGATCGAATCGACTTTAATTTGTTTTGTTTTAATTGATGTGGAGGCACATCTAAAGATATCGAAGTCTTGGGATCGGTATATGAACCTTCCAATCGGGAAGCGTGGCTATCTACTGGGGATTGGGATTTGTGTTCAATTTCATAGATTTGTTTGGGGATGTATCCACTAGGGATAAGAGTTTGGTTGGATTTCTTCTATTTAGACTTTACTGGGGGAGTTCATTTAATTTAGCTCCACTAGGGAGGTTGGTTTTGAATTTGATTTATTTTCTTGACTTGTTTATATATGATTTGGGGCTCCATGGGAGAAGGGAATGATTAAACTCCATTGGGAAAAATTAGATCGGGTTTAGTTTAATCTAAGTTAATGTATGGCCTCTGTCAGTGAGCCATGGACCCACTAAGAAGGGGATATATCAAACTTGGCCTACCTCAAGTTTACAAATCCAAGGGATAGTCTACCAACTGTGGGGTAGAGCTAGCTAACCTAAGGGGTTGCCTTTCGGTGTGCAATGACTGTGTGTTAGGAAGAAGGTGTAGCAGACTTACATCTTCCAAAGTGAGGAACAACCACTGGGGTGACCTATTGGATGCACAATAAATCAAACCTAACCTAGGGTGACTACTGAGTGAATGCCACTAGGACTTATGTCAGCTCAAAAGTAGTCAGGATTAATTTTATCTTAATTTCATGTGATTTGATATGGTTTGTTTTGTTTAATTTGATTTTGAATTAAGGGCATATCCACTGGGGATGTGAGGTCAGTCAAATTTGATAGATTTAATTTATGGACCATGTCGATGTGCGATGGACCCACTGAGAAGGGGTTATATCAGACTTATCCTTTCTCAGATTTACAAATCAAAATGGATAGTCTACTGGCCCTGAGGTAGGGAAAGCTAACCTAAGGGGTTACCATTCGATATGCAATGGCTATGCTAGGAAGAAGGCATAGTTGACTTACATCTTCTAAAGAAGGGAACAACTGTTGTGGTGACCTATTGGTAGTACAATACATAGAACCTGACTTAAGGGTAACTATTGAGTGAATGCCATTGGGGAATTATATCAACTCAAGAGTAGTCAGACAATTCTTATAGGGAGTTTTGCTTACACTGCCCAAAAGATAGGATGCCTGCTTTGGAAAAGGTACCGCTAGGGGTGTCCTCCTAATCTACAAGTGAATATATATTTTATTTATATGTTTGTGGACCCTATTGGTGTGCGGACTACACCAAAAGGGGTTATGTATCCTTCACCTATCTCGATTTATTGGACCTGGGAGAATCACATCCATAGGATGGATTCTCCAACCATGGGTGGTTAATAGGAAAGGGAACTATCCAATCTGATAGTAACCAAGTACTCTAAATGGGGTTGCAAAGGATGTGATCCAAATATAGAGCCCATAGGTGCTACTAGAGGCATTATCATGAGCCCTAATAGAAAGCCTATGGAATGTGGTGGCCAACTCAAGGAGAAAGCATACAGACTTACATTTACCATGAGCGTGTATCCTAAGGTGCAGAACCAACCAACCTAAGGTGTATTCAATAGATAGTGAGGACCATCCAACCTAAGGTGCTCGGTATGCAATGATCAATCTAGAAAGAAAGTGTGGGATTACAACTTTCTAAGAGGAGATGATCAGGATAATCTATCATCGGGGTCGACCTAGAGACTACTAAGCGAGAAGCCCGAGGAAGGACACCTACTTGAAGCAGTGAGGGAAGGAGCCACTGGGGACTTATCCTAAACTTTAAATATACTCAACCCACCCACAAGGCTAATCCAAGGAGAAAGCATAGCACTCACATCCTCTTGAAGCCAACATGAGGTAGCTTACCATATAGTAATGCCTACCAAACTAACAAGATGCTCATCATGTAAAGGGCCAAGTAAGAAAGAAAAGTGTAGACTTACATCCTCCAAAGTAAGAAGACCACGATGACAAACTAGTAGGGTAGACGTCACCGACTTAGAGCACCATGAGTGAGTGCCACTCCGGGCGTTATCTCAACTCAGAGTAGCCCAAGATAAAAGATATGTATTTATTTTATATGTTTGTATGTAGTTTGTGTTTGTGTTGAGTCGATAAAGGACAGGACGCTGCTCGGGTTCCTTACACCTACCCTAAACACATCGTGGCATATTCGCAAACAAGAATACTTTCAATATGAAAGAGAATGAATTCAAGATGGAATTTTCATTGATGATAATTATTTTCAAACATGATTTATAATATTCCTTTAAGTACAACCCATTGATTGGAAGCATTGGGTGCTCTCCCTTATGATTAATATAAGATCCTCCTTGGTAGGCCTTCTTTATTGCAAAAGGACCTTCCCAAGTGGGTTCAAACTTGCCTCCCATGTTATGATGGGCAACAATCAGTCTCCTTAGAACTAAAATAAGCTCTCCTACTTGAAAAGCTCTAGGATGAACCAACTTCTTGTGAGCTTCATTTTAGCTTTGATCTCTTCTAACCATAACTTGGCATTCCACTTTCTTATGATCTTGCTATCCACAACTATCCTTAGTGATGGGAGTTGGACATCTAATGGTAGAACGACTTCAGACCCATATACTAAGGAGAAAGGAGTAGACTGAGTTGGAGTTATCTATGTGGTGTGGTAGACCCAGAAGACTTCAACTAATTCCTCATGCCACTATCGCTTGTTGTTGTCGAGTGTCTCCTTCAGTATTTGGATTAGAGTTTTGTTGAAGGCTTCTGCTAAGCAATTTACCCTCAGGTAGTTGATGGTAGAATATCTCCAATCTATGTTGTGTCTCTGGGCAAAGTTGTTGATCTCAATGCTCTTGAATGTAGAACCATTATCAGATATAATTCATGATGGCACTCCAAACTTATATATGATATGGTTCCTAAAAAATTGGAGCACATGCTAAGCTATGACCTCTCTGAGTGAAATCACCTTTGCCAATTTGGATAAGTACTTAGTAGCAGCTAAGATGAACTGATGACCCTTGGAAGAAGGAGGATTAATCAGACCCACTATGTCAGTACCTCAACACTTGAATGGCCATGAGGCTAATGTAGGATGTAGAATGTTGGGTGGTTGGTGTAGGACCACACCGTGTAATTGACATTGGTGGCATCGCCTAGCCGTATTTGTACAATCTTTGATCATCGATGGCCAGTAGTATCCTAGCCTTTTGATCTTGGCTTTCATCTTCAGACTGGATTGGTTAGCTTCACATAATCTTGAGTGTACCTCAATCATGATCTTATGGGCTTCATGCTTGTCTAAATAACATAACCACATATGATCAAAAGATTACTGGCACAAGACACCATCCACAAGAGCAAGAAAGTGTTCTCTTCTTTATCTGATGGGCTTGGGACTTCTCTTAAGGTAGTTTACCTTTATTTAGGTAATCTATGAATGGTTGCCTCCAATCTAACTCCTCATCCTTCTTGGTAATGGCAACCTCCCCTTCAAAAGAGTAATTTTTGATGAGTTCAATATCAATATGGGATAAGACTTATCTATTTGGACCTTTATTGATATGGACTTATCCTCTGGACATGCCAACTCCATGGCAAGGCTAAAGCATCGCTACATACATTCTCTTTTGAGGAATCTTATAAATGGTAACCTCTGGATTTGGGCCAATAACTCCATGGTGTACTTATGGTGATGGAGCTTGGGCTTTATAACCTTATAGGACCCAATTTGGTTGATAACTAGCTAAGAATCCTCAAGATGTTGATGTTATGGTCGCTAGAGTAATGGCTAACTCTACACGCAATCAAGCCTCATATTTGACTTGTTATTGGTGAAAAGATTGAGATGATATGAGAATCTCATCAAATCACAGAGTTAAGAGAACTAGTCCTACCCTACCTTTTTTGGAATAGTAGATTGATTCTTCTCCTCTTGAGAGGATTCACACCATCAAAGTACATCTCCTGGTGAATACTAGTATCCCTTAAGTTCATGATTTATTCATCGGAGATCATCATAAGTGAGAGTCACCGGAAGTGGGTGCTAATAAATATGCTAATGTTTGTCCTTTCACCTCACGGAGGGGTACAAAAGTAATGTCAAACTATGAGAGGATCATGGACCATCATGCCAACCATCCGGATAGCATCGACAGTGTCATGAGAAACTATAGTATATTAATCATAGTGATTAAGTTCACCTTATGAGGAAGCATGTAGTGTTGTAGCTTTTGGGATGCAAAGATTAAAGCTAGGCAATGCATATCAATGGGTGGATAATTATCCTCAATAAGGATTAGATGATGGCTAAGGTATTAGAGTGTGTTTTCCTTTCCTTCATCATTAGCTTGGGCTCACAAACACCAAGGGAGTCGTCTAATGTAGCAGTGTAAAGTACGAGCAGCTTGCATGGGATAGGGGCTCTAGAACTAGCGACATCATCAAGTAATGCTTAATGTCTTCAAAGACATGCTCACACTTGTCATCCCAATTAAACTTGGCATCCTATTTGATAAGTGCTGAGAATGGCTTACATCTTCTTGATATGTTGGATATAAAGCATCTTAGATACTCAAACCTCCTTTTGAATGATCTGAGTTGAGTTAAACTTTTAGGGTGGCATTTCTAATATCCTTGATCTTCTATAGATTAATTTTGATTCCGGTCAACAAACCTAAGGAATTTTCCCAAGCTACTCAATGCACACTTGAGGGGTTCATTTTGAGGTTAAATTATCATAACTTTTGAAAACTACTCAAGTCAAAGAGATGGCCTTCCTTTTCTACTTTTACCATAAGATCATCAACATATCACTTGACTTGATGATGAATGAGTTCATTGAGGATTTGAGTCATAGCCCGCTAGTATGTAGCACTAGAATTTTTAAGGTTGAAAGGCATGACCTTATAATAATATATTCTAATGAGGGTTCTAAAATAGTGTTTCTTTCATCTTCAGGGCCATCTTTATTTGGTTACATCCATGAGCCAACCATGAAAGAGAAGACGATGAGATGATTGTCCACCATCAACTCGGATTGATAGTGGAAATTCATCTTTTAGACATGCCTTATTTAAGTCTTTAAAATTGAAGCATATGTGAATTTGGCCATTCTTTTTTCTTTAAATGGGATGACGCTGGCTAACTAGGTAGGGTATTATTCTTCCTGGATGAAGCCAACATCTATCAGTTTCTTGACTTCATAAATGACTTGTTGTTCTATATCTAATCACAAGCATCTAGGAGCTTACTTGATAGGGTTAGTAGTAGGCTCTATTGCTTGTTTATAGACTGCTATGTAGGAGCTAATCTAGGCATCTCTTCATAACTCTATGAAAAGCAGTTTGTTGACCTCATTTTGAAATAAGCTCTCAACCCTCTATCTTAGACATAGGACTTCTCTTAGACATTAAGAGTTCTTTAGTCTTAAGACACTTCTAGTGATTAGGTGAACACTTAACCTGACCCTAGAGACTTAGAAGAGTTAGCCATAGGAATAGGTCATGCTTTAGGGTTAGAAAATTAGTCTACCCTATAGCTTAAACCAACTCCTCACTTCCTTCTTCCAAGTCTGAACCCAAATAAATTCCAATTGATTTTTTTAAACCTTAAATCAATTTTAACTTAACTTATTTTCTCCAAACTCAAACAAATTCCAAATGATTGAAGCCCATGATTGAATTCCAAATCCTAAAAATCTCTCCTAAGCCCTTTGATTTCATCTTATGGACTTAGCCTAAATCAAATCCAAATCAAATCAAAAAAAATTTTCATAACCCATTTATATTCTCATTTATATTCACAAATATAAATGAAATATAAATTCAAATATCCAAAAATCAATTCAAAACTCAAATCCAAATTCAACCTAAGCCTTTCAAGTCAAATTCTTAAACTTAGCCAAATCAAATTCAAATGAAGTCAAACCCTTGATTTTTGTTCATCATTCAATCAATCCTTCAATCATGAATCTAAATATAAACATAAAATTCAATCATCAAACCAAAACTAAATTCAAAAATGAAATCCAAATCAAATAAAAATTCAACCAAGGCCTTTCAAGTCAAATTCTTGAACTTAGCTAAATTAAATTCAAATCAAGTCAAACCCTTGATTTTTCTTCATGATTCAATCAATCCTTCAATCATGAATCCAAACATAAACATAAACTTCAATCATTAAATCAAAACTAAATTCAAAACTCAAACCCAAATCAAACTCATGTTCACCTTTGAACTTGAAATTGTCAAATGCATCAAAACTCATTTGACTCCAAATCACACAAAAATGGATTTATATTTCAATCATAAGTCCCTATGTGAGTTCAATCAAACTTGATTGAAGTCTTGATCAAGTTAATTGACCCACTTAGGCTCACTTGACCCAAAGTGACCTAAAGTACACCTTTTGAGCCAAAATTCTAATCCTACCCAAATTGGATTGAACTAAGCCCACCTAAGCCTCACATTGTGAGCGCAAAAATCATCATGAGATGATCAATCACTCAAATTGGGTCAAACCTAAGGGTTGGCCAAGTCAACACTTAGCCAAAATGAAACCTAAACGAGCTAAAATCCACCATAGGCCAAATTGATTGAAACCATTGATCAAGACTCATTCTAAAATCAATATTTGAACTTGACCAAGTCATCATTTGAGCCTAACCTACCCCCACTTGACCCAAAGTTGACCCAAGTTGACCTAAAAAAGTCAAAATGGGTCAAAAATTGATCTAAACCAAATTAATTGAAACTAATAGGTCAAGTTCATTCCAAATCACTTGTTGAACTTGACCAAAGCCTCAATTGGCCAACTAGACCCAACCTAATCCAACTTGATCCAAAAGGTCAAATTGAGCCAAAATAAAATTAAACCAAAATTGATTGGAAATAAAGATACCAATACATTTCAAATTACCAATGAAACCTAAACTAACCCATGACCAATAGGTCAAATGGGTCAAATTGGTCAACTTAACCCATTTGACATAAATGAAATCAAATGAACTAAATCCAAATATAAACTAAATTGATTGGAAACAAAGATACCAAATCAATTCATATGGTCATAACTTGACCCAACCCTTGGTTTGACCCAATTTGACCAATTGGTCAACTTGACCCAAGTTGACCCATTTTGACCTAAATGGGTCAACATGAGTCAAATCATATTAAATCAACTCCAAGTTCATTGAAACTTGGCCCAACCCATTTATCAATCATACCAAACATATTAAAACTAAAATCCAATCGAAATGACCATTTTACTCCTAGGTCAAATGGGAATTCTTGGCCAAATTAACTTGGAATTTAGGCAAATCCTCATCATGTCCACTTGACACTCTCTTAGTGGACCAAGTGGACACTAGTAAGCATGGTGCACATGACCCAATGGGTTTGGGTCGGCCAAACCCAACCCAATGGCCCAATCAACCACTCAATTGAAAATAAGCACATGAGAATCCCTCCTCCACTAAATTAAGCATATGACAACTTCTCCACTACCTCCTCTAGACAAAACTGAACCACATGAAACCCTAAACGGCCTAACAAACCTATTGCATGGGAGGAATTTGATCAAAATGGTATCTCTATGCTCAGCCATCCGATCCACCTAGGGGAGATATACTCCCCCTAATTTCACTTGAATTACATTTTATTACATTTGATTAAGTGAGAGGAAGCTCGAGGAAGAAATTACAAGTCTCCCCAAGCTCCCCAAGCCAATTCAATTTCCCATTCTTTTTTTCCCAAGAAAAATAGGGAGGTAGCAAGCTTTTCCAACTCATCCAATACCCAAATTTAGCTCAATTTCTCACTCAAACACCTTGAGGGAACCCAAGTTCACCCAAGCTTTCATCTAAGTTCTCAAGCCATGGGAAGAGTGCTCTTGATTAAGGTTGCAAGCATTTGAGAAGGAGCTTAGTCCAAAGGAAGGTCCACTCAACCCCAAGCCCCCAAATCTTCAACAGAGCTTCATCTCCACTAGACGAAGCTACCTCAATGGTTGGGATCACCGGTGATAGCCTCTGACAAGGTATGCCTTCAAACCGAGCTTAGGTATAGGAGTTCTTGGTCCTTTGTGAAATAAATTTTTAGCCCATGCAAAATTGACAATTATATCTTCTTGTGCTTGCTATTAGATGGTGTGGATTGAGTTTGAGCTCAATCGAGCTCAGATCTTGCCCTAAGAGATGGACGGTCTCCGTCTCCTATAGGCGAGCTCAGTGACGGATCATGGACCATCCATCCATGCATTTTGGATGGACTATCCTGATCAATGTGTAAGATCCTATGATTTATTCCTTAAGAACCACAGGCTTGATCTCAACCTTTCGATCCTTGATCTGACCATCTAGAGAGAAAGTAACCACGATGTGGCATGGGGATGTGACAACTTAAATAATGAATCCCATCACGCCACATGGAAAGTACACGCCGCGTCAGTGGTCCACATGGCACCGATGAGATTAGTTATATAATTAGGGGTTTTAATTAATTCATTAATCATAGAATCTTTAAATATTCATAAAAAATGTAGAAAAATTAGAAAATATGAAATGAAATGCATTATGAAGATAATTCAATAAGGAATTCACTAAAATTATTTCTAATGGATTTTAAAAAGTGCATTTTCCTTAATTATGGTTTTAATGAAAATTTAATGACCCTAATTACTCCCAATTACTCATTTCAAATTTTTAGATGCATTTAGTGGGATGACCTCTACCCCTAATTTTCTTGAGATTTATTGATGAGTTAAAGGGGAAATTAATTGATGAATCCTTAATCATTCTCTTAATGTAATTATGGGTACTTAAGCATGTGAAGAGTGGTTTAATCCCTTTATTAAGTTAATTAAGCTTTGCTTAAGTTACAGAGGTTTATGGAATGATTTTGGGATATATTTCTTATTCTTAAATCCCTTCCTTCCTTAATCTAAACTTTAATTAAGGGCTAATCCACTAAAAACCTACTTAATTAACTTGATAAAATTTTCAAAACATTCTAGAACTTAACCAATTCATCTTGGGTAGGTGCTTAGGTGTTCAATAACCTAAGTAACTTAAGGAAATCGAAATCCAACCCACATGTGTGGGAAGGGTTATGAAAGTACTTAAATTAAACCCTTTAGCTTAATTAATCACTAATTATGAGCTAGTTGCATTAGGCCCCTTTCTTTCCTAGGTGCATGGCTAATTTAAATTCCTTATGTGGTTTTATGTCATACATTGGCTCATAATTTTTTTATTAAATATGTTAAAGTGGTGTAGGTAAGCGTAAATTAATGCACTTAATTCACACCTTAACCTAAACAAAAATATTAAAATCATCTAATGGTTCTAAAATTAAACTAAAATAAGATACACATGTGGGAAATGGGTTAAGACTAGCAAACCTCTTCACATTTCTTAAATTAAAGTAAAACTCAAACAAAACTAAAAATCCCTTAAACCAACTTTGATTTAGTTTAAATAATCTTATTCAATAGGATTGTGTTTAGGAATTTATTAGGGTGAATGAATTTACATGCTTTCATCACTTTATTTCTTTCCTAGCATGCTAAATGTGTATGTCATATGAAAATCATGCATTAATGCCTTTTAAACATCAAATTAAAAGTGAAATCTTTTTCCTTTATGTCAAATTGCATGTTTTGGCTAAAGTAAGAATATGAATGGCTATTATCACTACTAAATCCAAAATTATTTTTAAAACTTATAAATAAAATATCATTACTGAAAGGTATGCTACTTATAATTATTTATAAGCTTGCATATGAATACAAAATGTGTTATGTGATTCTCCCTCTTTTCTTAACATAGAATTGTATAGGATTTGTAAAGTGTACAGTCCATTTGAAAAGGACATAACACTTGCTTAAATCCATTCCTATACACTCCTATGTCATTACTTAAAAAGGAATTCATATCACACATATAAACAAAATAATCAAACCAAAATCAAATAAATATAAAATTTTTTTGCATGACTCTCTTTCCATACATTTGTTTTTGTACATACACATGTATTTAAGAAAAGTGGTATATTAGTCCGACAACCCTGTGGTTTCGAGGCTTTAAGTATAGTCTCTTGTACCTTACACCCCTGGTGCTAACAATGGTGTCGTACTCCCTTATATCTTTTATACTTGTAAATGTGGATAAAAGAATCCATCTCTTCTACAAAATCATGCATCATGAAGCATCCAAATTTTCTTAAGT
The DNA here is from genome assembly GCA_021442155.1 of Cymbidium sinense. Lineage (NCBI taxonomy): Eukaryota > Viridiplantae > Streptophyta > Magnoliopsida > Asparagales > Orchidaceae > Cymbidium > Cymbidium sinense. The sequence continues at coordinate 95,839,339 of CM038214.1, read as the reverse complement.
AACACTCTTAGCATTCATCATGAAGGTGTGCTAAACATTTCCATTTGCATGTATAGATATGCTTAGGATTCACCATATGCATGTTACACATGTTGGGAAAGAAATGAAGTGTTGTGTATTTTGTGATAGTATTTCACTTCACTTAATCTTAAAATGCCTGTCTTTTTGAATAGGTTGGTTTAGGAAAAATATAAACTTAAGATGAATCAAAACACATAATAAAATATTCTCTAAATAAAAATCAAATATGAACCTACCTTAAAAATTACTTAAGGGAGGAAAGAGAACGCTCTCTTTTTCATCTTCTTTACAACTTAGTAATTAATTGTAATATTCATTCAAACCAAATCAAAAATACAAAATAAAATCTACCAAAGCAACTAAATCACTTAAATGAAACCACCCTCTAAGTTGAACATCTTCACACTTAAAAAAAATTTAACCTTAAAGCCTAGCTGAGCATACCACACAAACCTTAAATGGCACACGCATTAGGCTAAGTCACCACTTCTAGCTTTAGGTTAGGGCAGTGCATGGTTTGATGTTTGCTTTTGCTTTGTGATGTATTATTTTTAGTCTGGATGTTAGGGTGTATGTCATAGATGGAATGGTAGGGCAATCTTAGTCTAACCATTATCTTTTGTAGGGGATTGTGCTTAAGGGGTGCTGTAATAAAAATATAAAACTGCGGTGCTTATACCCCTAAGAATAATCCAAAATAGATCAGGTGGACTTGGCTACCCATGTGTGGGGTGCTATCTAATTTATACATATACATGCTTGGGATCATATGGTTTGTTTAGGTAATCTCTATTTTTTAGATTTTAATTAGATTTCATTTTTCCCATTTTCATGTAATTTTGCAAATAGTATTTTGGAGTGATTGTTATGGGGTATTAGGATGAACATTGATTATAAGGCTATGCCTTATGTATCATGTGAAGTCTTTGGAGCAATCACATTCCAACAAACCAAAAGACAAAAGAGGAAAGAAGAAAAAAGATAGAAGAAAGAAGAATGAAGACCCCATAATAATGAATTCCTTCTTGATTAATTCATTTATAATCCGGGTTGTATAAGGGTTGAGCTCGGCTACCAAATTTGTTTTTGGGTTTGTGTAGCAGAGCCCGTAGAATAAATGGCCTCTTATTCGTTTGCATTAGCTTTATAAATTGATTGATGTTTGTTTAGCTTGCATTAAGATGGCATCTTTCTAGTTTCTTCCTTGCTTTGATGTATAGCCTGGATGACGATTAGGCTCTTAAGAAAATAAAATTTCTATCGAACTAATCAATTCAAATTAAAAATAAACAACTCATAACCTCACCTAAAGCCTAATCTATAATTAAGATAAAGGATTTAGCAACAACTTAGTTGGATGTTGTATTACTTTTCTCACATCATGCATAAAAGCATATTATTTCACTCTTGATTGGAGGGCTTCCACCTTTTCCAGAGAACTTGGCTTGACCTTTGAGAGCTATGGTGGAAACATACCTCTTTATCTTGCTAATTTTGGCCCATAATCTAATTTCTTATGCATTAGGCATATGAATCCTAAAGCCTTTGTCAAATTGATTGCCCAAAATGAAAATAAATGTAAGAAACTTTCATTAGATGTAAGTCATTAACTCATGCCCTACATGATATAGTCTCTTAGGAGTGTGTTTAAGGACTTAGTCTCTTTCTAAATTAATAATAGCTTAGCAATCTTGCAAAATCATTTGACTTGCTTACATATTTTAAAATCATTGGAGGAGTTAGTTGGTGGCCTCCTCTAGGCGGTTATAAGTCAAACAGTTGGGTGGTTTATCCTCTCTTATGGAGGTAAACCAAATACCCATTTTTTCTTTAGATTTAGGTCTTACTTTTGGCCCTTGCCAAAGCTCCCTAGATTTAGGTTCAGAGGTTGCTACTTTCCTTTGCGGGCTATGAGCTTAAATCCTCACCTCTTAGGCATTTCCATGACCTTATATCATAGAATTGTAAGCCCTAACTTACTACTAAAAATTCAACTCAAACAAATCAATTCAATTTTGAAAACATAAAACCCAACCATAGGATAGTTTGGGATGCTTTCTAAGCCTCCTAGTATCCGAAGCATCCCCTACTTATCTTCATTTAGCTATGATAAGAACTCCCTCCTCTTGATCGAACCCACTTGACTTTCTAAAAATAAGCCAATCAATTGATAGCCATACCTTTCAAAATCTTTGGAAACAACGATCACTTACCTTAATCGAGAGTATTCTAGGATGTAATTAACTATGAGGGCTTGCCCCTGTAAAGAGCTTAACAAACTTAATTTAAAATAAACCCTACTTTACTTTTCCATGTAAAGTAGGGGAAGAATCTCTGGTACATTCCAAAGATCCATAGTCTTTAGGAGTCCTTATTAAGGTGATTAGGTCCATTGTAGGGTGGTGACTTCTATCTTTCGATATAGTATACCTCTCCTCAATGGTGTGCTCAATCACCCTAATAAGAACATCCGTGAATCTGTGTGGTGTTCCAACAAGGTGTTATATATTTCTATTTTTATTTAACCTCTTTTCCAAAAGGAGGGGATAGATGAAGGTATGAATATATAAAAATTTTCACCACAGATTTTTCTGGCGACTCCATTAGAGATAGTTCCTCTCTCCATCTTTGGTAAATGATCATGTCTCTAAGTATCGATAGTGGGTTTGTACTTTTGTATGGATCTAAGACTATCTTTCTTTTTCATGGGCACTTAGCTTATTTCATCCTCAAGTTAAGCTAGCCAACATCTTTAGGTTTTAGGACATCACCGCGTGTTGGTCTTAAAATCCCCATTGGGTTCCCTAATGGGTGAAAGTAAAACTCAAATAAAAATAAAATAATTAAAGACTTCCTCCTTACCATTTTTATGGTAATGAAAGGTTCATTTCAAAAATAAAGACAAAATAAATCATTTATAAAAGTCTTGCTTTTCAAAAGCACTTTTTCAAAATACACTTAATAAAATATTTGCACTACATCTAACAATTTTCATAATTGTTACATGTAGGAACTTTCCAAAATAAAACTAACAATCATATTTTCAAAAGAATAAAATTTTAAGATGGGCCTTTTCATTCAATACATCCAAATGTGTTGGATGGATGTTACACCTTCAAGTTTAAATCACAACTTTGAAATTCCACTCAACACATTCCACATGTGTTAAGTTGGAATTTTACCTTTAAAGAACACATATGAAACCTCTCCATTCAATATACCCACATTTATTGAATGGAGGTTTCATTTCCAATCAAAATAAATTTCCAAAGGCACATATGAAACCTCTCCATTCAATATACCCACATTTATTGAATGGAGGTTTCATTTCCAATCAAAATAAAAAAAAAAAAATAAACTTTTGAAAAGCACATATGAACATCTCCATTCAATATACCCAAATTTATTGAATGAAGATTTCATTTCCAAATAAAATGACACTATTTTGAAATCCCACTTAACATATTCCATATATGATTAGGTTGGAATTTCCTCTTTCAAAAGAAAATCAATAATCACACATGAAACTACATCTGGAAAAATGAGACATAATTTGATTTCCATCTTACATACCCAAATTTGTTAAATGGAAATCTCTTTTTTCAAAATCAACAAAACACAAAAATTATTCTAAAACACATTTGGAACTTCATTTTAGCATACCACATTTGCTAAAGTGAAGTATCCATTTTCAAAACAAAATTTGAAACACATTTTTGGAATTTCATTTAGCATACTCAAATTTGCTAAGTGAAATCTCCATTTCACAAAAATTCAAAACACATTTGGAACTTAATTTTTTGCATACCACATTTGCTAAAGTCAAAACAAAATTTGAAACACATTTGGAACTTCATTTTTGCATACCACATTTGCTAAGTGAAGTCTCCATTTTCAAAACAAAATTTTTGAGACAATTGTTTTTTGGAATTTCATTTAGCATACTCAAATTTGCTAAGTAAAATCTCCATTTCACAAAATTCAAAATACATTGGAACTTCATTTTAGCATGCCACATTTGCTAAAGTGAAGTATCCATTTTCAAAACAAAATTCAAAACACATTGGAACTTCATTTTTAGCATTCCACATTTGCTAAAGTGAAGTCCACATTTTCCAAAGTAAAATTCGAAACACATTTTTAAAATTTCATTTAGCATACTCAAATTTGCAAAGTGAAATCTCCATTTCACAAAATTCAAAACACATTGGAACTTCATTTCAGCGTACCACATTTGCTAAAGTGAAGTCTCCATTTTCAAAATAAATCCCAAAAAAAAAGAAACATATTAAGATTTCCTTAGTATACCCAAATTTGCTAAGAATCCTATTTTCAAAACAAAATCCAAAACAAATAAAACACATTTGGATTTTCTTAGCATACTCAAATTTGCTAAGAATCCAATTTTCAAAAATTTCAAAATAAAACACAATTGAATCCTTCATTTAGCATACCCAAATTTGCTAAATGAGGATTCCATTTTTTAAATCACAAATGATTCACAAAATAAAGCAAATAAAGAAAAACAAGAAATTGTTTTCAAACACCTCACTTAGCATACCCAAATTTACTAAGTGAGTAAAATCCAAAAATCTCAAATCAAAAAACATTGACCCTTTACTTTACATAATATTTGTTAAATTGACTATGTTAAAGTAAAGGGTCCTCCAAATCAAAAATAAAAATTCAAATATGAACCTAATGAAAGCATCTCTCTAAAAAATATTTGAACTCATTTTCAACATACCCAAATTTGTTGAAAGTGGATTCTACATACAAAAATTCCTCTTTCCAAATAATCTCAAAATATCTTCTAAATCCATTTAAGCCCCACTTAACACTTTCATGATGTTGAGTTTGGGTTCAAACTATAAATTCAAAAATCAACAAAACATAAATCTAATTTAAATATATTTTCTACATTACAAACTTTCAACATCCCAAGTTTGTTTTTCAACATTGCAATGGCAGTGCAGAATATTTGTTCATGTTTCCTCATGGGATGGATTTGACCTTGGAGCAGGCCAGCCTTCGATAATCTGACTATGCCCACCACATCCACTTTGGTCGAGATTTTGAGGGGGCCAGGATTACATGTGAGGAACCCCTCATAGGAGCATGGTGACCAGTAAACTAGTCAGATTTACACATCCCACCGAAATCCCTAGTTGAAGAGGAAGGAAAGGGCCACAACATAGTATCGCTGCCGCTGTTAGTGCACCCAGTTGTTCCCCATGCTACCCCAATTAGGGCTAGTACCCACTCTTTAGAACCCTACAAGGGGAAGGCTCCCCTCATCCTAAGGATTGTCTCCTTTATTTTTGAGGTTGAGTCTAGTTCCTACTCTGCTCGACCTACCCGGACCCAGAGAAGAAACAAGAACTGCATGATCAAGTGATATCACACTCGCATTGCTAGGGAGTTAGAGTTAGCCACTCACTCTATTATAGAGGATTTGCCTAGGATGGTTTCCCCACTTGTTACAAAAAACCAGTTCCACCCTCTCTCTGGATCTGACAGAGAGGATGCTAAGAGAATTTCTGCTTCACCTCCACAATGGTTCGGCAAGCACCATGAGAGGAGGAGGTCATGCAAACCTTCGACAATTTTAAGGGCGAGCCTGGATGATTTAAGTCTAGGGATCAATTTGATTTGAGATCAGTTATCCCCAGCGGTGGGTAGGCGAGGTGAGAAGGCTAGAGAGGCCCGCACATCAGTTCATATTACTAGAAGAGAGTGCCAGAGGTATAGCCGACAATGAGCAACTTCCGCACTTGTGGATTTTCTAGATTAGCATGCTACCCATGTCGACCATACTAATAGTATCTCACTCATGGGGACTACAAATCATACGGGAGCAGTTCCTATCCTGAGAGAATCGGTGGTGCCTCCAACACTCTGCTCTTCTCCATTCGCTGTCTCCTGTACATGTTTCAACATCTACTATTCCAGCCAAGGCCATGAAGGTAGCATTGGGGGAGAAGAGAACTCTATTGGTTATCTAGCTAAGACTGAGATATCTCATCCCATCTACACTCTGTGAGGCGACTCTTGCTAGACCTTCTACCCTAGTCATCGTGAAGAAGGAATGGAGACCTTGAAGTATCGTAGTCATCCCGTCACCACCACCACCGAAACATGCTATGGAGATAGTCACAACAATTGAGGGAGGATGAGACAGTTCAGTCACCACTATGGCTTTAGATCCTCCCGGAGTACTACTCAGCCCAGATCCAGTAGTAATCAAGAGTATCTTTCCTCTAGTGAGCATAGTCCTCACAAGATCAGCTCTCCAGTAGCATCAGAGGTTAGGTGCTTATCGATTCATGACAGTGATCTAACTACCCCATCTTTGAGCTTGTTCTGTTGGACTGATCCCTAGATGACATAGTAGCTCAATATCTAGTGGAGAAGAAGAAAATATTAGGATATGCCTAGTCAAATTTAGAGGATGAGAAGATTAGCTTTGATCTAAATGAAGATGGTCGATTAGAGGATTTAGTGGGGGTACACATGGTATACTGGGTTCTCCTCCATGAGCAAGATGGAAGGTCGAAAGCAGCAGAAGATAGCCTACTCAACCCAACATCTCCTTTAGCAAATAAATTAGAAAGATGATCAAATAGATAGGATGGGGAAGCATCTCGAGGACTTGTTAGCAGCTATCTTAGCACTTCAGAAACAAGCATTGGCAGTCCATCTTATAATATCTGAGACTAGTCAGCTAGAGTTGGCGCATGTTTTGGATCCAGCCAAGACTTTACCTCTAGTAGAGCAGGACATCACCAGTTTGTATAGGAAGGTAATGGATAGTACCTCCATATAAGAAAAAGATATTAAGACCATGGTTGAGTAGTAGGTGAGAGAAGCATTGGCTTAAGCATGAGGAGGATCATTAGTTCCAAAGAGTAGAACTTACTCCGAGGAATTCTATGTCATCCAATATCCTAAAGGTTTCGTGCCTCCTTCTTTCAAGAGATTCAATGGTAGTGGGAACCCGAGGCAGCATATTGCGCACTTCAGAGTAGGTTGTTGTAATGCCGGTGGCAGTGATGCTTTACTCTTCCATCTCTTTATCAGTAGCTTAGCATGCATAGCCTTTGATTGGTATGCTGAACTTCTCAACGGTTCAATGAAGATTTTTGCTGAGTTGGAGAAACTCTTCATCAAGAGGTTTGTTGGAGCTCAACAAAGGGAGACTGAAGGCGATCACGTTGTGGCTCAACAAAACCTCAGCGAGTCCCTCATTGATTACATTATCATATGGCATAATTTGAGTATGAAATGCAAACTATAGTTGTTTGAACAGCATGACATCATGATTTTACTTAAGAATATCCATGGCCCGGTCGCCTTCATGCTTAAATGTTTCGTCATCAAAACATTTAAGAATCTAATTAACAAGGAAACTATGTTACAAGGGGAAGCCAAATAGTCACCTTTTTTGGACTAATCAATAAAGCAGAAGCGACGAAAAGCTTTCAAGAAGAAGCCTGTGTAGTAGAAAAATAGGCCGAGTGTAGTTTAAGAGACCTCGTGCTCCACAGCCATCACTTCCACCTACTATACCACCACCGAGGTATCCATACCGGCTACCGCAATAGCCTCCATGGCCTACATCACCTCCTCCTCAATCACATCATCGATGGTACATACCCACAGGGTAGCCACCACTAATCTTTTGAATAAACTTAACAAGACTTATTAATTTAAGAGGGAGGTAACCAAGAAGATCTTTAAGAATCTTTGAAATAAGCCTAATTTTCAGCTACCCAAACCTAGGAGACCAAAAAAAGTGGGCAAAAGCAGTGATCTTATGTTTTTCCCCTACCACCACATGCTAGGTCATGTTTTGGAAGATTGCTTTTCAATTAAGGAATGACTTGAACATAGCTTCAAGATCGGTACTATAGTTATCAAGAAGGAATACCTTATGGAACAACCATCTCGATCCATTAGGGTAATCCTTGGGGAAACTTGTAATCCTTCCTAAACCAAAGAAGATTGGGATATATCCTTATCTCATACCTCTAAGAAATTTGTCTGCAAAATCAAGAAACTTTCCTTGCAGGTGCCTAAGATAGCTAAAACCTCCAACATCAAGGAAGGTTTGCAAGTTTGCAACTGTGAGAAAGGTGGAGCTCAGAAGAAGAACAGCCATGACCCGGATAGCCTAGTAGCTCAACCACTGACCGAGTCTAGCCTCCATGCCATAGTTGCAACTACGACATCAGCAACTACCTCTACTTCAGCTAGCTCTTCTTTGAGAATACATCTTGTGTCGGCGGATGAGGGCATCAAATCCCTCACCCCTCTTACTTTACTAGATTTCTACTATGTACCTCCTATTAAATCCAAGAAATTGAAGTACAAAGCTAGCTTGAATTATATTTGTATTACTTCTGATGGGTTGTCTAAATCTATTCCTAATGATAACTCTTCAATTCTAAACAACAACTATAATAATTTAGATCTTCCTCTTTTTGATTCAGAGTTGGACTTTCCTACTATGAATACTATGGGTTCACCTCTTGGGATAGACTTAGAATAATCCAATTCTAAGTGTCCCATAGGAGAAGATGTAGGTGAGCCAGATGTGCAGGTTGAATCTTTCATTACCCTGCCACAAGAGATCACCGAAGTCAACCTCCATAGTGGCAAGGTTCTACCTCCTAGGGTAGCACCTCAAGATAGAGGGAAATAAGTCATTGGTTTAGAGGATCGAGAAGCCCCTCCATAGGATGCTCCACCCTTGGATATGCTTATGGAGGATCAGCTCAAGGTGGACTACAATTTCCCCTCTCACCTAAGAAAGTTGCCATCTAAGTTAAGCATATATGATGCCCTTGTCTTATCCAAAGAGATGAGAGAATCATTAATCTAGGTTTTCCTTGATCTACAGATATGCTTAGCTTAGTTGACCACTATTAGATAAGAGGCAAATTATTCTAGAGAAGCTTAGGGAATCACTTTCATAGATGAAGACCTACTTCTTGGGGACATGGAGTACAATTGTCCCCTCTACATTACAGTGGACATGGGAGGATTCAGACTAGCCAAAGTTCTTGTCGATCCAGGTGCATCGGTGAACATTATGAGTCTAAATACCCTTGCCCATTTGAAGATCGACATCTCCACACTTTGAGGAGATCGGATGATGTTGACAGGATTCAATGAACAAGGCAAGAGGGCTTTAGGTTCCATAGTGTTACCTTTAGAGATAGGTGATTAGAAGACTGAAGCCAAGTTTTATATCATTGATTTGAATACTTTGTTCATGACTATGCTCGATAGGCCTTGGATACATCAGAATAAGATGATTCCATTTTCCCTCCATCAGTGCAACAAGTTCAGGAAGGATGGGATTGAGTATTGTATCAAAGGAGATGAAAAGCCATTTTCAATCAGAGAGATTGAGATATATGAGAATACGATCTACTACCTTCCTCAAAACACCCTTTCTTGTGAACTTGGACAAAATTCAAACACAAAAGAAAAAGAAAAAGAAAAAGATAAAAAAGAAAAAGCAAAAGAAATAGAAAAGAAAACTGAAAGTCCAAGTAAACAAGAATGGGAAATTGAAGGAGAAATAGAGCCGAATATCACATTCCACCCACAGCTCATTCCATCATATGGACATGTGGGTAGGATGACTCAACCTCCACCAAAGTGCAGGTAGAGGCAAAAATAGAGGCACCCAAGAGGGAAGACCTGATGGCCATCACCGCCAGGGTTATGTTGCAGCTCATAGAGTACCCCTACTATTCACATACTAATTAAATCTCAAGGATGAGTCTAATGTGATCGATACCACCTACCCCTCTCAGTTTCATTGGAGGTGACACTCGAGCTAGATAACGATGAAGAGCAGGCCTCCAGACAAAGCACGAATGTATTTGAATCAAATGTATGTGAAACTATCAGGCATCAGTTAGGAACCTTAGCTCTAACCTCACTTTCATCTCAAAAAGTTGAAGGTTTAGTAGTAAAGAAAGCCCCTCAGTCTTCCAGAGATGTTAAGTTAAAGAGATTCTTTTCTGATCATCATCCGCAAGTCCAGAAATGGATGTAGGACTTGAAGATATTTCCAACAAAGAATAAATGGAATTGACTTTGATTGGTACTCGCCTTATGCTCTTAATCAGCAAAGAAGGGTTTTATTCGTGGTTCTAGCTAAAAACCTAAACCTAAACTAATTAAAACCTTACAATAAAATAAATATAAAAACCTAAAAAAAAATGAAAAAAAAATAAAATAAAAAATATACTAAAACCTAAACCTAAACCTAACCTAAAAAGAAAATAAAATAAAAAATAATAATTAAACTAAAATAAAATAAATAAAAACATAAACTAAACTAAAAAAATCTAAATAAAATAAAAACTAAACCAAAAACAAAAATATAATAAACCTAAAATAAAATAAATAAAAAACTAAATAAAAACCTAACCTTAAAAATAAAATTTAGAAATAAATAAAAAATTAAACCTAAACCCTAAACTAAAAAAAACTAAACCTATAATAAACCTAAACCTAAACTAAGATAAACTTAACAAAAGTAAATAAAACCTAAACCTACACCTAAAATAAACTAAACCTAAACCTAAGCCAAAATTAAATAAAAAAAATCAACTGAATATAAACCTAAACCTAAACTAAAAAAAAATACGTAAAAATAAACCAAAAATAAAAACCTTAAACCTCAACCTAAAAAAATAAAATAAAAACCTAAACCTAAACTTAAAAATAAAATATAAAACCTAAACCTAAAAAATAAAATAAAAATAAAACTAAACTAAAAAATAAACCTAAACTTAAACCAAAAAAATAAACTAAAATAAATAAACCTAAATAAATAAACTAAACTAAATAAAAATAAAAATAAATCTAAATAAAAATAAATATAATAAACTAATTAAATTAACTAAAAATTAAACTAAATAGACCTAAACCTACTTGTTTACTTAAATTAAAAAAATGAAAATAAATAATAAATAACAAAAACAAATATAAAAAAACCCTAAACCCAAAACATTAAACCCTAAACCCTAAACCCTATTCCCTAAAATCTACAACCCAAAAGCCTAAACCCTAAACCCCAAACCCTAAACTGGAAACCCTAAACCCTGAACCCCAAACCCTAAAAATCTAAAACCTAAACCTAAATAACATAAAATTGAAAAATAAAATAAATAAAAAACCTAAACCTAAATAAAATAAAAATGTAAACTAAAACCTAAACATAAACATAAAGGTAAACCTAAACCTAATACTAAAAAAAGACTATAATAAAATAAATTAAAACTTATACAAAACTAAAAATTAAAATAAACCTAAAAATAAAAAACCTAAATATAATAAAAACTAAATAAAAGCATAAACCTAAAAGACAAACCTATAAATAAACAAAAAATAAAGCCTAAACCCTAAACTAAAAAAAGCCTAAACCTAAAATAATTAAGAAAAAATAAACCTAAACCTAAACTAAAATAAACTAAACTAAAAAAAAAAAACCTAAACCTAAACCTAAATTAAACTAAACCTAAACCTAAACCTAAACCCTAAATAAAATAAAATAAACTAAAAAATAAAACCTAAAAATAAACCTAAAGTAAAATCCAAAAACCTAAACCTAAAAAAATAAAATAAAAACTAACCTCTAAATAAAAATAAAACCAAAAAAAATAAAATAAAAAATAAAACTAAATCAAAAAAATAAACCTAAACCTAAACCTAAACCCAATAATAAACTAAAATAAAACCTAAACTAAAATTAATAAACCTAAAATAAATAATCTAAATAAATATAAATAAAAAAAATAAATAAAAAATAAAATAAAATAAACTAAAATAAATAAAAAATAAATCAAATAAACTAAATAAACCAAAACCCATATTTATTTTTTTTTCAAAAATACCAAGTTAGCAAAACCCAAAACCTAAACCTGCAATTTCAACTTAAACCTCAGCAATAAACCTAAAAGTTCTCAAACCTAAACTTAAAACCTCTAAACTATAAAATCAAATCCTAATGCTTAAACTCAAACTCCAACTTAAAAACAGCGTCCTAAATCAAAACTTCATGTACCCTATATCCCTAAACCCAAAATCCTAAACCCTAAACCCTAAACTCAACCAAACCCTAACCCTAAAACTAAAAAAAACCTAAACCTAAAAAACTAAATAAAAAAAAAATAAATAAAATAACCTAAATAAAATAAAAATAAAATAAACTAAAACCTAAACAAAACATAAAACATTCAAACCTAAACCTAAACTAAAACTAAACCAAAACCTAAATGTATAAATAAAATAAAAACTAAAATGAAATAAAATAAATAAAAACCTAAACTAAAGAAAAAATAAAATAAACCTAAAAATAAAAAAACATAAATAAAATAAAACTAAATGTCAAATAAAAAAAATAAACCTAAATTAAAATAAAATAAAACTAAATGAAAACCTAAACCAAAAATTAAACCTAAAAAATAAAACCTAAAATTAAAAAATGAACCTAAACCCTAAACTAAAAAAACCTAAACTTAAAATAAACAAAATAAAATAAAACTACACCTCAACTAAAAAAAACTAAAATAAAATAAATAAAACCTAAAATTAAACCTAAAATAAACCAACCCTAAACCCTAAACTAAATAAAAAAAATTAAACTAAAAAAAAACCTAAACCTAAACAAAAAAAATCTATAAATAAACCTAAAATAAAAACCAAAGAACTAAACCTAAAAGAATAAAACAAACCTAAACCTAAAATAAAAAATAAAACCTAAACATAAAAAATAAAATAAAAACAAAATTGAACAAAAAAATAATCATAAACCAAAACCTAAATCTAAAAAAAAAACTAAATTAAAAAACCTAAACTAAAATAAGTAAACCTAATATAAATAATCTAAACTAAATAAAAAAATAAACCTAAGTAAAAAAAACTAAAATAAATAAAAAAATAAACTAAATAAACCTAAACCTATCAGTTTACTTTATTTTTTTAAAACAAAAACCATAAACCCTAAATCCTAAATATTAAACCCTAAACCCTAAAACTTAGACCATAAAACTAAATAAACTCTAAACCTAAAAAACCATAAACCCTAAAAAACCCTAAACCCTTAATACCCTAAACCCTAAAGCCTAAACACTAAACCCTAAACCCTAAACCCTAAACCCTAACCCTAAACCCTAAAACACAACACCCTAAACCCTAAACCTTAAACCCAAAACCATAAACCCTAACCCTAAACCCTAAACCCTAAACCTAAACCTAAAGTAACTAAATAAAGTAAAAAATATGCCTAAATCCTAAACCCTAAGAATGGGCATAACCTTGACGACAGGAACATCATCATCAACTAGGCTCAATCCAGATCTGGCTCTGGAGGTGAAGGCGATGGAGATAATTATTGCACTGGTTGTGGGGGATTTTGAGGTGCTTGTGGATATGGAGGTGGTGGTCGGAGCAGTGGTGGTTATGTAGGCGGGAGGAGGGACGTAGGTTACTGCCATGGTGGTGACCGAGGGAGAGATCAGATATGATAGCAAATCCCGCTACTCAAGAGGCGAGGGTGGTTCTGATGGTAATTAGAGAAATTGAAGAATGGTCGAACCGATCCGCTGCTTTTGGAAATATGTCTTTATAGTATAGAGGTTCTAGTTATCTAGGGTTTTTGATTTATACGTGCTCATTTTTTACCTATATCATCCCTTTTGTCTTAGAAAACTTGGTATGTTACTTGGTTGATGAAACTGAAAAGAAGAAATGCTGAATTTAAATTTGTTCTCTAAAACCAAAACCTTAAACCCTAAACTAAAACTGAACCCTAGACTAAACCTAAACCCAAAAAACCTAAACCTAAACCCTATACCATAAAGCCTAAAACCCTAAAACCTAAACCCTTAACCTAAACCTAAACCCTAAATCCTAAACCCCAAACCCTAGACCCTCAACTAACCTTAAACCCTAAACCCTAAATCCTAAATCCTAAAAAGCCAAAAACCTAAACCTAAACTGAATAAAACCTAAAATAAACGAAATTAAAAGGCTTAAACTAAAATAAAATAAAAAGATAAACTAAAACCTAAACATAAACTTAAACCTAAAAGGAAAATAAAATAATAAATGACAACCAAAACTAAAGTAAAAAATGAAAAACCTAAATAAAATAAAAACTAAACCTAAAATAAAAATAAAATAAACCAAAAATAAAATAAAATAAAAACTAAATAAAAACTTAAACCTATAAAATAAACTTAAAATAAATAATAAAAAAACCCTAAACTAAAATCTAAACCTAAAATAAAAAATAAAATTAAACCTAAACTATATAAACTAATCTAAAATAAATAAAACCTAAACCTAAGCCTAAAATAAACTAAACCTAAACCTGAACCTAAACCCTAAATAAAATAAAATAAAATAAAAAAATAAACCTAAACTAAAAAATTAAAACTTAAAATAGAGAAAATAAAAAAAAGAAAGTGTGCATAGACAAACCAAGAAGCATCGACAAAAAATAGCTACAACCATCTCCTCCACTAAAGTAAATCAAGATGGAAGAAAAAAACAACAAAGCAGTTGTCCTCATACCAATCAACAGAGAAAATAACCAACAAAAAGAAAACACCATCCCAAACTAGGAAAACAACAAAAAAGAATTAAAAAAACTAAAGCTAAGCAAATCCTAAAGAGATTAATAGCTGCCACCCAACAACCAACCATAGCAGCAAAAGCTCTAATTCAATAAAAGGAGCAGCCAGCCAAAATAAGAGGTTAACCCAGTACATAGCCCAAAATAGAGGGAAAGAACAACAGTAGGCATAGCCACAACCCACTTGGAGATCTCCAAAAAAACCAAGAAATAAAATTGGTAGTCACACAGCTAGACAAAAACCCAAAGTATAAAATGCCAAAGCGAACCACTCAACCACAACCTGTAAATCAGTAAGGAAAGGAACAAGGCCAGAGGAAAACAAAGCCCCTTCCAAACCCTAAAGAGTAGACAATTACCGTAAAAGAGAAATATGAGGGCAACAACTAGTAAAAAGCTACCTCCAATCCATAAGGCAGAGGGAAAAACCAACCAGCAGAAGCTCATGAAACCAGGAAAGGAGAACAACAACCACCAAAAATCCCAAAACTAAGCCAAACTAGAAGAGACCAACAACATGCATGAAAAAATGACCACCGAAAATAGTTAGGCAGATGGAAGAAGCAAAATTGCAGCATCTAGCAGAACCAACCATAGAATGAAAAATCCAATTCAAATAAGGTAACAGCCAGCCAAAACTTGAGGCAAACCCAACATCAATTAGTATAAGGGGTAGGCCAAAATCAGGTACAACCACAACCCAATAGGAGACCCCCAAAACATCACTAGCTGTGTGAAAAAAGAAGCATAGCATGAGCCATAAAAAACCACCATTTTTAGAGGATAGGAAAACAAATTAGAAATAACACCACTATGACCCAAAAAAGGGTCAGTCAAGTATACAATGAGGTAAAGAGGAAGGGGGTTTAAGTTTACAAATAAACTAAAACCAACAAGGAAACTTTCATATAAAGTGAGATTGACCACGACCCTAAAGAAAAATAGTAAAAACTACTTCCTGGTGAGAGAAGCACAAAAAATAACAAAAAATAGACTGAATAAAACCACCATAGCAATATGATCAACAAAACAACTGAAAGTTAAAATATAAGGTAAGGCAGTCCAATGTTATCTAGATTGACCAGACCATGCAGATGCTTAAGTAAGCTATGGTTATCAAATAAAGTGAGCTCATTTAATTTAGCTCCTAAATTAGCCAAGAAATAAGCACAAGCTTTACCTTCACAAAGAATGTGAGAAATTTTATTGTAAACTTGAGAAAGAAGCTTTTTAGTGTGATTAAGATGATAAAACAAGTTAGTAATCCCAATTTTATTAGTATTGAGCATATCAAGTAAAAGAAGAGCATCAACTTCAACTTAAATATTAAAGAGGCCTTTGCTTAAACAAATATCATTAACTTTATTAAGAGCCATGAGCTCAGCATAAATAATAGAACAAGCTTTGAGGGGGTAGGCAAAAGCACAAATGATAGTACCTTTAGATTCCCTAAGAATTCCACCACAACTATATTTATTTGGGGAAACATAACCATCAATATTGATCTTAATAACATTTTTATAGGCTTAATCCAATGTATAATCCTAATACTCTTGTAGGAAGGGTCATCATGCAAAGTGATACCCAATTTCTTAGCCACAAATTTATAACCTCTAAAATGAAGATTACTAATTAAATTTGAATTAAACAAAGCATGATTTTTTTTAGTTCTTGAGGATCCTTTTATGGTTCATAGGGATGCCTCGATATTTAGAATTATTTCTATCCATCCAAATGAACCAAATAAGGGTAATAACAATTAAAACTTTCATATGACCTTTCACAGTTTTATGGAAACAAACTTCAAGAAGTTGATATAACGAAAGAGAGCCATGAAAATAGTTAGGATTAAATGAATCATCAAACCATATCCAAAGTTTGGAAGTAATAGCACCATTGACAAAAACATGATTAACATTTTCAATATAAAAGAAACAATAGTACTTGGAAGGTAAATAAAACCCTTTCAGCCAGAGCAAAGAATCTACATGAATGAAGTTATTCAAAATCCTCCAAGCAAAAATAGAATAAGAAATGTCAATGATATTGTTTCAAAGTTTAATGAAAACATTAGAGGTGTTTTGTTTTTTTCTAATAAAATTCCAAACCTCTTTAAGAATGAAATAGCCATTATAAGAGAGCTTGAAAAGGATTTGATCAAGTTTATTAGAAAAGATAGCAATGTTGTTAGACTTGGCAAAATAGAAATAGAATGTAGATCTCAAGTTTGTTTTCTATCCAATTATTATTAATCCAAAAGAGTTAACTTTTATAGCAGAGTAGAGTGTAGATAAAAGGGAGTCAATAGAGCCATTGCCAATCCACTTGTCTTGCCAAAAGAAAGAAGAGCCCAAATGAATAGCCCAAGATATTAAGAATTCATCAACCCATTTAATGGAGCAAAGCCTTTTCCAAATCAGAGAGTCACCAACTTTATAACCACAGATAAGAGGGTGTTTACCTTAGCAATATTTTTTCATCATAAAATTAGCCCAAAGGCTATTATTCTTTCTAAATTTCCACTAGAACATATGTAAGAAGGCTGTCATAGCTTCACCAATAGGTTTGCAACCATGACCACCTTCACCCAAAGGACCACAACATTTATGCCAGGATGTCAAATGCATTCTTTTAAT
The DNA here is from genome assembly GCA_021442155.1 of Cymbidium sinense. Classification (NCBI taxonomy): domain Eukaryota; kingdom Viridiplantae; phylum Streptophyta; class Magnoliopsida; order Asparagales; family Orchidaceae; genus Cymbidium; species Cymbidium sinense. The sequence goes on along the minus strand of CM038214.1, from coordinate 95,822,020 downwards.
AGAATTATTGGATCCCCAAAAATTTATTAAGAAAGCGATCAATTCTGATAAGAGTAGAATTAATGGGATTAATAATTTGAATGAAATAAAGAGGCATAGAATTGAGAGTGCTTTTATGAATAGTGAGCCTACCACCAAAGGAAAGTAAATGGAATTCCTAAACAAAAATTTTATTTAAAATTTTTTTAATTAACTCATCAATAAGATGGGATAATTTTGGACCTTTAAATAGAGGAGAACCCTAGTGCTTAAGAGGTAAGTGTTAATGTTTAAAATTTGTGATATGTCAGATTTGATTGATTTTATTATTAGAGATACTTGGAAAAATAATAAAACATCTTTTGTTATCATTGATAGAAAGATCACTTTTTCTACCAAATTTATTTAAAAAAACATTGAGGTTCTTGATATGTTGAATACAAGCATTGCAAAAAATAATAAAATCATCTAGAAACCTTAAGTGGGAAATAGGAAGACCACTAAGAGTTCTATAGTACATACTATGATTGTTTAAAAATAACTCATTGATGCTCTAGATAAGTACTCAATAATAAAATAGAGAAGGAGATAAAGGATCCCCTTATCTTAAGACATGGGAAGAAGTAAGAAGCCCAAAGCTTCCCATTAAGCAAAATAGAAAATGAGGCATTATTAATACACTTTTTAATAAGAAATGTAAATTTTTAGAAAACCCAAATAAAGAATATGGAAAAGGAAATCCCAAGAGGTATTATCAAAAGCTTTGCTAATATCTAATTTGAAAAGTATCTTTCCACATCTAGTCTTAGCATCTAAGCCATGAATTAATTCAAGTAAAATGTTATTAAAAATAGATCTACCTCTAACAAAACCAGTTTGGTTGAGAGAGATAATCTTATGAAGTAAAGGACAAAGCCTGTTGGCAAGAATTTTGGAAATCAACTTATTGAAGAAGGTGCAATGACTAATAGGTCTAAAATCACTCTAATAGTCTAGATTATCTTTCTTAGGTATGAGAATAATATAAGTAGTAGAAAAATTTTTAGCAAAAAGATTACCATTAAAAAAATAAACCACAGCCTCAATCAAATCATTGTAATAATAAACCAATAATTTTGAAAAATTGAATGAACTGACTAGCAAGAGAATCTATGTTTATGCTATTAAGAACATTAGAAATTTAATCTTGATTAAGCACAATAGTAAGCAAATCATTATCATCAATGGTAATAATAGAAGGAATCAAGTGCGATTATAAATAGCTTCATAAGAGCAACCTATTAAGGATATTTCTAAAGTAATTAATAATTGAATCCTTAATATCAATATTCTCCATTATCATCTTTAATTTTTTGAATATTATTTAAGGCTCTCTTTCTATTAACTAAAGCATGAAAATAGCTAGAATTCCTATCATGATCTGCAATATGTTTACTAGCAGCTTTTTGGTGTCAATAAGTCTCTTCCATATTTTGAAATTAACAAGCTTATCTTTCGCCTCAGTCAAGTCCTTAATCTTAGAAGGATCAGACATAATAGAGACTTCAAGATCACAAACCAATTTTTCCATATCTTAGATATTAGCAAAAATGTTTTAAAATAATACTTGTTCCACCAACCCATTTTGTTTAAGTCTTAAACCAAAGTCTATTCATCCTCATAATAGAATTATCAGGATGCAAAGGAGTTTTCCAATTATTACGCACAACATTAAAAAAAAATCAATATGCTGAATCCACATGTTCTGAAATCTAAAAGGAGAGAATTTTTTAAATCTATTAGAATTATCTTCAATAGAAACCAATCGAAGAGCATGATCATACATGGTTCTGGTTAAATGATCAATAGAAGGAATATGCCATTGAGCAATCTAATGAGTATTAAAAAGAATTAGATCCAACCTTTGTCAAAGTTTAGAGTTTTTCCAAGTATAAGTAGAACCTTTAAAACCAATATCAATCAAATAACAATCAAAGATCATATTAGAAAATTCTTCCATGGAATAAATATTAGGAGAGCAACCACCACTTCATTTAGAAGTGAATAAAATAGTGTTGAAATCACCACCAACAAACCAAGGTTTATTGACAGAGGTAGCAAAATTCCTCAAATTATCCCAAAGAAGATTTCTACCAGATCGAAGCCCAAAACACACTAATCACCATAAGAGATTTGATCATTGAAAACTTATTGAAAATCATCAAGAATAGAAACCTCTACAAAGTTATTCCAAAACAACAAATCTTATTACTAACATTGGAGAAAAATTTATTGAAATCGATCATTCTAGCAACATGGTTAATTTTGTTAGCATGAATAAGAGGCTCCAAAAAAATAAGTAAAGAAATATTATGTATATGATAAAGATTTCTAATAGGTTATGAATAGAGAGGGTATCGATCACTCTAACATTCCAAACAATAAAATTAAACATAAAGAAATAAAAAGGGTTAAGAAAAGGTTAATTAAGAGAGGAGAGGGAGGTCATAGATCTAGTGTTTCTTGGAAATTTGGGAGGGAAAGTTTTAACATTTTTTCTCTTTTTAGCATGATAAGTTTGGAAACCATTTTCTTTTCCCATAAAATCACCATGTGAGAAGGATTTAGCAACATTAGTCATAGATTTAGGAGAAATATCCTGATTAGAAATGAGTTGTCCTTCTTCCATGACATTATAATTTATTAAAGCCAAATGAGCATCGATAATAGCATGAGAGGGAGTAGAAATAGATTTACTAAGAGCAAGTGTGAACACCAAGGCCTTCCTCTTCATGACCCAAATTATTAGACAAAGCCAAATCTTTATGAGAATTTAAATCATCCTAAATCTGGAAAATAGAATAAATTTTATCAACCTGATTATCATGAGGTATTAAAGACATATTCTCCATTGAATTTGAATGTTACATAACACTAATATCCCATTTATATTTTCAATCAAAGCCGATAAGGATGCAAGGATTGAATTGAAGAAAATAGAATTGTCATCCAAATGTTTACAAAAACTATTATTATTCAGACTAGAAGCCTTCAATTGCATAGAAGAAGTAAGAGGTAAAACAACCTTATTAAGAACATTCAAAAATTCATTTTTTTGAAGTAGCTTTTTGATATTTAATAGTGATCGGCCTAGGGATAGGAATAGAAGTTTCCTTAACAAGGATTTTTTTAGGTGAGGATGAAGAATGAAACATTCAAAATTATCATGCCCATGGACTTCACAGTGAGAACAAATGATAGGGAAATTTTCAAATTCAATTCATTACGTAGAATCATAATTTTCATATCCCAACCAAATTTCTTTGGGGTGTTTCTTGGTAATGTCCAATTCAACATGGATTCTATCCACTGGAGGATGAGATTTCATAGTCGTTGCCTAGTCAATTTATAATGGCCGACCAAATAAAGCACCCACAATAAAAAGAAATTGCTAGTTAAGGAAATGAATTCACATATTGGGGAGAGAAATCCAAACTGTAACATCTTTGAATGATTTCAAAGCAGTCGAAGCCAAGTTAGTTGATGCCCTAGCAAGATCCATAAAATCCTTTAGTTTTCCCAAATGAATCATCAAAGAAGAAGCCAAATCACGGTGTCACTCCAATGAAGACATGAAATAGGCCAGTGGCCGTCGATTCAAGAAGGAATCCAGTGAGAATCGCAAAATAGTCAAGAAGCGGCCAAAAAAAAACTAAAATGATAGGGGAAAGGAAATCACAAAGCACTTGGAAGAGCTCACTGGTTTTTTGGGATTTTAGGTTTCAGTTTAGGGTTTAAGTATAATTTAGTTTAGGGTTTAGGTTTAGTTTAAGTTTTTATTTAGGTCTAGGTTTAGGTTTAGGTTTAGGTTTAGGGTTTAGGCTTAAGTTTAGGGTTTAGCTTTAGGATTAGGGTTTAGGTTTAGGTTTAGGATTTAGGTAGATCATGGTTTGTGGGTTTAGGTCAGGATTTAGGTTTAGTGTTTAGCCAGGGTTCAGGTTTGGCCAAGTTTAGGCTGGCTAGGGGATTTTAAGGGGCAAAGCTCAGCCCAGGCTCATGCTGCCTTGGGCCCAGCCCAGCTCAGCTCAGGGCCTGGCTAGGCCCAGGCCTGGCCTGGGCTAGCAGGCTCCCAGGGCCCAGGCCCAGGGCCTTGGCCCAGGATGTGGGCCAGCCTGTGGCTCAGCCCAGCCTGGATCACAGCCATTTCAGGGCCTTGCCCAGGTCTGGGCCCATGGCTCAGGGCCCAGCTCCCAGCCCAAGCTAGGCTCAGGCCTAGGCCCAGGGCCCAGGGCCCAGGCTCAGGGCCCAGGGCCCAGGCCAGGCCCAGCCTGGCCCAGGGCTCAGCCCAGGCCTCAGCCCAGAGCTCAGGGCTCAGGCCCAGGCCCAGACTCCAGATCAGCCTAGGGCCCAGCTCAGCCCAGACTCAGGCTCAGCACAGGCCTAGCTCAGCCCAGCCAGGATCAGTGGCCTCACAGGCTCCTGGGCCCTGGCCTAGATTTAGCTCCAGCTCAGCCTGCTCAGCAGGCCTCAGCTCAGGCCTGCTCAGCCAGGCCTAGGGCCTAGGGCCTAGGGCTAGTAGGCTCAGGCCTACAGGGCAGCCAGGCTCAGGGCTCAGGGCTGGGGCTCAGGGATCATAGCTCAGTTTAGGTTCAGGGCCCATATTGTGGCCTGGGCCTTGGTTTAGGGTCAGGGCTCACCACTCAGGGTTTGGGTGTAGGTAGGTGGTCAACAGGTTTAGGGTTTACTTTAGAATTTAGTTTAGGGTTTTAGGTTTAGGGTTTAGGGTTGAAGGTGGGGTTTAGGGTCAGTATGGGTTAGGTTTATGGTTGTTTAGGGTTTAGGTAGTTTTTATGGTTTATTTTGGTTTCATTGTGTGTGTAAAGGATCTGCATGACATCAAGGAGTAATGCACTATCTTGAAAAATAAAAATGACTACCCTATGATGGACCTAATCACCTAATATTAACTCCTAAGGAATGATGAGTCTTTGAAAAGTCATAGAATTTTCCCCTACTTTATGTGGAAAAGTAAAGCTGGGTTTATTTAAACTGGGTGGCAAGCCCTCATAGTTAATTACATCTTACAAAAAATGAATCCCTTAAGAATACTCTCGATTAAAGTTGGTGATTATTGTCTCCAAAGAATTCAAAGATAGGACTATCAATAAATTGGTTGTATTTTAGAAGATCAAGTGGGTTGGATCAAAAGGGAAGAGTTATTGTCAAAACAAAAGGAGATGAGTAAGGAGTGCTCATGATATTAGGAAACCTAGTGAGCAGTCCAATCTATCCTATGGTTGGGCTTTATATATTGGAAATTGAGGAGATTTATTTATTTGATTTGAAATTTTATTGTAAATCTAAGACTTATAATTCCACAATATAAGATTATGGAAATGCCAAGGTGAGGATTTATTCTTGTAGTCCGCAATGGGAAATAGTAACCTGAGATCCTAAATCTAGGAAACTTTGGTGAGGGCAAAAGCATGACCTAAATCTAAGGCGAAAGTGGGTATATCATTTACCTCCACAGGAGAGAGTGAACGATGTGACTGCTAGACTTATTATCCTGGAGTGGCCAACCAACTCTCCTCATGCTTTAAATCCATGTAGCAAGTCATGTTTGTGAGATAGGTTGTTATTATTTAGAAAAGAGACTAAGTCCTTAAACCCACTCCCTAAGAGACTAGAGCATGGGGGGTATGATTAATGACTTAAATCTAATGTAAATTCTTATCAAATTTTATTTAATTTAGGACTCTTTATTTTGACACAAGCTATAGGATTGTGTATGCCTAAATGCATGAGAAGTTGATTATGGGCCAAATCAAAAAGAAAAGTGGTGTTCTTCCATCATAGGCTCTCAAAGGTTAAGCTCATTCTATCCAGCAAAGATGGAAGCCCTCTCCTAACAAGAGTAAAATAAGATGATTATGCATGACATTAAACATACAACATCCAACAAAGGGATTGCTAAATATTTTATTATCTTGATTTAATGCCTAGCTTTTTATATGAGAATATGAGTTATTTTAAAAGTTTAGTTATGAGTTGTTAATAAGATAGAAAATTTATTTTTATCCTAAGAGCCTAATCGCATCTAGGCCATACAACAATCACAAATCATAAACAAACTATGAAAAGGCATGCTTTTTCTAATGCTCAAGCTAAAAAAACATCAATCAATTTTTTTAAAGCTATTGCAAAAGAATAGAACTCTGATACAATCGGGTACCACCGTACATCCTGAAAAGAAATGTTGGTAGTTGAGTTCTACCTTTATACAACTTGGATTACAAGAGAATAATTTTAATTACAAATAATTAATGTTATGGGGGTCTTCATTCTTCATTTCTTCAGCTTCCATTTCTTCATTTGATTTGCTCTATTTCTTCCTTCTTTTTGGCTTTATTTGGATATGCTTGCTCTAAAGGCATCACATGGTATATAAGACTTGATCTTATAACCAATGCTCATCCTAATCCCCCATAATACTCATCCTAATCCTAATGCAAAATGACATTAAAAGAATGAAAGTAAATCTAGCTACAGCTGTAAAATAAATATTAGCTAAACACACCATACAACCCAAACAATTATATGAATAATTTGGACTTAGTACCCCACACATGGGTAACCAAACCCACTGCCCCTAACTTGGGATATTCTTAGGGCAACCCTAATAAAAAAAAGCATTAATATTTTTATTTAGTGGCCCTTAAGCTCAACCCCCTATAGAAAGCATGATTAGGCTAATATCAGCCTAACATCCAGACTACACACATGCACTCTAACATCTAGTCTATAATTATACATTATAAAATAAGCATACATCAAACAATACGCTGCCCTAACATAAAGCTAAAAATGGTGACTTAGTCTAATGTGTGTGAATTAAAGCATGTTTGGTATGTCCTAACTAGGCTTTAGAGTTATAAGTTGCTAAGTGTAAGGGATTTAATTTATAAAGGGGTTGATTTTTCTTTAAGTGATTTGATTAATTTAAAGATTTTACTTAGTGTTTAAGGTGTAGGTTTCTATTTAGTTTATTTTAGGTTTAGGTTTAGTCTTTATTTATTTTAGTTTAGTTTATTTTAGTGTATGTTTATTTTATTTTTATTTTAAGTTTAGGTTTTTTACTTAGGTTTAGGTTTTATTTTTTTTATTTTAGGTTTAGGTTTTATTTAGCTTTTTTATTTTGTTTATTTTTTTAATCGCTTTTAGTTTTATTTTATTTAGGTTTTTATTTTGGTTTATTTTATTTTTAAGTTTAGTTTTGGTTTTATTTATTTTATTTTTATTCTTATTAGTTTATTTTTTTAGTTTAGGTTTAGTTTAAGTTTAGGTATTTATTTTATTTTATTATTTTATTTTATTTATGTTTAAGTTATTTTATATTTTATTTTGGTTTTTTAAGGTTTAGGTTTTTAGGTTTTAAGGTTTAGTGTTTAGGGGATAAGGTTTAGGGTTTAGGGTTTTAGGGTTTAAAGTTTTAGGGTTTAGGGTTTAGGGTTTAGTTTTAGGTTTTAAGGTTGAGGGTTTTGAGGGTTTAGGGTTTAAGGTTTAGTGTTTAGGGTTATCTTAGGGTTTAGGGTTTTTTTTTATAAAATTCAAAGTAAGGTTTAAGTTTATTTAGTGGTAGGATTTAATTTATTTGTGTTTTTTTAATTTTTATTTAGTTTACTTTATTTATTTTTATTTAGGTTATTTATTTTAGTTTATTTTTTAGGTTTAGGTTTAGGTTTAAGTTTATTTTTTAGTTGAGTATTTTTTAAATTTTATTTTTTTAGTTTAAGTTTTTATTTTATTCTTTTAGGTTTAGGTTTTACATTTTTATTTTAGTTTAGTTTATTTTATTTTAGGTTTAGGTTTCTTTTATTTTGTTTATTTTATTTTTAATTTTGGTTCTGGTTTTTTTTGTTTATGATTTAGGTTTTATTTTTTATTTATTTTTAGGTTTTATTTTTTAGGTTTTATTTTTTATTTAGTTTTCATATTATTTTATTTTAGTTTTATTTTAGGCTTATTTTATTTTTATTTTATGTTTAGTTTTTATTTTATTTAGGTTTTTCATTGTTTAGTTTATTTTAGGTTTTATTTGTTTTATTTTTTTTATTTTACTTTAGGTTTAGGTTTATTTTATTTTGTTTATTTTATGTTTAGGTTTTGTTTAGTTTAGGGAATAGTTTTTTTTTGGTTTATTTTTTAGGTTTAGGTTTTATTTAGTTTTAATTTAATTTTATTTTAAGTATTTTTTATTTTACATTGAGGTTTTATTTTATTTAGGTTTTTTTTACTTTTAGGTTTATTTTATTTTTTAGTTTAGTTTAAGTTTTCATTTATTTTAATTTAGATTAGTTTTTATTTTTTATTTTATTTTATTTTTATTTTTAAGTTTAGGTTTAAGTTTATGTTTAGGTTTTAGTTTAGGTTTTTATTTTATTTTATTTTTTTATTTTATTTGTTTTTTGGTTTTTTTATTTATTTCATTTTTAAGTTTTATTTAGTTATGGTTTAGGTTTTTATGTTTTTAGGGTTTAGGGTTTAAGATTTAGGGTTGTAGGTTTAGGATTTACGATTTAGGGTTTAAGGATAGTTTTAGGGTTTGGATTTTTTTATTTTATTTTATTTTTTATTTTTTTAAAATAAGTAAACTAGCAGGTCTATCTTTATTTAGTTTATTTATTTATTTATTTTAGTTTAGTTTATTTTATTTTTTATTTAGGTTTGTTTTTATTTTCATTTAGTTAAGTTGATTTATCTTAGTTTTATTTATTTTTGTTTATGTTTTTTATTTTAGTTTGTTTTTATAGGTTTAGGTTTAGGTTTAAGTTTATTTTTCAGTTTAGTTTTATTTTTATTTTATTTTTTAGGTTTAAGTATTATTTTTTATTTTTAGGTTTAGGTTTAGGTTTTTATTATATTTTCTTAGGTTTAGGTTTAAGTTTTTATTTTAGGTTTATTTTTAGATTTTATTTTTTAGTTTAGGTTTAGGTTTATATTTAATTTAATTTATTTTATTTAGTTTAGATTTAGGTTTAGGTTAGGCTTATGATTGGTTTAGCTTTAGGCTTTATTTATTTTAGTTTAGGTTTAGGTTTATTTTATTTTTATTTTATGTTTATGTTTTTTTTTGTTTAGGGTTTAGGATTTAGTTTTATTTATTTTTTTTATTTTATTTTGTAGGTTTGGTTTTATTTAGTTTCTATTTTATTTTATTTTAGGCTTATTTTATTTTAAATTTAGGTTTTATTTTATTTATTTTTTTTTACAATTTAGTTTAGGTTTTTATTTATTTTATTTTAGTATAGTTTTGAATTTTTATTTTATTTTCTTTTTAGGTTTTGGTTTTAGTTTATGTTTTTATTTTATTTTATTTTTTATTAAAATTTGGTTTAAGTTTATTTATTTATTTTATTTTTAGGTTTTATTTAGTTTAGGTTTAACTTTTTTGCTTTTTAGGGTTTAAGGTTTCGAGTTAGTTTAGGGTTTAGGGTTTGGGGTTTAGGGTTTAAGGTTTAGGGTTTTTTTTGGGTTTAGGGTTTAAAGTTTAGGGTTTAAGTTTACGGTTTAGGGTTTAAGGTTTAGGGTTTTAGGGTTTATAGTTTAAGGTTTAGAGTTTAGGGTTTAGGTGTTTATGGTTTAGCATTTATATTTTAGGTTTATGGTTCAAGTTTTAGTTTAGGATTTTGGGTTTTTGGTTTTTTTTAATAGGGAACAAATTCAGATTCAACATTTCTTCTTTTTGATTTCATCAACCAAGTAACACACGAAGTTCTCTCTGACACAAGTGAAGACATAGATAAAAAATTAGCACTCATAGAAAAAATCAAAATCCCTAGATAACTAGAACTATTTTTACTATAAAGATACAGTTCCATAAGTAGCAGATCGGATCAACTGTTCTTTAATTTTTCTAGTTCCCATCAAAACCTCTTGAGTAGTGGGATCCACCATCATATCCTCGATCTCTCCCTCTACCAGCACCACGGTTGTAACCTCCATTGCTCCTCCCGCCTCCATAACCACAACTGCTCCGACCACCACTTCCATGCTCACCAGGACCTTCAGACCCACCACCACCACTATGATAAATGCTGCCTCCGCCTTTGCCTCCACGGTCAGATCTAGAGTGAGCCTGGTTGACGTTGATGTTCCTACTGTCAAGGTTCTGCCCATTTTAGGATTTAGGTTTAGGTTTAGGTTTATTAGGTTTTATGGTTTATTTTCTTAATTTATTTAGTTACTTTAGGTTTAGTTTAGTTTGGGGTTTAGTGGTTTAGGAATTAGTGTTAAGGTTTAGGGTTTTTGGGGTTTTAGTGTTTATACTTTTTTTAAGGTTTAGGTTGGGTTAGGGTTTAGGGTTTAGGGTTTAGGGTTTTAAGCATTAGAATTTAGGGTTAAGTTTAGTGTTTAGGGTTTAGAATTTAAGGTTTAAGGCTTTTTTCAAATTTAGAAAAAATTTTAGGTTTATTTTTTTATTTATTTTAATATATTTTTTTTTGGGGTTTAGGGTTTAACATTTTGCAGGTTTTTTAGGTTTAGGGTTTAGAGTTTAGGGTTTAGTTTTTTTTTTAATTTATTTAGGTTTAGGTTTAGGGTTTGAGTTTTTTTTAGGTTTAGAGTAGGTAGGTTTAGGGTGTAGGATTTAGGGTAAGGTTTTTTTTATCTTAAAATTAAGTAAACCCAGGTAGGTTAATTTAATTTATATATATTTATTTTAGTTTATTTTTATTTTTTTATTTTATTTTGGTTTATTTTTTATTTCTATTTTAGTTTATTTATTTTAGGTTTATTTATTTATTTTAGGTTTTTATTTTTTTTAAGTTTAAGTTTAAGTTTAGGTTTATTTTTTAGTTGAGATTTATTTTTATTTTATTTTTTACTTTTAAGTTTTATTTTTATTTTTTAGGTTTAAGTTTCGATTTTTATTTTGTTTATTTTATGTTTAGGTTTTAGCTTTTATTTTAGGTTTATCTATAGGTTTTCTTTTTTAGTTTAGGTTTAGGTCTATTTTTAGTTTATTTTATTTTATTTAGTTTAGGTTTATGTTTAAGTTTAGTTTATTTTAGGTTTAGATCTAGGATTTATTTATTTTTGTTTAGTTTATTTTATTTTAGGTTTAGGTTTTTTTATTTTTTTATTTTATTTTTATTTTAGGTTTATGTTTCATTTTATATTTCTTTTTAGCTTTTATTTTAGGGTTTATTTATAGTTTAAGTTTTATTTAATTTTATTTTATCTTATTTTGATTTTAATTTATTTTTATTCGACGCTTAATATTTTATTTGTGGTTTTTATTCTGCTATTCATTTTTTAGGTTATTTATTTTAGTTTTATTTTATTTTATTTTAATTTTAGGTAAGTTTATTTATTTTTATTTAGTTTAGGTTTTATTTATTTTATTTTATTTATAGGTTTAGTTTATAGTTAGGTTTATTTTATTTAGGTTTAGGTTTTATTTTTAGATTAGGTTTTATTTTCATAGGTTTATTTATTATTTTAGGTTTAGTAGGTCAGTTTAGGGCCCAGAGTGCCCAGGGCCCATGAGTTTAGGGCCTGTGGTAGGAGTTAGAGCCCAGGGTCTTTTTGATTTAGTGCCCAGTAGGCCTAGGGTCCAGAATCTAGGGTTTAGGATCTATGGCCCAGGGTCTGGTGGTTAAGTTTGCCCACATTTTAGTGGGTTTAGAGTTTAGGGTCCAGGTCAGGGCCCAGTCAGCCTTTAGGGCCCAGGGCTCATAGGGCCCAGAGGCCTGGTCAGTTTAGCAAGGGCCCAGGGTGTCACTTTAGGTGCTTTAAGCTGATCAGTTTAGTGGCCTGTTTGGACCAAGGCCAGAGCCCAGGGCCTGGTGAAGAGGTAGGGCTCAGTAGTGGGAGGGTTTAGGGTGTGATTTAAGCACATAGTAGGGCCTGGTTTTAGGTTTAGGGAAAAATATTATTTAGAGTTTAGTGAGTTTTTTTAAATTAAAACCAACATGAGTTTACTTAGTTTATTTAGTTTATTTTATATTTTATTTAGGTTTATTTTTTATTTTATTTAGATTAGGTTTTATTTTAGTTTATATTTTAGTTTAGGTTAGTTTATGTATTATAGTTTTATTTTAATTTTATTTTATTTTAGGTATTAGGTTTTATTTTACTTTTTTAGGTTTAGGTTTTAGGTTTTATTTTTTTATTTTAAGTCTTATTTTTAGTTTAGGTTTAGGTTTATTTTTAATTTTATTTTATTTAGTTTTGGTTTAGGTTTAGTTTATTTTAGGATTAGGTTTAGGTTTTATTTAGTTTAGTTTAGTTTATTTTAGTTTAGGTTTAAGTTTGTTTTATTTTTTATTTAAGGTTTAGGTTTTTTTTAGTTTAGTGTTTAGGTTTTTTTTAGGTTTATTATTTAGATTTAGGTTTTTTTAGTTTTTATTGTATTTTATTTTACGTTGATATTAATTTTATTTTATGTTTAGGTTTTATTTTTTAAGTTTATTTTATTTTTTTAGTCTAGGTTTTATTTATTTTATTTTATTTTAGTTTTATTTTATTTTTTATTTTATTTAGGTTTAAGTTTAGGTTTAGGTTTAGGTTTAGTTTAGGTTTTAGATTTTTATTTTATTTATTTAGGTCAGTTTGATTTATTTTATTTTAGGTTTATTTAGTACAGTTTTTTTGTGGTTTTGGGCTTTGGGGTGGGGTTTGGCCCAGGGTGGGTGGGGGGAGTTTAGATTAGGGACAGTGGGGTTTGAGAGCCCAGTGGGGTTTGGGGGAGGTTTAGTGGAGGGTTTGGGGATTTTAGGGTGGGTTTAGGTCAGGTTTAGGTCAGAGGGCTTTATAGGGTTTAGTTTAGGTTTAGGGAGTGGTTTAGTGGAGGCTTTAGGCTTTAGGCTTTAGGGTTTAGGTTTTAGGGTTTAGGGTTTAGGGTTTAAAGTTTAGGGTTTTAGGCTTTAGGGTTTCCGGTTTAAGGTTTTGAGTTTAGGGTTAGGATTAGCGTTTAGGGTTTAGGGTTTTAAGGAAATTACAATAAATGAAAAGGATACAATGTCTTTAATAGGGGTACAGCTCAAAGATCTATTGCTCTCAGAGGTACAAGGAACCTAAAGATCTAAACCTCCATCTAAGTACAATGGAAAAACAAAGAGAAAAAGGAATAACTAAAAAAGTAAAAGAGGAAAAGACAGAGATTAAGATTAATATAATATAAGTAAACAAGTAGTCAAAAGACTAGTCAACAGAGGCAAGATAACAAGATCCACATCAACAGCTCTTGAGCTGACTAAGTAACAATCATTCCATCAGAAAAGTTCCAACCTGTATAAGAAATATGCAAAACACTACAAAGGAAATAGTCATAGCTAACAAGAATAAGGATAAAGAAATCAATTAGAGAGAGCTAAAAAAGAAAAGGCTGAGGTTCAGTTAAGATCATCTCAAGAGGCAACAATGCATATGAGGATCCAAACATCCTAAGAAGGGTTACATTCATATGCAATGCAACCAACTAAAAGAAAAGATATCGGTAATCATCGGGCCATCATAGCATACGACATAACCCAACATCGAAAGAAAGCAACCCAAAGGATTCTAGAACTGCAAACAAAAAAAAACCTACATTAGCAAATAAAGAAACATTCTTCAACCCAAACAACCAACAAAACCAGACCAATCACAAATCACAAGTCACCCGTAAGATACAACGGATGAGCCACCACCAACAAGGAAGAATTTAAAGGGACAAGCCAATTCAGAAGCATAGCAACAACAAATACAATAGCTCAGAAAGGGAATAAAATAAAATAAAATAAAAAAATAACAACAACCATCATTCAAATAGACACCAAAGCTCCAAGCATGGGAGAGACACAACCAGTCATTAGTAGAAACCAGTCCAATCCAGGTAGAGAAAAGGATGCCATCAATCCAACAAGCAGTGATAAAAAGCCACCAGGCATCATCCACCAATAAAATCAACCATAACAAGGTCAAGAATGAAAAAACCATAAAGCAGCTATGCTCATGTCAATCAAAAGAGAAAACAACCAACCAACAGGAATCCCTAACACAAACCAAGAGAAATAACCAAAAAGTTTTGAAAATACCAAAGCTAATCAAATCCTGAAGAGACCAATAGCTACCACTCAACAACCAACCATAATAGCAGAGGATCCAATATTGGAAGGGGGGCGGCCAGCCAAACTAAAAGACTAACCCAAAATAGAGCCCAAAATAGGTGGAAAAAATAACAGCAGGCATAGCCACAACCCTCCTAGAGATCATAAAAAAAAATTCTTTTTTTGTCACCGAGCTTGATAAAAAACAAAGGGAGAAAAAACCAACGAGGGCCACCCAACAACCAGCAATAAATGATGAAGGAGAGAAAATAAGCCAGAGGTAATTTAGGCCCCCTCTAACCCCCATAGATCAAGCTGTCACCATGATGAAGAAAATAGAAATTCAGCAGAAACTAAGGAGCGACCACCAATCCACCAATATAAGGAAAAATGTTTTATTTAATTTATTTATTTAGTTTATTTACATTTTTAGTTTATTTAGGTTTAGATTTTATTTTTAGTTTAGGTTTAGGTTTTTATTTTTTTGTTTAGGTTTAGGTTTATTATGTTTTAGTTTATTTAGGTTTAGGTTTATTTATTTATTTTATTTTAGTTTATTTTATTTTTATTTTAGGTTTAGGTTTTATTTTTTAGTTTATTCAATTTTATTTTTATTTAGGTTTAGGTTTAGGTTTTAGGTTTTTTTGTGTTAGGTATAGGTTTATTTTATTTAGTTTAGGTTTAGGTTTTTATTTATTATTTATTTAGGTTGTGGTTTAGGTTTTATTTTGTTTTAGTTTTTATTTTTTGTTTAGTTTATTTTAGTTTATATTTAGGTTTAGGGTCAGTTTAGGTTTTTATTTTATTTTTATATTTTATTTTAGTTAGGTTTATTTTATTTATTTAGTTTATTTTATGTTTATGTGGTTTTAGTTTAGGTTTAGGTTTAGGTTTATTTAGTTTAGATTTTTATATTTAGTCTAATTATTTAGGTTATTTAGTTTAGTTTAGGTTTCCATGGTTTTAGGTTTAAGTTTTATTTTAGGTTTACAATTTTAGGTTTTAGGTATATTTTTATTTTATTTAATTTAGGTTTTATTTTTATTTATTTATTTTAGGTTTAGGTTTATTTAGGTTTAAGTTTATCTTAGGTTTTGGTTTAGGTTTAAGTTTTAATTTAGGTTTAGGTTTAGGTCTTTAGGTTTAGTTTAGGTTTATTAATTTTTATTTAGTTTAGGTTTAGGGTTTAGATTTAGGTTTTATTTAGTTTGGTATTATTTTATTTATTTTTTAGTTTATTTAGTTTCAGTTTAGATTTTATTATTTAGGTTTAGCTCGCCTAGGTTTAGATTTAGGTTGGCCTTGGTTTAGTTTTAAAATTTATTTAAGTCTCGTTAGCTCATCATTTATTTTAGTTTAGTTTATTTAGTTTAGTTTAGGTTTTAGTTTAGTTTAGGTTTAGGTTTAGGTTTAAGTTTAGGTTTAGGTTTAGGTTTTATTTCTTTTAGTTTATTTTAATTTTAATTTTTATTATTTAGGTTTATTTTATTTATTATATAGTTTATTTTAGCCAGTTTAGGTTTTAGGTTTTATTTTAATTTTAGGTTTAGATTTTAGTTTAGTTTATGTTTTATTTAGGTTTAGGTTTATTTATTTATTTTAGTTTAGGTTTGGTTTAGATTTTAGGTTTAGGATTTTAGGCTTAGGTTTAGGTTTATTTAAGTGGGTTTAAGTTTGGTTTAGGTTTATTTTATTTAATTAGTTTAGATTTAGGTTTAGGTTTTGGGTTTAGGTTTAGGTAGGTTTATTTAGTTTAGTTTATTTAGATATTATTTAGGTTTAGTTTTAGATTTAGTTTTAGTTTTAGTTTTAGTTTAGTTTAGGTTTATGTTTTGGTTTAACTTTTATTTTATCTTTATTTAGTTTAGTTTAGGTTTAGGTTTAGTTGTTTTACTTTTATGTCAGTTTAGGTTTAGGTTTTATTTTATTTTAGATTTTATTTTATTTAGTTTAGGTTTAGATTTAGGATTATTTATTTAGTTTATTTAAGTTTATTTTATATTTATTTATTTAGGTTTATTTAGGTTTAGGTTTATGTTTTGATTTTAGTTTATTTAGGTTTAGGTTTTTTATTTAGTTTTAGTTAGTTTTTTATTTTTTATGTTTTTAGGGTACGATTTAGGGTTTAGGTTAAGGTAGGGTTTAGGGTTTAGGGTTTAGGGTTTAAGGTTTAGGATTTAGGGTTTAGGATTTAGTGTTTAGGATTTAATGTTTAGGGTTTAGGTTTTTTTTAAAAAAAAATTAGGAAAACTGGTAGGTTTAGGTTTATTTAGTCTATTATATATTTTATTTAGGTCTATTTTTTATTTTTATTAGTTTAGTTTATTTATTTTAGTTTAGGTTTTTTATTTAAGTTTTTTTAGGTTTATCTTTAATTTTTAGTTTAGTTTTATTTTTATTTTATTTTTTAGGTTTAGTTTTTGTTTAGGTTTAGTTTTATTTTAGGTTTATTTTAGGTTTGTTTAAGTGGTATATTTTAGTATATTATATTTAATTTAGTTTAGGTTTTCTTTAGGTTTACTTTAGTTTAGTTTAGGTTTTTTCTTTATTTTAGTTTAATTTAGTTCATTTTAATCTGGTTAAGGTTTATTTCATTTTATTTTAGGTTTAAGTTTTTTTTAAGTTTAGGATTAGGTTTTATGTTTTATTTATTTTTAGGTTTTATTTTTAGGTTTATTGTTTAAATTTAAATTTTTATTTTATTTTAGGTTTATTTTATTTTATTTTACATTTAAGTTTATTTTATTTAGGTTTCATTTTTTAGGTTTATTTTATTTTTAGTTTCAATTAGGTTTTATTTATTTTAACTTAGTAGTATTTATTTATTTATTTTATTTTATTATCAGGTTTAGGTTTAGTTTAAGTTTTGTTTAGGTATTTATTTTATTTTATTTAGTCAGTTTATTTATTTATTTATTTTTAGGTTTAGTAGTCAGGTTTTAAAGTAGGGTTTAGGCCTGGGGGTGGGCCCAGTGGCCCAGGGTTAGTGGCCCAGGGCCCAGGTCAGTTTAGGGTTTTAGGTGGTGGGCCCAGGGAGTGGT
This sequence comes from Cymbidium sinense, assembly GCA_021442155.1. Taxonomy (NCBI): domain Eukaryota; kingdom Viridiplantae; phylum Streptophyta; class Magnoliopsida; order Asparagales; family Orchidaceae; genus Cymbidium; species Cymbidium sinense. Next base: position 95,804,928 of record CM038214.1, on the reverse strand, counting down.
AGTGGATTATTTAGGCCATGTGAGTTTAGGATTTAGGGCTCAGGTTTAGTGGTTTAGGGCCCAGGGCCATGTAGGCCTGTTTTAGTGGTCTTCTGGGATTTGGAAGGTAGTTTTATGTTTGGGTTGTCTGGCCTGGGGTTTAGTGTTGGAGGCCTAGGGTTTAGGTTTATTTATTTTAGTTTGTTTATTTTAGCTCAGTTTACATTTATTTTATTTGCTCATCTTATGTTTATTTAGCCTTAAAGTTTTATTTTTTATTTATTTTTAGGTTTATTTTTTAGGTTTAGGTTTTTATTTAGTTTTTTATTTCATTTTATTTTAAGTTTAATTTCTATTTTATTTATGTTTTCAATTTTTAGGTGTATTTTATTTTTTAGTTTAGTTTAGATTTTAATTTTTATTTTATTTTATTTTTAGTTTTAGGTTTAGGTTTAGCTTTATGATTAAATTTAGGTTTTAGATTACTTTTATATTTTATTTTATTTTTTTTTAATTTTATTTAGGTGTAGGTTTGTTTATTTATTTTATTTAGGTGTAGGTTTCATTTAGTTTAGGTTTGGATTTTTAAGTTTTTATGGTTTAGGGTTTGGGGTTCATGCTTTAGAGTTTTAGGTTTTAGGTTTTATTTTACTTTAGGTTTATGTTTACTTTATGTTATTCTCATAGTTTTTTTTAATTTAGGGTATAGGTTTTATTTTTTATTTTTAAGTTTGGGTTTATGTTTTGGTTAGGTTTAAAATATTTTAGGTTTAGGTTTAGGTTTGTTTATTTTACTTTAGTTTATTTTAGTTTTGGTTTAGGTTTACTTTATTTTTATTTTAGTTTTAGATTTTTATGTTTGGGTTTAGGTTTAAATTTTTATTTTTATTTATGTTTATTTTTTTAGGTTTATGATTTTATTTAGTTTTTAGTTTATTTTATTTTATTTTAGGTTTATTGTATTTTTATTTTAGGTTTAGTTTTTGTATTTAGATTTTTATTTTTAAGTTTAGTTTAAGTTTTAATTTAATTTATTTTTGTTTAGTTTTTAGTTTTTATTTTTTATTTTATTTTCTTTTTAAATTTAGGTTTAGGTATATGTTTTAGTTCAGGTTTTATTTTATTTTATTTTATTTTTTATTTTTGTTAAGGATTTATTATTTATTTTTTTATGTTTATTTAGGTCTTGTTTAGGTTTTTATCTTTTTAGGGTTTAGGGTTTTGGGTTAGCTGATTATTTAGGGATTAGGGTTTGGGGTTTAGGGTTTAGGGTTTATTATTTTAAGGGTTTAGGGTTTAGGGTGTAGGCAATAGGTCTATGGTTCATGTTTTAGTTTAAGGTTTAGGGTTTTTGGTTTTTTTTTACAGAGAAGAAATTCAGATTCAACATTTCTTCTTTTCAAATTCATCAACCAAGTAACACACCAAGTTTTCTAAGGCATATGTGATGACATAGATAAAAAGTTAGCTCACATAGAGCAAATCAAAAACCATAGATAACTAGAACTGTCTCTATTGTAAGGGAACAATTCCATAGGAAATAAATCAGATCAACCATTCTTCAATTTCTCTAATTCCCATCGTATCCAATTCCCTCTCGGATCATCATCATATCCCTCTGCCACCACCATGATTGTAACCTCCGTCGCTCCTCCCGCCTCCATAACCACCACTACTCCGATCACCACCTCCATATCAACCAGCACCTCTAGATCCCCATCAACACTACGATAATCACCATCTCTGCCTTCACCTCCATCGCCAGATCTAGACTGTACCTGCCTGACGCTGATATTCTTGTCGTCAAGGATTTGCCTATTCTTAGGGTTTAGGTTAATTAGGTTTTAGGGTTTTGGTTTAATTTTTTAATTTATTTAGTTTTAGGTTTAGGTTTAGGGTTTGGATTAAGGCTTAGGTGGCTTAGGGTTTTGTGATTTATGCTTTTAAGGTTTAGGTTTAGGAGATTTGTGGGTTTAGGATTTATGGTTAGGGTTTAGGATTTTGGGTTTCTGGTTTAGTGTTTAAGCTTTAGGGTTTAGGGTTTTGAGGGTTTAGGGTTTTTAGGTTTAAGGTTTAGGGTTTAGGGTTTCTAAATAAAAAGTGAGCACGCATAGAGCAAATCAAAAACCATAGATAACTAGAACAGTCTCTGTTATAAGGAAATAGTTCCATAGACAACAAATCGGATCAATAATTCTTCAATTTCTCTAATTCCCATCAGAACCACCTCGACATCTCGAGTATCGAGATCCTCCATCATATCCTTCCGCCACCACCATGACTGTAACCTCCGTCGCTCCTCCTGCCTCCATAACCACCACTACCCCAATCACCACCTCCATATCAACCATCACCTCTAGATCCCCCATCAACACTATGATAACTGTCTTCTCCGCCTTCACCTCCATCTCCGATCTAGACTGTGCCTGCCTGACACGAATATTCTTGTCGTTAAGGATTTTCCTATTTTTAGGGTTTAGGTTAATTGGGTTTTAGGGTTTTGGTTTAATTTTTTAATTTATTTAGTTACTTTAGGTTTAAGTTTATGGTTTGTGGATTAAGGTTAGAGTTTATGGTTTAGGGTTTTAGGGTTTATGATTTTAAGGTTTAGGGTTTAGGGATTAGGGCTTTAGGGTTTAGGATTTATGGTTAGGGTTTAGGGTTTAGGGTTTAGGGTTTAGTGTTTAAGCTTTAGGGTTTAGGGTTTTGAGGGTTTAGGGTTTTTAGGTTTAGGTTTATTTTTTAGATGAGTTTTATTTTTATTTTATTTTTTAAGTTTATGTTATATTTTTTTACTTTTAGGTTTAGTTTTAGGTTTTTATATTTTAGGTTTGGTTTTATTTGTTTTTATTTGGTTTTATTATTATATTTTTAGGTTAAGGTTTATTTTTAGTTTATTTTATTTTATTTAGTTTAGGTTTAGTTTATTTTAGGTTTAGGTTTAGCCTTAATTTATTTTAGTTTAGTTTATTTTAGTTTAGGTTTATGTTTGTTTTATTTTGTTTATTTTATTTTCATTTTAGGTTTGGTTTTATTTTTTAGTTTAGGGTTTAGGTTTATGAATTTATTTATTTTTAGATTTTTTTGTTTTTTTAGGTTTAAGTTTTTATTTAATTTTTATTTAATTTTTTTTAGGTTTATTTTATTTTAATTTTATGTTTAGTTTTTAATTTATTAAGGTTTTTTATTCTTAGGTTTATTTTATTTTAGTTGTTTTTTTAGGTTTAGGCTTATGTTTTAGTTTAGGTATTTATTTTATTTTATATTTTTATTTTATTTAGGTTTAGCTTTTTTATTTATTTAGTTTTTAGGTTTTATTTAGTTTAGGTTTAGGTTTTTAGGTTTTTAGGGTTTAGCGTTTAACATTTAGGGTATACGGTTTAGGGTTTAGGCCATAAGAGAATGGCCTAATCCCACGGTGACCGACTAAGGATCCCACCTTATCACCTTTTTTATCATCTCAATCATGGTGATAATTTCAACAATACCCTTAATGATCCTAGTTGGGATGTGGAGAAGTTTGTGAATTAACCAGACTAGTGTTGCTTGGAGGAACCACAACATCAATAGGTACAACAAAACCAACATGGGTAGGAGCACCAACTTTATATTTCACAACCTCTTCGCTGACTTCTTTAAGATCAGCTTTTGTAAAAATCAGCTCAACCGGGGTTTAAGGTTTAGGGTTTAAGGTTAGGGTTTACGGTTTAAGGTGTTTATGGTTTAGGGTTTAACATTTAGGGTTTAGGGTTTAGGGTTGTAGGTTTAGTTTAGTGTTGTAGGTTTAGGGTTTAGGGTTTATGATTTAGGGTTTAGTTTTAAGAAAAAAATTAAATAAAATTAGGTCTAGGTTTATTTACTTTATTTATAATATTTTTATTTATTTTAATTTATATTATTATTATTTTTATTTAAGTTTATCTTTTATTTTTATTTAGTTTAGTTTATTTATTTTTAGTTTAGGGTTTTTATTTTAGTTTTTCTTTTAGGTTTCGGTTTTATTTTTTATTTGTAGGTTTAAGTTTAGGTTTTTATTTTATTTTTTTAGGTTTATGTTTTAGGTTTTTATTTTAGGTTTATTTTTAGGTTTTATTTTTTAGTTTAGGTTTAGGTTATATTTTTTAGGTTTAGGTTTTTATTTAGTTTTTTATTTTATTTTATTTTAAGTTTATTTTATTTTTATTTTATGTTTAGTTTTTATTTTATTTAGGTTTTTTATTCTTAGGTTTATTTTATTTTTTAGTTTAGTTTAGGGTTTAGTTTTTTTTAACTAAAAAGAATTTATTGCTCAGAAAATAGGTACATGAAGACCATATTAGAAACTAAACTCAAAACGATAAAAACTATTGCTCAAATGAGCTATAGGAAAATCCTAAAGAGTTTAACCGCAGATCAGGATATGGAAGCAAGGTCATCAGCAACGAGTTCCCCTGTCATTCATTAGGGGGACAGAGTGGAGTTTGGTATAACATTCGATTGAAAGAATATCACCCTCACGCCTCTTTGCTGTAAGCTCTAGAATAACAAGTTTACAGTGAGTACCCCTTTTCAAAGGTAACTAGATACTTCACTCTAGGTCTAGCTTTCCCTTGGATTGCTTTTTGATTTTCCTTAGTCCCTAAACTAATTTATTAAAGAGCAATAAAGAAAAAAAACAAAGATGAAACTAAAAAGCCAAGCAAAACATAGCAAAGGGGAAGAATCCACGGAGCTCCAAAAGAACCTCCAAAGAGATGAAGATCATAAGCAAAGGAAACCTACAACTTGCAACTAAAGACAACTCCAACCATCTAAGGAAAAAGAGACCATCAGTAAGATTCTAGCTCCCTCCAAGAAGAAGAAGAGACCAACTAAAAAAGAAAACTTGCAATCTATAAGAAATCTCATCCTGAAGGAGATCAAAAAAACATAAAGAGAAAAAAACTCAAGCTCAGATATGAGGAAAGAAGGATAATCAAAATAATGAGGAGCATGAAATCCTAAGTGTATCCAGCTTCAAAGAAGGGTTACAAATAGGAAAAGTCACCAACCACAAAATTATCAAGGAAAAAATCCATCATATCATCATAGCCATCTCGGCCAAAGAAAAATACAAACCTATCATAATAGCCACCCACCAAAGAAAAAGTGAAGCTAATGAAATAGAAAGAGAGAGGAGAGCAACATATAAAAGTAACATAAGGCAATCCCAACAAAACCAAATATGAACACCTCTTGAAAAAGAGGGAGAAAAGAAGCTTAGAGCCTAATTAAAAAAAAGAAAAGAGTCTTCAAAGATAAAGCCAATAGAGCCCAGAACAACACCAATCCAAAGCCACCAAGGCACCAAGCCAACAGAGCCCACAACAACACCAATCCAAAGCCACCAAGGCACCAACCAAAGGAAAGGAAATAATCAACAGAGCATACCACAAGAAAAAAGAAAATAGAGAGCAAGAGAACCAAACCAACAAATAGAAAAAAGAAGAAGAAGGACATCAATAGCTAGAATAAACAACTAGAGAAATAGCTAACCAATGGACAAACCACACACCAAGGACAAAAACCCAACCTTCCACCAACAAAGAGAGCAAAAGCACCAACCAAAGAAAGGCAAGCTAATAGGAACAGACTAGCACAAAAAACCAACCAAAAGGCACCAAATAAAAAAACCCAAGAAATAGAAGGAATCTCCAAGCTAGAAAGAGGAAAATTAGCCAAGAAGTCAATACTCCAGAGCAAGAAAAACAACAAAAGCTCAACCAAGGAGAAAAAAAAGCAAAAAACCTCCCAAGGATAAGAGAGATTATTTCCAAGAAGCTTTGGAATGTGTAACCCTCGACAAGTGAGGAGGGGCATAAATCTGAACACTTTTTTTTATTTTTCTTCTAGTAAACAGTTTTATAACCTTGCCCTTTCTTCAAAAAATCTCCATTCAAAAATAAAGCAATATTGTTATAAAAGGCATGGGGATCATCAAAAGCTATCAATTTCAAAGAAGAACATTCAGAATCATCCACAACATTAGACAAAGAAAATTCAAAAGTAGTATGCATTTCAAAATCATAAGTAAAAGAATGAGCAGAAACAACTTTATTAAGAGCACAATTATCAATATTTTCCCCTTCCAACAAAATTTGAAGAGTCTCCTCCCTATCTTCATTCATAATAGAAGCAAGAGAAGTAGAATCTAGATTTTCATAATCTTCATGCAAGGGATTAAAATAAGATTCAAATCCCTTAGAAACACATAACATATTACCAAAATTCTAAACATAATTACCAGCCATAGAAAAACCATCATTTTCAACCGAAACATAACTATTCACAATGAGAGAATTTTCACAGGTATATAAATCTTATTTTTGGAAAGAAGGATCACCAATATTAACAAGAGTGTTAGAACTAGAAGTTAAAATATTAGAAATAAGAATATTCTTTTCACCACCATTCTCAATCATAGAAAGTAAAGAAATAGTCTCTTTCCCATGATCTAAAGCAGACATAGGAGAAAGAGAAACAACATCCAACTGATTGGAAGAAATGGTGTTAGCATCAACAATATTCGAACTATCATCATGAAAGGACATATGCACAACATCCAAACCATTAGAATCATTAACCATAGCCTCTAATGTGTTCCCTTTAAGAGAATCATTAAAAGAAACACTTAGAGCATGATTATTAGTTAAAACTTTTTCAGAAACATCAAAATTACCTTTCACATTAGACAAATCATTAATAGATAAAACTTTTTTAGAAGATTCAAAAATCTTATTTTGCAAAACATCTAAATTTTGAAAACTAGGTTTTCTTTTATCCAACTTGAGAGAATCATCAATTTTTTCAATAATTGAATTCATACTAGTGATTTTCTTCCTAAGGAGGATGCAATAAAGCATTTAAATTTCATGCCCATGAATCTTACAATGATTATAAAAAATGGGAAAGTTCTCAAAAACAACTTTCTAAAAATAATCGCATTTCTTCAAACCCAACCAAAATTTCTTTCTAATATTTTTATTAATATCAATCTCTATAGGAATTCTAGCAACATATGGATTATAAGTAGTTATTGCTTGATCAACTTATAAAGGCCACCAAAAATCAACCCAATAGCATAAAGAAACTGATGATTAAATAGATGAATATGCAAGTTAGGTAAATAAATCCAAATGGAAACAATAGGAGACTCTTCATTAACATCAAACATAGGCGTCCACTACAGAATATGCATTTGATAATTAAAAACATAGTAAGAATGCCAAGAAAAAATTCTTTAGTAATTAAGGTCATTAAAGAGTTTAATCAGAACATGCCTTGCATCAATCAGCCTAATAGAAAAAGAACAAGATAAATTTAAGCTATGAAAAAAAATGAATATCTTCCATCTTTGGCCGTTTAAATGAAAACTTTACAATCAAAGAAAAAGCAAAAGGCTCAGTTAGTCATTCAATATTCTCATCTGAAATCATAATTGTTGGAGTACCTTTAAAGGTCATATGAAGAAAATTTAAAGGAGGATCAGAGGAGGAATTCTTACCAACTAAAGCCTCTTTGAAAGATTTAGCAATAACAGGTGATTTAGAGGTAGAATTACATAAAAAATTTGATACCCTAGTGGGATCCATCGGCACATAGGATTTACCCCATGGATTTGAAGAAGCTGATGCCATGAGTCAGCGCTGTGACAAGAACATGTTGAGATCGGCCCAAGGCCGACAATCTATAGGGAATCTAAGAGAGAAAGTGCTCAAAAACTCACCAAGAACATCAGGGATCCCAAAATTTCCCAATAATAGGGTTTAGTTTAGTTTTAGTGTTTAGGTTTTAGGTTTAGTGTTTATTAGTTATTATTAAGTTATTATTAGTTTATTTTTAATTTTATGTTTAGTTTAATTTTAGTTAGGTTATTAGTTTAGTTTTATTAGTTTTAATTTTAGTTTTTATTATTTTAGGTTACTTCAATGGGGGGGGGGGGGGTGGTTTAGGTTTAGTTTATTAATTTATTTAGTTAGTTTATTTAGTTAGTTTGTTTATTAGGGTTTATTTATTTTAGTTTCTTTATTAGTTATTAGTTAGTTAGTTAGTTAGTTATTTAGTTTAGTTAGTTATTATTATTAGTTTATGGTTTTATTATTTTTTAGGTTTTGGTTAATTTTAGTTAGTGGTTAAATTTTTATTAGTTTAGTTTTGTTAGATTATTTATTAGTTTTTAGTTTAGTTTATTAGTTTTATTAGTTATGGTTTAGGTTTATTAGTTTATTATTATTATTTAGTTTTTAGTTTATGGTTTAGTTTTTATTAGTTATTATTAATTTATTTTATTGTATTATTATTATTATTTAGTTTGGTTTATTATTAGTTTTGTTCTAGTTTATGTTTTTTATTAGTTATTATTAATTGTTTTTAGTTTATTTTATTTAGTTTGGGTTTAGGGTTTAGTTCTTTTTTATATTTATTAAGTTTATTATTAATTTTATTATTATTAGTTTATTAGTTTAGTTAATTTTATTATTATTATTTATTATTATTTAGTTTTAGTTTTTTTTAGTTTATATTATTAGTTTAGTTTATTAGTTTTTTAGTTTATTAGTTATTAGTTATTTATTATTAGTTTTAGTTTTTTATTAGTTATTATTATGGATTTAGTTTATTAGGTTTTATTAGCTAGTTATTAGTTTATTTTAGTTTATTTTTATTATAATTTTTTTTGTTTTTTTAGTTATTGTTTAGTTATTATTATTAGTTTTATTTGTTTAGTTATTAGTTATTTTACTTTAGTTTAGTTTATTATTAGTTTTATTATTATTAGTTTTATTAATTTAGGTTTTGGGGTTTAGTGTTCAGTTTATTTAGTTTTTTTATTATTAGTTTTAGTTAGTTTAGTTATTAGTTATTTATTTAGTTAGTTTTGTTATTATTAGTTTATTATTAGTTAGTTTTTATTTAGTTTATTATTATTTATTAGTTTAGATAGTTTATTGTTCAGTTTAGTTTAGTTTTAGTTATTTATTATTTAGTTTATTATTATTTTAGTTTAGTTTAGTTAGTTTTATGTTATTAGGTTTTATTATTTATTATTTTTAGTTATTATTAGTTTAGTTTAGTTTATTTTATATTATTATTTTTTTTGTTATTTTTAGTAGTTAGTTTATTATTTTTTTATTATTATTTTAGTTTATTTATTTATGTTTTATTTATTATTTAGTTTATTATTAGTTTATTTTATTATTATTATAAGTTTAGTTATTAGTTTTATTTAGTTTAATTTATTATTAGTTATTAGTTTAGTGTTAGTTGTTATTAGTTATTTAGTTTTAGTTTATTGGTTTTTTTTTAGTTATTATTAGTTATAATTATTATTATTTTAGTTATTATTAGGTTTAGTTAGTTTATTTATTATTAGTTTAGCTTAGTTTTAGTTATTGGTTAGTTATTATTATTTATTTTATTAATTTAGTTTACTTAGTTTAATTATTATTAGTTTAGTTATTGGGTTTAGTTTTTATTAGTTAATTATCATTTAGTTATGTTTAGGGTTTATTTATTAGTAGTTATTATTATTAGTTATTTATTAGAGTTTAGTTTAGTTAATTATTAATTTTGGTTATTAGTTTAGGTTTAGTTTAGTTTTTATTAGTTTTATTAGTTTAGCTTATTTTTAGTTAATTTATTAGTGGGTTTCTTTTATTTATGTTTAATTTAGTTATTAGTTTATTTATTAATTTAGTTAGTTTTTATTATTATTAGTTTATTAGTTTTGTAATTATTATTTAGTTAGTTTAGTTAAGTTAGTTTTATTACTTTTTATTTTAGTTTATTATTAGCTTATTAGTTTTAGTTTATTATTTATTGGTTTAAGTTTATTATTTATTAGTTTTATCTTTAGTTAGTTTAGTTTCGTGTTTTATTAGTATTGGTTTTAGGGTTTGGGGTTTGGGGTTTGGGGTTTAGGGTTAGTTTTAGGGTTTAGCATTTAGGGTTATGGTTTTTATCTTTTGTTTTTTAGGGTTTAGGGTTTTGGGTTTAGGTTTTAGGTTTAGGGTTCATGTTTTAGTTTAGGTTTTAGGGTTTTTGGTTTTTTTAATAGAGAACTAATTCAGATTCAACATTTCTTATTTTTGATTTCATCAACCAAGTAACACACCAAGTTCTCTAAGACACAAGTTTATATATAGAAAAATGAGCACACAGAGCAAATAAAAACCCTAGATAAATAGAATCATCTCTAATGTAAAGACACGGTTCCATAGCGTAGATGACCCATTCTTCAATTTCTAGTTCCAATCAACCACCCATGCCTCTAGTAGTGGGATCCACCATCATATCCCCGATCTCTCCCTCCACCACCACCATAACTATAACCTCCATGCTCTTCCTACCTCCATAACCACCACTACTCCGGCCACCACCTCCATATCCACCAGCACCTCCAGATCCCCCACTGCCACTATGATAATCGCCGCCTCTACCTTTGCATCCAACTCTAGATCTAAACTGAGCATGGTTGATAGTGGTGTTCCTACTGTCAAGGTTCTTCCCATTCTTAGGGTTTGGATTTTTTTTTTAACCTCACTCTTAGGTTCTGCCCATTTCTTTGGGTTTAGGTTTAGGTTTTAGTTTATTAAGTTTTAGGGTTTAGGTTTTTTTTTTAATTTATTTAATTACATTAAGTTTAGGTTTAGGGTTTGGGGTTTAGGTTAGGATTAGGGATTAGGGTTTAGGATTAGGGTTTAGGGTTAGGATTTGTTTTTTTAGTTTTTGGTTAAGGTTTATGCTTTAGGGTTTAGGGTTTTAGGGTTTAGGTTTTTTTTTAGGGTTTAGAGTTTAGGAATTAGGGTTAGGGTTTAGGGTTGTATATAGTTTGTAGGTATAGGTTGGTTTTTTTTTTTTTTAGGGTTTAGGGTTTTTTTTAAATTAAGTAAAGGTTTAGGATTATTTAGTTTATTTATTTTATTATTTATTCTTTTTTATTTTATTTTTTTTTTTTTGGTTTATTTTAGATTTATTTATTTTAGTTTAGGTTTCTCTATTCTAGTTTATTTTCTAGGTTTAGATTTATGTTTAGGTTTATTTTTTAGCAATCTTTTTTAGGTTTAAGTTTTATTTTTTATTTTTAGGTCTAGGTTCAAGTTTTTATTTTATTTTTTTAGGATTATGTTTTATGTTTTTATTTTAGTTTACTTTTAGGTATTATTTTTTAGTTTAGGTTTAGGTTTATTTTAGTTGAGTTGTATTTTATTTTATTTTTTTGGTTTAGGTTTTATTATTATTTTTAGGTTTAGGTTAAAAGTTTTAAATTAATTTTAGGTTTAGGTTTAGGTTTTATTTTAAGTTTACTTTTAGGTTTTATTTTCTTATTTAGGTTTAGATTTATTTTAATGTATTTTTTTTATTTAGTTTTTTATGGTTTTATTTTCTTATTTAGTTTATCTTAGGTTTAGGTTTAGGTGTTATTTATTTTAGTTTATTTTATTTCTATTTTATTTTGCTTATTTTATTTTTATTTTAGGTTTAATGTTTTTTAGTTTAGGGTTTAAGTTTTATTTTATTTATTTTGGTTTTTTTTTGGTTTAGGTTTTCTTTAGTTTTATTTTATTTTATTTTATTTTACACTTAATTTTTATTTATTTTTTTTTTAATTCTTGGGTTTATTTTATTTTTTGTTTAGTTTATGTTTTTATTTATTTTATTTTAGTTTATTTGTATTTTTATTTTATTTTTTTAGTTTAGGTTTATGTTTGAATTTAGGTTTTTATTTTATTTTAATTTTTGATTTTATTTAGGTTTTTACATTTTTAGGGTTAGTGTTTAGGGTTTATGGTTTAGGGTTTATGGTTTTAAGGTTTAGGTTTAGGTTTGGTTTTAGGGTTTAGGTTTAGGGTTTAGTTTAGGTTTAGTATTAGGTTTAGTGTTTAATAGGTTTTAGGGTTTAGGGTGGGTTTTAGGGTTCATGGTATTTTAGGGTTTAGGGTTTTAGTGATAGAAGAGGTTAGTTTAAGTTTAGGTTTAGGTTTAGTGGTTTAGGGTTTAGGGAGGTTTAAGGTTTAGGGTTTATTTGGAGTAGTTTAGAGTTTAGAGTTTAGGTTTAGGGAGTGTAGTTTAAGGTGGAGTTTAGGGTTTAGGGTTTAGGAAAAAAGTAAAGCAGATAGGTTTATTTAGGGTTTATAGTTTATTTAGGTTTATTCAAGTTTATTTTATTTTTTAGGATTAAGTTTATGTTTTATTTTTATTTATTATTATTTTTAGTTTAGGTTTAGGTTTATTTTAGTTATTTTTATTTTTATTTTATTTTTTTGGTTTAGGTTATTTATTTTAGGTTTAGGTTAAAGTTTTAATTTAATTTTAGGTTTAGGTTTTAGGTTTTATTTTAGTTTATTCTTAGGTTTTATTTTTTTATTTAGGTTTAGATTTATTTTTGTTATTTTATTTTATTTAGTTTAGTTTATGTTTAGGTTTAGTTTATCTTAAGTTTGGTTTATGTTATTTATTTTAGTTTATTTTAGGTTTATTTTATTTTGTTTATTTTATTTTTATTTTGGTTTATGTTTTATTTTTATTTATTTTAGGTTTATTTTTTTTAGGTTTTCTTTAGTTTGTATTTTATTTTATTTTATTTTATTTTAGTTTTGATTTTATTTATATTTTTTAATTCTTGAGTTTATTTTATATTTTTGTTTAATTTATGTTTTTATTTATTTTATTTTAGTTTAATTTTATTTTTATTTTTATTTTTATTTTATTTTTTAGTTTAGGGTTTTATTTTATTTAATTTTATTTTATTTTGTTTAAGTTTTTATTTAGTTTAAGTTTAGGTTTTAGGTTTTAGTTTGGGTTTTGGTTTAGGTTTTATGGTTTTAAGGTTAGGTTTGTGAGTTTTGTGGTTTTAGCAACACGTAACCGAAGGGTTTAGGTTTTAGGTTTTAGAGTTTAGGATTTTTTGGTTTAGGGTTTAATGTTTGGGTTTAGGGTTTTTTGGGTTTAGGGTTGAGGTTCTTAGGTTTTAGGGTTTAGTTTTAGTTTAGGGTTCATGGTTATGAGGTTTAAGGTTTAAGTTTTTAGTTTAGAGCTATGGTTTTAGGTCTTTAGGGTTTAAGGTATTGGGCTTTCGATTATGGTTAGGGTTTAGGGTTTAGGGTTTAGGGTTTAAGGTTTAGGGTTTAGGGTTAGGGTTTAGGGTGGTAGGTTTAGGGTTTAGGGTTTTGGGTTAGTTTTAGGGTTTGGTGTTTAGTGTTTAGGGTTTAGGGTTTAGGGTTTAGGGTTAAAATTAAGTAAACTAGTAGGTTTAGGTTTATTTAGTTTATTTAATTTATTTTTTATTTTTATTTAGGTTTATTTTTTATTTTTATTTAGTTTATTTTCTTTATTTGAGGTTTATTTATTTTAGTTTAGGTTTTTTATTTTTGTTTATTTTCTAGGTTTCATTTTTTGTTTATGTTTATTTTTTAGTTTTTTTTTTGAGTTTTGGTTTTATTTTTTAGTTTAGATTTAGGTTTATTTTTAGTTTACTTTATTTTTTTAGTTTAGGGTTTAGGTTTAGTTTATTTTATGTTTAGGTTTAGGTTTAGGTTTTATTTATTTTAGTATAGGTTTAGGTTTATTGGTTTAGCATTTTTTTAATTTAGGTTTAGGTTTTATTTTTTTTTGTTTATTTTTTAGGTTTTATTTTAAGTTTATTTTAGGTTTATTTTATTTTTTATTTTATTTTATTTTAGGTTTATTTTTATTTTATCTTTAATTTTTTAGGTTTATTTTATTTTTTTAGTTTAGTTTAGGTTTTATTTATTTTTTAGTTTAGTTTAGTTTTATTTTTTATTTTATTTTATTTTTTAGGTTTAGGTTTTATTAGGTTTATATTTTAGTTTAGCTTTATATTTATTATTTTTTTATTCTTTAGTTTAGGATTTTTTTATTTTTTTATTTTAGGTTTATTTAGTTTGGGTTTATTTTATTTAGGGATTAGAGTTTAGGTTTTGTTTATGGTTTTTGGGGTTTAGTGGTTTATTTATTTAGGGTTTAGGGTTTAGGGTTTTAGGATTTATGGTTTAAGGTTTATGGTTTAGGGTTTTAGGGTTTAGTGTTTAGGTTTAGGTTTAGGTTTAGGTTTTAGGTTTAGGTTTATTTTTTAGTTTAGTATTGGGTTTTGGTTTTTTTAGAGAATAAATTAATTCAATATTTCTTCTTTGAATTCATCATAACACATAAGTCTAAGACATTTTAATTAAAATGATAGAGCTCCAAAACCAGGTCTAGAACCATCTCTACTATAAAGACACAATTCCATAAGCGGTAGATCTAATTATGTTCTTATTCTCGGTTTATAGTCATAGCCTCAGGTGGATCCTCCATCATATCCCGATCTCTCCACTAGATGGTTGTAGGGTTTTGACACCCAACCACCACTCAGGCCACCACCTCCATATCCACCGGACGTCCAGATCCCCCACCACCCTTTGTGATAATTTACCTTTGCCTCCACCAGTAGATGATCCTGGTTATGATGTTATCAGTTTTTTAGGGTTTTGTTTAGGTTTAGGTTTTAGGTTTAGGTTTTGGTTAATTTAATCATTTTAGCTTTAGGTTTAGGTTTATGGTTTGGGGTTTATGGTTTAGGGTTAGGTTAGGGTTTAGGGTTTAAGGTTTAGGCTTTAGGGTTTAGTGTTTAGTTTTAGCATTTATGCATTTAGGGTTTAGGGTTTAGGTTTTTTTAGGTTTAGGGTTTTTAGGGTTTAGGGTTTAGGTTTAGGGTTTAGGATTTAGGTTTAATTTTCTTAAATTAAGTAAAGTTAGGTTTAGCTTATAGTTAGTTTATTTTAATTATTTTAGTTTACTTTATTTATTTAGTTTTATTTAGGTTTATTTTATTTTTTTATTTAGTTTAGTTTATATTTTAGTTTAGGTTTTATTTTAGTTTATTTTTAGGTTTAACTTAATTTTTTTAGTTGAATTTTATTTTTTATTATATTTTAGGTTTATTTTTTAGGTTTTATTTTATGTTTTAGGCATATTTTTAGTTTAGGTTTAGTTTTATTTTTAGTTTATTTATTTTATTTAGTCTTTAGGTTTAGGTTTAGTTTTTTTTATATTAGGTTTAGGTTTTATTTTTTAGTTAGTTTATTTTAATTTAGGTTTAAGTTTATTTTTTTATTTATTTTATTTTATTTTAGGTTTAGGTTTTTTTTGTTTAGGTTTAAGTTTTTTTTTATTTATTTTTAGGTTTATGTTTTAGGTTTAGGTTTTATTATATTTTATTTAGGTTTTTTATATTTTTTATTTTGTTTTATTATTTTATTTAGATTTTTTATTCTTAGGTTTATTTATTTTTTTAGTTTAGTTTAGGTTTTTTTATTATAATTTATTATTTTTTTAGTTTAGGTTAAGTTTTAGTTTAGGTTTTATTTTATTTTATTTATTATTATATTTGGTTTTGGGTATTTTATTTATTTTATTTTAGGTTTATAGTTTGGGTTTAGGTTTTGGTTTTTAGGTTTAGGGTTAGTTTAGGGTTTAGGTTTTAGGGTTTAGGGTTTAGGTTTAGTTTTTAGGTTTAGTTTTTAGGTTTAGAATTTTAGGGTTTAGGGTTTATAGTTTATTTAGCATTTTAGGGTTTATTAGTTTAGGTTTAGTTTATTATTTTAGGTTTAGGATTTTTTTTATTTATTTACAGTAACAGGTTTAGGGATTCTTAGGCTTAGGTTTTATTTTAGGGTTTAGGAGTTTAGTTATTTAGTTTAGGTTTAGTTTATTTATTTATAGTTTAGTTTAGGTTTAGGGTTTATTTAGGTTTAGGGTAGTAGGTTTAGGTTGTGTTTTAGTTTAGGGTTTAGATTTAAATTTAGTTTAGGTTTAGGGTTTAGGGTTTAGGGTTTTTTTTTTTGAAAAAATAAAAATTAAGTAAACGGTTAGGTTTTGTTTTATTTAGTTTATCTAGTTTATTTTTCTATTTTTTTATTATTTATTTATTTATTTAGGTTTAGTTTATTTATTTTAGTTTATTTATTTTAGTTTAGGTTTTATTTTAGTTTATTTTTTAGGTTTAGTTTTGGTTTATGTTTATTTTTTAGTTTAGTTTTATATTTATTTTTTTTAGGTTTAGGTTTTATTTTTTATTTTTAGGTATAGGTTTAGGTTTTATGTTTTTATTCTAGGTTTATTTTTAGGTTTTATTTTTTAGTTTAAGTTTAGGTTTATTTTTAGTTTATTTTATTTTTTTATTTGGTTTAGGTTTAGTTTAGTTTATTTTATTTAGGTTTAGATTTTACTTATTTTAGTTTAGTTTAGGTTTATTTTATTTTATTTATTTAGTTAGGTTATTTTTTTAGTTTAGGTTTAGGTTTTATTTTATATTTATTTTTTTAAGTTTTATTTTAGTTTATTTTTTATTTTAGAATTTTATTTATTTTAGGTTTATTTTTTTTAGGTTTATTTTATTTTTATTTATTTTAGTTTTTATTTTATTTAGATTTATTTTATTTTTTAGTTTAGTTAGGTTTTTTTATTTATTTTATTTTAGTTCTTTATTATTTATTATTTTATTATTAGTTTAGAGGTTTAGGTTTGGTTTATTTTAGTTTAGGTTTTATTTTATTTATATTTTATTTTACTTAGGTCAAGTTTTTTAATTTTTTGGTTTTTAGTTTGGGTTTAGGCTTTTAGGTTTTTTAGGGTTTTGGGTTTAGGGTTTTTAGTTTATACTTTGGGTTTATGGTTTGGTTTGAGTTTAGGGTTTAGGTTTAACATTTAGGGTTTAGGGTTTAGGGTTTAGGTTTTAGGGTTTAGGGTTTAGAATTTAGGGTTTAGGGTTAGGGTTTAGGGTTAGGGTTTAGGGTTTAGGGTTTAGGGTTAAGGTTTAGTTTGGGGTTTAGGGTTTTGGTTTTTTTTTTTATAATGAGAACAAATTAGATTCAACATTTTCTCTAGTTTCAACAGTACACTCAAAGTTTTCTAAGACACAAGTTAGTTTAAAATGAGCACCCATGAGAAACCCAGATAGTAAAACCATCTATAAAGATTCCATAAGCAACATATTGAATTATTCTTATTTTCTAGTTATCAAAACCACTTCAACCTCTCAGTATTCTTCATATCCTTGATCTCTTTTTTTATGGTTAAACCTCTATCGCTTTTATAACCATTTACTTACCTTTTATTTCCAATATGATAACTACCTTTTCCATTTAGATCTAGTGATCTATGATAGTTTTATCATTCTTGGTTTTGGCTAGGTTTAGTTTATTAAGTTTTAGGGTTTAGGATTATTTTCTAATTTATTTAGTTACATTGTTTAGGTTTAGGTTTTATTAGGTTTAGGGTTAGGTTTTTTAGGTTTAGGGTTTATGATTAGGTTTAGGGTTTAGGATTATTTTTTTTGGGGTTTAGGGTTATAGATTTAGGATTTAGGGTTTAGGTTTAGACTTTTAGTTGGTTTAGGTTTATCTAGTTTATGTTTATTTTTTTTAGTTTACTTTATTTTTTAATTTTATTTAGGTTTATTTTTATTTTTATTTAGTTTATTTTTGGTTTTTTTATTTTAATTTATTTTGTAGGTTTAAGTTATTTTTTTAATTGAGTTTTATTTTTATTTTATTTTAGGTGTAAGTTTTATTTTCCTTTATAGGTTTAGGGGTTTTAATTTATTTTTTAGGTTTTTTATTTTATTTTTTAGGTTTATTTTTTTAGTTTAAGTTTAGGTCTATTTTAGTTTATTTTATTTAGTCTAGGGTTTTATGTTTATTTATTTTAGTTTAGTTTATTTTAGTTTGGTTTAAATTTATTTATTTTATTTATTTTATTTTAGTTTGAGGTTTAAGTTTACTTTTATATATTTTAGGTTTATTTTGAGCTTTATGTTTTATCATTATTTATTTTAACTTTGTTATATTTTTAATTTACATTTATTATTTTTGATTTGGTTTTTATTCTTAAGTTTTATATTTTTAGTTTGTTTAGGTTTTATTTATTATATTTTACATTTACATTTTTCATTTTATATTTTTATTTTGGGTCAGGTCTAGGTTTTGTTTAGGTTTTTATTTTATTTTATTTTATTAATAATTTAGGTTTATATTATTTTTTATATTATTTTTTAGTTTATTTAGTTAAATTTTAGGTATTTAGGTTTTAGGGTTAGGGTAGGGTTTAGGGTTTTAGTAAGGCAGGGTTAGTTTAAGGTTTAAGGTTTTAAGTTTGGTTTTAAGGTTAGGGTTTAGGGTTTAGGGTTTTTTTAGGGTTTAGGGTTTAGGGTTAGATTTGGGTTAGTTTAAGGTTTGGGTTTAAAGTTTAAGGTTTTATGGTTTGGATTAGGTTTAGGGTTTAGGTTAGTTTAGGGTTTAGGGTTAGTTTTGGGGTTTAGGATTTAGTTTAGGGTTTGGGTTTAGGGTTATTTTTTTAATTAAAGTAAATTATTTTTTTATTTAGTTTATTTTTTATTTAGTTTTTAATTTTATTTTATTTTATTATTTAGGTTTATTTTTGTTTTTATTTAATTTATGTTTTTTATTTTAGTTTACTTTTAGGTTTATTAGGTTTATGCTTATTTTAGTTTAGTTTTATTTTTTTATTTTATTTTTTAGGTTAGATTTTATTTTTTATTTTATGTTTATGTTTAGGTTTTATTTTATTTATTTGGTTTAGGTTTTAGGTTTTTTTTTTAGGTTTTATCTTTTAGTTTAGGTTTAGATTTTTTTATTTTATTTTATTTAGTTTTAGGTTTTGGTTTAGTTTATCCATTTAAGTTTAGGTTTTATTTATTTTATTTATTTAGGTTTATTTTATTTTGTTTATTTTAAGTTTGGGTTTTAATTTATTTTAAATTTATATTTTAGGTTTAGGTTTTATCTATTTTATTTTATTTTATTTTAGGATTTTATTTTAAGAGGTTTATTAGGGTTTGGGGTTTTTTTATTAGGGTTTATTTAGAATTTTAGTTTGTTTAGGTTAGTTTAGTTTAGTTTAGATTAGTTTGTTTTAGTTTGTTTAGGGTTTTAGGTTAAGATTTTTTAGTGTTTAAGGTTTAGTTTAGATTTTAGTTTAGGGAGTTTTTTAATAGGCATTGATATTCATCATTTCTTCTTTCAATTTAATCAACCAAGAAAAACCAAGTTTTCTAAGATTCAACATACATAAAAAATGAGCAAGAATGATCATAAACCATGATAACCCATCTTATAAAACACAAGTAGAGGGATGTTTCTTATTTTCTAGTTAGATCACCTTGCCTCTCAGTATCCTCCATCATATCAGATCTATCCCTTGGCATAACTCATCGCTCTTGCCTCCATAACCACCATCTCCATATCCAGCCAAGATCCTTCACCTAGATCCACTCCATAGGCCATCTCCACCATTTATCCACCAGCATTCTAGTATTTTTATGGTTTAGGGTTAGGGTTTAAATAGTTTTTTTAGGCTTTATTAGGGCTTTAGGGTATTTAGGGTTTAGGATAATTAGTTTAGAGGTTAGTTTAAAATTTTGGTTTAGGGTTTTAGAGTTTAGGATTTAGTGTTTGGGGTTTAAAGGTTTAGGGTTTATTTATTTGGGTTTTAATTTAATTTTGTTGTTTGGGGTTGTTTAGGGTTTAGGGTTTGGGGTTTAAAGTTCAAGGTTTAGGGTTTAGCATTTTAGGGTTTATTTTATGGTTTTATTTATTTATTTTAATTTTTTAAATTAAGTAAATTAATTGGTTTTAGTTTATTTAGTTTATTTTTATTTATTTTAGTTTTTTTTATTTTTATTTTTATTTAGGTTCATTTTGTTTTATTTAGTTTAGTTTATCAATTTTAAGTTTACTTATTTTAGTTTAGGTATTTTTTTGTTTGTTATTTTGGGTTTAGGTTTAAATTTAGGTTTATTTTTTTAGTTTTGTTTTATTTTATTTTATAGGTATAGGTTTAATTTTTTATATTTAGGTTTAGGTTTAGGTTTTATTTTTATTTTAGGTTTAGGTTATTTTTTACAAAACCCCAAAGAGCTAAAATATAATAAAATAATGAAACCATTAGAGGTGTTTTGTTTATTTTAATAAAATTTAAAACCTCTTTAAGAAGCAATCACCATTGTAAGAGATCTTGAAAAGAATTTGATCAGTTTATTAGAAAATATAAATTTTAAAACTTGTCAAAAATAGAAAGGAATGTAGTTCTCAAGTTTGTTTTCATTCCAATTGTTATTAAGCAAAATAGTTAACATTGATAGTAGCAGAGAGTTTAGATAAAAGAGTTAATAGAGCCATTGCCAATCCAATTATCTTACAAAAGAAGAAGAAGAACCAATGAATACCCTAAGATATTAAGGATTCAACAACCCATTTAATTGGAGCAAAGCCTTTTCAAACCGGAGGTCACCAACTTTATAAGCAGATAAGAGGATGTTTAACAATATTTTTCCATCTTAAAATTAGCCCAAAGGTTATCATTCTTTCTAAAATTCCACCATAGCATATGAGAGAAGGCGGTCATAGCTTCATGAATAGGTTTACAACCAAGACCACCTTCACCTAAAGGACCATATCATTTATGCCAGGATGTTTAATGCATTCTCTTAATAGAATTATTGGATCCCCAAAAAAGATTTATTAAGCAAGCGATCAATTCTGATAAGAGTAGAATTATTGGAAATAATAGTTTGAATCAAATAAAGAGGCATAGAATTGAGAGTACTTTCAAGAATAATGAGCCTGCCACCAAAGGAAAGTAAATGGAATTCCCAAACAAAATTTTTATTTAAACATTTTTGAATTAACTCATAAAAAAGATGGGATTATTTTGGACCTTTAAATAGAGGAGCACCCAAGTACATAAGAGGTTAGTGTTGATGTTTAAAATTAGTGATTTGCGAGATTTGATTGATTTTATTATTAGAGAAACTTGAAGAAATAATAAAATAGCTTTTGTTATCATTGATAGAAAGACCACTTTCTCCACCGAATTTATTTAATAGAATCTTGAGGTTCTTGATATGTTGAATAGAATCATTGCAAAAAATAATGAAATCATCTACCAAGCTTAAGTGGGAAATAGGAAGACCACCAAGAGTTTTGTAGTACATACTACGATTGTTTAAAAATAACTCATTGATGCTCCTAGGTAAGTACTCAACAGTAATAATAAATAAAGCAGGGGATAAAGGATCCCCTTGTCTTAAACCATGAGAAGAAGGAAAGAAGCGCATAGTTTCCCCATTAAGAAAAATAGAGAACTAGGCATTATTAATATAATTTTTAATAATAAAAGTAAATTTATCAAAAAGCCAAATAAATTTAGAATATGGAAAAGGAAATCCCAAAGATATTATCAAAATCTTTGGTAATATCTAATTTGAAAAGAATGTTGCCTTCTCTAGTCTTAGCATCTAAATCATGAATTAAGTCCCGAGCAAGTAAAATATTAATAGAAATATATGTACCTCTAACAAAACTAGTTTGTTTGAGAGAGATAATCCTATGAAGTAAAGGGCTAAACGTGTTGGCAAGAATTTTGGAAATCAGCTTATTGAAGAAAGTGCAAAGACTAATAGGTCTAAAAACACTCCAATAGTATGGATTATCTTTCTTAGGTATGAGAACAATATAAGTTCTAAAAAAATATCTAGGAAAAGGATTTCCATTAAAAATATCAACCACTACCTCAATCAAATCTCTTTTAATAATAAACCAACATTTTTGAAAAAATTGAGTAGTGAAACCCTCCGGACCAGCAATATAATCTATATTCATGCTATTAAGAACTTTAAAAATTTCATCTTCATTAGGCACAATTATAAGCAAATCATTGTTATCATTGGTAATAATAGAATGAATCCAGTGCGATTTAGAAATAGCTTCATAAGAGCAACTCTTATTAAGCATATTTCTAAAGTAATTAACAACTGAATCCTTAATATCTTTATTCTCCATAATCCATTCTCCATTGGTATCTTTAGTTTTTTTTAATATTATTTAAAGCTCTCTTTTAATTAACTAAAGCATGGAAATACCTAGTATTCCTGTCACCATCCATAATATGTTTACTAGTAGCTTTTTGATGCAATAAGTCTCTTTCATATTTTGAAAATTAACAAGTTTATCTTCACCTCAGTCAAGTCCTTAATCTTAGAAGGATTACACATAATAGAGACCTCAAGATCACAAACCATTTTTTCCATATCTTTGGTATTAGCAAAAAGGTTATTAAAATAGTGCTTGTTCCACCAATCCAGATTTTTCTTAAGTCTTTTAAGCTTATACCAAAGTCTATTCATCTCCATAATCGATTTATCAAGATGTAAAGGAGCTTTCCAATTGTTAGTCATGGCATTAAAAAAATCAATATGCTGAATCCACATGTTCTGAAATCTAAAAGGAGAGAAATTTTTTAATCTATTAGAATTATCTGTAATAGAAATCAAAAGAGGAGCATGATCAGACAAGGTTCTGCTTAAATGATTGACAAAAGTAATATGCCATTGAATAATCTATTTAGTATTAAAAAGAATTTGATCCAACCTTTGTAAAAGTGTAGAGTTTTGCCAAGTATAATTAGAACCTTTAAAACCAATATCAATCAACTTACAATCAAGGATCATATTAAAAAATTCTTCCATGGAATGAATATTAGGAGAGAAACCACCACTTCATTCAGAAGTGAATAAAATAGTGTGGAAATCACCACCTACAAACCAAGGTTTATTGATAGAGGTAGCAAAATTCCTCAAATTATCCTAAAGAAGATTTCTACCAGATCTATGTCCAAAACATAATAATCACCATAAGAGATTTGAGCATTGACAACTTGTTGAAAATAATCAAGAATATAAACCTCTACAAAGTTATTCCAAAAACACCAAATCTTATTACTGACATTAGAAAAAAAAATTATTAAAATCGATCATTCTTGCAACATGGTTAATTTTGTTAGCATGAATAAGAGGCTCCAGAAAAAATAAGCAAAAAATATCATGTATACAACAAAAATTTCTAATATGGCTACAAATAGAGAGGGTATCGAAACCTCTAACATTCCAAATAATAAAATTAAACATAAGGAAATAAGAAGGGTTTAAGAAAAGGTTAATTAAGAGAGGAGAGGGAGGTCGTAGCCGATCTAGTGTTTCTTGGCAATTTGGGAGGAAATTTTGAACATTTTTTCTATTTTAGCATGATAAGTTTGGAACCCATTTTTTTCTCATATAATCATTATCTAAGAAAGATTTAGCAACATTAGTCACAGATTTAGGAGAAAACTCCTTATTAGAAATGAGTTCTCCTTCTTCCGATACATTAGAATTTATTAAAGCCAAATGAGCATCGGGGCAGAGAGGGAGAAAACATATTTATTAAAAGGCAAGTGTGAACACCAAGCCCTTCCTCTTCATGACCCAAATTAATTAGACAAAGCCAAATCTTTATGAGAATTTAAATCATCCTAAATCTAGAAAATAATCAATTTTTCAACTTGATTATCATGAGGTATTGAAGCCATATTCTCATTGAATTTGAGTGATGCATAACATTAATATCCTCATTTATATTCTCAATCAAAGCTTCATTTTCATTAGTCAAAGACGCTAAGATAATTGAGAGGAGGAAACAAAATCATCATCCAAAAGTATAAAAAACTATTATTGTTCACATTAGAAGCCTTCAATTGCACAAAAGAAGTAAAAGGTAAAACAAACTTATTAGGAACATTAAATTCCTTTCTCAAGTAGCTTTTGATATTTAATAGTGATCACCTAGGTTAGAATACAAGTTTCTTAACAGGACTTTTCTTTTTAGGTGAGGATGAATAATGAAACATTTTCAATTAAGCTTGTGGATTTTACAAAGGAGAACAAAAGATAGAGAAAATTTTCAAATTCAATTCTTTCCATAAACTGTAATTTTTAGATCCCAACCACATTTCTTTGGGGTGTTTCTGTAATGTCCAACTCAACAAGGATTATAGCCTAAAAAGATGAGATTTTGTAGTCATTCTAATCAATTTACAACACCAAATAAAGCAACCACAAGAAAAAAAAAAATAATTGATGGTTAATGAAATAAATTTGCATATTGGGGAGAGAAATCAAAACTAGAATGTCTTTGAATGATTTTGAAGTAGTCGAAGCCAAGTTAGTTGATGCCCTAGCAGAATCCATAGGATCCTTCAATTTTCCACAGGGAATCATTGGGGAAGATGCCAAGTCTTGATGTCACTCTAATGAAGACACAAAATAGGCTCCATCGATTCAAGAAGGAATCTAGTGAGAATCACACAAAATAGCCAAGAATAGTAAAAAGCAAAATGAGGGGGAAAGGGAAATCGCAAGCACGAGGAGCACCATTTTGTTTTGGGTTAATTTAGTGGTTTAGAGTAGTTTAGTAGGTCAGGGCTCAGGGCCTAGGTAGGGCCCAGTCAGGGTCAAGATTTAGCTCAGTGAGGCTCAGGGCTCAGGAGATAGTTTCAGGCTCAGGCTCAGGGCCCAGGGCCCATTTAGCCTAGATCAGGCCCAGGCCCAGAGCCCAGGGCCCAGGGCCCAAGCCTAGGGCTCAGCTCAGCCCAGCCTCAGGCCAGGCCTGGGCCTGGCATAGCCTGGGCTTGGCCCAGGGCCTGGGGCCCAGGGCCCAGCTCATGGCGGCCTCAGGGCCCAGGGCCCAGGGCCCAGACTCAGGCTCATGGCCCAGCATGCTCAGGCCAGGGCTCAGGCCCATGCTGCCAGCCCAGGGCCTTTGGCCCAGGGCTCAGCCTGGCCTGGCTGGCCTTGCATGGCTCAGCCCAGCTCAGGCCTGCTCAGCCCAGGCCTGGGCCAGTCAGCCCAGGCCCAGGGCCTATTCTCAGCCCAGGCTCATGCTCAGCCCAGCCTGCAGGGCTCAGGGCCCAAGCCTGCCCAGCCTGTGGCCCAGGCCTGGGCCCAGCTCAGCCTGGGCTCAGCCCAGCTCAGCCTCAGGGGCTCAGCCCAGGCTCAGCCAGCTCAGCCTATCAGCCCACCCAGGGCTGCCCAGCCCAGGCCCAGGCCTACTCCAGCCGGGCCTAGGGTCTGGGGCCTGGCCCAGCTCAGAGCCAGCTCAGCCTAGCTCAGCCTAAGCCCAGGGCTCACACTCAGCCTAGTGGCTCAGGGCCTGGGGCCTTTTCCCAGGCTGGGCCTGGCCCAGGGCCTGGCCCAGCCTTCAGGGCCTAGGCTTTAGGCCCAGGCCAGGGTCAGTGGGCCTGGGTCATGAGCCCAGTTTAGTTTAGGGCATAAGTGGCCTGTGGCCCATGGTAAGGATTTTATGGTGTGGTTTATGATTTAGAGTTTGGTTTTGTGTTTAGGTTTGGGGTTTAGGGTCAACATTTGGGTTTGTAGGGTTTAGCATTTTAGGTTTAGGGTTTAAGTTTTGTGGTTTATGGTTTGTGGTTTGTGTTTACATTTAGGTTTGGTTTAGTAGTTTGGGGTTTATGGTTTTATGGTTTTGTGGTTTAGGTTTTGGCTTGGGGTTTAGTTTTAGTTTAGGTTTAGGGTTTAAGGTTTTTTTTCAATAGAGAACAAATTCATATTTATATACACCAAGTAGCAAAATTTTCTAAGACACAAAATGATGACATAGATAAAATGATCATGATAGAGCAAATCAAAAACCTTAGATAACTAGAACTGTCTCTTCTATAAAGACACAGTTCCATAAGTAACAAATTGGATTGGTCGTTCTTCAATTTCTCCAGTTCCCATCAAAACCTCCCCCACCTCTTGAGTAGCTGGATCAACCATCATATCCCCGACCTATACCTCCGTGAGCACCATGGTTGTAACCTTCGTCCCTCCTCCCACCTCCATAACCACCATTGCTCTGACCACCACCTCCATATCCATCAGCACCTCCAGATCCCCCACCACCATAGCGATAATCGTCGCCTCTACCTTTGCCTCCACCGCCAGATCTAGATTGAGCCAAGTTGGCATTGATGTTCTGAGTCAAGGTTCCCCATTATATTGGGGTTTAGTTAAGGTTTTGGTTTATTAGGTTTCTTTAGGTTTATTTATTTTTATTTATTTAGTTTCTTTAGGTTTAGGTTTATCATTTAGGTTTGTGGTTTAGTGTTTATGGTTTTGTGGTTGGGGTTTAAGGATCAGGGTTTAATGCGGGGTTTTCTGTAGGGTTTTTGTGCTTGGGGTTTGGGTTTCTGATTGTGAGATTAGGGTTTGGGTTTAGTGTCTGTGGTGTGGTTTAGGGTTTAAGTTTAGGGTTGCCTAGGGTTTCAGTTAGTTTGTGGTTTAGGGTTTGTGGGTTTAGGCTCATGGCTCAGTGGCCTGTGTTTCAGGTCTCAGTGGCCTGGGCTCTAGCCTGTGTGGCTCAGTGGTGGCTTAGGGCCCAGGGCCTGTGGCCTAGGTGGCCTAGGGTAGGGCTCATGGTTTATTATTTATTATTTATTAAATAAAATCAGCTCATTTTAGTTTATTTTATTTTATTTTTATTTAGGTCCAATTTTATTTTATTTAGTTTATTTTATTTATTTTTTATTTATTTTAGTTTAGTTTATTATTTTAGTGAGGTTTTATTTTATTTTAGTTTAGTTTAGTTTATTTTATTTATGAGGTTTTAGGTTTTATTTTGGTATTTTTTTTTTTAGTTTAGGTAGGTTTAGTTTAGTTTATTTAGGTTTTATTTATTTTAGTTTAATTTATTTTAGTTTAGGTTTATGTTTATTTTATTTTAGTTATATATATATTATATATATATATTAGGTATATACATATTATTTTATTATTATATTAATATATTTTATTTTTTTTATTTATTTTTTTTTTTTTTTTTTTATTTTATTTTATTATTTGGTTTATTTTTATTTTATTTTTATTTATTTTTTAGTTTAGTTTTTTATTTAGTTTTTTATTTTTATTTTATTTTTTTTATATTTATTTAGGTATAGTTTTTTTTATTTTATTTATTTTTTTTTATTTATTTAGGTTTATTTATTTAGTTTAGGTTTTATTTTATTTTTTTTATTTTTTTTTTTTGTGGTTTAGGTTTGTGGTTTAGGGTTTTAGGTTTAGTTTAGGTTCAGGTTTTATTAGGTTTTTACAATTTTGGTTTTTTATTTTATTTTAAAAGAGAACAAATTCATATTCAACATTTCTTATTTTTGTTTTCATCAACCAAGTAACACACCAAGTTTTCTAAGACACAAGCGATAAAATAGATAAAATATGAGCCTGGTTGATGGTTATGTTCCACCCCAAGGTTCCCACCCATTCTTAGGTTGGGTTAGGGTTTAGGTTTGAGTTTTTAGTTTTAGTGGTTTCATTTCTTTATTAATTTATTTAGTTACTTTAGGTTTAGTTTAGGGTTTGGGGGGTTATGGTTTAGATTTTTTTTTATTTGAAAATTAAGTAATAAGGTTTACATTTATTTTAGTTTATTTAGTTTATTTTTTATTTATTTTATTTATTTTATTTTTTATTTTTATTTAGGTTCATTTTAATTTTTATTTAGTTTAGTTTATTTAT
Organism: Cymbidium sinense; assembly: GCA_021442155.1. Classification (NCBI taxonomy): domain Eukaryota; kingdom Viridiplantae; phylum Streptophyta; class Magnoliopsida; order Asparagales; family Orchidaceae; genus Cymbidium; species Cymbidium sinense. Next base: position 95,777,528 of record CM038214.1, on the reverse strand, counting down.
ATTAGGTTTAGTTATTTTAGTTTCAGTTTTTTATTTTAGTTTATTTTTAGGTTTAAGTTTAGCTTTAGGTTTATCTTTTAGTTTTTTTTTTATTTATTTCTGTTTATTTAGTTTAGGTTTTTTAGGTTTAGGTTTATGTTGTTATTTTAGGATTTTTTTTAGGTTTTAATTTTATTTTAGCTTAGGTTTATTTTAATTTATTTTATTTTATTTAGTTTAGGTTTAGTTTAGGTTTAGTTTATTTTAGGTTTAGGTATTTATTTTTTTAGGATTAAGTTTATTTTTTTTTATTATTTTTTATTTTAGGTTTAGTGATTTATTTATTTATTATTTTAGGTTTAGGTTTTATTTAATCATTATTTATTATTTTAGGTTTAGTTTTATTTTATTTAGGTTTATTATTTTAGTTTTTTTAGTTTAGGTTTTATTTTATATCTTAGTTTATTTTTAATCATCATTTATTTTATTTCAGGTAGGTTTAGTTTAGTTTAAGTTTAGTTTAGGTTTTATTTTATTTTATTTTATTTCTTATAGCTAGCTCAGGTTTAGTGATCATGGCTCAGTTTAGTGTGGCTAGCATTTAGGGTTTGAGTTTAGTGTAGTGGAGGGTTGTGGAAGGCCTAGTTAGGTTTGTGGGTTTAGTTTTAGTTTAGTTTAGGTTTAGGGTTTAAGGTTTTTTTAACCAGAGTTTAGTGTAGGATTTAGTGTTTGTGGTTTAGGGTTTTAGTTTAGGTTTGTGGTTTAGGTTTTTGTGGTTTAGGGTTTTAGGGTTTGGTTTGTGGTTTTAGGTTTGGGTTTGGGTTTTAGGGTTTAGGTTTAGGGTTCAGGTTTTAGCTTAGGGTTTTTGGTTATTTTGTTTTAACAGACAACAAATTCAGATTCAATATTTCTTCTTTTTGAATTCATCAACCAAGTAACACACCAAGTTTTCTAAGAGACAAGCGATGACATAGATAAAAAATGAGCATGCATAGAGCAAATCAAAAACCCTAGATAACTAGAACCGCTTTATCAGAAGACATAGTTTCATAAGAAGCGATCGACGCCCATTTTTAGTTTCTCCATCAATCAAAACCACCGCTCTCGAGTAGGATCCACCATCATATCCTCGATCTCTCCCTCCGCCACCACCAAGGTTGTAACCTTCATCGCATCTCGCCCATAACCACTCAACCACTCCATATCCACCAAGACCTCCAAATTCCCCACCACCACCGGATAACTGCCGCCTTCATCTCCACCACAAGATCTAGAGAGCATTTGGTAGTGATGTTCCTACCATCAAGGTTCTACCCATTCTTAGGGTTTTTTTTAAAAAAAATGAAAAGTGGGAGAATTTTATTGCCAAAAATAAAGGGATACAAGGTCCTTAAAGGATGAGTCTCTAAACTATTTTCAAAGAGCTACAATTAGCCTAAAGAGATAAATCCTACTTATTTCAAGAAAACCAAAGCAAAAGAAAGAAAAGACAAAAATTAAGAAAGAAACAACACAAAATTCCAAGAAGGGTAGCCAAAGCCATCTATATCTCAAAATCTTCTAAGAGATGCACAAACCACCTACAGCCCTAAAACTTTCCACAAACCTGCAAAGAACATAAGATAGAGATATGTGTCTAGAAATAAGGACAAGCTAAATATACAAACGAAACAAAATGATAAAAATCATAGATAAGGCTCAAGCCCAGTCACATTCATTTCAAGGGGCAACAGGATATGAGAGCATCCAAACTTCAGAAGAAGGGTTACAATTACATATGGTGCTACCATCCAAAAGGATAATAGGGGAAACATCCTAGCCATCATAACCAACTTACCTCGATTAAACCAAATAGCCAAACCAAGAGCTAGCCAAGTTCTAGATCTATCATCGATTAAATAGGTAACTAACTAGCAAAACATCATCCAAACTAAAGCAAAGCAACCAACCAAACAAGACAATAGCCAAGAAACAACCACCATCAAAGCCACCCAAAATAAACAAAGACCAAAGGTAAAGAATCAAAAATTCTACAGATCTACCAACCAACATCGAGTCTTATCCATCAAGTCGCCAAGCCAACCATAGTAGCAAGAATTAGAGAAAATAGCAACAAAGCCAAGTGCAACCATAACCACATATAAGTTCATCCTAGAACAGCAAGAAATGACAAGCCAATGGGCCATCCAACCAATAGGAAAACACCACAAAAAAACTTTAAAAAACCACCAAAAAAGGGGAACAAAAATTAGATGGCAGGTAACAACTCTAGAGAGAGTAACCGCCTAAGAAGGAACAAAGCCTATTAGCTCAACCAATAATCATGATGCCGATAGCCAAAACCAAAAGAAAAGGCTAGAAAACCATAGCCATCAAGCAACCACCACCCAATAAACCCTCAGAAAAAAAGTGGTTAGGAAAAAGGCAAGCAAGCAAGCTCAAGCCCCGCCAATCACTAGGCCATCATAAAACCAACACAGCAAGAGACTAATAAGAGGAGAGAGCCACCAAAACTAGATGACATCCAAAGCTCAACAATATAAACTAGAAAAATCACCTAAGGGAGATTATTCTGTGGTTTAGGTTTAGGTTTAGTTTATTAGGTTTTAAGGTTTATTTTTTATTTAATTACTTTAGGTTTATGTTTAGGTTTGGGGTTTGGGTTTAGGTTTAGGGTAAGGTTGTAGGTTTACTATTAGGTTTGGGTAGAGGGTGGGGGTCAGTGGTTGTGTTTTGGGTGGGGTTAATGATTTTGTGGTTTAGGGTGTGGTAGGGTTGAGGTTTAGGTAGGGTTTGGTTTAGGATTTAGGGTTTATGGTTTTTAAAATTAAGCAAACCGACAGTTTTAAGTATTTAGTTTATTTTTATTTATTTTAGTTTATTTTATTTTATTTATTTTAGTGTTTTTTTATTTTTATTTAGTTTAATTTATTTATTTTAATTTATGTTTTATTTTAGTTTATTTTAATTTAGGTTTAGTTTAGGTTTATTTTTAGTTAAGTTTTATTTTATTTTATTTTAAGTTTAGGTTTATTTTATTTCTTTAGGTTTAGTTTATTTTATTTTTTTTTTTTAGGTTTTTTTATTTTAGGTTTATTTTGGTTTATTTTTTTTTATCCAGTTTAGGTTTATTTTTAGTTTATTATTTTATTTTAGTTTAGGTTTTATTTATTTAGTTTAGTTTATTTTATTTTAGTTTAGTTTATTTTATTTATTTATTTTATTTTTTTTTTTTTAGTTTAGTTTAGGTTTTATTTTAAGGTTTATTTTTAGGTTTAAGTTTATTTTATTTTATTTTATTTTATTTTATTTTATTTTTTACGCTTAGTTTTATTTTATTTAAGTTTTTTATCCAGAGGTTTATTTTATTTTTTTAGTTTATAGGTTTTATTTATTTATTTTATTTAGTTTTTATTTTATTTTATTTTATTTTAAAGTTTAGGTTTAGGTTTAGTTTTAGTTTAAGTTTTATTTTATTTAGATTTAGGTTTTTATTTATTTTATTTTTTTGTTTTTAGTTTAAGCTAGGTTTTATGTTTTTGGGTTTGTGGTTTGTGGTTTTGGTTTGGGGTGGGTTTGGGTTTAGGGTTGTATGTTTTAGGGTTTTGGGACAGGGTTTAGGTTTAGGATTAGGTTTAGGTTTAGGTTTAGTTTTAGGTTTTATGGTTTAGGGTTTAGTTTTATGGTTATAGTTTTGGTTTAGGGTTTTAGGGTTTGTGGTTCAGTTTTAGTTTAGGGTTTATGGTTTTGTTTTTTAATAGAGAACAAATTTAGATTAAGCATTTCTTCTTTTGATTTCATCAACCAAGTAACACACCAAGTTTTCTAAGACACAAGCATGCAGTGGATAAAAAATGAGCACAAATAAATCAAAACCCTACATAACTAGAACCGTCCATCAGAAGACACATTTCCATAAGTAGATCGATCAACCATTCTTCAATTTATCTAGTTCCATCAACTGCCTCTCGAGTAGGATCTACCATCATATCCTCGATCTCTCTCTCCGCCACCACCACGGTTGTAACCTCCGTCGCTCCTCCCACCTCTATAACCACCACTGCTCCGACCACCACCTCCATATCCACCAGCACCTCCAGATCCCCCACCACCACTATGATAATCATCGCCTCCGCCTTCCCTCCACCGCTAGATCTAGACTGAGCCTAGTTGATGGTGATGTTCCTACCATCAAGGTTCTGCCCATTCTAAAGTTTTATGTTTATTAGGTTTTAAGGTTGAGGTTTATTTTTAAATTTATTTAGTTACTAGTTTAGTTTAAGTTTGGGGTTTAGAGTTTAGGTTTAGGGGTTTATGGTTTATGTTGGGTTTAGGTTTAGATTTTATATTTTATGTTAGGTTTAGGGTTTTATTTTATTTTTTAGGGTTTTGGGTTAGTTTAGGGTTTAGGGTTTGTGTTTTAGATTTTAGGTTTTGGTTTAGGTTTAGTGTTTAGGGTTTAGGTTTGTTTAGGGTTTAGGATTTAGGGTTTAGGGTTTTAGGGTTTAGGGTTGTTTAGGGTTTATGGTTGAGGATTTTTTTTTGGGAAAGTTAGAATTTTATTACCATAAAGGAAATGATACAATATCCTTAAAAGGGGTAATGCTCTAAAATATTGTTCTGAGCTACAAGAAACCTAGAGCTAAACCCCATCTAAGTACATTAGAAAAGAAAAGAAACAAAAGAGCAAATACAGTGCCTAAAGAGCATCAGAGAAAAAGACACAGAGTAAGACTAAAAAAATCCTGAAAATAGTAAAAGGATGAGTTAGCAGCGGTTCATGATTCCTTTGAGAAAGCAAGATAAGCAAGATCCACAACAACATCACTTGGGCTGACTGAACAATGACCATTTCCTCTATAAAGTTCCAACCTATAAAAAAAATTTGCAAAACACTACAAAGGCAAAAGTCATAGTTAAAAAGGATAAGGATAAAGAGAGGAAAAGGAAAGAGAAGGAAAGGCTCAGGCTCAATTAGGATCATCTCATTGGGCAACAATAAATATGTGTATCCAAACTTTATAAAGAAGTGTTACAATCATATGTAATGCTACCAACCATAGATAAGAGGTGAGTAACATCGAAGCCATCGTAGCCAACATACTTGAAATAAGCAAACGTCTAAGGCCAGTAGTCCAAAGAGTTCTAGATCCAACACCATTAAAAAAAGCAATCGACCAACAACTAGCTAGCAACCAAACGACCAAAAAAAAACCATAATAGACTAATCACAATAACCTAAAGAGAGGCTAGAAAAAAGTTAGAACACCAATAATAGCCATTAACCAGATACCCATCCAAACCCCAAACCATGGAAAACCAGAACTATCCATCAGCAAGAACCAAACTAATGCTAATTAATAGAGAAACAACCAGTAAAACTAAGATAGGAGACCTCAACCTAAAGTCCCAACAAACAAACCGGGTGAGCAACCATAAATGAGTAAATAAATCATAAATGAAACCATCAATGAAGGAAACATAAGTCGCAAATCCGCACCAAATCACCGTAAACAAAACCAAAGAACCAAAAGGATCAACAAAGTCCCAAACAAAAGGCTCTAGCAAATTGTCGTTTAGATTTTAGTTTTAGGGTTCAAGTTTTAGTTTAAGGTTTGGTTTTGGTTTCTATTTTTTAATAGAGAACAAATTCATTTAATATTTCATCTTCTCAATTTCATCAACCAAGTAACACACTAAGTTTCTAAGACATAAGTGGTGACATAGATAAAAATGAGCATACATAGATCAAATCAAAGACTTGATAACTAGAACCGCCTCTCAGTAAAGACACGCCCATAAGCAGATCTAATTGGCTGTTCTTCAATTTCTTCAGTTACCATCAGAACCACCCTGGCCTCTCAAGTTGTGGGATCCACCATCATATCCCTAATCTCTCCCTACGCCACCACCACGGCTGTAACCTCCATCACTCCTCCCATCTCCATAAACACCATTGCTCTGACCACCACCTCCATACTCACCAACAACTCTAAATACCCCACCACCACTACGATAACCGCCTCGCCTCCACCGCATGGATTGAGCTTGACTGTGATGTTCTTGTCAGGTTCTCCCATTCTTAGGGTTTAGGTTTGGGTTTATTAGCTTTAGGGTTTAGGTTTATTTTTAATTTATTTAGTTACTTTAGTAGGTTTAGGGTTTGGGGTTTAGGTTTAGGGTTTAGTTTAGGGTTTAGGGTTTATGGATGGTTTAGCTTTAGGGTTTAGGTTAGGTTTGTGGTTAGTGTGGTTTTTTAGTGGTTTTGGGAGTAGGTTGTTGGTTTAGGATTTGGATTAGTGGTCAGTGTTTAGGATTTGTGGTTTTTTTACAATTAATTAAACCGATAGGTTTAGCATTTAATATATTTAGTTTATTTATAATTTATTTTAGTTTACTTTATTTTTATTTTTTAGGTTTATTTTATTTTTATTTAGTTTAGTTTTTTATTTATTTAGGTTTTTTATTTTATTTTTTTGGTTTAGGTTTAGGTTTATTTTTTAGTTGAGTTTTATTTTATTATATTTTTTTAGTTTAGGTTTAGGATTTAATTTTTTTTTTTTTGTTTAAGTTATAGGATTTTATTTTAGGTTTTATTTTTTTTGATTTTTTTTTTTTTTAGGTTTAGGTTTATTTTAGTTTATTTTATTTTATTTAGATTTTGTTTAGGTTTAAGTTTAGTTTATTTTAAGTTTAGGTTTTGGTTTTATTTATTTTAGTTTAGTTTATTTTATTTATTTTATTTTATTTTTATTTTAGGTTTAGGTTTTGTTTTAGTTTAGGGTTTAGGTTTTATTTTTTATTTATTTTTTGTTTTATATCAGGTTTAAGTTTTATTTAATTTTTATTTTATTTTATTTTAAGTTTATTTTATTTATGATTTAGGTTTAGATTTTATTTTATTTAGTTTAGTTTAGAGTTTATGTATTTTATTTTAGTTTATTTTTTTATTTTATTTTATTATTATTATTTTAAGGTTTATTATGTTTTAGTTTAGGTTTTATTTTATTTTTTTTATTTATTTTATTTTGTTTAGGTTTTTTATTTATTTGATTTTAGGTTTTATTTAGTTTAGTTTTAGGTTTCTGGATTTTAGGTTTAGGGTTTAACATTTAGGCTTAGGTTTAGGTTTAGGGTTTTTAAGAAAACCCATGAGGGGAGAATTTTACGCCACAAAGAAAGGAGCACAAGTTCCTTAAGAGGGGAAAATTTTCTAGTTATTACGAAAGAGCTACATTCAACCTATAGAGAAAAATCCCTTATCTAATACAACAAAAGCAAGCAAATAAAAACATAAGCAAAAGAAATAAAAGACCAAATAATAACTAAGCAACAACACAAGAATAGAGGATCACCAAAGCCCACTACTAGAATCAAAGTCTTTTGAGAGTTGCACACCAAATCTAGGATCCAAACCCGCAAAGAACCTCAGTAAAGAATCTCGTAAGCAACTAGAAGATGTAATTAGCAGAGCTAGAGAAAGTCAAGTTTAAGCACATAATAAAGAGCAGTTTAAGAGAAAATTTCAAATAAGGCTCAGGCTTAGTCACCTTCATCTTAGGGGCAACCACAAATGTGAGCATCCAGACTTCAAAAGAAGGGTTATAATCACATATACAAGCCAAAAGATAATAGGGAAATCATCCAAGCCATCATCGCCCACTTACCTCGATGAAGACAATCTGGCAAAGAGTGAAAGTCAACAATTCTCTAGTACCTACTGCCCAAGCAATTGAAACAGCTAGCCCACAAATCACCCAGTCAACTAAAGGCCACCAAGCCCGAAAGGAAGTAGCATCAACAAAACCACCACAGCAAAAATAAAAGAGCAACTACCAATAGTCACCTTGAAAGCAAAGCCACCATAAATAGGAACCAAACCCAGTAGTGTCACCAGACAACCACAAGCAACAACCCAAACCAAAACAACAACCTATACGTAGCATCAAGAAACCAGCAATTCCAAACTAGATCGAAGAACAAGGCTAACACTACAGAAACCACCATGCAGAGGCAAGAAATAAAAGGCCACACCTCCATCGAGATAGATAGCCACGGAAAATAGCACTAGAGAGAGGAAAAAGAACCCATGAGGAGACCAAAGGGCCATCCAGAAAACACCAAAAAATCACCACTAAGAGTAGCAAGAAAAATAGCCAAGCCCAGCCTACCAACCAAGAGGCAAGACACAAGAAATAAAGGGAGCTAAAGAAACCAAAAGTAGTGCAAATCCTCAGCCAAAATAATAAAGCCAATAGCACTCAAGGCAAAAAACATCACCAACCGAGCAAACAACCAAAAAATTAGCAACCAACAAACAACCACCATAAGGCCAAAACCAAAACAAAGAAAACCACCAAAAGGCAACCCTACCAAATAACAATAGTTCAAGAAAACTAAAACCAACCAAACCAACCAAGACAACCAACCAAACCAGCTACCCAACTAAATAACAAAGCAACAGATGAGCCAACTCTGATAAAGAAGCATCCAGTCCAAAGGGGAGGCAATCGCAACACAGAGAAATATATGCATAGTGACAAACCAATAGGAAGCCACCAAAAACAACCATGAAACAAATGGTAATTACCCAACCAGACAAAAAGCCATAGCCTGGGAGGACCACTGAACCACTAGCAGCCAACCAGAGTGGAAAGAAAAATAGGCCAAGTCCCCTTCCAGACTCTAGGGATAAAAAAACCAGTACCATGGAGAAAATAGATTAATGACCATAACCCCACCAAAGAACAAGGTAAAGGGAGAAACTAATAAACAAAATCCACCAAGCCTAAAAAGAATGAGGAGACAAAAACCACCAAAAGACCTAGCAAAAACTCAAGAGTGAACAGATCAATAATAGCCATCAAATGATAGCCACCTAGGACAGCCAGGTAGAGGGTAGTAGCAAACAACATCACCCACCAAGCCTAAAATAGTAGCAAAAAAACCTTCCTAAGTAAAAATATCAAAAAACTAGAGGTAAAAAAACTAGTACAAATTAAGATAAGGGAAAAGCCAAAAAGTAGGTAGAGGCATAACCTAAAAGGAGGCCACCACAAGTTCAAGGAAGCACTTGAAGAAACAATTGAGATTGAGATCCCTAAATAAAATAGTCAGCCAATGAGAACACCTCTTTAACAATAGAGGCTGAACAACCAACCACTACTCAAAGAGATCTCCCAAATATTATAACACAAACAAGACAAGGAGTGAACCAAGAGGAATGAAAAAAATGCACACAAAGAAAAAAACATAGAAAACTAAAAACACAAAGCAAAATTAATTTCTGAGATAAGGTATTCTAGTGTTATTCAGATTAACCAGGCCTCCCAATTGTCTAGGAAAATTAAGATGATCATAAAGAGTGAGATCATTTAATTTAGCACCAAGATTAACTAGAAAATCTAACAGGCATTTCCTTCACGCCAAATGTGAGAAATTTTAAAACATACTTAAGAGAAGAGTGTTCTAGCATGATTAAGAAGATAGAATAAATCGTCATTCCCCATCTTAGTGGAAGTCAGCATGTCGATGAGTAAAAGAGCATCAATCCAAATATTGAAGAAACCTTTTTGCAAATAAATTTCAATAGCTTTGTTTACAACCATTAATTCAGCATAGATAATAGAACAAGTTTTAAGTGGATAAGCAAAAGCAAAAATGACATTACCTTCAAAATCCCTAAAAAATACCACCACAACCAAATGTATTTTGAGAGATGGAGCCATCAATATTAATTTTAATAATATTATTATGAGGTTTTATCCAATATATAATCCTATCTTCTTTAGAAGGTGATCTAGAAGGTAAAGACCCAATTTTTGGCCACAAATTTGCAACCCAAAATGTGTGTTACTAATTAAATTAGCATTAAATAATGCATGAATTTTTTTTCTTTGGTTCTAGCAATAATCCTTTTATGATTCATAGGAATACCATGATATTTAGCATCATTTCTATCCATCCATATGAACCAAATAAGCATCATGGCAATTAAATCTTTGATATGACCATTCACAGTTTTGTGGAAATAGGCTTCAAGAAGTTGATATAAAGAAAGAAAGCCATGGAAATGGTTAGTATTAAAAGATCATACCAAACCCATAATTTGGAGGTAATAGCACCATTGAAAAAAACTTGATTAATATTTTTGACATGAAAACAACAATAACATTTGGAAGGTAAATGAAATCCTTTATCCTAGAGCAAGGAATCAACATGAATGAAGTTCTTTAGAATTCTCCAAGTAAGGATAGAATAAAAGATAGGGATGATATTATTCCAATGTTTAATAAATACATTAGAAGAAATATGAGCGTTTCTAATATAATTCCAATCATCTTTAAGAATAAAATCACCATTATAAGATAGCTTAAAAAGAATTTGATCAAGCTTGTAGGAAAGGATAGGAATATTACTAAATTAATCAAAAAGAGAGATAAGAATAAATTATTTAAGTTTACTATCATTCCACTTATTATTAAGCCAAAATGAGTTAACTTTAGTAGTAGCAGTAGAATGGGTAGATAAATAAGAATCAATAGAGCCACCACCAATCCAGTTGTCTTGCTAAAAGAAAGATCTCAAATTTATACCCCGAGATATCAAGGATTCAGCCTCTCATTTAATTAAGTAAATCCTTTTCCAAACTGGGGAGTCACCAACTTTATAAGTACATATTAGAGGGTGCTTACCCTCTAGTATTTAGTCAAATATTAGCAGGCTATCTTTTTTCTAAAATTCCACCGAGTTTATGGGAGAAGGCAAGTAGCTTCACGAATAGGTTTGAAGCCAAGTCCACCTTCATCCAAAGGACCACAACATTTATGCCAAGAAGTCCAATGCATCCTTTTAACTAAATTATTAGAGCCCCAAAAAATTAATTAAGGAGTTGATCAATTCAATTTAAGATAGAATTAGTAGGGATAATGGTTTGAATAAGATATAAAGGCATTGAATTAAGAATACTCTTAAGCAAAGTAAGCTTACTACCAAAAGAAAGTAAGTGAAATTCCCACACCAAAATTTTATTAGAAATTTTTTGGATAAGCTCGTCGAAAATATGGGATTTTTTTTTACAAAAAAGAGGAGCACCTGATATTTAATAGGGAGTTGTTGGTGTTTAAAGTTAGTGATTCTCAAGATATGATTGATTTTATTATTAGAAATTTTGAGGAGGTAATAAAGTAGCTCTTGCTTTTATTAATAGAAAGACCACTTTCTCTAACAAAATAATTTAAAATTTTCTTAACTCTGTTGATATGATGAAACGAAGCATTACAAAAGATAATGAAATCATCAGCAAAGCTAAGATGAGAAATAGGGATACCACCAAGAGTTCTAAAGTACATGCTAGGATTGTTATTGAATAAATCATTTAAACTCCTAAAAGGTATTCCACAATAATAATAAACAAAGAAGGGGACAAAGGATCTCCTTTGTCTCAATCCATGAGAAGAAGAAAGAAGCCTAAAGCTTCACCATTAAGAAGAATAGAAAACTAGGCATTATTAATACAATTTTAATAAGGTTAATGAAATTATCAAGAGAAACCTAATAAATGAAGGATATTTAAAAGGAAATCCCAAGATATATTATCAAAGGCTTTAGAAATATCTAATTTAAAAAGATGTTACCACCTCTAGTTGGAACATCCAAATCATGAATAAGCTCTCAAAAAGAGAATGCTATCGATATAGATCTCCTCTAACAAAACTAGTTTGGTTGAGAGAGATAATTTTGCAAAGGACTAAGTTTATTAGCAAGAATTTTAGAAATCAATTTATTAAAGAAAGTGAAAAGACTAATAGGTTTGAAATCACTCCAAGAATCGATTATCTTTTTTTAGGTATGAGAACAATGGAAGTGCTTGAAAATATTTAAGGAGAGGATTACCAATAGAAATCAACAATAGCATATGTTAAGTCATGCTTAATAATACCAACAATTTTGAAAAATTGAGTAGTACAACCCTACCAAAGAACAAAATCAATGTTCATGCTATTGAGAACTTTACCAATCTCATCTTAGAGAACCTAGTAAGCTAATGATTATCATCATTGGTAATAGAGGGGATCAAATGTGAATTAGAAATAGCTTCATAATGGCTTTTATTAAGCATATTTCTAAAGTGGTTAATAACAATCTTTAATAACATTAATGTCGTGATCCAATCTCCATTATCATTTTTCATTTTTGGATATAATTTAAAGCTCTCTTTTATTAAATAAAGCATGAAAATACTAGGTATTCTGTCCCATCGCAATATGTTTACCGATTTTGCCAATAATAGGTCTCTTCCATATTCTAATTATTAACAAGTTTATCTTTAGCTTCATTTAAATCCTTAAGCTTAGAAGAGTCATTTAAAATAGCATTTTCAAGATCACAAACCAAAAGTTCCATGTTTTTATATTAGCAAAAAAGATTTTAAAATAATGTTTGTTCCACCAAACTAGATTTTGTTTGAGCCTTTAAGCTTAAACCATAATCTATTCATTCCCCTAATTGAATTATCGGGTGTAAAGGGGCAATCCAATTAATGGCCATGACTTTAAGAAAATCGAGATGCTAAATCCACATATTTTGAAATCAAAGAGGGTGAGATGTTTAATATTTTAGAGTTTTCTTTAATAAACCAAAAGTGGGCATGATCGATAAAGTTCTACTAAATGGTCAAAAGAGGTAAGAGGCCATTGATTAATCCAATGGTTTATTAATAGGATAAAGATGAAGAACATCATAATCATAACTTCCCCTTTAAATCAACATTTTGTTGAAAAGTGGGATTAGAATGAAGATCAATATTTGAATTAAGGGAAGGAGAAGAAATTATACAATTCAAAGCACAATTACCAATTAGTTTTTTTCTCAAGAATTTCAGCCACATTCAAGTTATCATTTAAATCATCATTCTCATCAATTAATGATGACAAAAGAAGTAGGAATAGACTCATTAGAGAATGAATCATCATTTTTTTAGCCTCTTTGAATTTGGAATTAGCCATAATAGGCATATTCTCATGTAAAGAAAGATTGTTGGGAAACCATCTTTTCAACATTATTAGTACCTTTTATCACTAATGAGAAGTGAATCAACAATTTTAGGAACATCGAAGATTCCAAGGAATATGTATTAATATCAACATTAAAGTTATTTTAGGCATAAAATAGTTTTATTAACTTTATTAAAAAGCTAATTTAGAGTCATGATCATTCAAAATTTTCTTTTTAATATGCGGGTGATGAACAAAACACTCTGAATTATCATGACCAGGTATCTTACAATGGTAACAAAAAACAAAAAAATTTTCAAATTCAACCTTTTGTACGTAACCAAGCTTTGCAGATCTAATCCAGACCTCCTTAGGATGTTTTTTAGATATTTCAAATTCAATCAATATATGACCAATAGAGGGATGGGATCTCACGGCTCCGATCGATTTGGAGTGGACCAAAAAAGAACCTAGAAAAATAAAACCTAGTGGGTAACATAATGGACTCTCATATTTGGCAGAGAAAACCACACAGGAAGAATAGGGGATTCATCCTTTATATCAAAAAGGGGAGACCACTTCGACAAATGCATTTGACGGCTAAATACAAAATAAGTTCGACATGAGAGTACTCTTGAATAATCCAAATCGTTCATAAGTTGAATTAGAATATGTATTTTATCAATCAAGCCAATAGAGAAAGCACCCGAAAGTTTAAGGTTATGAAAAAAAGAATTATATCTTGTCCAAATTCATCCAGAGTAAAGAAAAATTTCAAACTAAAGTTAATTCGAAAGGTTTGGTAAGCTTTTCTACATCAAGATCTGAACACATGATTGGAGGCATACCTCAAAAGGAAGTCAAAATAGATTCACCGAGTCATAATACGTAAAGCTCTTTCCAAAAGTGCATCTTTAAAGGATTTAATAGCAGGAATGGGATTGGGTTCAGGAATCCCTAAAAATTTGGATGCCCTAGCGATCATCCGAATTGGGAGATGTAATCCACAAGTTTGAGGTCACCATAGCCATATTCAGAAGAGACACATCACACAAGCGGCCAAAGATTCAAAAGGCTCAAGAAAATTATCGAGAATGATGAAGGATCCACCAAAAATGAGAGATGGGGATGCACCGATGAAGGGGAAAATGAAATCACCATAAGAAGAACAAAGGTTATTGGGTTTACATTTTGAGTTTAGTTTAGGTTTAGGTATGTTTTAGTTTATGTTTAGGTTTAGTTTAGTTTTAGTTTAGTTTAGGGTTTAGTTTAGGTTTATGTTTTAGGGTTTATTTAGTTTAGGTTTTAGGTTTAAATTTTAAGTTTAGGTTTTTATTTTAAAGTTTACAGGGTTTAGTTTAGTTTATAGGTTTAGAATTTTAGGTTTAGGTAGTTTTAGTGTTTAGGTTTAGGAGGGGTTTAGGTTTAGTATTGGTTTTGGTTTAGTTAGGGTTTAGGATTTTATAGTTTAGTTTATGGTTTATAGTTTAGGTTAAGGGTTAGGTTTATGGGTTTATTAGGGTTAGGTTTAGGGTTTAGGGTTTAGAGTTTTAGGGTTTTAGGGTTTAGGTTTAGGGTTTAGGGTTTAGGGTTTAGGGCTTAGAATTAAAAGTTATGGTTTAGTTTAGTGTTTAAGGTTTAAGATTTAGGGTTTAGGGGTTTAGGGTTTAGGGTTTTATTGGTTTTTTAGGTTTAGGAAGGATTTAGTGTAAGTTTAGGGTTTAATTTTTTTTTTTTTTTTTAGGTTTATTTAATTTATTTTATATTTTATTTAAGTTTATTTTTTTATTTTAGTTTAGTTTATATTTTAGTTTATGTTTTATTTTATTTATTTGTTTTAGTAGTTTATTTTTTTTTTAGTTTTATTTTATTTTAGGTTTAGAATATTTTATTTTTTAGTGGATTTTATTTATTTTATTTAGGTTTAGTTCTTATTTTAGGTTTTTTAGGTTTTATTTTATGTTTAGGTTTATTTTGAGTTTATTTTATTTTATTTTGTTTATTAGGTTTAGTTTATTTATGGCTTAGATTTTATTTATTTTAGTTTAGTTTATTATTAGGTTTTTTTTTTTTGTTTATTTATTTTATTTTAGGTCTAGGTTTCTTTTAGTTTGGGGTTTAGGTTTTATTTTTTATTTATTTTTTATTGTTTAGGTTTAGTTTTTATTTAGTTTTATTATATTTTATTTATAGGGTATTTATTTTTATGTTAATGAGGATTTTATTCTTAGGTTTATTTTATTTTTAAGCTTAGTGTAGGTTTTTATTCATTTTATTTTAGTCTATTTTTATTTTTATTTTTTATTTTTTAGGTTTAAATTTTATGTTTTTTGTTTTTTAAGTTTTTTTTATTTTTTTATTTTATTTAGGTTTAAGTTTTATATATATTTAGTTTTTCATTTTTTTAGGTTTTTTTTAGGGTTAGCAGGGTTTAGGGTTTAGAATTAGGATTTATTAGGGTTTAGGTTTAGGTTTAGTGTTAGGTTTAGGGTTAGGGTTTAGAGTTTTATTTTTAAATTAACTAGATAGGTTTAGTTTATTTAGTTTAATTTTTTTATTTATTTAATTTATTTTTTTTTTATTTTAATTTATGTTTATTTATAATTTATTTTAGTTTAATTTAATTATTTTAGTTTATGTTTTTTATTTTAGTTTATTTTTTAGGTTTAATGTTTTTTAGTTTTATTTTATTTTATTTTTTTTAGGTTTTATTTTTTTAATTTTATTTTTTATTTTAGGTTTTTATTTTATTTTTTTAGGTTTAGGTTTTAGGTAATTGTTTTTTTATTTTAGGTTTTATTTTTAGTTTAGATTTTGTTTTATTTTAGTTTATTTATTTTATTATAGGTTTAGGTTTAGGTTTTATATATTTTAGTTTGGTTTATTTTGGGTTTAAGTTTATTTTAGTTTGTTTATTTCATTTTTATTTTTGGTTTAGGTTTTTTTTTTAAGTTTAGAGTTAGGATTTTAATTAGTTTTTTATTTTATTTTATGTTTATTTTAGGTTTTTTTAATTTTATTTTATGTTTAGTTTTTATTTTATCTAGGTTTTTTATTCTTAAATTTTATTTTTTGGTTTATTTTTTTAGGTTTTTTTTTTATAGAACCAAGTTTATTTTTTATTTATTTTTATTTAGTTTATTTTATTTTATTTTATTTATTTATTTATTTTATTTTAGTTTTGTTCATTTTATTTTAGTTTTAGTTTTTTTAGATTATTTTAGTTTATGTTTATTTATTTTTAGTTTAGTTTTATTTTATTTTATTTAGGTTTAGGTTAGGTTTTATTTTATTTTTAGGTTTAGGTTTAGGATTTTTTAGGTTGTAAATTTAGTTTATTTTTATTTTTATTTATTTTTTAACTTAGGGTTTTATATTTTTATATTTTTTATTTTAGGTTTAGTTTTTTTATATTATTATTGGGTTTATTTTTTAGTTTAAGGTTTATGGTTTATTTTAGGGGTTTAGTATTTTTTATTTTTAGGGTTTAGATTTATTAGGGTTTATATTTTAGTTTAGAGGTTTAGGGTTTAGGTTTAAGGTTTAGATTTGGTTTTTTAAAGTTTAGGTTTAATGTTTATTTAGGATTTTAGGTTTATTTAATTAGGTTTTAAGTTTATATTTTAGGATTTTATTTTTAGGTATTTATTTTAGTTTATTAGGTTTAGTTTTTATTTTTTAATTTTTTATTTTTTTATTAGTTTTATTATTTTATTTATTTTTATTTTTTATTTATTTTTATTTTTTATTTTTATTTATTTTAGGTTTTATTTATTTTTTTATTTTAGTTTATTTTATTTATTTTATTTTTTATTTAGTTTATTTTTTTTTTTTTAGGTTTTTTAGGTTTTAGTTTTTTTTATTTTTATTTTGGTTTTATTTTATTTTTTTTTATTTTAGGTTTTTGTTTTATTTATTTTTTAGTTTTAGGTTTATTTATTTTAGTTTTTTTATAGTTTAGTTTATTTTAGTTTATTTATTTTATTTTAGGTTTTATAGGTATTTAGTTTAGTTTAAGTTTTATTTATTATTATTTTAGTTTATTTATTTTATTTTAGGTTTTATTTTTTAGGTTTTTAGGTTTATTTTATTTTATTTATTTTATTTTATTTATTTATATATTTTATTTTTTAGGTATTTTTTTTTAGGTTTTGTTTATTTAAGTTTTTTATAGTTTAGTTTTATTTTTAGTTATTTTTGTTTAGGGTTTAGGATGTTTATTTTATTTTTATTTATTTTTTATTTTTAGTGGTTAGGGTTTAGAGTTTAGGTGGGATGGTTTAGGGGTTTAGGTTTTATTTATTTGGGATTTAGGTTTAAGGTAGGGTGTAGGGAGTTTTGGGTTTTGGGTTTAGCTTTTAGGTTTAGGGTTCCAATTTTAGTTTGGGTTTAGGGTTTTGGTTTTTAATAGAATAGATTGATTCAACATTTCTATTTGAATTCATAGGGTTTTTTTAAAATCAAAAGTGGAGAATTTTATTGCCAAAAAGAAAGGGATACAAGGTCCTTAAAGGGGATAAATCTCAAAAATATTGCTCAAAGTACTACAATTAGCCTAAAGAGATAAATTTCCTACCTATTATAAGAAAACCATAGCAAAATAAAAAAAAGACAAAAAAAAAAGAACACAAAATTCCAAGAAGGCTAATGCCATCTATATCCCAAAATCTTCTAAGAGATGCAAACCAGCCTGAAAACCTACCACAAACCTAAAAAGAACTTAAGAGAGGATAAACATCTAGAAATAAGGATAAGTTACATAAAAGAAACAAAATGATAAAATCTTAGATAAGGCTCAGCATACATTCACATCTCATGGGGTAAAGGATATGTGAGCATCCAAACTTAAGAAAAAAAATTGCTACCAAAAGGATAATAGGAAACATCCCAAACCATCATAACCAACACCTCAGTTAAACCAAATAGCCAAGCTAGCCAAGTTCTAGTAGAATATCATCGATTAAATGTAACTAAGAAAACATTCAAAACCAGAAAAACTAAAGCAAGATAAACCAAGAAAATGCCACCATCAAAGGCACCCAAAAATAAAGACCAAGGTAAAAAAAAAATTCTACAAATCCACCAAACAACAATACAAAAGCCAAGCCCAAACAACCATAGAATCAATAGAAATAAATAAAGATAGGAGATAGAAACCAAAGCCACATACAAGTTCATCCATAGAAATAAATAACAAATGAGCCATCCATAATAGGAAAACACCACAAAAACCACTAGAAAGGGGAACAAAACTAGATGACAAGTAATGACTCTACAAAGAGTAACTCGACCAGGGAAGAAACAAAGCCCCAACTAGAACTAATAATCAGATGGATAAAACCTAAAGAAGAAAAACCATAGCCACCAAGCAACCACCAATAAACCCATAGGAAAAAAAGGAGGCTAGGCAAATAGGAAAATAAGAAAGCTCACAAGCATGCTAAAGAACAAGCCATCTTGAAACCAACAGTGAGACCAAGAGGAGAGCCACCAAAACCATAGAAACCAAAGCAACATTACCATTAGAAGCAATCTTGACCTTTATTGGAAGGAGATATCAATCTGGGTTTAGTTTAGGTTTAGTTTATTAGGTTTGGTTTGGGTTTATTTAATTAGTTACTTTAGGTTTAGATTTAGGTTTAAGGTTTAGGGTTTAAGTTTATAGTTTAGTTTAAGTTTAGATTTAGGGTTTGGGTTTAGGGGTTTAGGTTAGGGTTTAAGGTTTAGTTAGTTTAGGTTTAGTTAGGGTTTAGGTTTAGGTTTAGGAGGGTTTAGGTTTAGTTTAGTTTAGGTTTAGTTTAGTTTTAGGTTTAGGTTTAAGTAGGGTTATATGGTTTTGGTTTTTTGGTTTAGAGTTTATAATTTATTTAGGTTTAGGAGGTTTAGGATTTACGGTTTAGGGTTTAGTGTTTAGGGTTGTAGCTTTAGGGTTTAGGGATTAGGGTTTAGGGTTTCTTATTTAGGATTTTGAGTTTATGGTTTTTTTTTAAAAAGTGAACCAAGACATTTTAATTTATTTTTTATTTTAGTTTATTATATTTTATTTTATTTAAGTTTATTTTTTATTTTTTAGTTAATTTTATTTATTTTAGTTTATGTTTTTTATTTTAGTTTATTTTTAAATTTTAGGTTTAGGTTTATTTTTTAGTTGTGTTTTATTTTTAATTATTGTTTAGGTTTAGGTTTTGTTTTTTATATTTAGGTTCATGTTTAGGTTTTTATTTTAAGGTTTTTTTTTTTATTTAAGGTTTATTTTTAGGTTTTATTTTTTACTTTAAGTTTAGTTTATTTTATTTTATTTACTTTAGGTTTAGTTGTAAGTTTATTTATTTTAGTTTAGGTTTAAGTTTATTTTATTTTGTTTACTTTATTTTTAATTTAATTTAGGGTTTAGGATTTATATTAAGGTTTATTTCTTAGGTTTAGGTTTTTATTTTTATTTTATTTTAGGTTTATTTTATTTTTATTTTACATTTAGTTTTTATTTTATTTATGTATTTTATTCTTAAGCTTATTTTATTTTTTAAGTTTAGTTTAGGTTTTTATTTATTTTATTTTAATTTAGTTTTTATTTTTTTGTTTTATTTAATTTTTAGGTTTAGGTTTAGGTTTAAGTTTTACTTTAGGTTTTTATTTTATTTAGATTTTGGTTTTTTATTTATTTTATTTTTAGGTTTTATTTAGTTTACGTTTAGGTTTTTAGGTTTTTAAGATTTAGGATTTAAGGTTCAAGGTTTAGGGTTTAGGGTTTAGGGTTTAGGCTTTAGGCTTTAGGGTTTAGGATTTAAGGTTTAGGGATGTAGGTTTTAGGGTTTAGCATTTTAGGGTTTAGGGTTTAGGGTTTACAGTTATAGGTTTAGGGTGTAGGTTTTAGTTTAGGGTGTAGGGTTTTTGGTTTTTTAAATAGAGAATAAATTTTGATTTAACATTTCTTATTTCTGATTTCATCAACCAAGTAACACACCAAGTTTTCTAAGATAGAAGTGATGACATCGATGAAAAATGAGCACGCATAGAGTAAATCAAAAACCCTAGATAACTAGAACTGTCTCTATTGTAAAGACATAGTTTCAAAAGTAGTAGATCGGATTGAGTTTCGCTAGTTCCCATGAACCACAGGCCTCTCAGTGAACCACCATCATATCCCCTCTCTCTCCCTCCTCCACTCACTTAACTCATTACTCCACTGCCTTCCATAACCACCACCAAAGTTTCAAACTAAAATAAATCTATAAAACACTACAAAGGCAAAATTCATAGCTAAAAAATGGATAAGATAAAGAGAGGAAAAGGAAAGAGTTTAGAAAGAGAAGGCTCAAGCTCAGTTATGATCATCTTAACAATACATATATCCAAACTTCATAAAGAATGATTACAATCATATGTAATGCTACCAACTGAGAGAATATGTGAGTAATATCAAAGACATCATAGCTAGGATACCTGATACAAGTAAACTTCCAAGGCTAACAATCCATAGAGTTCCAGATCCAACACCATTAAACAAAAAGAAACCAACCAACAACTAGCTGACAGCCAAACCACCAAACAAAAACCACAACAGACTAATCACAATAACCCAGAGAGAGGCTAGAACAAAGTTTGAACACCGACAATAGCCATTAACCAAATACCCATCCAAGCTCTAAACCGGGGAAAACTAGAACCAGCCATCACAACGCACCAAACCAATGCCAATTAATTAAAAAATAGCCAAAAAAACCAAGATAGGATCCCTCAAGCAAAAGTCCCAACAACTAGCAATCACCAAGCTAAACCAAGTTGAGCAACTACAAATGACTAAATAGCTCATAAATGAAACCATCAACTGAAGGAAACATAACCTGCAACAAGTGAAAATCACCAGAAGATAAAAAAACTAAACAAAAGAGGCCCAAAGGCAGCCACCAACCACCAGAAACCAAAAAGTTCAATCCAAAATGATTAACAAAGGTTCAGCCAGCACATCAAAATGCTATAGCAAGTTGTCAGGTTTAGGTTTTAGGTTTATGATTTAAGTTTTAGTTTAATGTTTAGGTTTTTTTGGCTTTTTTTTAACAGAGGACAAATTCATATTCAACATTTCTTTTTTTGGATTTCATCAACCAAGTAACACACCATGTTTTCTAAGACACAAGTGACGATATAGATCAAAAATGAGCACGTATAGAGAAAATCAAAATCTAGATAACAAGCCTCTTATAAAGAAATAGTTCTATTAGCAGCAGATTAGATCAGTTATTCTTTAGTTTCTCAAGTTCTCATTAGAAACACCTTGGCCTCTTATAAGATCCACCATCATCTCCCTGATCTCTCCCTCCACCACCACCACGGTTGTAACCTTCATCGCTTCTTCACCTCAAAACACCGCTTCTAACCACCACCTCCATACCCACCTCATATCCTCCAAAACCACTTGTGATAACCATCACCTCGCGGCCTAGATCGAGCCTGGTTGATAATGATGTTCCTGTCGTCAAGGTTTTGCCCATTCTTAGGGTTTAGGTTTTGGTTTATGTTTCTTAACTTTTATGGTTTAGGTTTATTTTTTTAAATTATTTAGTTACTTTAGGTTTAGGATTAAGATTTAGGGTTTAGGGTTTAGGGTTTAGGGTTTATGGTTTCAGTTTTAAGGTTTTGGATTTTAGGGTCTATGCTTTTATGGTTCAAGGTTATGGGTTAGGGTTTCATGTTTAGGGTTTAGGGTTTAGTGATTAAGGTTTATGATTTTTTAGGGTTTAGGGTTTAGGGTTTATGGTTTTACATTTAGGGTTTAGGGTTTAAATTAAGTTAAACTGGTAAGTTTAGGTTTATTTTGTAAATTTAGTTTATTTATTATTTATTTTGGTTTACTTTATTTTTATTTTTATTTAGGCTTATTTATTATTTATTATTTAGTTTAGTTTTCTTATTTTAGTTTAGGTTTTTTATTTTAGTTTATTTTTTAGGTTTAGGTTTAGGTTTATTTTTTAGTTGAGTTTTATTTTTATTTTTTATTTTTAGGTTTAGGTTTATGATTTTATTTTATTTTTTTAGGTTTATGTTCTAAGATTTTATTTTAGGATTATCTTTTAATTTTCTTTTTTAGTTTAGGTTTAGGGTTTAGTGTTTAGGGTTTAAGGTTTAGGGCTTAGGGTTTAGGGTTTAGGGTTCAGGGTTAGTTTAGGGTTTGATGTTTAAGGTTTAGGTTTAGGGTTTAGTTAGGGTTTAGGTAGGTTTAGGGTTTAGGGTTTATGGTTTAGGGTTTAGGGTTAGTTTAGGGTTTCAATTTTAATGTTTAGGGTTTAGGGATTTTTAGGGTTTAGGGTTTAGGGTTAGTTTTAGAGTTTAGGGTTTAGGATTTAGTCTTTAGGGTTTGGGATTAGCGTTTAAGGCTTTTTTTTAAAATTAGGTAAACATGTAGGTTTATCTTTATTTAGTTTATTTTATATTTTTATTTAGGTTTATTTTTTATTTTATTTATTTAGTTTATTTATTTAATGTTTATTTATTTTAGTTTAGGTTTTTTTATTTTAGTTTATTTTTTATGTTTAAGTTTAGGTTTTTATTTCATTTTTATTTGATTTTATTTTTGTTATTTGGTTTTTATTTTACATTTAATTTATATTTTATTTAGGTTTTTTATTCTTAGGTTTATTTTATTTTTAAGTTTAGTTTATGTTTTTATTTATTTTATTTTAGTTTATTATTATTAGTTTATTTTTTTCTTTTTAGGTTTAGGTTAGGTTTTAGTTTAAGCTTTAATTTTATTTTATTATTTTATTTTATTTAGGTTTAGGTTTTTTTTATATTTTTTATTTTTAGCTTTTCTTTACTTTAGGTTTAGGTTTTTAGGTCTTTAGGTTTTTTGTGTTTTGGGTTTTGGGTTTAAGATTTAGGGTTTAGGGTTTTAGGGTTTAGTGTTTTAGGGTTTAGGGTTTAGGGTTAAGGATTAGGGTTTAGGGTTTAGGGTTTAGTGTTTAGGCTTTAGGGTTTAGAGTTTAAGGTTTAAGGT
The DNA here is from genome assembly GCA_021442155.1 of Cymbidium sinense. Classification (NCBI taxonomy): domain Eukaryota; kingdom Viridiplantae; phylum Streptophyta; class Magnoliopsida; order Asparagales; family Orchidaceae; genus Cymbidium; species Cymbidium sinense. The sequence goes on along the minus strand of CM038214.1, from coordinate 95,754,560 downwards.
TAGCTTAGGGTGTTTTTTTTTAAAATTAAGTAAACCGTTATGTTTAGGATTATTTAGTTTATTTAGCTTATTATTTATTTATTTTACTTTATTTTATATTTAATTTTTATTTAGTTTAGTTTATTTATTTTAATTTAGGATCATTATTTTAGTTTATTCTCTAGGTTTAGGTTTAGGTTTATGTTTATTTTTTATTTTTGTTTTATTTTTTTAGGTTTAATTTTTATTTTTATCAATTTTAGCTTTAGGTTTAGGTTTAGGTTTTTATTTCATTTTTGTAGGTTTAGGTTTTAAGTTTTTATTTTAGATTTATTTTTAGGTTTTATTTTTTTTTAGTTTATATTAGTTTAGGTTTAGGTTTATTTTATTTTGTTTATTTCATTTTATTTTAAGTTTAGGTTTTTTTCTTTTAGGGTTTAGATTTTTTTATTTAGTTTAGGTTTTACTTTTAGGTTTAAAATTTTATTTAATTTTATTTTATTTTATTTTAGGTTTATTTTATTTTATTTTATGTTTAGTTTTATTTTGTTTAGATTTTTATTCTTAGGTTTATTTTAGGTTAACTTTAGGTTTATTTTATTATATTTTAGGTTTAGGTTTATTTTATTTTATTTATTGTATGTATAGGTTTTTTTTAGTTTAGGGTTTGGGTTTTATTTATTTTTATGATTTTTTTAAAGTTTATTTTCTAGGTTTAGTTTTATTTTATTTTTTTAGGCTTATTTCATTTTTATTTTACGTTTAGGTTTTTTATTTTTAGGTTTACTTTATTTTTTAGTTTAGTTTAGGATATTATTTATTTTATTTTATTTTAATTATTTTAATTTATTTTGTTTTTTTAGGATTAAGTTTAGGTTCATGTTTCTATTTTATTTTATTTATTTATTTTATTTATATTAAGGTTTTTTATTTATTTTATGTTTAGGTTTTATTTAGTTTAGGTTTAGGTTTTAGGTTTTAGGTTTTAGGGTTTAGGGTTTAGGGTTTATGGTTTAAGGTTTAGGATTTGGGGTTTAGAGTTTAGGGTTGTAAGTTTAGGGTTGTAGGTTTTAGGGTTTAGGTTTATGGTTTAGGGTTTTAGGATTTAGGGTTTAGGATTTAGGGTTTTGGGTTTAGGGTTTAGGGTATATGGTTTTAGGGTTTAGGGTTTAGGTTTTAGGGTTTAGGGTTTAGGGTTTAGGGTAGGGGTTAGGGTTTAGGGTTTAAGGTTTAGGGTATAGTATTTTAGGGTTTAGGGTATAGGGTTTAGTGTTTAGGGTTGTTGTTTTAAGGCTTATGTTTAGTTTTAGGGTTTAGGGTTTGGGTGTTTTTCTATTTTTTGTTTTATTTTTTTTAAAATTAAACTAAGGTTTATTTTATTTTTTTATTTATTTATTTTATATTTATTTAGTTTAGTTTTTTTATTTATTTTAGTTTAGGTTTTTTGTTTTAGTTTATTTTTTAGGTTTAGGCTTAGGTTTATTTTTTAGTTTAATTTTATTTTTATTTTATTTTTTTTGGTTTAGGTTTTATTTTTATTTTTGGGTTTAGGTTTAAGTTTTATTTAATATTTTTTAGGTTTAGGTATTAGGTTTTTATTTTAGGTTTATTTATAGATTTTATTTTTTTTAGGTTTAGGTTGATTTTAGTTTATTTTATTTTATTTAGTTTAGGTTTTGGTTTTGGTTTTGTTTATTTTAAGTTTAGGTTTAGGTTTTATTTTAGTTTAGTTTATTTTAGTGTTGGTTTAGCTTTATTTTGTATTTATTTTAGGTTTCGGTTTATATTTTAGCTTAGGGTTTAGAATTTATTTTTTATTTATTTTTAGGTTTTATTTTTGGTTTATTTTCTAGGTTTAGGTTTTTATTTAGTTTTTATTTTATTTTATTTTAGGTTAATTTTTATTTTATTTTAGGTTTAATTTTTATTTTATCTAGGTTTTTTTCTTTTTTTAGTTTAGTTTAGGTTTTTATTTATTTTATTTTGGTTTAGTTTTTATTTTTTATTTTATTTAATTTTTGGTTTAGGTTTAAGTTTAGGTTTATTTTATTTTATTTAGGTTTATTTATTTTTATTTTATTTAGGTTTAGGTTTTTTATTTATTTTGTTTATAGGTTTTATTTAGTTTATGTTTAGGGTTATTTTTAGTTTATTTAATTTTATTTGTAATTTTTATTTTCTTTTATTATTTATTTATTTTTAGGTTTTATTTTTAGGTTTATTTTTTAGGTTTAGCTTTTTATTTATTTATTATTTTATTTTATTTTATGTTTATTTTAATTTTATCTTACTTTTAGTTTTTATTTTATTTAGTTTTTTCATTTTTAGATTTATTTTATTTTTTAGTTTAATTTAGGTTTTTATTTATTTTATTTTATTTTAATTTATGTTTTTAGATTTTTATGGTTTAGGGTTTAGGGTTTTAATTTTTAGGGTTTTAGGGTTTAGGGTTTAGGGTTTAGGGTTTAAGGTTTAGGGTTTAGGGTAGTTTAGGGTTTTATTTAGGTTTAGTGTTTAGATTAAGGTTTAGACTTTGGGTTAGGAGTTTAGTGTTTAAGGTTTAGGTTTTAGGTTAGCAGGGTTTAAAGTTTAGGGTTTAGGGTTTAAGGTTTAGGATTTAGTCTTCATAGTTTTGGATTTTTAGTGTTTTGGGTTAGGGTTAGGGATTAGGGTTTAAGGTTTAGGGTTTAGGGTTGTAGGTTTAATATTTAAGGTTTAGGTTTTAGGGTTTAGGTTTTAAGCTTTAGGGTTTTATGGTTTAGGACTTAGGGTTTAGGGTTTATGCTTTTTGGGTTTTAAGGTTTAGGGTTTATGGTTTAGGTTTTAAATTTAAGGTTTAGGGTTTAGGGTTTTTATTTTTAAAGAGAACAAATTCAAATTCAACATTTCTTCTATTTGATTTCATCAACCATGTAACAAACCAAGTTTTTTTAGGACACAAGCAACAACATAGATAGGAAATGAGCATGCATGGAGTAAATCAAAAACCATAGATTACTAGAACCATCTTTACTGTAAAGACATAGTTCCATAAGTAGTTGATCGGATCGATCGTTCTTCAGTTTCTCCAGTTCCCATCAGAACCACCCAGGCATCTTGAGTAACGAGATCCACCATCATATCCCTGATCTCTCCCTCCACCACCAGCAAGGTTGTAACCTCTGTCGCTCCTCTTGCCTCCATAACCACAACTGCTCTGACCACCACCTCCATATCCAGCACCTCCCAATGCCCCACCACCACTGCGATAACTGCCACCTCCGCGTTCGCCTCCACTGTGGGATTTGGATTAAGCCTGGTTGACAGTGATGTCCCTGCCGTCAAGGTTCTGCCGATTCTTAAGATTTAGGTTTATAGGGTTTTAGGGTTTAAGATTATTTTTAAATTTACTTATTTACTTTAGGTTAGGTTTAGGGTTTAAGGTGTAGGGTTTTTTTTTTAAAATTAAGAAAACTAGTAGGTTTATGTTTATTTAATTTTTTTTTTATTTATTTTAGTTTACTTTATTTTTTATTTTTATTTATGTTAATTTTTTATTTTTATTTAGTTTAATTTATTTATTTTAAGTTAGGTTTTTATTTTAGTTTATTTTTCAGGTTTATGTTTAGGTTTATACTTATTTTTTAGTTTAGTTTTATTTTTATTTTTATTTTCTTTTTTAGGTTTATATTTCATTTTTTATTCTTAGGGTTAGGTTTAGTTTTTTATTTTAATTTTTTAGGTTTAGGTTTTAGGTTTTTATTTTAAGTTTATTTTTAGATTTTATTTTTTAGTTTAGGTTTATTTTTAGTTTATTTTATTTTACTTTGCTTAAGGTTTAGGTTTAGTTAATTTTAGGTTTATGTTTAGGTTTTATTTTTGAATTTTAGTTTATTTTAATTTAGGTTTAGGTTTATTTTAGTTTGTTTATTTTAGGTGTAGGTTTTTTTAAGTTTATTGTTTGGGTTGTATTTTTTATTTATTTTTAGGTTTAGGTTTTTATTTAGTTTTTATTTTATTTTATTTTAAGTCTATTTCATTTTTATTTTACGTTAAGTTTTTATCTTGTTTAGGTTTTTTATGTATAGATTTATTTTAATTTTTTAGTTTAATTTAGGTTAATATTTATTTTATTTTATTTTAGTTCAATTTTTATTTTTTATATTATTTTATTTTTAAGTATAATTTTAAGTTTAGGTTTAAGTTTTTTTATTTATTTTGTTTTTAGGTTTTATTTAGTTTAGGTTTAGGTTTTTTGGTTTTTAGGGTGTAGGGTTTAGGGTTTATGGTTTAAGGTTTTAGGGTTTAGGTTTTAGGGTTTATGGTTTAAGGTTTTGGGTTTAGAGTTTAGGGTTCAGGGTTGTAGATTTAGGGTATGGGGTTTACCGTTTAAGGTTAGAGTTTTTTTTTTTTAAATGATGTAAATCGGTATGTTTAGATTTATTCAGTTTATTTTTATTAATTTTATTTATTTTTTTTCTTATTTTTATTTAAATTTATTTTTATTTTTATTTTTTATTTAGGTTTTATTTAGTTTTTACTTTATTTTATTTTAGGTCTTTTTATTTTTATTTTTGGTTTAGTTTTTATTATTTTTGTTTAGTTTTGATTTTTATTATTTTATTTTAGTTTAGTTTTTATTTTTTATTTTATTTTCTTTTTTAGGTTTAGGTTTAGGTTTAGGTTTTAGTTTATGTTTTTATTTTATTTTATTTTTTATTTTAATTTATTTATTTTTTATTTGGTTTAGGCTTTTTATTTATTTTATTTTTAGGTTTTATTTAATTTAAGTTTAGGTTTTCATGTTTTTATGGTTTTTGGTTTAGGGTTTAGGGTCAGTTTGGGGTTTAAGGTTTAGGGTTTAGGGTTTAAGGTTTAGGGTTTATGGTTTAGGGTTTAAGTTTTAGGGTTCTGGGTTTTTGGTTTAGGGTTTAAGTTTTAGGGTATAGGGCTTAGGGTTTATGGTTTAGGGTTTAGGGTTTAAGGTTTAGGGTTTAGGTTTTAGGTTTAAGGTTTAGGGTTTTGAGTTTTTATTTTAGCAGAATAAATTGATTCAACATTTCTTCTTTATGATTTCATCTGACAAGTAACACGATTTTAAGACACAAGTGAAGACATAGATAAAAATGAAACACGCTAGAGCAAATAAAAATCCATAACTTAGAACCATCTCTCACAAGAACCACAGTTCCATAAGCAGCAGATTGGATCGTCCGTTCTTCAGTTTCTCCAGGTCCCATCAGAACCACCCCAGCCTCTCGAATAGCGGGATCCATAATCATATCCCTGATCACTTTTTCTGCCCCCACCACGGCTGTAACCTCCTCACTCTTCCCGCCTCCATAACCACCACTGCTCCAACCACTACCTCTATATCCACCAACACCTCCAGATTCCCCACCACCACTATGATAATCATCGCCTCCACCTTCGCCTCCACCGCTAGATCAAGACTAAGCATGATTGATGGTGTTGTTCCTGCCATCAAGGTTATGCCCATTCTTAGGGTTTCAGTTTAGGTTTAGGTTTATTTTTTAATTTATTTAGTTACATTAGGTTTATGATTCGGGTTTAGGGTTAAGGTTTCGCTTTTAGGGTTTAGAGTTTAGGGTTTATGGTTTAGTATTTTAGGTTATATGCTTTTAAGGTTTAGGGTTTTGGGTTAGGATTTAAGGTTTAGGGTTTAGGGTTTAGTGTTTAAGATTTAGGGTTTATGGTTAGTTTAGGGTTAGTTTAGGGTTTAAGGTTTAGTGTTTTAGGGTTTATGCTTTTAGAGTTTAGGGTTTAGGGTTTAGTGTTTATAGTTTTTTAAGGTTTAGGGATTAGGGTTTAGGGTTTATGGATATAGGTTTAGGGTTGTAGGTTTAGGGATTAGGATTTTGGGTTTAAGTGTTTTTTAGAAATTAAGTAAACCGATAGGTTTAGGTTAATTTAGTATATTTAGTTTAGTTTATATTTTTAAAGTTTTAGTATGCATTATTTTATATTCATTTAGGTTTATTTTTTTTATTTTTAGTTAGGTTAGCTTATTTATTTTAGGTTTCTTATTTTAGTTTACCTTTTAGGTTTAGGTTTATTTTCAATCAGCATTTTATTTTTTATTTTATTTTATGTTTTATTTTATTTTTATTTTATTTTTTATTTTTTTTTTATTTTATTTTATTCTAGGTTTATTTTGTTTTTATTTTAGGTTTAGTTTTTATTTTATTTAGATTTTCTATTTTTAGTTTAGTTTAAGTTTTTATTTATTTTATTTTTTATTTTTTTAGGTTTAGTTTTTCGTTTATTTTAATTTATTTTTGTTTAGGTTTATTTATTTATTTTATTTCTAGGTTTTATTTAGTTTAAGTTAAGGTTTTTAGATTTTTAGGGTTTAGGGTTTAGGTTTTGTTTAGGGTTAAGGGTTAATGGTTTAGGGTTTGTGGTTTAGGGTTTAGGATTTATTTTGGATGTTGGAATGAAGGAATTTGGCTAAGTCCATGGAGTTGGGTCATGTGGCTTAGGTTCAGATTTTGATTTGGTTTGATTTAGTTTTGTTGATTTAAATGTATATTTAATTTAAATTTGTGAAGATGATTGATTTGTGAGAAAATGAATTGAGTTTGACTTGATTTGGATTATGATTTGGCTATTTCCATGCGATAGGTCATATGACTTAGGAAGGGTTTTGATTTAATTTGATTTTGTTTGATTTAATTTTGGTCATTTGAATGTAGATTTGATTTATATTTAAGAAGATGATTGAGGATATAAATTGATTATGAGAAAATAAATTGATTTTGGATTGATTTGGATTAAGATTTCGCTAAGTCCATGGGATAGGTCATATGACTTAGGAAGGGTTTCATGTTTGGATTTGATCATGGGCTTCAATCATTTGGTTTAGGAATTTAGGTTTGGATTTAGATTTGAATTTGATGTTTGAACTTAACTTGAGGTTTGGCTTGAGAAGGTGAACATGGATTGGATTTGGGTTGTAGGGTAGGTGGATTATCTTAATCCCAAGCATAACGTAATCCTATGGTTATCCCTCCTAAGTCTTTAGGCTTAGGGTAAGTGTTTACCTAATTGATAGAAGTGTCTTATGACTAGGGAAGTCTTAGTGTCTAAAAGACTATGAAGTCTAAGATGGGAAGATTGAATTCACACTCCAAAAGTGAGGTCAAGGCAGGCTCCATAGCCATAGTGTTGCCCTTAGAGATATATAATTGGAAGACCAAAGCCAAGTTTCACATTATAGACTCATGTACATCTTTCAATGGTTTGCTTGGGAGACCATGGATACATGAGAACAATATAGTTCCATCCTCTCTACATCAATGTGTGAAGTTCGTGAGGTGGGATCATCTACTATGTCGAAGGAGATCTCAAGCGATTTATAGTACACGAGGTCGGCATATATGTAGACGTGGCTTACTACCTCCCTCAAAATCCACAAGTCTATTCTTGCGAGCTTGGCCAAAGTTTAAAAATAAACAAAAAAAAAGAAAGAGAAAAGGAAAAAAAGGAAAAGGGAAAATGAAATAGAAAATAAAAGGGAGAGGAAATAGACTTGGAGGAGGAAGTGGAGCTTGATATTAGATTCCACCCACAACTCATTACCCCATTCAAACATATGGGTAAGACGACCTAACTTCTACCAGGCAAAGGAAGAGGCTAGTTCAGAGGTAGTCTTAGGGGTGGAAAACCTTCTTATTGGCCACCCAATAGAAGATATGTCCTAGTTACTAAGAGTACACCTCCTATCCATATAAACTTAGATCTAGTTCAGTTCATAGTTAGAATAAGTCTTTCTCTTCTTAGTAGATTCCTTGAGGTGACACTTGAGCGATAGTGAAGAAGACCAGCTAAAGCAAAGAAGTGTATCTAAGTGCATTTGTGAAATAGTTAGGCATCATTGGGAACCTTAGCTCTAACCCTTCTTTCCTCTCAAAAGTTGGGGTTTAAGGAAGCCGCTAAGTCATCCACAAGTGTTAAGACTTATAAATCAAACTTCAAAAGAATATGGAAGAACAAATTCTATAACTCTCAATCAAGTCTGGGACAAGGATTCAGTATAGTGGGTCCAGTCGATGATGATGAATACTGCTTAGTCATTACCAATAATTTGGAATCTAATAGGTTCTTTTCGAATCATATTAACTCATATGAGGAGTTATGCTTAGAAACATTAGATGATCCAAAAGATTTTGAAGTCAAAGATGCACCGCCAAAGTTCAAAGAAGAGATCAAGTCAACCATCGATAAGCTTAAGGAAATCAACTTAAGAATTGATGAAGATCCACACCTGACATACATAAGTTCTTTATTGAATGAAATTGAAACCAATGACTTAGTTAAGCTATTGACTAAGTTTAAGGACTGCTTTGCATGAAGTTATGAAGAGATGCCTGGATTGGCTCCTGACCTAACAGTCCATAAACTAGCAATAGAGCTTACTCCTAGCCCTATCAAGCAAGCTCCTTGATGCATGCGATTAGACATAGAACAATAGATCATTTATGAAGTAAAGAAACTAATCGATGTTGACTTCATTTGAGAAGAAAAATACCTTATCTGGTTATCCAACGTCATCCCAGTTAAGAAAAAGAATGGCCAAATTCACATATGTGTCGATTTTAGGGATTTAAATAAGGCATGTCCAAAAGATGAATTTCCACTACCAATCCCGGAGTTGATGGTGGAAATTGCCTCATCTCATAAAATGTTCTCTTCCATGAATGGCTCATCTCGATATAACCAAATAAAGATGGCCCTTGGATATGAAAGAAACACTACTTTTAGAACCCCGATTGAAATCTATTGCTATAAGGTCATGACTTTCAGCCTTAAAAATGCCGATGCTACATACCAGTTGGCGATGACTCGACTCTTCGATGAACTCCTTCATCATAAAGTCGAGTGCTATGTTGATGATCTCATGGTCAAAAGTAGAGAAAATGAAAACCATCTCTTTGACTTGAGATTCTTTTCAAATAGTTAAGACAATTTAACCTCAAAAAGAACCCCCTGAAGTATGTATTCAGAGTAGCTTTAAGGAAATTCCTTGGGTTTGTTGTCCTACACCAAGAAATCAAAATTGATCTAGAGAAGATTAATGCGATATTAGAAATGCCACCTCCTAAAATTTTAACTCAACCGAGATTATTCCAAGAGAGATTGGCGTATCTAAGATGCTTTATTTCCAACCTATCGGGAAGATGTTAGCCATTCGCAGCACTTATTAAAAAGTTGCTAAGTTAAACTAGGATGACAAGTGTGAGCATGCCTTCGAAGACATCAAGCATTACCTAATGATGTCGCCAGATCTACCAGCCCTTATCTCGGGCAAGCCGCTCATACTTTACATTGCTATGTTAGGTGACTCCCTTGGTGCTTTGTTAGCCCAAGCCAATGACGAAGAGAAGGAAAATGCACTCTACTACCTCAACCATCGTCTAATCCCTGCTGAGGCTAATTATCCACTCATTGAGAAGCATTGCCTAGCTTTAATCTCTACATCCAAAAAGCTACAGCACTACATGCTTCCTCATAAGGTGAACTTAATCTCTAGGACCAATCCACTATAGTATCTCATGACATGGCTGGTGTTATCATGACGGTTGGCATGACAGTCCATGATCCTCTCGTAGTTTGACATTACCTTTGTACCACTCTGTGCGATGAAAGGACAAGCACTAGCATATTTCTTAGTAGCACACCACTTCCTTTTGACTCGCTACTTAGTGATGATCTCCCCAATAAACAAATCATGAACTTATGGGATACTAGCATTCAACATTGGGAGATGTACTTTGATGGTACAACTTCCTCTCAAAGAGGAGAAGAACTATAATCTACTATTCCAAGAACAGTAGGGGTAGGGATAGTTCTCTTAACTCCAAACCATGATGTTATGAGATTCTCATATCATCTATCCAATCCTTGCACCAACAATGAAGCTAAATATGAGGCTCTGATTGTCGATATGGAGTTAGACATTACTCTAAGCATCCAAAACATCAAGATCTTTGAAGATTCTTAGCTAGTTATCAACCAAATTGTTGGGTCCTATAAGGTTATAAAGCATAAGCTCCATCACTACCATAAGTACACCATGTAGTTATTGGCCCAAATCCCAGAGGTTACCACTTATAAGATTCCTCAAGGAGAGAACATCACAGTGTATGCTTTAGCCATGCTTGCCAAGAAGTTGGCATGTTCGGAGGATGAGTCCATATAAATAAAGGTCAAAATAGACAAGCCTTATTCTTTATTGATATTGAACTCATCAAACAATACTCTCTTAAAGGGGAGGTTGCCATTGCCAAGAAAGATGAGGACTTAGATTAGAGGCAACCATTCATGGATTACTTAAATAAAGGTAAACTACCTAAAGAGAAGTCCCAATCACATCAGAAGTAGCAGAGAGCACTTTCCTATGCTCTTGTGGATGGTGTCTTATGCCAGTGGTCTTTTGATCATATGTGGTTACCTCGAGTGGTCTTTCGATCATATGTTGTAGACTATCCCCAGTGGACTCGAGCCCATATCTCTAGCAAATATGCCTTCACATCAATTTAAACAAAATAAATTAAATTCAATTTGATCTTAATCCCTGGTAGATAATAGATTCTTTTCACCAATAGATCTTCCTTCCACAAATAATATAATCAAATCAAATTCAAATCTTATCCCCACCAGATTTTGTTCTTCTATGCCCTCGACATAGACCCCTCACATGTCATGTCCAATGCATGTGTGATCCCCTAGTGGATCTCCCTCCATGTCCTTGACATGAAATTCTCATCATATCTTATTTCTTCTCTTATGCACACCATTAATACTTCAACCAAAAGCCTTACAATGTATTCATTAAAATTACATCATCTTAACATTATAATCAACATTTTATGATTTGTGATGGTGCAAGCTCAATCTAACTATACAATATCTCTCTAAACATATAATAGTGAGAATTAACACACAATATTATATTATAAAATATGATGTTATATTATAATTTGCTATAATATAATATATTGTCTAACATTACACCTCATTAGAATCACCTAAAAAGAACAAATAATGAAATTTTCTCAAAATATGAATAATGTTCATTTGGATGTAAAATTGTTATTATTCTATTTGAAATGGTACAAAATAGCATAATTTTTGCGTTGCTTCTTAGTGTGTGCCATCAATTTGACCAAATTCTTCCATCTCAACCATCAAATTAACATTTTTGTGAGTTTTGACCAATGTATTATAACAAAAGTAAAATACATACTAAAATGTACAATAACATTGAGTAACACACCACCACATTCATATATATGTGAAGTTATATTGTTATGTACATTATATTTTAATATGCTTTCAAATAATATATTATCTTACATTACACCTTAAAATGAATCACTTTATGCAAGAAATTTATAAAATTTGATTGAAAAATGAACATTTATTTTGGATGCAAAATTCCATTCTTTTGATTAAATGACACACCATAGCACTACCGCAATGATGTTCCCTAAAGCTTACCTTAAATTTGGTCAAATCCCATCATCTCCCCTATAAATTAGTATTTTTATGAATTATACTAGTACAAATTCTACTACATCATACTATAACAAACTAAAATATGCTAAACAACAAGTACAAATACATAATAGTATGCTATAATGCATGATGCTGCACTATGTTATGGCATCCTATATTATAATACACTATAACTTATTATATTATACTATATTACATATCACATCACAAGGGATTGCTTAAGATAAAAAATCATAAATTTAGTCTAAACAATAAAAAACTATATATTGTAGTCGTATCACTTACATATTTTAAATTGAAATAATATATTATGATGTTATGCTCTACCTATTATGAATTTGGCCAAATTCCACCATTTTAAAGTCTAAATAAACATTTTTATAAATAATACTAGTGTAGGCTCGACTGCATGATTGTAAAATACTAAAATAATTTAAAATGCATAGAACACCAAATTATGATATATGATGTTATACTATGCAACAACATATAATATTTATTTTGAACAAAAAATCTTACTTTTTAGACTACAAGTGGCGTAGCACACCTTTGGTACTACAACCTAATTTCAACTTCAAATTTAATAAATTTCATCATCTGATTTATTAAATTAATATTTTTAGGATTTATATTAATATATACTATAGGGCATAATATCATAATATACTAAAACATTTCAAAACATCTTGTAACATCCAAAAAGACATCACTACATGCTCAAATATATGATGTTACATTACACTATAATATATGGTATTATAATATGATTTATGGTTAAGTTTTAGGGTATTCAAATATCTAACAGTCAAGGGAAAGTCTTTTATGAATGCTAGTTATAAATGGATAAGAGATGCATGTGATTATAGCTTAAATGTTTGAAGTGAAGCTCCTTTCCTTTTATTCATGTATTGATTTATGTAAGTGAGAATGTTAATGGGTATATAACTTGGACATCCTGGGAATAAAAGGCTTTAGTTAGCGCCAAGGAGGTCATTTGATTACCTTACTTCCTTGGATTAATAATGGCACATACTCCATTTGATTTCATTCTTATTTCAATACTAGAATTTGGATGAGGCTTTATTTCATATACATAAATGATTCAATCAAATTAAATATCATTTTTTGCAAGATTTTCATTCTCCAAATTATGAATACATGTGTATGTATTTATGAAAAGTGGTATATAGTCTGACATTCTGGGAATATGAGGATTTAGCTAGCCCTGAGGAGGTCATTTGATTACCTCACTTCCCTAGTTTAACAAAGGCACGTACTTAGTTAGGTCTTTTATGCATACATGTGTGTATTTAATTAGAGAATGGTAATCCTTCCTTTTTATTAAAAATACATGCATTTGCAATTGTTCAAGTGATTGAATTAATTGATCATGTGATTTGGAGCTCTCTTTCTTATGTTCGTGCATGTAAATTTACATATGGTTTGAATTTAATGGTATATAATATGGACATCTTAGGAATATGAGGCTTTAGCTAGCCCTAAGGAAGACCCATCATTCCTTAGGAGTTCTTATTAGGTGATTAGGTCCATTATATGGTGATAATATCTATCTTTCAAGATAGTGCATCTTTCCTTAATGTCATATCCGATCATTTCAATAAGTACCCCCTAAGATCTATGTGGTGTCCCACATCTCAAAAATAAATACCACAGATTTTTCTGGCTACTCCGCTGGGGAGAGTTCCTCTCTCCATCTCTAGTAGCAATTATTGTCTCCAAACATCAATAGTGGACTTATATTTTATATGGGTCCAACACTATCTTACTTTCTGTCCGTACTTAGCCTATTTCATCCTTAGGCTGAGCTAGCTAACATCCTTTAGGTTTTAAGACCTCACTCCATGTAGGTCTTAAAACCCCTACTATGTCCCCTAATAGTTTAAAAAAAATGAATTAACTAAAGAAGATGACTAAATATTTAGAACCTCTTTACCATTCTCTTAGTGAGGCAAGGTTCATCTCATACTTAAGAATATAAACTCTTTGCAAAAAAGATATATACTTTCAAAAGCACTTCTCAAATTAAAATTCACATGGCAAACGATCTCCATTTAAAGATAACCAAACCTCATGCAACAATATCCATGATTGTTGCATGGAGGTTCTTTTCATAATTTAAAATCAAATTTTTTAAATCCTTTTTCCAAAAGAAAATATTTCAAAATAGTAATCTCCATTCAACACACTTAAGCTTGTTGAATGAAGATTTTATTTTCAACTAAAATCATGACATAAAATTGAAATTTCATTTAGAACATCCTACATGTGCTAAGTTGGAATTTCTCTTTTCAAAAGCAACATCACACACAAATATCCCATTTTTGAAAATCAAAAAGAAAAATATAATTGATTTCCTTTTAACATACCTAAATTTGTTAAATGGAAGTCCCATTTTCAAAATCATTAAAAATTAAAACACATTTGAATTCCATTTGACATTCCCAAATTTGTCAAATGAGAATTCCCTTTTTCAAAATCAAAAGCAAATTGGACACTACTTAACATACCCTCATTTGCTAAGTAGAGTTCCCTTTTAAAATCACAAATAAATCAAACACACTTGAACTCCATTTGGCATACCCAAATTTGTAAAATGAGAGTCCCACCTTATCAAAATTGAAAATAAATTGTAACTTTATTTAACATACCACATTTATTAAATAGAAGTTCTCCTCTTTCAAAACAAAACAAAACAAACTCATCAAACACATTTGATCCCGACTAAACATACCAAACATGTATTGATTAAATCAAAATATATCAAACACATTGTGCTTCACTTAGCATACCTAAATTTTCTGAGTAAGGATCCCATTTTCAAATTGAATTCAACAAATCAAACACATGACACACATAATCGTAAATAATAAAAATGCTTTCTCATTTAGCATAAATAAATTTGCTAAGTGAAGATTCCAAAATCAAATCCAAAACAAAGTCAATTGACCCTCCATTTAACATACCCAAATTTATTAAATGAGTGTCCCAAACATAAAATCAAATTCAAAAGTGAGACAATGAAAGCATCAATTAAAAGACTCTCATAAACATTTGAACCCAATTCAACATACCCAAATTTGTTGAATGTGGGTTCTAAATTTAAATCAAATTCAAAGTCTCCTCCAAAAAAAAATTTCAAAATCTCCAATATTTGAACCCCATTTAGCTTACCTAAATTTGTTAAATGAGGGTTCCAATTCAATAATCAAATCAACTAAATAATTCAAGTCAATAATAATCAAGTGAAGGTCTGATATGGTTCTCTTTCCAACAATGCAGAGATTCTAGCCCTCATGACCATCAGTAGAAAGGAGGTGGCAGGCAAGAAGACACTTCTTCAATTTGACCTACAGTCTATTTCTAAGTTTCTCTAACCAAAGGAGAAAGGAAATAAATTTCCTCCAAGAGACAAGAATAAGATCAATAAAAAATTTTGAGTATGTATTATCCATTCTAGATAAGTACGACTCAAATGATTTCAATCCTAATTCCCAAAAGAAGATAACTCTCAAAATGACAATCACAATAACTATCGTAATCCATAAAATAGTAGTACCGATGGACTTGGGTAGAGGTTCCCCTATTTTAAACTTTTATGGTGTTACTATCGACAAATATTTAGAATCATCAAATCTAATAGAAGAAATTTTGGGCACCATAAAAGAGTAGGTAGACATCAATTCTACCTCTCTTTAAGAATATATTTCAAAAGCCAATTCTTGTAGTGACAAGGTCCTACCACTTTGACCAACACCATAGCAAGAAGCAAACCAGTCATTGGAAATAATCAAATTCTAAATCCTTCTTAAGATACACCTCACAATCCAAAATAAGGGCATCAAACTATTCTGAAGGTTAATCTTAAGATCATAAACTATCTTGGGAGGTTGCCCACTAAGCTAAAATAATGAGTGCACCCTCACCATCTCTAAGGAGATTGAGGAGTGTTTAATTGGAACTTAACCTAATTCTTCCTTGCCCAGTTAGTGGCAACCTCCTCAAGTCTTACTCAACATAGAATATCCTATGGAAAACAAAGACAAGCAATCCCCTCCAAAGAACACAATATAAACAAAGACTCAATAAAAAGGAGGGAAAGAAAAAAAATGAAACAAAAAGAGAAAAGAAAGAAAAGAAAAAAATGAAAAGAATGAATGAAAAAAATAGAGAAGAAGAGAAAGAAAAGAAGAAAAAGAGAAAAAGTAAAGCACCAATAATACACATTGATTTGGAATGCAAAGGATAAATCATTTGTACGAGGTGTAAATTCAAAGAAAAGGAGAGAAAAAAATATATGAAATAAATTTTGAGTCTACTTTTGACAAGTCTTTGGAGTAGATAACAGTAAAACAAAAAGTTCTTAAAGGATAATTCATGAAAGTTATGACTAGAAACTATGTGGGTATGCAAGCAAATTGACTCCAATTCTTCTATCTCATGATATTATTATAGGATTGTTAGTTAAGAGTTGTGCCTAACCTCTAACCTATAAATAAATATATATATATATATATATATATATTGAGACATAAAATTTCCACTTCATCTCTTTCTGCAAACTCGAAAGAGGATTCAAAAGTTGTAGATAAATCTTCAAATGAAGTAATAAAATCATATTTTTCCTAGTCTACCAACATTGCTTAAAGAATTTAGAAGACTTTCAAGTAGAGGATACACTCCCTGAAGTTGAGAAGAAAATTAGATCATCAACCAATGAGTTTTAAGAGATTAACCTTAGAACATAAAGGTAGTCCACCCACACTCCCAACATCCATATATGATAAGTTAGAAAGAAAATGTCAATGACTTAGTTAGGTTTCTTTTGTAGTTTAAAGACTGCTTTACCTAAGACTGTAATGAAGTGCCTAATACATCTTTAAAGGTAGCAGTCTACAAATTCAAAATTGAACCTATTGCTATTCCTACTTTGCAAACTTTTGATGTGAACATTTGCATCAAGAAGAAGATCAATGTTTAAGGTCAACCTTAAGAAGAAGAAAGATGCTATCATTATTACCCAATATTATTCCCAGTTAAAAGGAAGGACATTCAAATCCACACATATCGATTCTAAAGATTTTAGTTAGGCATGTCTTGAAGATGAATCCACATTACCTATTTTAGATTTGATAGCAGACATAGCCTCTTTACCTGCAGTCTCCTCATTCAAGGATGGGTTGATGATGCTAGAGGATGAGAGGTCATTTGCACTTATAATTTTCATTGGAATTTACCACTATAAGGTCATGCCTTTCTCTGGTCACTAATGTTAAAAAAAAGGAAGACCATCTTTACGATCTGAGTAGTTATCTTTGATTGGTTATGACACTACAGCTTGAAGTTGAATCCCATAAAGTATAAAATTAGAATGACTTTAGGGGAGTTTCTAAGGCTTCTAGTAAAGCATCATGGGATAACAAGGATTGATCTAAAAGAGATTAAAGTGACATTAGAGATGCAACCTCCAAGATTCTACTTAACAGGAGAGAGATTTCAATTAACGTTGAATATAAATGGTTTAAAGTCTTTCAAAGTTAGTCTATCTCAAAACTTTTTAAATCAAAATTTTACTTTCGATCATTGAAAGGCCTACCTTGGTGCTTCGAAGGATGGAAAGTAGTTTAAACTACTATGATAGGGGAGCGCCTGATGCTTCCAATCAATGGGCACTATTTAAAGAACTATTATCCTTAAAATAATGTTTGAAAATAATTATCATCAATAAAAATCCTATCTTTCCATTCATCAAATCCCTTCTTCATTGGAAGCATTATTTGCTTATTTGTGAATCTGCCATGATGTGTTTAGGATAGATGTAAGATAATCCAAGTGGCATCTTATCCTTCATCAACACAAACACAAACTACACATGATCCTCCGGTGCTATTAGGATAGGTGTAAGAGAACCCAAGAAGCATCCTATTTGACTAGTACAACTAAGTTAGTTATAAGACAACCGAGCATCATCCCTTTTTGGTGGAGTCACATTGCCCCTCTAGAACTATTTAATCCACTCTTCAATGTGTTTAGGGTAGGTGTAAAGAACCCAAGTGGCATCCTATCCTTCATCAACACAACACAAAAATAAACTACACATAATCACATGACCAAATACACATCTTTTATCTCAGGCTCCTTTGATGTGGGATAATGCCCCCAACAACCCTCACTTATTAGCTGCTCTAGGTCGGACTGACGTGTTACCCTACTAGTGAATCACCCCAGTGGTCCCTTATTCAGGAAGATGTAAGTCTGATACGCTTTCCTTCCTGACCTAACCACCGCACACTGACAAGCTTTGATAGCATGGTATGCCTTACTGTGTAGTTGGTGAGCTACCCTCATGTTAGCACCATTTAAGAAGATGTAAGTCTGCTACACCTTCTTCTTAAACTAGTCATCATGAACTGACTTGGTTGATGATATCTGACAAACACACATACCCATCTTCTATCTTGGGCTACTTTGATTTGGGATAACACCCCCTACAACACTCACTCATTAGTTGCTCTAGGTTGGGCTGACATCCTACCCTACTAGTGCATCACCCCAGTGGTCCCTTATTTAGGAGGATGTAAGTCTACTACGCTTTCTTTCCTGACTTGGATATTACACACCGACGAGTGCCTTGTTAGCATGGTAGGCCTTACAGAATGATCGGTAAGCTACCTTCATGTTGGCTTCATTCAAGAGGATATAAGTATACTATACACTTTCTTCTTGGACTAGTCATTGTGAATTGACTTGGTCGAGTAATGGATTAGGGTAAGGCCCCAGCGACACCTTTC
Source organism: Cymbidium sinense (assembly GCA_021442155.1). Lineage (NCBI taxonomy): Eukaryota > Viridiplantae > Streptophyta > Magnoliopsida > Asparagales > Orchidaceae > Cymbidium > Cymbidium sinense. Next base: position 95,736,252 of record CM038214.1, on the reverse strand, counting down.
TTTTTGACTACTTCAAGTCTGGGTCCAGTCCTTCTTTGTAACTCCCTACTTAGTAGTCGCCCTTAGGTTGGGTCCGACTTGTTATGCCAACAATGGGTCACCCTAGCGATTGTTCCTTACTTCAGAAGATGTAAGTTTGATATGGTTTCTTTTAAGTACAGCCATTGCACACCGATGAGCAGCCCTAAGTCAGATAGCACCTGTCGAGCTGATGATAAACTATCTCAAAGATGAGTTTTATTTTATAGATATATAAGTCTATATGCCTTATTCCTTGATTGATTCTCACACAATGACGGGCACCTTAGGTTGGTTGGTGTTATGCACATGCACCCACGGTGGATACACCACTCATGGTAGATATAAGTCTGCTATGCTTTCTCCTTAAGTTGGCCACCGTACACCTACAGGCTTTCTTATTTACAGGGTCCAAGATAACGACCCTAGTGGCACCACCCCTGTGGGCACTTTATTTAGATCACGTCCTTTATGACCTCATTTGGACACTACCCTATATATATATATATATATATATATGCATCCTATCTTTATGGAAGTGTCAGCAAAACTCCCTATAAGAATCTTCTGACTACTCATGAGTTGAGATAAGTCCTCCATGATACTCTCTTAATAGTCACCCTTAAGGTAGAGTTCAATCTATTATGACACCAATAGGTTACCTCAGTGGTCATCTTGGCTTTGGAAGATGTAAGTCTGGTACTCATTCTTTCTAGCATGACCGTTGAACACTGATGGGCAGCCCTAGGTCGAGTTTGATTTATTATGCATCTAATGGGTCACCCCAGTGGTTGTTCCTTACTTTGGAGATGTAAGTCTGCTACGCTTTTTCTAGCTAAGCCATTGCACATTGAAAGGCACCCCTTAGGTTGGATAGTCCTACACTTCGGCCTGTGGACTACCCCTTTGGATTGATAAATCTAAGATAGGCCAAGGCCGACATAGCCCCTTCTCAATGTGGTCCATCGCACATTGATAGAATCTATCGAATGAAATTAAAACAAATGAAAAAACCAAATTAAAATTAAACAAATCAATGAAATTAATGAAATTAATCTTGACTACTTTTGAGTTGACATAAGTCCCCCAGTAGCATTCACTCAGTAGTCACCCCTAGGTCAGGTTTAATTTGTTCCGGATCCAAAAGATCACCCCATTGATTGATCCCTAATTTGAAAGATGTAGGTCTACTATGCTTTATTTCTAAGTACAACCTTTTCACACCAATAGGAACCCCTTAGGTCAGATAGTCCTACCTTTTGGTAGACTATCCCTTTGGATTTGTAAATTTGAGATAGGTCAAAGCTGACATAGCCCCATCTAAGTGGGTTCATCGCACACTGACAGGGTCCATAATAAGCTAAATTTGAAACCAACCTTCTCAATGGTGTCAAATTAAATCATATTGAACAAACCAAACTTCTCCTTAGCGAGACACAAATCAAATTAATCTCCCCAGTGGAGCCATAAGAAATACCATCAAACTCTTATCCCAAGTGATACCCAACCCGCTTCTCCAGTGGAAGGCTCACATTCCTAATCCCTAGCGGATTACAGATTCTTATCCCCAGTGATTACACACCCAAATAAATCATATTCCTAATGAGACTCAAATACATATCCCCAGTGGATAGCTTCAACTTGCATCCCTTGTAGAAGGTTCACATACTCAATCCCCGATAGATTCCATCTGGCTCTCTTATGCCCTTTGCATAAATAGATTTGTTTTGCACTAAGATTGTGATTCTATCTACCTTTCAGGTTTAGGTATAGATCATTTTTGTTAGTGTTTGCAGTCTTTTGGATGTTGTTGATCATCTATGTCAATGCCAATACGTGCGGTGTGCCTTGTCAGTTACACCACACCTATTGGGGGTCTTTTGTTGACCTCACTTTTGGAGTGAGGTCTCAACCTTCGCTTCTTAAACCTAGGAACCATCTAGACACAATGGTTTACTCAGTCATAATACACTTCTAGAGAGTAGGTGAACACTTAACCTAAGCCTAGAGACTTAGAAGGGTTAATCATAGGATTAGGCCATGCCTTAGGGACTTAGGAAAATCACCTATCCTATAGCCTAAACTGAATCCATGTACACCTTAAATTCAATTAAAATCCTAATATCCAACCAAACCATAAACTCAATTTCAAATCCAAATCCAAGTCCAAACTCAATTCCAAATGATTGAAACCCAAGATCAAATCTAAACTTGAAATCCTTCCCAAGCCCTTTAATCAACCTTCATGAACTTAGCCAAATTTTTATCCAATTCAATCTGAACTCAATTGATTTTTTAATAAATCAATTGTACCTTCAATTATCTTCTCAAATATAAATGAAATATAAATTCAAATAGCCAAAACCAAATCCAAAATAAAATCAAAACCTAATTTAAACCCTTTAAGCCATTTCCTTGAACTTGGCCAAAACCCATCTAAATAAAGCCAAAATCAATGGATTTTCTCTTGAATCAATCATTCCTTCAACCATCTATCCAAATATAAATGAAACCTACAATCATCCAATCAAACCAAAATTAACTCAAGTCAAACCCAGCCTAGCCTATTTAACTTGAAATATTCAAATGAACTAAAACTCATTCGAATCCAAACCAATTGCAATTGAATTTATATATTAATCTCAAATCTATATATAAAACTTAATTAAATCAAACTCAACCCAAAGTAAAGCCAACTAAATCTAATTGGTTCACTTGACCTAAAGTGGCCAATTTGACCTACACATGAACCAAAATCCAATTCAATCCAAATCAAAGTGAATTAAGCCAATCTAAAGTTTATGTCATATGTTGATCACCCTAGGATGATCAATTGATATAAATTCAAACCAAGTCAACCTATTGACCAAGTCAACCCTTTAGCTTATATGAACCCAAATTAGCCAAATTGCAACCCAAACAAAATCTATTGAAACTAATGATTCAAATCAACCCAAAATCAATATTTAAACATGAATTTCTTCAATTGAGCCAAACCTAGCCCAATCCCTCTTGACCCAAGTTAACTAAAAATTGACATAAAGGGTCAAATTAGACTAAACCAAATTAAATCAAACCAAAGCATACAATCCTCTCCAAATAGTCATATGAACTTGAACTAATCCTTGATTTGACCCATTTTGACAAATTGGTCAACCCATTTTGACCCATTTTGACCTAGGTCAAATTGAGCCAAACCTAACCAAATGAACTCCAAATGACATGAAATTTGGTCCAACTCACATTGACTCATTTCAAATCTACCCAAATCAAATTCAATATAAATTGATGACTCTACTCTAAGGGTATCACATAAGACAAAACACCCATGTAAATGGTCATTTCTCTTCCTTGGCCATTTAGCACTCATCCATTGGTCCACCCAGGCTCCATCCAACCGGCCTAAGAGGTGGTTGGGTCAGCCATGACTTATGGAGAGATTAAATCACCTCACCTCCCCCATTGGAACACTTGGCATGAATGACCTCCTCTTTCATTTGCTAGGACACCCACTTGTCCTTCATAGTAGCCACCTCCATGCCTAAACCAAATTAAGCCACCTAAGGAGAATCCCAACTGCCCTAAGCAAAGGACACCCACTTGGAGCCAAAAATCACCATGAATGAGGTGATTTTTAGCCATTGCAAGGAGATAGAAAATAGAGTGGCAAAAACTCTTCCTCACACACTCATTTCACTCTCTTAGAGCTCTCAAACCAATTAGCATCCATTCACTTTGTTTTTGAGCAAAGACCATCAAAATCAAGTAGATTCTAGTGAAGAAGTGCTTTCCATTGATGGATACATTATTTTGAGAAGAGCCCAACCCATTCTAAATCTTTTCTTGCACTCGGAGCACACTAGATCATCATCACCACCAAAATCATCCTGATGAGATAATTTTCAAAACCATAGTCCTTAGGTTCTTTTATTTGTTATGGTTTTTGATCTATTTGGAATTTCTTAGATAACCCTTGCATTTTTTATTTATTTTACATCATACCCATGCATTTGGAGTGATGGGATCGCTAGAAAAGTGAGCCTAAAATGAAGCTTTTCATTCAATTTTTTCATAAGAATCATAAAACTCCCATAAAAAATAGTGTTCCATCTGCCTCTTCTCGCCAGATAGCCATCGATCTCATTAGGAGATAGATGGCTTAATAGATCACATGGCTCTAATCAACAGATCATGTGGCTCAGATAATGTGGATCACATGTATAGATCTGGACTGTCCAATCCGTGATGAGACAGTCGAATCAAATCCATGCAACCTTGTCCATATTCTCGTTCATCTGCTGAGGCGGCACCTGGCTGGCAATCGCATGGTGCCACATAGCACCGTGTGGTCTAGTCAGCACTATGGAGGTGCTTACTAGGTTAAGTAAAAAATTAGGGATTTTTTACTTTTTAAAAATTAATAAAAATACCAAAAACATCAGAAGTTCATAGAAAATAAAATACTTAACAACAAATTGAAAAAAAGGGCTCATTGGATTTATCATTCTAAGAGGAATCCAATGAATCCAAAAGCCCCAAATTTTATTGAATATTGTGAGCATAATTTAAGCTTTAGGGAAAAATCAAATTTCATTAATTAAACTAAAAAGACACATTAGATTGATTTGAAATTCTCAGAGATAAAATTGAGCTTAAAATCTGCCTACCATAAAAAAATTTCAAGTCAAAAAGATTTGATATTGGGAGATATTACATTTTGAACTTCAAATAATTAAAATAAATTAATGGACTTTATAAAAATCATGAAAAATCATTTAAATCAGCTGAAACTTTGGAAAATTTTAACAAATCATTAAAATGCAAGTATATATTTATTTTGAAGGTATTTCAGAGGAGATTCAATTAAAATTGATCCCAATTAATTTTGAGCAATAATTAAAGCTCAATTTGGGTTTAATAAACAAAATAATTAGCTTAATTACTCTCTAATTACATAATTAGTTAATCCCAAACTTTTGTGGTTGATTAATGGGATGACCTCTACCCATAATTTTCTTAGAATTTTTTGCTTGGTTAATTAGGGAAATTGGTTGTCTTAACCTTTACTTTCCTAATTAGGCAATTAATTAATATTTTAAACAATAATAAAATCAATTAAGCTTACTACTCATTGTGAAATAGTGATTGGGCATGGGGAATGAGATTGGGACCTTTTTCCCAATCTTTTCCCTAAGTCCATCTCACTTGAATGGAAATTAATTAATTTGGGATTAATTGATGGTTTAATTCATTAATTAAATTGCTTAATTAATCAATTTGAAACTATAATCACATGGAATCCTAATTAATCAATTCATCAGTAGATCTTTAGGTGTTCAATATCCTAATGACATTTAAGGAAATTATGGTTAACCCACATGTGTGGGAAAATCATGAAAGTACTTAATTAAGTTTCTTAACTTAATTAATCACTAATAATGAGCCAATTGCATTAGGCCTCTTTCATTTTTTTAGGTTCATTTCAATTTAATTTCCAATGTATGTACATATCATGTTGGATCATACTTAGTTAATTAAAATAAGGCAACATAGGTAAGTGTTAATCAATTAATGGATTTAATGCATTCAACCTAATTAACCCATAAAATCAACTTAATTACTTTTCATTAAATGAAATTAAATCACAAACATGGGAATGGGTTAGGATCAGCAAACTTTCCCTCATTTCTTCATACCAAACTAAATATGAAATTAAAAAGCCTTGGTTTTCTTTAAATTCTTTTATTTGATTTGATTGTCCATAGGAAATAATTTAATTGAATGAAATCACATGTTTATGCTCATTCATTCCTTTACAATCATGTTAAATGTTGTATGTCATTTGAAATCATACATTCATCTTTTCAAAATTCATTAAGTCAAATGGTTTTCCTTTATGTCAAGCTTGCGTGTGTTGATTTAATTTATAATATGTGTGGCTATTATCACTATTAAATCCAAACATATTTTCTAAAGCTTATAAATGAATGGTTGCATAGGTTATGAATGTTAGTTATAAATACATAGGAGATGCATTTGATTATAGCTTAAATGTATAAAGTGAACATCCTTTCCTTTTATTCATGTATTGATTTATGTAAGTGAGATTGCTAATGGGTATATAGTCTGGACATCCCGAAAATATGATGCTTTAGTTAGCCCCAAGTAGTTCATATGATCACCTCACTTCTCTATTTTAACAATGGCACGTACTCCATTTGATTTCATTCTTATGGATCTCAATACTAGAATTGGATTACACTTTAATTCATATACATAAATGATTCAATCAAATTAAATATCATTTTTGCATGATTTTCATTCTCAAATTATGAATACATGTGTATGTATCTAAGAAAAGTAGTACATAGTCTGGACATCCCAAGAATACAGAGGCTTTAGCTAGCCCTAAGGAGGTCATTTGATTACTCACTTCGTTTAACAAAGGCTTTCTTATGTCTTTTATACATACATGTGTGTATTTAATTATAGAATGGTAATCCTTCCTTTTTATTAAAAATACATGCATTTACAATTGTTCAAGTGATTGAATTAATTGATCATGTGATTTGGAGCTCTCTTTCTTATGTTCATGCATGTAAATTTACATATGGTTTGAATGTAATGGTATATAGTCCGACATCCTAAAATGTGAAGCTTTAGACCCAAAGGAGGTCATTTTGCCTCACTTCCTTGGTTGATAATGACATGTACTTTAATTTCATCCTTATGTATTTTTGCATAAGAATTTAGATAGAGCCTTAATTAATATGATATAATAATTCAGTCAAAGGGAAAATATAAAGCTTCAAATGTACATACTCACATCCATCATTCAAGTGTGCTAAAACATATTGTATGTGTAGGTATACTTAAGACTTAATCATATGCATGTTACATGTGATGGAAAGGAATGATTTAGCATGTTCCATGTGATAGTTTCAATTAGATTAATCCTAAGAAGCCTTTCACATTGAATAAAATTATTTAAAGAGAACCTAAACTTAGCATTAATCTAAAATGTGTAATAAACCATTCACTAAATAGAACTAAATCAAATTAACATGCTTTAGAAAGTAGTTTAAGGTAGGGATAAAAAGGCCAACATCTTTTCTTCTCTTTACAACACTTAGTTGCTAAGTGTATATATGCAACAAAAAACATAAATTAAAACTTAAAATCAATTAAAAGCACTTGAAGTGAAACCACCCTTTAAGTTGATTCTTTCTACACTTAGAAAATCTTAACTCTAAAGCCTAGTACATTCCACACAAGCCTTAATACACACATTAGATTAAGTCACCACTTCCACCCTTATGTTTAGATGATGCATGGTGTCATGTTTTTTTTATGACGATTATTTTTAGATTGATGTTAGAGTGTATGTTTCATAGTCTAAATGGTAGGTTGTGATTACTAATCATATTTTTGTAAGAGATTATTTTAGGGGCCACTTAAAAATAAATATAAATGCTTTGTAGTTGCTTAAGCCCTTAAGCATAATCCAAGTTAGACGATGGGCTTGGTTACCCTGTGTAGGGTGCTAAGTCCAAATTATAAATATAACTTTGGGTTGGTGTGTTTAGCTAACACTTGTTGCAGAAGATTTACTTTTCTTATTTTTAATGTACTTTTGCATTAGAAATTAGGATTAATGCTATGGGGTTAAGGATGAGCATTAGCTAGAAGGCTTTGTCCCGGGAGGCCTTGTGATGCCTTTGAAGTGGAGCAAACTAAATCAAAGAAGGAGGAAGATACATGAATACATGAAGACTTGAAGACCCCATAGCATTTATCATTTGTAAATTACAAATTATTCTTCTATGTTGTGGGTAGAGCTCGGCTACCATTTTTCTTTTCGGGTTGTATGGTGGCACCCGATCGCATTGGCCTATTATTCTTTTGCATTAGCAATAAAAATTGTTTGATGTTGTGTTTAAAGTACACATTTAGGATGGCATGCTTTTCTTTGTTTCTTTATATGTTTGATGTTTGAATGTGTGGCCTTGAATGCTATTAGGCTCTTAGAAAAAATTTAGCCTTTATACCCAACTACAACTCATAACTAAAATTTTAAACAATTCATAACATTACATAAAGCCTAGAACATAAATCAAGATAATTAAAAGATTTAGCAACCCCTTAGCTAATGTTGAATGGCCAACAACATGCACATCATATTATTTTTCTTGAAAATAAGGGATTTCCATCCTTGCACAATAGAGGAATGCTTGACTGAGGGCATCCTTTATGATGGAAAACCCCTTTCTTGATTTAGCCAACAAGCTAATTTCATCATGCATGTTGGCATCAAAAACCCAAAACCTTTATCAAAATGAAGTGTCAAAATAAATAAATTTTGAAATGATTTTGCACTAGACTAAGTCATATGATCATACCACTCAGGGTCTAGTATCTTAGGGAGTGCTTTTAAGGACTTTAGTTTCTTTCTAATTAAATAATATCCTAACTAATCTTACAAATCATATGATTGAACTTCATGGATTTAAAGTAGGAGGTGTTAGTTGACTCACTCTGCATGATCATAAGTTTAATAGTGGCTTTATCCTCTCTTACGGAGTTAAAACATATGCCCATTTTCACTTAGATTTAGGGCTTAGATTTAGGTCGCACATTGGCTAATGCTAAAGCTCACTAGATTTAAGTTTCGAGGTGGCTATTTATTTTGGCTACAACATAAATCCTCAGCTCTTAGGCATCTCCATAATCTTGTATTATTAGAGTACAAGTCCTAGCTTTCTAATGAAATGTCAACTTAAACAAAATTGATCTTCTCTTCAATTTCAAAATTATAAAGCCCAATTATAGAATATGTTGAAATGCTCACTAGGTTTCCTAGTATCAAGAGCATTTCCTACTTGTTTCCTTTGGCTTCAATAATAAGTCTTCTCCTTGAGTTTTCCCACTTGATTTTTCAATACAACTAATCCTAGGATGTAATTAATTATGATAGTCTAGCCTTAACATCTTTGGAGACTTTAATTGCTACTTTAATTGAGAGTATTCTTAAGGGATTCACATCCCTTAAGATGTAATTAACTATGGAGGCTTGCCTCCATAGGGAACTTAACGAACCCTACTTAATATAAATGTACTTAACTTTTTCATGTAAAGTAGGGGAAAGGTATCTAGTACACTCAAAGACACATCATGCCTTAGGAGTCCTTATTAGGTAATTAGGTCCATTATAGGATGATAATTTTTATCTTTTAAGATAATGCATATTTTCTTAATTTCATACCTGATCATTTCAGTAAGCACCCTCTAAGATCTATGTGGTGGCCCACATCTTAAAAATAAACAACACACACCAAGTTTTTTGAGACATAAGGGACAATATTGATAAAAAATGAGCACGCATAGAGCAAATCAAAAATCCTAGATAACTAGAATCATCCCTACTATAAAGACATAATTCAATAAGTAGTAGATCAAATTGGGTGTTCGTCAGTTTCTCTAGTCCCATCAGAACCACCCCAGCCACTCAAGTAATAGGGATCCACCATTATATCCCTAATCTCTCCCTCCACCACCGCCACGACTGTAACCTTCATCGCTCCTCCCGCTTCCATAACCACCATAGCTCTGACCACCACCTCCATATCCACCAATACCTCTAGATACCCCACCACTACTGTGATAACCGCAGCCTCTACCTTCTCCACCACCACTAGATCTAGACTAAGCCTGGCTGACAGTGATGTTCTTGCCATCAAGGTTCTGCCCATTCTTAGGGTATAGGTTTGGGTTTATGTTTATTAGATTTTAGGGTTTAGGTTTATTTTATAATTTATTTAGTTAGTTTAGGTTTTAGGGTTTGGGTTAGGTTTAGGGTTTAGGGTTTATAGGGTTTAGGGTAGGGGTTTAGGTTTAGGAAGGGTTGTTTAGGGTTTAGGGTTTAGGTAGGGTTTAGGGTTTAGGTGGGTTTTTAGGTTTAAGGTTTGGGGTTGGGTTTATTTTAGGGTTTAGTTTGTGGGTTTTAGGGTTTTAGGGTTTAGGTTATTTTAGGTTTAGGGTTTAGGGTTTAAGGTTTAAGGTTTAGGGTTTAGGGTTTAGTGTTTCTTAGGAGAAAGTTGGAATTTTATTACCATAAAAGGAAAAGATACAATGTCCTTAAAAAGGGTAAAGTTGTAAAATTCTACTACTCTGAGAGATACAAGAAACCTAAAGAACTAAACCCCCATATCTGAGTACATTAGAAATAGAAAAAAAATACAAAAGCAAATATAATAAAATAAAAAAAAGCATAAGAGAAAAGACATAGACTAAAACAAATAAAAAAAGGATAATGAAGCAGTTCATGATTCCTTTGAAAATGTAAGATAAGCAAGATCCACAACAACACTTAGGTTAACTGGGTAATGACCATTCCCTCTATAAAGTTCCAACTTGTAAAAGAAATCTATAAAACACTAGAGGAAAATTCATAGCTAAAAGGATAAGGACAAAGAGAGAAAAGGAGAGAGAATGAGAAGGCTCAGGCTCAATTAGGATCATCCCAAGAGGCAATAATACATTTTAGTATCCAAACTTCATAAAGAAGGGTTACAATCATATGTAATGCTTCCAACCAGAGAGAATAGGTGAGTAACATGAAAGCCATCATAGCCAGCATACCTAATATAAGAAAACCACCAAGGCTAGAAGTTCATAAAGTTCTAGATCTTGTACCATTAAACAAAGAGCAACCGACCAGCAACCAGCTAGCAACCAAACCATAAAATGAAAACCACAATATACTATTCATAATAACCAAGAGAGAGGCTAAAATAAAGTTAGAACACCAACAACAACCATTATGCAAATACTCATCCAAGCTCTAAACCAGCAAAAACTAGAACCATCCATCAACAAGCACCAGACCCATGCTAATTAATAAAGAAACAACCAACAAAACTAAGATAAGAGCCCTCAAGCAAAAGTCTCAACAAGTAGTAGTCATGAAGCCAAACCATGAGAAACCATAAATGACTAAATAGTCAAAATAAATGAAACCATCAACTAAAAGAAACATAAGATGTAGCAAGGTAAATCACAGACAAAATAGCCACACAAAAGGGGGCCAAAGGCAACCACCAACCACCAGAAATGAAAAAGTCCAATCCAAAAGAATCTAGAAAATGTTCACAAGCATAGCAAAATGCACCAGCAAATTGTCCAAGAAGAATGAAAAGACGAACATGGAAAAAAATCAACCAACCAAGATTCGAAAGACAACTAAAAGTCCTCCAACCAAACTAGCTAAGTAAAATTACCATAAGGCAACCACTAGAGAATAACCCATTATAAGTAACCAACAAAGGAAACATCCCCAGCAGTGAAGGAAAAGTAGAAAACCAACAAAGAACCACACAGTAAAGGTCCAAAAGAAGCACAACCACCATAGAAAGGCAATAGCAACAGCTAGCCAGGACTAGCCAAAAAACCAAACTTCCCTAGTAATAAAGACTAACCTAACTGGAAGCATAATAACAACATAAAACCTACTATAAATAATGCACCCAGATAATCCTAGGAGTATAACCAAACATAAAACCAAGGAAAAAAGAAGGATCCAGTAATAAAGAATAAGGAACTGGGAGGCCCTCAAAAGCCCATGAAACTCCCAAAAGATGGCAAAAGGCAAGAACCAACAATAGTTCCCACTAGGAAGGCCTCCCATTCAACCAAAAAATGAAAAAAAGTAATTTGAGTTCAAGAGGAGAGCCAACAAACCAACCAGGTAAAAAAAAATAGAATAATGCTAGAAAACCATCTCATCCACCAAAGAACCGTAGTAACAGAGAACTAAGAAAACCAAGCCAACCCAAGCTAGAAAGACAAGAACCACCAGCCAACAGAAGTAAGAGGTCAAAACATAACCCAACCAGCCAAAAGTGAAAATAAGTTTAGGTTTTTTGGTTTTGGGTTTAGGTTTAGGGCTAGTGGTGGGGTTAGGTTGGGGGTTTAGGTTTATTTTAGGTTAGGTTTTAGGGTTTAGGATTTAGGGTCAGGGAGGGGGGTAGTGGTGTGGGTTTATGGTTTTTAGGTTTAGGGCCTGTGGGTAGTGTAGTTGGGTTTAGGCCTAGTTTAAGTTTTGTGGTTTAGGGCTTAGTTTGTATTTTAGGAGTTAGGCCTGTCAGCATTTAGTGGTTTAGGGTTGTTAGGCTAGTGGTTTGGGTGGGGAGTCAGTTGTGGTTTTAGGTCATAGGTAAGCACAGATGGGTTTTGGGGTTTAGTCTAGGGGCATTTTTTTATTTTATTTTTATTTTTTATTTTATTCTTAAATTAAGCAAACCGGTTTTTATTTATTTATTTTATTTATATTATATTTTAGTTTATTTTATTTTTATTTTATTTATTTATTTTATTTATTTATTTATTTTATTTTTTTATTTTAGTTTAGGTTTCATTTTAGTTTATTTTTAAGTTTAATTTATGTTTAGGTTGATTTTATAGTTTATTTTTATTTATTTTATTTTAGGTTTAATTTTATGTTTAAGTAGGTTTTATTTTATTTTTTAGGTTTTATTTTGGTTTATTTTGTTTTATCCTTTAGTTTACTGAGTTTTTTTTAGTTTATTGTATTTAGTTTTTAGGTTTAAGTTTTATTTATTTTAGTTTGGTTTATTTTAGTTTAGGTTTAGATTATTTAATTTTATTTTAGGTTTAGTTTTTTTTAGTTTAGTGTTTAAGTTTTTATAAATTTATTTTATGTTTATTTTTAGGTTTAGGTTTTATTTTATTTTATTTTGTTTTATTTTATTATATATAGATTTTATTTTATTTAAGTTTTATTTTTAGTTTAGTTTAGTTTTATTTATTTTATTTTAGTCTTTATTTTTATTTTATTTTTAGGTTTAGGTTTTAGTTTTAGTTTAATTTATTTTTATTTTATTGGGTTTTATTTATTGCATTTTAGGTTTTATTTTGATTAAGTTTTGGTTTTAGTTGGTTTAGTTTAGGGTTTAGGGATTGGGGTGGGTGGTTTAGGGTTTAGGGTTTTGGATTTAGGTTTAGGGTTCATGGTTTTAGGGTTTAGGGTTTTTATGGTTTATGGTTTAGGTTTTAGGTTTAGGGTTTAGGTTTTAGTTTAGCATTTATGGTTTTTAATTTTTTTTAATAGAGAACAAATTCAGATTCAACATTTCTTTTTTTTTTATTTCATCAACCAAGTAACAAACCAAGTTTTCTAAGACACAAGCAATGACATAGATAAAAAATGAGCACGCATAGAGAAATCAAAAACCCTAAATAACTAGAACCATCTGTACTATAAAGACATTTCCATAAGTAGTATCGATCGATTCTTCTTCGCTTCTTCCCATCGAACCACCCTCTCTTCGAATAGTGGGATCCACCATCATAACCTCGATCTCTCCCCCCACCACCACCACGACTATAACCTTCGTCGCTCCTCCCACTTCCACAACAACCACCACCATATTACCACCATATCCACCACCTCCTGATCCTCCACCACCATTATGATAACCGCCTCGCTTCATCTTAATCCAAATCTAGACTAAGTTTGAGTGATGTTCCTCCCTGAAGGTTTTGCCCATTCTGGGTTTAGTTTAGGTTTAGTTTATTTAGGTTTATTATTATTTAATATATTTAGTTACTTTTTAGGTTTAGGTTTAGGGTTTGGGGTTTAGAGTTTAGGTTTAGCTTTAGGTTTTAGGTTTAGTTTATTTGGGTGGTCTGTTTGGTTTTATGTTTAGGTTAGGGTTTAGGGTTTTTTTTTGGGTTTTTTGGGTTTAGTTTGGTTTAGGTTTAGGGTTTGTGGGTTTAGGTTTTTTTTTAAATTCATAAACCCACAGTTTAGGTTTATTTAGTATATTTATTATTTTATTTTTATTTTTTATGTATTATTTTAATTTTATTTAGTTTAGTTTATTTATTTTCATTTATTTTCTATTTTAGTTTATTTTAGTTTTAAGTTTAGATTTAGGTTTATTTTTTTAGTTGAGTTTTATTTTCATTTTATTTTAGGTTTATGTTTTATTTTAATTTTAGGTTTAGGTTTAGGATTTTATTTTATTTTATTTTTAGGTTTAGGTTTTATTTTAGGTCTTATTTTTAGTTTATGTTTATGTTTATTTTATTTTATTTTATTTTATTTTTAGGTTTAAGTTTAGTTTCTTTTAGGTTTAGGTTTAGGTTTTATTTATTTTAGTATAGTTTATTTTAGTTTAGTTTTAGGTTTATTTTATTTTATTTTTATTTTTAATTTAGGTTTAGGTTTTTTTTAGTTTAGTGTTTTATGTTTTTTTTATATTTTAGATTTTTTAAGTTAATTTTTAGGTTTAGGTCTTTATTTAGTTTTATTTTATTTTATTTTAGTTTATTTTTATTTAAGTTTTATTTAGTTTATATATTTTAATTTAGTTTATGTTTTTTATTTATTTTATTTTAGATTATTTTATTTTTTTTATTTTATTTTATTAGGTTCATGTTTAGTTTTTTTATTATTTTTATTATTTTTATTAGGTTTAGTTTTATTTATTTATTATGTTTATTTAAGGCTCAGGTTAGATTTAGTTTGGGCTCAGGAGAGTCAGTTAGGGTTTAGGTTTAAGGCCTGGGCCCAGTGTTGGGTCAGTTCAGATCAGTTGCTCAGCCTCAGGGCCTTGTGGTAGGCCCAGTGTTTAGCCAGCCAGGGCCTGTGGGTGGCCTAGTTGTGGCTAGGTCTGTTTGTGGCCTAGCCCAGGGTCAGGCCTTTAGGCTTAGTGTCAAGGATCAGGGTTTGATTTAGTTTAGTTGCAGCTAGGGTGTAGTTAAGGTGGAGTTTAGGTTTAGGTTTTAAATTAAAAAACTGACAGGTTTATTTAGTTTATTTTATATTTATTGAAGTTTTTTTTTTTATTTTATTTAGTTTAATTTATTTAAGTTTATTTATTTGAGTTTATTTTATTTTACTTCAGCTTAGTTTAGTTTATTTTTTTATTTTAGTTTTAGAGGTTTTCTTTATTTTAGTTTAGGTTAGGTTTTAATTTAGTATTTTTAGGTTTTATTATTTTAGTAGTTTAGGTTTATTTTAGTTTATTTATTATTTAGTTTAGGGTTTATTTTGTATATTTAGTTTTAGTTTTGTTTATATTTTTATTTTAGGTTTAGGTTTTTTTAGTGTAGGTTCGATTTTATTTTTTTATTTATTTTAGGTTTTATATTTAGGTTTATTTTTAGGTTTAGTTTTTTATTTAGTTTTATTTTATTTTATTTTGTTTATTTTATTCTTATTTTACATTTAAGTTTATTATATTTAGGTTTTTTATTTTTTTTAGTTTATTTAGGTTTTATTTATTTTATTTTAGTTTAAGTTTTATTTTAGTTATTTTCTTTTATGGTTTAGGTTTAGGTTTAGGTATAAGTTTATGTTATTAATTGATTTTATTTTATTTTATTTTGGTTTAGTTTTTTTTATTAATTTTATTTTAAGGTTTTATTTTATAGTTTAGGTTTTAGTTTAAGGTTTAGGTTTAGGGTTTAGGTTTAGGGTTTGGGGTTTGTGGTTTTGGGGTTTTGGTTGGGTTTGGGGTTTGGGATTATGTTTTGTGGGTCAGTTTAGGTTTGGATTTATTTTAGGGTTTATTTAGGTTTGGGGTTTATACTTTTTAGGGTTTAGGTTTAGGGTTATGGGGTTTATGTTTTAGTTTAACGCTCAAGTTATAGTTTAGGGTTTTTGGAATTTCTTTTTAACAGAGAATAAATTTAGATTCAACATTTCTTCAGTTCGATTTCATCAACCAAGTAACACACCTAGTTTTCTAAGATACAAGCAATGACATAGATTAGAATGAGAATGCATAGAGCAAATCAAAAACCCTAGATAACTAGAACTATCTCTACTGTAAAGGCATAGTTCCATAAGCAGTAGATCGGATGGGCCATTCTTCGCCACCTTCCATCAACTACCCCAGCCTCAGTAGCGGTGATCCACCATCATATCCCCACCTCTCCCTCCCCCACCATGGTGTAACCTTCGCCTCCTCCCCGCCTCCATAACCACCACCACCACCTCACCTCCATATCCACCAAAGACTCCTCAGATCCCCCACCAAAGACTACGATAACCACTGCCTCCACCTTTGCCTCCACTGCCAAAGCTATACTAAGCCTAGTTGATAGTGATGTTCTTGCCCACAAGGTTCTACCCATTCTTAGGGTTTAGAATTAGGATTATGTTTAGGTTTATTAGGTTTTAGGGTTTAGGTTTGTTTTTTTATATTATTTATTTAGTTTTGGTTTAGGGCTTGGGGTTTTTTAGGGTTTGGGTTAGGGGTTTAGAGTTCTAGGGTTTAGGGTTTAGGGTTTAGGGTTTAAGGTTTAGGGTTTAGGGTTTATACTTTTGGGTTTAGGTTTAGAGTTAGGGTTTAAGGTTTAGTTTTTAGGTTTTAGATTTATGGTTTATGGTTTATGGTTTTTAAAATTAAGTAAACCGGTTAGTTTTAGGTTTATTTAGTTTATTTAATTTTTTATTTATTTTAGTTTATTTTTTATTTTATTTAGGTTTATTTTATTTTATTTAGTTATTATTTTATATATATCATTTTATGTTTTTTATTTTAGTTTATTTTCTTTTTTGGTTTTTTAGTTTAGGTTATTTTTTTAGTGAGTTTTTTTTTATTTTATTTTTTAGGTTTAGATTTTATTTTTATTTTGTGCAGTTTAGGTTTTATATTATTTAGGTTTAGGTTTTGGTTTATTTTAGGTTTTATTTTAGTTTAAGTTTAGGTTTATTTTATTTTTATTTAGTTTGGTTTGGGTTTATTTTAGGTTTATTTTATTTAGAGTTTAGTTTATTTATTTTAGTTTAGTGTAATTTAGTTTAGGTTTAGGTTTATTTTACTTTGTTTATTTTATCTTTTTGGTTTAGGTTTATTTTTATTTATTTTAGGTTTTATTTTAGGTTTATTTTTTAGGTTTAGGTTTTTTATTTAGTTTTATTTTATTTTAAGTTTATTTTATTTTATTTTATGTTAGGTTTTTATTTAAGTTTTTATTTTTTAGGTTTATTCTTTTAGTTTAGTTTAGGTTTTATTTATTTATTTTGTTTAGTTTTATTTTTATTTTATTTTATTTTTAAGTTTAGGTTTAGGTTTAGGTTTAGTTTTAGTTTAGGTTTATTTTATTTTATTTTACTTATTTTATTTAGGTAGGTTATTTTATTTTTTTTTATTTATTTTATTTTAGGTTTTATTTTTAGGTTTTAGTGTTTAGGGTTTAGGGTTTAGGGTTTTTTTTTCAAAAAAGGAAAAAAAATTATTGCCACAAGAAAAGGGTTAGAAAGTCATTAAAAGGGGATAAATCTCCAAAACTAATGCTGAAAGAGCTACAATAAAGCCTAAAGAGATAAATCCTCTAATACAAGAGAAAAAGAAAAGCAAAAGGTAAAGAGAGAAAACTCAGCAATAACACTGAAACCCTTTGAGTAGATCACAAACCACCTCTAAGAACCCAAGATCTATAAAAAACTTGCAAGAAACTTAAGCAGAGATAATCTAAGAGAAAAGATGAAAAAAATGTAAGAACATAGAGAGAGAAAAGAAATAAAATCCACAGACAAGGCTCAGGCTTAGTTATAGTCAACTAACAGAGCAACAAAATTTGTGAGCATCCAAACTCCAAAAGAAGGGTTACAGTCACAAATAATGCTACCAGTCAAAAGAAAATTAAGAAAACATCCCAGCCATCACATCCAAACTTACCTCGACTAAGGAGCTAACCCATAACTAATAACCAGCAAAGTTCTAATACCTGCCATCAGACCATCAACACAAAGAAATAGCAGGAGCAGCAACAACCCAAAAGAAAAAATAGCCACCAGCAACCAGCCAGAGCAAGGGTAAAACAACAACCACAATAAGCAACCCACCAATGCAGCCATAATCCAAAAGGACCACAATAGCCACCATCCAAACCAAGCAGTAGCAAAGCCACCAAAACTGGAAGGGAAAGAAAAGCCACAAAGGACCAACCAAACCAAACTATAGCAGAGCCACCAAAACCATAAAAGGAAGGAAAAGTTAGAGCCAAAACCTAAACAGCCCAACCAGCTCAAAGAAACTAGAGGGAAGCAACACAACAGTAAAAAAAATGGCAAAAGACATAAGCACCAAATGCTAACAAAGCCAAAGAAAGCCAACCACTGAAAGAAAATCCAAATAAGCTAAAGCAATACCCAAGAGTAGGAGACAAGGCACCAATCACCCAAGCGTTAGGACAAAGGCCAACAAAACAACCAGGCCAAACCAGCCAAAGGAAAATCAAATAGTTAAAGAAAAATAATGAAAATATAAAAGAATCTAATTTATGGCAGGCCAGATTTATATAAATTAGATAAACTTCTTAATGCTTAGGAATATTATCATTGGAAAACAAAGTAAATTCTGATAGATCGCACCCCAAACTAGCTAAAAAATCAGCACAAGAGTTACCTTCTCTTAAAATATGTGTACTTTTAAAAGAAAGTTTAGGGATAATAGCTTTAATATTTTTAATTAAATAGAAAAGCCCAGATTACCCTTTATGGTAGAATTGATCCTTGCAACAACCATCTTAGCATAGATTCCAACCAAATAGCCTAAAATTTCTCTCAAACAAAGCTTGAGAGCATAAAAATAGCCATCAATTCAACAAAATAACCGATTTAGTAGAAAGAGGAGTGGAAAATGGAAGATAATATTCTCATGATTGTTTCTAAAAATACCACCATAACCCAACTTGTTATGTGCAATAGATCCATCAAGATTAATTTTAATGCAAAATTAAGAGGCTTAATCTAATGAATAATTTTAATATTTAGAGACAAGTCATAATATGGAAAATTGATACCCAATTTAGAAACAAACTTACACCCTCTAAAATTAGTACTACGAGAAAGCACCTTATGTAAAGAAAAAATCTTTTCTTTAGTCCTAGCAATAATCCTCTTCTGGTTCATAGGCACATCACGATGTTTAGCATCATTTCTATCAAGCCAAATAAACCAAATCAAAGTAATATCCACCACAATTTTGATATGACCTTTAATAGTATTAAGAAAATAAGAATCCAGATGTTGCATTAACGTTAAATTACCATTAAAACAACTTAAATTAAATAAATCCTCATACCAACCCCAAACTTTAGAGGCAATGGCACCATTAACAAAACATGATTAACATTCTCAATATGAAAACAACACATGCATTTGGAAGGTAGATAATAACCTTTGTCCCAAAGTAAAGTGTCAATAACAATATAATCCCTTAAAATTCTCCACACAAGAATAGAGTAAAAAGTAGGAATAATATTATTCCAAATTTAAAGAAAAATAGGAGAAGTGGATTTTTTAACTTTAACATTATGTCAAGAATCTTTAAAAGAAAATTCTCCATTACTAGAAAATTTAAAAGAATTTGATCTAAAAAATTACCATCAATAGGAACATTAATGATGTTATTACTAATAAAATCAAAAATCAACTCATTTAAAAGAGAGAAATTCCATTCCCCACTATAAATAAAATGACTAACTTTCAAAGAAGAAGTAGAATGGGTATTATGGAAAGAATCAATGGAAAAGTCCCCGCCAGTTATATCTTGCCAAAAGAAGGAAGACCCATTATTAATACCCCAAAAAATGAGAGGTTCCACTTTCCATTTAATATCATAGAGCCATTTTCAAACAATAGAATCACCATCTTTATAATTGCAAATCAAAGGATGCTTACCTTTGTAATATTTAAATTTCATCAATTTTGCCCAAAGACTTTCATTTTTCCTAAAATTCCACCAAAGTTTATAAGAAAAACCATTAGTGGAGTCCATCAAAGATCTGCACCCAAGGCCACCTTCATAAATTGTACCACACATATTGGACCAAGAAGTCCAATGAAGACTTTTGGCCAAATTCCTAGAACCCCAAAAAAACTTATTAAAAAGTCTTTTAATCTAGATAAGAACATGAGAAGTAGGAACAATATTAAGCAATAAATTAAAAGGAAGAGAATAAAGAATACTTTTAATAACAATTAATCTACCACCAAAAGATAAAAAAATGAAATTCAAGGGTAGAAATTTTATTTTGAATATTATGAATTACCTCATTAAAGAGATGGGATCTCTTATAACCACAATATAAAGGGGAGCCTAAATATTTAATAGGAAGATTTTGATGAAAAAAATACTAGTGATATCCTTTATTTTATTAATTCTATGAACAGAAATAGATGTAGAAGTGATAAAATAACTTTTATGAGTATTAATCAAAAGTCCACTTTCCTTTCAAATTTATTTAAAAACCCTTAAGCTTTTTAACATAATGTAACGAGCCAATACAAAATATTATGAAATCATCAACAAAGCTTAAATGAGAGATAGCCAAACCACCAAGATTCCTGAAATAAATACTAGAATTCTTCTAAAAAAAAGATTAAGCCAACAAGACAAATATTCAATCACAATAATAAAAAGCGATAGAGAAAGAGGGTCATCTTGTCTTATACTTTGAGAGGAATTAAGGAAACCAAAGTTTTCACCATTGATAACTACTGAAAACCAAACATTTCTAATTATATTGTTAACCAAAGAAACAAAATGATTAGAAAACAAATAAAGTTAGAATGCTATTAAGAAAATCCTAAGAAATGTTATCATAAGCTTTGTGATGTCAAGCTTAAAAGTAAATAAATTCCACCTCTAGTTTTAACATTCAAATCTTGAATCAATTCTTGAGCAAGCAAGATGTTATCTAAAATAGTTCTATCTTTCATAAAGCCAATTCAATTAGGAGAGATAATATTAGGATAAAACTTACTAAGCATATTAGTCAAAATTATAGAAATCAATTTATTGAAAAAAAGTACAAAGACTAGTAGGTCTAAAGTCATTCCAAAAGTCAAGAGTATCTTTCTTAGAAATAAGAACAATAGAAATGCTAGTAAAATATTTAGGAATCGAATTCCTTTCAAAAAATCCTCAACAAAGATTAACAAGATCACTTTAATAATGAACCAAGCTTTTTGAAAGAATAAAGTAGTGTAACCATCCGCCCTACAATAAAATCAGCATTCATACCATTAAGAATATTAAAAATTTCCTCATCATAAGGAGGAGTAACCAATCACTCATTATCCTTTATAAACATAATAGGGATGATAGGGATTGGATTAATGCTTGACAATTTTATTTAAAAGATCTTTAAAATAATTAAGAGTAGAAGAAAATATATCCTCTTTTTGGTAAGCTAAAGAACTATCAAAGTTCTTGATTTTATGAATGCAACCAAGAACTCTCCTTTTCATTACCAAAGCATGAAAATATTTAGTGTTTCTTTTCCCTTAAAAGATGCTTAGAGGAAACTTTTGTATCCAATAAGTCTCCTCCATATCTAAACTTAATGAGATTATCTTAGCGAAGATTATAATAAAAAGAAGAATCGTAATAACAAGTTCTTCCAAATCTTTCACCTTTTGTTCCATATTCTGATATTAAAAAGATTTTAAAATAGTTTTTGTTCCACTAAGTGATATTATGCTTAAGCCTTTTAAGCTTAAGCCAAAACTTCATCATACCAAATAGAAAATCATCAAGAGAAAGAGGAGCACACCAATTATAAGCATTAACATCAAGAAAAATTTTATCTTGTAACCACATATTTTGAAAAAAAAAATTTTTAATGATATTATTGTTATGAACAACATCCTTAATAGAAATGAAAAGAGGAGCATGATCCAAGAGAGTTCTACTAAGATGCTCCACCAAAGTTAATGGCCAACGGTTTAGCCAATAATTATTAAATAAGGCATGATCCAACCGTTGCCACAATCTATGATTATTCCAAGTAAATTGAGAACCAATGAAACCAACATCATGAAGATTTCAATCCAAAATCATATTTTGAAAATCTTCCATTGAATGTAAATTTAGTAAAGAACCCCCTTTCATTTCATTCAAAGAAAGGACCGTATTGCAATCCCCACCAACAATCCAAGAATAATTAACAATAGAAGCAAAACTAGGTAATTGATCGTAAAGAATTCTCCTCTCAAACTTGTTACAAGAAGCATAAACAAAAGAGCCAAAAGCATGATAATCACCAAATGAAATATCCACATTAATAACTTGATGAAAATCATTAATAACATAAATAGTAAGAGAATTATTCCAAAATAACCAAATCTTATTATTGCTATTGAAATAAAAGTTGCTAAAACCAATCATCCCGCCGCATTATTATTTAGAAGAAAAAATAAGAGGTTCAAGAATAACCAAAAAACCAACATTATAAATTCTACAAAGATTCCTAATTCTATTCCTAATAGCAAGAGTACTAATGCCCCTCACATACCAAATAAGAAAGTTAAACATTAATTTTTCTTAGGCAATGAAGAAGATCAAGTAGATCTAGAAACTTTAGGAGGATAATTTTAAAACTAGTTTTTTTTTTCATTTTCACAAAAAATAGTTTGAAAACTGGTCTCATTATCCATTGATTCATCATCAGAAAAGTTTTATCATCATTATTAATAATAGATTTAGGAGAAGATCTCATTTGACAAGAAAACAAATCCTCCTTATCTATTAAATGAAAATTATCACTAAGCAAAGTACCATCTAGAATAACAGTTAAATAAGGGGTAGAAACATATTTATTAAGCAAATAAACACTTGGATGAACATTAACAAGAAGCTACATACCATCATTCTTGCCCAAATTCCAAGAAGATAAAATAAGATTTTTTGTTAAATATTTTCATAGGCGAAATAACAGAACCATTTTCTAGATTTTTAGCAACACAAATCTTCTTAGAATCTGAAACTAAAATAAAAAAAAATCATCCACTTGCAAATTTTCAGGAATAATAAAAATAATAGCAGCCGAAACCTGATTACTCTCCAAAATAGTTTCAGAATCATTTTTAGCAAGCTTATCACTACCACATACATTGGGAACAACATTAGAAACATTAGGAACAACATTAGAAACATCAATAATATCATTCATAGCACCATTATCTTTTTCATTTAAAGCTTTTTCTTTATCACTTTTAAATCTCAAATTTTTCCAAAGAACCTTAGGATCTTTAACCACTTTCTTCCCAAGATGTGGATGAGTAACAAAACATTTTGAGACATCATGGCCATGAGTTTTGCAATGATTGTAGAAAGCTTGGCTAGTTTTTCAATTTCCAAATTAGAGCACATAATAACCAGAACACCTTTGAAGGTTGTATGAACCAGGTTTAAAGAAATATTAAAGAAGTTGAAGAATCCTTACCAGACAAGGCATATTTGAAAGATTTAGAGGTAAAAGGTTTAGCTATTCCCAAAGAATTATAAGCCCAAGCCAGAGCAGCTGGAGCATTTAGTTTTCCCCAAGTATTCGCAGAAGATGATGCCATGATAAATGGTGCCACTTGAGAACCAAATAAGGATCGACTAAAGGCCAAAGCCAAACCGGAAGAAATTTCTAGAAAACTAGCAAAAAAATGATGAGAAAGAGAAGAAAAGGATTCAAGAATCACCGTGAGCTCAAGATGGGAAGGAGTCAAAAAGGTTTAGGGTGTTTTTTCTTTGGGGGGGGAGGGGTGAGTTAGTTTTTGGTTTTAGATTTTAAAATTTTTTTTATTTTTGTCTATTTAGTTTATGGTTTAGTGTAGTTTATAGGTTAGGGTTTGGGCCTAGGGTAGAGTCTTAGGGTAAGCCAGAGTTTGGTTTTAGGCCTTGTGGGTCTTGGCCTGGTCTTGGGTCAGGGCCTAGTCAGGCCTAGGGTTTAGGGTTTGTCTTAGTGTTTATTTTTTTATTTTATTTTTAAATCAAGTAAACCATTTAAGTTTATTTAGTTTATTTATTTATTTTATCATGTTATTTTTATTTTTATTTAGGTTATTTTATTTTATTTATTTAGTTTTATTTTATTTTAGGTTTATTATCTTAGTTTTTCATTTTAGTTTATTTTTTAGTTTTAATTTAGGTTTATTTTTTTACCTTTAGTTTTATTTTATTTTATTTCTTTTTTAGGTTTTATTTTTATTTTAGGTTTAGGTTTTTATATTTTTTTTTTTTAAGTTTAGGTTTTAGGTTTATTTTAGGCCATTTTAGGTTTTATTTTCAATTTAGGTTTATAGTTTATTTTAGTTTATTTTATTTAGTTTAGGTTTAGGTTAGGTTTATTTTAGGATTAGGTTTATTTTAGTTTTTGTCTATTTTAGTTTATGTTATTTTATTTTATTTTATTTTAGGTTTAGTTTATTAGTAGGGTTTAGGTTTTTTTATTTTTAGGTTTTTTATTTATAGTTTATTTTTATTTTATTTATTTATTTTAATTTAGGTCTAGTTTTATCATTTAGGTTTTTATTTTTAGTTTAGTTCAAGTTTTATTTATTTTATTTTAATTTTATTTTAAATTTTATTATATTTTAGCCTAGGTTTTTTAAGTTTTAGATTATATTTTATTTTATTTTATTTTTATTATTTTTGTAGGCATATTTATTTAATTTATTTAAGGTTTTATTTAGTTTTTGGTTTTAGCTTTTTTATTTTAGGGTTTAGTTTAGGCATGGCAAGGTTGTGTTTAGGGTCTGGCTCAGGGTTTGGTTTATTTAGGGTTTAGAGGGTTTATGGTTTAAGGTTTAGGGTTTAGGGTTTTATGGTTTAGGATTTTGGGTTTAGGGGATTTTATTTTAGGGTCTGGGTTTAAGGTTTAGGTTTTATGTTTAGGTTCGTGTTTTAGGTATAAGGTTTTGGTTTTTAACAGAGAATAAATTTATATTTAACATTTCTTGATTTCATTAACCAAGTAACACACCGTTTTCTAAGACACAAGTGACATTGATTAAAAAATGAGCACAAAGAATAAATCAAAATCCTAGTTACTAGAATGCCTCTATTATAAAAAACATAATTCCAAAAGTAAGAATCTGATCGATTGATCTTCGCTTTTAGTTCCCATCAACCATCGAGGCTCTCGCGTAGATCCACCATCATATCCCCATCTTCTCCTCTGTGCAAGAACTCTATCGCTTCCTCCACCTCCATAACCACCACTACTCTATCGCCACCTCCATATCCACTAACACCTCCGTGATCCCCACCACCACTGTGGATAACCGCCGCCTCGCCTTTCACCGCTACCAGATCTAAATCGAAGCTTGCTGACTGATGTTCCTATCGGCCACTTAGGTTTAGGTTTAGGTTTATTAGGTTTTAGGGTTTATGTTTATTTTTAATTTATTTAGTTACTTTTGTTTAGGTTTAGAGTTTGGTTTAGTTTTTGGTTTAAGTTTAAGGTTAGGTTTAGGGTTTAGGTTTGGTTTAGGGTTTAAGGTTTTAGGGTTTTTTTCTTTTAGGGTTTATGGTTTGGGGTTTAGGGTTTAGGGTTGTTGGTTTAGGGTTGTAGGTTTAGGTTTAGGATTTAAGGTTTATGATTTTTTATGTTAAGTAAGGTAGGTTTAGGTTTAGTTAGTTTACTTAATTTATTTTTATTTATTTTAGTTTAATTTTAAATTTTTTTAATTATATTTAAGTTTTTTATTTTTTTATTTAATTTGTTTATTTTAGATTTATTTATTTTAGTTACATTTTTATTATAGTTTATTTTTAGGTTTAGGTTTAGTTTATTTTAGTTGAGTTTTATTTTTATTTAATTTTTTTTAGTTTAGGTTTTTTTTATTTTAGGATTTATTTTATTTTCTTAGGATTAGGTATTAGGTTTTTATTTTAGGTTTATTTTTAGGTTTAATATTTTTAGTTTAGGTTTACGTTTATTTTTAAGTTTTATTTTTTTGTTTAGTTTAAGGTTTATTTTTGTTTTATTTTATTTTATTTTATTTAGTTTTGGTTTAGGTTTAAGTTTAGTTTATTTTAGTTTAGGTTTAGGTTTAGGTTTTATTTATTTTAGTTTTAGTGGTTTATTTTATTTTATTTATTATTATTATTATTTTTGGTTTAGTTTTTTTTTTAATTTAGGTTTAGGTTTTATTTAATTTTATTTTAGGTTTATTTTATTTATTTTTATTTTACACTAGTTTTTTATTTTATTTTGGTTTTTTTATTTTAGGCTTATTTTAATTTTTTAGTTTAGTTTAACTTTTTATTTATTTATTTTTATTTTTAGGTTTAGGTTTCTAGTTTATTTTATTTTAATTTTTACTTTAATTATGTTTAAGTTTTTATGTATATTTTATTTTTAAGTTTTATTTACTTTAGGTTTAGGTTTTTTGGTTTTTAGGGTTTAGTATTTAGTCTTTAGGATTTTAGCATTTTGGGTTTTGGGGTTTAGGGCTTTGGGGTTTAACATTTAGGTGTTTAGTTTAAGTATGGTGGTTTTAGGGTTTAGGGTTTAGGGTTTAGAGTTAACTTAGGATTTAAGGGTTTTTTTTAAAAAATTAAGTAAACTAGTAAGTTTAGGTTTATTTAGTTTATTTAGATTATTTTTTATTTATTTGAATTTAATTTACTTTTTATTTTTATTTATGTTTATTTTTTATTTAGTTTAGTTTATTTATATTAGGTTTATTTATTTTAGTTCAGGTTTTTATTTTAATTTATTTTTTAGGTTTAGGTTTAGGTTTGATTTATTTTTTAGTTGAGTTTTATTTTTATTTTAATTTTTTAGGTTTAGGTTTTATTTTTTATTTTTTTGTTTAGGTTTAGGTTTTAGGTTTTTATTTTAAGTTTATTTTTTGTTTTTTTTAGTTTAGGTTTTGGTTTATTTTTAGTTTATTTTATTTTATTTAGTTTAGGTTTAGGTTTAGGTTTTATTTTATTATTATTTTTTAGGTTTAGGTTTATTTTATTTTGTTTATTTTATTTATTTTTAATTTAGGTTTTTTAGTTTTTTTTTTGTTTAGGTTTATGATTATTTTTTTATTTATTTTACCTTTACTTTTTTAGGTTTAAGTTTTATTCAATTTTATTTTTTTATTATAGGTTTATTTTAGGTTTATTTTATTTTTATTTTATGTTTAGTTTTATTTTATTTAGGTTTTATTCTTAGGTTTATTTTTTTGTTTAGTTTAGATTTTATTATTATTTTATTTTAGTTTATTTATTATTGGTTTATTTTATTATATTTTTTTGGTTTAGGTTTAGGTTTTATTTTATTTTATTTTAATTTTATTTAGGTTTAGGTTTTTTTTTTATTTATTATTTTTATTTTTATTTTTTATTTTATTTTATTTTTGTTTAGATTTTTTATTTTTTATTTTTTTTTATTTAGTTTAGGTTTAGCTTTTAGGTTTTTTTTTAGGGTTTAGGGTTTAGGATTAGGGTTTAGTTTTAGGGTTTTAGGGTTTAGGTTTAGTTTAGGTTTAGAGATGGTTTGTGGGGTTTAGGGTTTTAGAGTTTAGGGTTTAGTTAGGTTTAGTGTTTTAGTTTTAAGGTTTATTTTTAGGTTTAGAGTTTAGGGTTTCAGGGTTTAGGTTGGTTTAGGGTTTAGGGTTTAGGCTTTAGGGTTTAGGGTGGATTTAGGGTTTAGGGTTAGCTTACAGTTTAGGGTTAGCTTAGGGATTAAGGTTTAGGGTTTTATGGTTTAGGGTTTAGAGTTTAGGGTTTAGGGTTTAAGGATAAGGTTTATGGATTTGAGTTTAGGGTTTAGGGTTTTGGATTAGTTTAGGGTTTAGGGTTAGTTTAGGGTTTAAGGTTAATTTTAGGGTTTAGGGTTTAGGGTTTAGGATTTAGGGTTTAGGGTTTTAAATTTCAAGTACCAATAGGTTTAGTTTAGTTTTTTACTTATTTTATTTATTATTTTATTTTATTTTTATTTTTATTTAGGTTTATTTTTATTTTATTTTATTTTGTTAATTTATTTTAGTTTATTTATTTAGTTTAGGTTTTACTTTGTTTAGTTTTAGGTTTAGGTTTAGGTTTATATTTATTTTTTAGTTTAGTTTTTTTATTTTTTTTATTTTATTTTATTTTTTTTTGGTTTAGGTTTAGGTTTTTATTTTATTTTTTTAGGTTTAGGTTTTAGGTTTTTTGGTTTATTTATAAGTTTTATTTTTTAGTTTAGGTTTAGGTTTATTTTTAGTTTATATCATTTTATTTAGTTTAGGGTTTAGGTTTAGTTTATTTTTGATTTAGGTTTAGGTTTTTTTATTTTCGTTTAGGATTAGGTTTATTTTATTTTTTTTATTTTATCTTTAGTTTTTTTTTAATTTAGGGTTTAAGTTTAATTTTTATTTATTTTTATGTTTTATTTTTTGGTTTAGGTTTTTATTTAGTTTTTATTTTATTTAGGTTTGTTATTTTTATGTTTATTTTCTTTTTTTAGTTTAGTTTGGATTTTTATTTATTTTATTTTATTTTAGTTTTGTTTTTTATTTTATTTTATTTTTAGGTTTAGGTTTAGATTTTATTTGTTTATTTTATTTATTTTATTTTTTATTTTTGCTTAGGTTTTTTATTTATTTTAGGTTTTATTTAGTTTAGGTTTAGGTTTTTTATGTTTTTAGGTTTAGGGTTAGTATTTAGGGTTTTAGGGTTTGTGGTTTAGGTTTTGGGTTTTGGGTTAGTTTAGGTTTGGTTGTTGGTTTTAGGTTTTAAGTTAGGTTGTTTTAGGTTGTAGGTTTTAGGGTTAGGTTTTAGTTTAGGCTTTTAGGGTTATGGTTTTGGGTTTTAAGTTTAGGGTTTAGGGTTAGTTTTAAGTTTAGGGCTTAGGTTAGAGTTTATTTTTTATTTTTTTATTTTTTTTAAATTAAGTAAACTAGGTTTAATTTATTTAGTTTATTTATTAATTATTTTAGTTTAGTTTATTTTTATTTAGTTTTTATTTAATTTTATTTAGTTTAGTTTATTTATTTTAAGTTTATTTATTTTAGTTTAGGTTTTATTTATTTTATTTTAAGGTTTATTTTTAGGTTTAGGTTAATTTTTTAGTTTAGTTTTATTTTATTTTATTTTTTTAGGTTTAGGTTTTATTTTTTTATTTTTTAGGTTTAGGTTTAGTGATTAATTTTATTTTTTGATTTATTTTTTAGGTTTTATTTTTTATTAAGATTTAGGTTTATTTTAGTTTATTTTATTTTATTTAGTTTGGTTTAGGTTTATGTTTAGTTTATTTTAGGTTTAGTTTAGGTTTATTTATTTTAGTTTATTTTATTATTTTGGTTTATATTTATTTATTGTTTAGTTTATTTTAGGTTTAGGTTTAGGTTTTATCTTTTATTTTTATTTTTTTATTTTAGGTTTAGGTTTTTTTTTTTTGTTTAGGGTTTAGGTTTTATTTTTATTTATTTTTATTTTATTTTAGGTTTATTAGTTTAGGTTTTATTTAGTTTTATTTTATTTTATTTTAGGTTTAGTTTTATTTTATTTAGGTTTTTATTTTTTATTTTAGTTTAGGTTTTATTTTTATTTTAGTTTAATTTTAATTTTTATTTTTTTTTAGGTTTATGTTTTTTTATTTTTAGGTTTAGGTTTTAGTTTATGTTTTATTTTATTTTATTTTTATTTTAGTTTAGGTTTTTTTATTTATTTTATTTTTAGATTTTATTTAGTTTAGGTTTACATTTTTAGGTTTTTAGGGTTAGGGTTTAGGGTTTAGGTTTGAGTGTTTAAGGGTTTAGGGTTTATTTTTATTTTAATTTATTTTAGTTTATTTATCTTAAGTTTATTTATTTTAGTTTAGGTTTTTTATTTTAGTTTATTTTTTAGGTTTAGGTTTAGGTTTAGTTTATTTTTTAGTCTAGTTTATTTTATTTTATTTTCTTTTAGGTTTATTTTTTATTTTTTTTAGGTTTAGGTTTATTTTTTATTTATTTTCTTATTTTTTGGTTTTATTTTTTTTTAGGTTTATGTTTATTTTAGTTTATTTTATTATTTAGTTTAGGTTTAGGTTTAGGTTTAGTCTATTTTAGGTTTATAGTTTATTTTTTTAGGTTTAGGTTTATTTATTTTAGTTTAGTTTATCATAGTTTAGGTTTAGATTTTTTTATTTATTTTAGGTTTAGCTTTTTTTTTTTAAGGGTTTAGGTTTATTTTTTTTATTTATTTTAGGTTTATTTTTTAGGTTTATTGTTTTGGTTTAGGATTTTAGTTTTTATTTTATTTTATTTAGGTTTATTTTATTTTATTTTGGTTTAGTTTTTTTAGGTTTTAATTTCTCATTTAGTTTAGGTTTTTATTTATTTTTTAATTTAGTTTATTTTATTTTCTTTTTAGGTGTAGGTTTAAGTTTAAGTTTTAGTTTATGTTTTTATTTTGTTTTATTTTATTATTTTATTTTGGTATAGGTTTATTTATTTATTTTATTTTAAGATTTTATTTAGTTTAGGTTTAGGTTTTAGGTTTAGGGTTTAGGGTTTAATATTTAGGATTTTATGGCAGGGTTTGGGTTTATGGTTTTAGGTTTTGAGTTTAAGGTTTAGGGTTTGTATTTTTGGCTTTAGTTAGGGTTTTTTAGGTTTAGGGTTAGTTATGGTTTAGATTTTAGGTTTAGGGTTTTAATTTAGGGTTTAAGGTTTAGGGGTTTGGGGTTTAGGTTTAGGGTTTAGGGTTTAGGGTTTAAGGTTTAATTTAGGTTTAGTATGTTTAGGGTTTTAGGGTTTAGGTTAGGGTTTAGGTTTAGGTTTAGTGTAGTTAGTTTTAGGTTTAGGGTTTAGGTTGTAGGTAGTTTTAGTTTTTATTTTTATTTTATTTTCTTTTTAGGTTTAGGTTTTAGTCTACCTTTTTATTTTATTTTGGTTTTGGTTAATTTTTTTATTTTATTTTTAGGTTTTATTTTCTTTAGGTTTAGGTCTTAGCTTTTAGAGTTTAGGGTTAGTTTAGGGTTTAGGGTTTAAGGTTTTGGGTTAATGTTTTAGGGTTTAGGGTTTAGTGATTTTAGGAAAATCACAAAGGAGAATTTTACCACAGGAACAAGGTCTTTAAAGGGATAATTCTCTTTACATTTTCTAGAGGGAAAAATCCCTATCTAATGCAACAAAAGCAAGGAAACTAAATAAAAGCAATAACATACCAAAAAAACAAATAAGAACAGAAATAGACGATCAAAAGCCCACTACTAGGGTCAAAAGTCTTTTGAGTTGCACAATCCACATCCGATTCAAAACTTTAGAGAACCTATAAAAGAATCTTGCAAGCAACTAGAAATTGTAATTAGTAACTAGAGAAAATCAAGCTTTACACAATAAAGAGCAATATAAGAGAAAATTTCTAATAAGGCTCAGCTCACTGCATCTTCAAGGCACAAATGTGAGCACCAGACTTCAAAAGAAGGGTTAGTCACATATGCTACCACAAAAATAATCGAAATCATCCCACCATCATAGCTCCCCTGAAGGAATCCCAAGAGTGAAAGTCACAATTCTCTTCAGCCAAAACAGCAAAAAAGATGGCCCAAAACACCCGGTCATTAAAGTCCACCAAGCTTGAAAGGATGTAGCATCAACAAAACCACCATAGTAGAAATGAAAGAGCATCTACTAAGATATCACCTAAAAAATAAAGCAACCATGAATGAGAACCAAACCCACTAGAGTCACCAGACAACCACAAGCAACATCCCAAAACAAAAATAATAACTACACCAAGAAACCAAGCAATTCCAAACCAGATTAGAGGTCAAGGCCACACTAATAGGCCACCAATCCAACCCATATAGAAAGAAATAAAAGGCAATCCCAATACCTCCATCAAAAAAGAGAAAACCATAGGAAAAATAGCACCCAACCATAAGGCCAAAACCAACAAAGAAAAGCCACCAAAAGGTCAACCCTATAATAATAGATCTAAAGAAAACCAAAAGGAAAACCAACCAAAATGACAACAACCAAACTAGCCATCCCACAAGACCATTCATCCAATTAACAAAGCTAGAAGAACTGACTCAAAGGAAATAGCTAGTCAAAGGAGGCAATCCCAACACAGAGAAAGAAAGGCATAGTGACAAGAAGCCACCCAAACTAAGAAACAAATGGTCATCACCCAATCGACAAAATCCACAACCTGGAGGACCACCCAACCACAAACAACCAACCAAAGTGGAGGAAAATAGACCAAGGCCCCATCCAAACAAAAACCACCAAAAGGCCTAACAAAACTCAAGGGTAAAAGATTGATATCAAATAATAGCCACCCAAGATAGCCATGTGGGGGTAATATAGTAGAACCCACCCAGGAAAATAGCAATAATAGAAAAAACCTCCTAAGTAAAACAACCCAAAACAGAGGCAAAACTAGGACCAATTAAGAAAGGGAAAAGCCAAAAGCACATAGAGGCATAACCCAGAATGAGGCCACCACAAGATCAAGGCAGCACATGAAGAAACTATTGACATTTAGATCCCTAAATAAAATAAGTCAGAGAACACCTCTCCAACAAAAGGTGAACATACCACCACCTCAAAGAGATCTCCCAAGTATTACAGTACAAACCAGACAATAATGTGAAATAACCAAAAAATGCAGCAAAATGAAAATGCACATAGAAAATCATAGAGAACCTAAAATACACAAAGCAAAGTTAATTTAGATAAGGTAATCCAGTGTTATCCAGATTAACCAAGCCTCTCAATTGTCTAGGTAAATTATGATGTTCATAAAGAGTGAGATCATTTAATTTAGCACCTAGATTAGCCAGATAATCTGCATAGACATTTCCTTCACACCAAATGTGAGAAATTTTAAAGCAAACTTGAGAGAGGAGTGTTCTAGTATGATTAAGAAGGTAGAATAAATCTGCATTCCCAATCTTAGTGGAAGTCAGCATGTCAATGAGTAAGAGAGCATCAACTTCAATCCAAATATTGATAAATATTTTTCCAAACAAATGTCAATAGCTTTGTTTACAACCATTAATTCAACATAGATAATAGAACAAGCTTTAGAAGGATAAGCAAAAGCACAAATGACATTACCTTTAAAACCCCAAAAAATACCACCACAACCAAATGTATTCTAAGAGACAGAGCCATATATTAATTTTAATAATATTATTATGAGGTTTTATCCAATATATAATCCTATCTTCTTTATAGAAGGTGATCTCAGGCAGGTAAAGAACCAATTTTTTGGCCACAAATTTGCAACCTCTATAATGAGTGTTACTAATTAAATTAGCATTAAATAAAACATGAATTTTTTTCTTTGGTTCTAGTAATAATCATTTTATTATTCATAGGAATACCATGATATTTAGCATCATTTCTATCCAACCATATGAACCTAATAAGGGTAATGGCAATTAAAACTTTGATATGACCTTTCATAGTTTTTTGGAAACAGGCTTCAAGAAATTGATATAAAGAAAGAAAACCATGGAAATGGTTAGTATTAAAAAGATCATCATACCAAAACTGTAATTTGGAGGCAATAGCATCATTGACAAAACATGATTAACATTTTCAATATGAAATCAACAATTACACATTTAGAGGCAAACCAAAGTTCACTAAATACATTAGATGAAATATGAACATCTCTAATATAATTCCATGCCTCTTTAAGAATAAAATCACCATTATTAGATAGCTTAAAAGAATTTGATCGCTTTTGGAAAGGATAGAAATATCAATAAATTTATATAAAAGAGAGATAGGAATAAATTCGCTAAGTTTACTATCATTCCACCTATTATTAAGATAAAAAGAGTTAACTTTTGTAGCAGCAGTATAATGGGTAGATGAAAAGAATCAATTGAACCGCAACCAATCCAATTGCCTTGCCAAAAGAAAGAAGATCCAAAATTTATACCCCAAGATATCAAAGATTCAGCCTCCTATTTAATGGACAAAAGCCATTTCCAAATCATAGAGTCACCCACTTTATAAGTATAGATTAGAGGGTGCTAACTCTGGTAGTATTTAGCTATCATAAAATTAGCCCAGAGGCTATCTTTTTTTCTAAAATTCTACTAGAGTTTATGTGAGAAGGCAGTAATAGCTTCACGAATAGGTTTGCAGCCAATCCCACCTTCACCTAGAGGACCACAACATTTATGCCAAGAAGTCCAATGCATCATTTTAATCAAATTATTAGAGCCCTAGAAATATTTATTAAGGAGACGATCAATTCTATTTAAGATAGAATTAGTAGGGATAATGGTTTGAATAAGATATAAAGGCATCGAATTAAGAGTACTCTTTAGCAAAGTAAGCCTGCCACCAAAAGGGAGTAAGTGAAATTCCCACACCAAAATTTTATTAGATATTTTTGGATAAGCTCAAATCAAAAGATGGGTTCTTTTTGACCTTTATAAAACGAGCACCCATATATTTAATAGGAGTTGTTGGTGTTTAAAGTTAGTGATTTTCAAGATATGATTGATTTTGTTATTAGAAATTTTAGAGGAGGTAATAAAGTAGTGCTTGCTTTCATTAATAGAAAGACCACTTTCTCTACCAAAATTATTTAAAAATTTATTAAGTCTTTTGATATGATGAAAGGAAGCATTAGAAAAGATAATGAAATTATCAGCAAAGCTAAGATGAAAAATAGGGATACCACCAAGAGTTATAAAGTACATGCTAGGATTGTTATTGAATAAATCACTTAAACTCATTGAAAGGTATTCCACATCAATAATAAACAAAGAAGGGGACAAAGGATCTCCTTGTCTCAAACCAAGTGAAGAAAGAAAAAAGCTTAAAGCTTCACCATTAAGAAGAATAAAAAATAAGGCATTATTAATATAGTTTTTAATAAGGTTAATGAAATTATCAAAGAAACCAAATAAATGCAGGATATTTAAAAGGAAATCCCAAGAGATATTATCAAAGGTTTTAGAAATATCTAATTAAAAAAAAATGTTACCACCTATAGTTGGAACATACAAATCATGAATAAGATCTTGAGCAAGAAGAATGTTATCAGATATAGATCTCCCTCTGACAAAACTAGTTTGGTTGAGAGAGATAATTTTTTGAAGCACAGGACTTAGTCTATTAGCAAAAAATTTAGAAATCAATTTATTAAAGAAAGTGGAAAGACTAATAGGTTTAAAATCACTCCAAGAATCCAGATTATCTTTTTTAGGTATGAGAATAAAGGAAGTGCTTGAAAAATATTTACGGAGAGGATTACCAATAAAGAAATCAGCAATAGCATCAACTAAGTCATGCTTAATAGTAGACCAACAATTTTGAAAAAATTGATTTGTATAACCCTCTGGACCAACAATGGAATCAATGTTCATGCTATTGAGAACTTTACCAATCTCATCTTTAGTAGGAAACCTAGTAATCCAATGATTATCATCAATGGTAATAATAGAGGGGATCAAAAGCGAATTAGAAATAGCTTCATAAGAGTGGCTTTTGTTAAGCATATTTCTAAAGTGGTTAATAACAAAATCTTTAATTACATTAATATCAGTGATCCAATCTCCATTATCACTTTTAATTTTTTGGATAGAATTTAAAGCTCTCTTTTTATTAAATAAAGCATGAAAATACCAAGTATTCCTATCCCCATCAATAATATGTTTATTAGCAAGTTTTTGCCGCCAATAGGACTCTTCCATATTCAGATAATTAATAAGATTATTGTTTGCTTCATTCAAATCCTTAAGCTTAGAAGAATCAGTCAAAACAACATTTTCAAGATCACAAACCAAACGTTCCATGTTTTTTATATTAGCAAAAAGATTTTTAAAACAAGGTTTGCTCCACCAAACTAGATTTTGTTTGAGCCTTTTAAGTTTAAACCATTATCTATGCATACCCCTAATCGAATTATCAGGGTGTAAAGGGGCAATCCAATTAATGGCCATGACTTTAAGAAAATCCAGAAGCTTAATCCACATATTTTGAAATTTGAAAGAGGCCGAGATGTTTAATCTTTTAGAGTTATCTTTAATAGAAACCAAAAGAGCAGCATGATCAGATAAAGTTCTACTCAAATGGTCAACAGAGGTAAGAGGCCATTGATTAATCCTTTGATACTCAAAAATAATTCTATCAAGATGTTTCTAGAGCTTAGAGTTTTGCCAGGTATAATTATAGCCTTTAAAACCAATGTTAATAAGATTGCAAACAAGAATCATATTTGAAAATTCTTCCATAGAATGAATATTAAAAGAGCAACCACCCATTCTTTCAGGTGAATATAGATTAGTGTTGAAATCACCTCCAACCAACCAAGGTTTGTTAACAAAAATAGCAAAACTTCTCAAATTCTCCCAAAGAACATTTCCACCAGCTCTATTGTAAGAACCATAAACAAAAGAGCCAAGCACAAAAGAATCACCAAAATAAATTTAAGCATTGACAACACGTTGAAGATCATCTAAAATTAAAACATTTAAGAAGCTATTCTAAAATCACCAAATTTATTACTGATGTTAAAAAAAAATTACTAAAACCAAGAATTCTAGCAATATGATTGATTTTATCAGCATGTATAAGAGGTTTAATAACAATAAGTAAAGAGATATTGTTAATTCTATAGAGATTTCTAATACGATTACAAATAGTGAGGGTACCAATCCCACTAACATTCCAAATAAGAGAATTAAACATAAAAAATGGTAAAATGAAATTAAATGATAATAATAAAGAGAGAGAGAGAGAGAGAGAGAGAGAGAAAGAATAACAAATCCTCTCCTAAGCCAAAAATTGAAACAACACATTATTTATGTGAAGAGGATCCAGATCTAGTAGATCTAGCAAGATTAGGATGTTGCATCTTAGACTTCTTAGTTTCCTTTTTAAAGACAGTTCAGATATTTCTATTTTTATCCAAAGTGTCACCATCGAAATAAGATTGATTAGGAATATTAATAATAGGATAATGATCAGCAAGAACATCTCTAATCATAACTTCCCCCTCTTCCAAATTAGCATTTTGTTGAAAAGTGGGTTTAGAATGAAGATAAATTTTGGAATTAGGGGAAGGAGAAGAAATTATACCATTCAAAGCACAATTACCAATGTCAGAATCAGTGTTTTGCTCAAGAATTTTAGCCGCATTCAAGTTATCATTTAAAACCTCATTCTCATCAATTAATGCCGACTAAGAAACAGGAATAGACTCATTAGAGAATGAATCATCATTTTTTTCAGTCTCTTTGAATATGGAATTAGCCATAATAGGCAAATTCTCATGTAAAGAAAGGTTGTTGGAGAAATCATCTTTTTGAACATTATTAGTACCTTTGTCATGGTTGGAATGAGAAGCAGAAACAACAATTTCAGGAACATTAGAAGATTCCAAAGAATCTGACCTAATATCAACATTTAAGTTAATTTTAGGCACAAAAATAGCTTTATTAACTTTATTAGTAGCTAATTTAGAGTTAGGATCATTCAAAATTTTCTTTTTAAATGCGGGTGAATAACAAAACACTCTGAATTATCATGACCAAGTATCTTACAATGGGAACAGAAAATTGGAAAATTTTTAAATTTGACCTTTTGTAAATAACTAAGCTTTTTAGATTCGATCCAAAAATCCTTAGGATGATTTTTAAATATTTCAAGTTCAACCAACATACGAGCAATTGAGGGATGAGATCTCACAGCGGCCACTGATCAATTTGGAGCCACCAACTGAAAAGAGCCCTGATAGCAAATAAAACTTGGTGGGTAACATAGTGGATTCTCATATTTGAAAGAGCTAACCACATAGGAACAGTAGGTGATTCCTCCTTTACACCAAAAAGGGCATACCACTTCAACAAATGAATTTGACAATTAAAGAAAAAATAAGATCAACATAAGAAAACTCTTGAATAATCCAAATCATTCATAAGCTGAATCAGAATATGTCTTGGATCAATCAAGCCAATAGGGAAAGCACCTAAAAGTTTAAGGTTATGGAAAAAAGATCAAAACTTATCCAAATTTGGCTAGAATAAAGAAAATTTTCCAATCAAAGTTGATTTGGAAGATTTTGCATGCATTTTTACATCAAGTTCTGAACACATGAACGTAGGCATAACTCAAAAAGAAGTCAAAATAAGATTCATCGAGTCAGATGAGGTAGAGCTCTTACCAAAAAGTGCATCTTTAGAGGATTTAATAGCAAGAATGACATTAGGTTTAGGGATCCCCACAAAATTTGATGCCCTAGCTAGATCATCCAAAATGGAAGAAATAAGCCACAATTCGAGGTCACCACAGCCATAATCAGATAAGACACATCACACGAGCAGCCAGAGATTGAAAAAAATCTAGAAATTAGTTGAGAATGATGAAGGATCCACCAAAAATGTAAGAAGGGGATGCATTGATGAAGGGGAAAATGAAATTCCTAGAGCGCCACAAGGGAGGGGCGGGTGGGGGGGTTTAGGGGTTTAGGTTTATTTTATTTTTTTAGTTTTTATTTTATTTTTAGTTTAGGTTTATTTAATTTAAGTTTAGTTTATTTATTTAGGTTTATTTAAGTTTATTTTAGGTTTATTTAGTTTAGGTTTTATTTAGGTTTATTTAGTTTAGTTTAGTTTAATTAGGTTTAGGTTCAGGGTTTAGGGTTTAAGGTTTAGGTTTTTAGGGTTTAGGGTTTAGGGTTTAGGGTTTTAGGGTTTAAGGCTTAGGGTTTAGTTTAGGGTTTAGGGTTTTTAAGGTTTAGGATTTAGGGTTTAGGGCTTAAGATTTAGGTTTAGGGTTCAAGTTTTAGTTTAGGGTTTAGGGTTTTTGGGTTATTTTTTTTAATAAAGAACAAATTCATGTTCGATATTTCATCTTTTCGATTTCATCGACCAAGTAATGCACCAAGTTTTCTAAGACACGAGCAACAACATAGATAAAAAATGAGTACGCTTAGAGTAAATCAAAACCCTAGATAACTAGAACCATCTCTACTATATAGACATAATTCCATAAGCAGCAAATCAAATCAATCGTTCCTCAGTTTCTCTAGTTCCCATCAAAACCACCCTGGCCTCTTGAGTAGCGACATCCACCAACATATCCCACCTCTCCCTCCACCACCACGGTTGTAACCTCCATTGCTCCTCCCACCTCATAACCACCACTACTCCGATGACCACCTCCATATCCACCAACACCTCCAGATCCCCCACCACCACTATGATAATGGTCCCCTCTACCTTCACCTCCACCGATAAATCTAGACTTAGCCACATTGATGGTGATGTTCCTGCCTTCAAGGTTCTGACCATTCTTAGTGTCTAGGTTTAGATTTAGGTTTATTAGGTTTTATGGTTTAGGTTTATTTTTTAATTTATTTAGTTACTTTAGGTTTAGGTTTAGGATTTGGGGTTTAGGGTTTTGGGTTTAAGGATGCAGTTTATTAGGGTTTAGGGTTTAGTCTTAGGGGTTTATGCTTTTAAGCTTTAAGGTTTAGGGTTAGGGTTTATGGTTTAAGGTTTAGGGTTATGATTTAGGGTTTAGGGTTTTTAGGGCTTAGGGTTTACAGTTTAGGGTTTTAGGGTTTAGGTTTAGTGTTTAGTCTTAGGTTTAGGTTTAGGTTTAGGTTTAGGGTTTAGTTTAATTCATCATTATTTAGGGTTTAGGGTTTAGGTTTAGGTTTATAGTTTAGGTTTAGGTTTAGCATTTAATTTAGGTTTAGGTTGTAAGAGCTTATAGTTTTAGGGTTTAGGGTTAGAGTTTAGGGTTGTAGTTTAGGTTTAGGGATTAGTTTTAGGTTTAGGGTTTAGTGTTTTAGAGTTTGGGTTTTAGCGTTAGGGTTTAGGGATTTGCTATTAGGGTTTAGGGTTTAGGTTTAGGATTTAGGGTTTAGTTTTAGGTTTAGGTTTAAGGTTTAGTTTTTTTTAAAAAAATAAAATTTAGTAAATCGGTATTATTTAGTTAATTTTTTATTTATTTTTTTTTTATTTTATTTTATTTTATTTAGGTTTATTTATTTTTATTTAGTTTAGTTTATTTATTTTAAGATTATTTATTTTAGTTTAGGTTTTTTATCTTAGTTTATTTTTTAGGTTTAGGTCTAGGTCTATTTTTTAGTTTAGTTTTATTTTTATTTTATTTTTTAGGTTTAGGTTTTATGTTTTATTATTTGATTTAGGTTTAGGTTTTTATTTTATTTTTTAGGTTTAGGTTATAGGTTGTTATTTTAGGTTTTATTTTTTAGTTTAGGCTTAGGTTTATTTTTAGCTTATTTTATTTTGTTAAGTTTAGGTATAAGTTTAGATTTAGTATGATTTAGGTTAAGGTTTATGTTTTATTTATTTTAGTTTTGTTTATTTTAGTTTAGGTCACTGTTTATTTCATTTTATTTATTTTAGGTTTTGGTTTTTCGTAGTTTAGGGTTTAGGTGTTTTTTTTATTTACTTTTAGGTTTATTTTTAAGGTTTAGGTTTTTATTTAGTTTTCAATTTATTTTATATTAGCTTTATTTATTTTATTTTAGGTTTAGTCTTTATTTTATTTTGGGTTTTTATTTTTAGGTTTATTTTGTTTTTTAGTTTAGTTTAGGTTTTTATTTATTTTATTTTATTTTAATTTCTTTTTTCTATTTTATTTTATTTTTAACTTTAGCTTTAGGTTTAGGTTTAGGTTTTAGCTTAGGTTTTTATTTTATTTTTTTTATATAGGTTTAGGTTTTAAGGTTTATGGTTTAGGGTTTATGGTTTAGGGTTTTAGGGTTTGGGGTTTAGGGTTTAGGGATTAAGGTTTAATGTTAAGGGTTTAAGCTTTTTAGGTGTTTAGGGATTAAGGTTTAGCTTTTAGGTTTAAGGTTTAGGTTTTAGTTTAGGGTTTTGGGTTTAGGTTTAAATTTTAGGGTTTAAGGTTATTTTTTATAGCAAAGTTTAGGGTTTTGGGATTAGGGTTTAGGGTTTAGTGTCTTAGGGTTTAAGGTTTAGGGTTTAGGGTTTATGGTTTAAGGTTTAGGGTTTTTAGAGTTTAGGATTTAGGGTTTAGGGTTTAGGTTTTAAGTTTTAGGGTTAGGGTTCAAGATTTAGTTTAGGGTTTTGAGTTTTTGGTATTTGATATTTTAACAGAGAACAAATTCAGATTCAACATTTCTTCTTTTCAATTTCATCAACCAAGTAACACACCAAGTTTTCTAAGACATAAGCAACAATATAGATAAAAAATGAGCATGCATAGTGAAAATCAAAAACCCTAGATAACTAGAACCATCTCTACTATAAAGATGTAGTTCCATAAGTAGCAGATAGGATCAATTGTTCTTCAGTTTCTCTAGCTCCCATCAAAACCACCCCGACCTCTCGAGTAAGGGGAACAACCATCATATCCTCGATCTCTCCCTCCGCCACCTCCATGGTTGTAACCTCCATCACTCCTCTCTCCTCCATAACCACCACTGCTCTGACCACCACCTCCATATCTACCAACACCTCTAGATCCCCCACCACCATTGTGATAACCATCTCCTCCACCTTCGCCTCCACCACTAGATCTAGGCGAGCTAGTTGGGGTGATGTTCACCCATCAAGGTTCTGCCCATTCTTAGGGTTTAGGTTTAGGTTTAAGTTTATTAGGTTTTACGGTTTAGGTTTATTTTTTAATGTATTTAGTTACTTTAGGTTTAGTTTTAGGGTTTAAGGTTTAGGGTTTAGGGTTTAGTGCTTTAGGTTTTATGCTATTAGGGTTTATGGTTTAGGGTTTGGGTTTAGAGTTTAGGGTTTAGTGTTTAGAGTTTAGGGTTTATGGTTTTTAGGTGTAGGGTTAGTTTAGGGTTTACGATCTAAGGTTTAGAGTTTAGGGTTTTATGTTTTAGCATTTAGTATTAAGGGTTTAGGGTTTTTTTTAAGGAAAGTTAGAATTTTATTACCATAAATGGAAAAGATATCGTGTCCTTAAAAAGAGTAAAGCTCTAAAATTCTACTACTCTCAGAGCTATAAGAAACTTAAAAAGCTAAATTCCCATCTAAGTACATTAGAAAAAGAAAACAAAACAAAAGAGAAAATACAATAGCTAAAAGCATAAGAGAAAAAGACAAAGTAAGACTAAAATAAATCCTGATAATAGTAAAAGAATGAGTCAGTTGTAGTTCATGATTTCTTTGAGAAAGCAAGATAAGAAAGATCCATAGTAATAACACCTGTCTTGAGTGAGTAATGACCATTCCCTCTGTAAAGTTCCAACCAGTAAAATAAATCTACAACACATTATAAAGGCAAAAGTCATAGCTAAAAAGGATAAGGATAAATAGAGGAAAAGGACAGAGATGAGAAAGAGAAGGCTTAGGATCATTTAGGATAATCTAAAGGGGCAACAATACATATGGGCATCCAAACTTCATAAAGAAGGATTACAATCATATGTAATGCTACTAACCAAAGGGAAGAGGTGAGTAACATCAAAGCCATCATAGCTAATATACCTAATACAAGCAAACATCCAAGGCCAACATTCCATAGAGTTTAGATCCTGCACCATTTAACAAAGAGCAACCGACCAACAACCAACTAGTAGCCAAACCACCAAACAAAAACCAAAATAGACTAATCACAATAACCCAGAGAGAGGCTAGAATAAAGTTAAAACACCAATAACAACCATTATCCAAATACCCATCCAAGCTACAAACCAAGAAACCATAACCAACCATCAGCAAACACCAGACCCATGGCAATAAATAGAGAAATAGCCAACAAAACCTAGATAAGTGCCCTCAATGGAAAGTCCTGACAAGTAGCAGTCACCAAGCCAAATGAGGGTGAGCAACCACAAATGACTAGATAGCTCAAAAATGAAACTATCAACTGAAGGAAACATAAGTTGCAGCCAGTGCAAATCACCAGAAGACAAAATAGCCACATAGAAGGGGCCCAAAGGTAGCAACCAACCACCAGAAACCAAAAAGTCCAATCAAAAAGGATCAACAAAGGTTTGGCCAGCATAGCAAAAGCCTCTAACAAATTATTCAAGAAGAAGGAAAAGACCAACAAAGAAAAAAATCAACAAACCATGATTCTAAGGACAACTAAAATTCCTCCAACCAAACCAGCTAGGTAAAACTGCCATAAGGAATCCACTAGAAAATAACCTATCATAAGTAACCAACAAAGGAAGCATCCCCAACAGCTAAGGAAAACTAGAAAAAAATAAAGTTCCACACAATAGAGGCCCAAAAAATGCATAATAACCATAGAAAGGCAACAACAATAGCTAGCCAGGACCTGTCAAAAAACCAATCTTTCCCAGCAACAAAGACTAAACCAGCATATAACATAACAATAACACAAAATGTGCTGCAAACAATGTACCCAATAAAGGCTAATTCCAGGAAAATAACCAAATGCAAAACCAAGGAAAAAAGAAGATTCCAGCCATAAACAACAAGGAACTGGGAGGAAATCCCAAAAAAGAAGCCAAGAAATTCTCCAAAAGAGGGCATAGAAATGAAACAACCAACAGTAGTTCCCACTAAGATGGCCACCCATTCAACCATGAAAACTAGTAAAAAGTATGTTGAGTTCAAGAGGAGAGTAAACAAACCAACTAGTGTAGAAAAAGAATAAAGCGAGGAGAAACCATCTCTTCCACCAAAGTAGCAGGAAGACACTGGATGAAAAACCAAAACCAACCAGGCTAGAAAGAGAGGAACCACTAGGTAGCAACCATAAGGCCAACCCAAAATCTAGAGGTCAAAAACAAAACCCATCTTAGGCCAAAAAGTGAAAATAAGTTTAGGGTTTAGGGTTAGAGTTTAGGGTCTAGGGTTTAGGGTTTAGTGTTTTTGCTTTTGGGTTTAGGGTATTGATGGTTTAGGGTTTAGGGTTTATGGTTTAAGGTTTAGGGTTTAGGGTTTAGGGATTTGGGTTTTGGGTTTAGGGTTTAGTGTTTAGGGTTGTAGGTGGGTTTAGGGTTTAGGGTTTAGGGTGTAGGTTAGTTTAGGGTTTAGTGTTTAGGTTTTAGTTTTAAGGTTTAGGGTTTAGGGATTATGGTTTAGGATTTTAGGGTTTAGGGTTTAAGGTTTAGGGTATTTTAATGTTTAGGATTTAGGGTTTAGGGTTTATTGTTTATTTTAAGTTTAGGTTTTTTTTAAATTTACTAAACTAGTAGGTTTAGGTTTATTTAGTTTATTTATTTTATTTATTTTATTTTTTATTTTTATTTATGTTTATTTATTTATTTAGCTTAGTTTGTTTATTTTAGGTTTATTTATTTTAGTTTAGGTTTTTATTTTAGTTTATTTTTTAAGTTTATGTTTATTTTTTAGGTTAGCCTAATTTTTATCTTATTTTTTAGGTTTAGGTTTTATTTTTTATTTTAGGTTTAGGTTTGGATTTTTATTTTATTTTTTT
Source organism: Cymbidium sinense (assembly GCA_021442155.1). Lineage (NCBI taxonomy): Eukaryota > Viridiplantae > Streptophyta > Magnoliopsida > Asparagales > Orchidaceae > Cymbidium > Cymbidium sinense. Next base: position 95,692,106 of record CM038214.1, on the reverse strand, counting down.
AGGTTTAGGTTTTAGGTTTTTATTTTAGGTTTATTTTTATGTTTTATTTTTTAGTTTGGGTTTAGGTTTATTTTTAATTTATTTTATTTTATTTAGTTTAGGATTTTAGTTTAGTTTATTTTAGGTTTATGTTTAGATTTTATTTATTTTAGTTTAGGTTTAGGTTTATTTTATTTTGTTTATTTTAGGTTGAGATTTTTTTTAGTTTAGGGTTTAGGTTTTATTTTTTATTTATTTTTAGGTTAATTTTTTAGGTTTAGGTTTTTATTTAGTCTTTATTTTACTTTATTTTTGTTTATTTTGTTTTTTTTAGTTTAGTTTATGTTTATATTTATTTTATTTTAATTTATTTTTTTTTTTATTTTATTTCACTTTTAGGTTTAGGTTTTAGTTTTGGTTTATATTTGATTTTATTTTTCTATTTTATTTAGTTTAGGTTTTATTTATTTATTTAATTTTTAGGTTTTATTTGGTTTAGGTTTAGGTTTTTAAGTTTTTAGGGTTTATGGTTTAGGGTTTAGGGTTTGGGGTTTAGGGTTTTGGGTTTAGGGTTGTAGGATTTAGGATTTAGGGTTTTAGGATTTAGGGTTTAGTGTTTACGATTAGTTTTAGGGTTTAGGATTTAAGGCAAGTACTTTTTTTATTTTTTTATTGTTAAATTAAGTAAAGTGGGAGGTTTAAGTTTATTTAGTTTATTTAGTTTATTTTTTATTTATTTTAGTTTATTTTATTTTTAATTTTTATTTACATTTATTTTTTTATTTAGTTTAGTTTATTTATTTTATGTTTATTTATTTTAGTTTAGGTTTTTTATTTTAGTTTAGTTTTAGGTTTAGGTTTAGGTTAAGGTTTATTTTTTAGTTTAGTTTTATTTTAATTTTAATTTTAGGTTTAGGTTTTATTTTTTATTTTTAAGTTTAGATTAAGGTTTTTATTTCATTTTTTTTAGGTTTAGGTTTTAGGTTTTTATTTTAGGTTTATTTTAATGTTTTATTTTTTAGTTTAGGTTTAGGTTTATTTTTAGTTTATTTTATTTTATTTAGTTTAGGTTAAGCTTAAGGTTTAGTTTATTTTAGGTTTAAGTTAAGGTTTTATTCATTTTTAGTTTAGTTTATTTTAGTTTAGGTTTAGGTTTATTTTATTTTTTTAGGTTTATTTTTTAGATTAGGGTTTAGGTATTATTTTTAATTTATTTTTAGGCTTTATTTTTAGATTTATTTTTTAGGTTTAAATTTTCATTTCATTTTATTTTAGGTTTATCTTATTTTTATTTTAGGTTTAGTTTTTATTTTATTTAGGTTTTTTATTTTTTAGTAGTTTAGGTTTTTATTTCTTTTATTTTAGTTTAATTTTTAATTTTTATTTTATTTTCTTTTTAGGTTTAGGTTTAGGTTTAGGTTTTAGTTTAGGTTTTTATTTTATTTTATTTTATTTTATTTAGGTTTATGTATTTTTATTTATTTTATTTTTACATTTTATTTAGTTTAGTTTTAGGTTTTGAGCTTTTTAGGGTGTAGGGTTTGGCATTTAGTGTTTAGGGTTTTTTTTTTATTTAGGGAATATTAGAATTTTATTACCCTAAAAATAAAGGATACAATGTCCTTAAAAGGGGTAAAGATCAAACTTCTAATACTCATGGAGCTACAAGAAATGTAAAGATCTAAACCCCCATCAAGTACAATGGGAAAAAAAATTAAAGAGCAAATACAACAGCTTAAAAACAAATGAGAAAAGACACTAAATAAGACTAATATAACTCAAGAAAGCAATAAAAAGACTAGTTAGCCCTCATGAACCCTTTGAGAAGTCAAGATAAGCAAGATCCACATCAACTTGAGTTGAGTTGAGTAAAGATGATTCCATCTGTGAAATTCCAACCTGCAAAAGAATTCTACAAAACACTACAAAGGTAATGGTCATAGCTCAAGGGAAAATGATAAAGTAAACAATTTAGAAAAAGGCGAGAAAGAAGGCTCGTAAGATCATCTCAAGGGGCAACAATACATATGAGCATCCAACCTTCATGAGAATCATATGCCTACCGAGAGAACATATGAGGAAACATCAAGGCCATCATAGCCGACATACTAATATAAGCAACCATCCAAGGAAAAATACTCCATAGTGATCGCAAACAAACACAAAAATAGCAAAGCTAGCAAAACAACCAAAACACACAATAAACCAAATCGATATCCTAGAAGTTACAATGGATCGATTGGTAGAGCTAAAATAAACCAAGCGATAACTCCACCAAAGCCACCACCAATAAGAAGAGAAACACAAAAAAGGGCGGTCGACATAAATAGGGCAAAAAAAACAATCGAGCAAAAGAGTCATAACATAGTGAGGAAAGCCATAGCAATCCAAATCCAAGGGTAAAACCTCCACCCAAATAGCAAAATTAGGAGATAAGCAACACTAGAGAGGAAAGCCATAGTATAGAAAGGCCAAGAGGGCATCAAGATATTACCATCAAAACCACCAGAGGCAAAAGAACAACAAATCCACCACCACCAACCAAGAGGCAAATATCATGATGAAAAAGGAGGCTAAATAAACTAGAGTCAACACCAACAACCAACATAAATACCAAAACACCATGACACAAGCATCCAAGGCAAGGCAGTGACCACAAAACCCCTCAAGCAGCCAACCACGAACAATAAGTCCTAAAATAGGACCAAAAAACCACAAGAGCTCATATCCTCCACAAACAAAAAAGCCAATAAAACAACCCAGGCGAGCAGCCAACAGGTTAAGTACTAGGAGAAATCAGAGCAACAAAAAAATTAACACCCAAATCAAGAACAAAGAAAAAGGAAAAGCAGCTGCACCCAAGAGAGGATAACTAACCCAGGAGCAGACCATAAACCCAACCAAAGAACCCAACCAAAAGCACCTAAACTAACCATCAAACACAGCCAACACATGCACCCAACCAACCAAACCAAATAGTCAACCGACTACTAGTCAACAAACTAACAAGACAAAGCCAATACATAGCCCAAAAAAAGGGAAAAACAATAGTAAACAAATCCACAACCCACTTGGAGGTCTCCAAAATAACCAATAAACAAAAATGGTAGTCACCTAACCAGACAAAGGCCAAGGAGGACCACCCAACCTCAAAACAAAATTATAATAAAAGAAACAAGGATAGAGGCAAAGAAAACCCATTCCAAATTCCAAAGAGTAGACAGTCATCATAAATAAGAAAGTAGGAACACAACAACCACATAACAGCTACCTCCAATCCATCAGACAGAGGGAAAAACCAACCAGCAGAAGCCTCCAAGCCAAACCAAGAAAGGAGAACATCAATCACTAAAAAAACCCAAAATTAAGCCAAGCCAGAAGAGGCCAACAACAGCCATGAAAAATATAACCACCCAAAACAACCAGGCAGACATATGAAGCAAATTATATATATGATGTGTTAGGGAATTGAGAAAATTAGGTTTAAAATCCTCTAGAAGCTGAGCATACCACTACGGATCATTAAAAACCATCCAGGAGCTAACAGCAGTGCCTTTGATTTGAAATTTCTATACAGATTATTAAGGATGGCTTTCATGATAATTAAATCCCTGGCATACTATTCTGCATCAATACTTGCACCTATTCCATGGTCATTCAACTCATTTCCCTCAAAGGAATACCAATCTATGGAGCAGCAAAGCCGACACTAGGAGCCTTTCACAAAATTGCAATCATGTCATCTATGATCTTCTAGATCTTTTGCGATTTGATTTCCTCTAAGGAGACCTCAACAGTGGGCTCATGGAGGACCATATCACTAGCCTTGACAATTTTAGTCAGGGATTCTTTCTTCATGATAAATCTAGAGAACCATCCAACAGAGACTTTCGAAGGGGTTCTTCTATGACCAGCGATGCAATGGGAGAAGCAATGAAGAATGGGACCAACGATTGGAGCTAGAAAGTCATAGTCTTTATGAAAGAGGATGGAGTAATAGAGGGATAATTCACTAGCAGCCAGGCTATGCGAGTGGCATGGTTTGATCTATCAATAGAAAATTCATGGGATGTCTCATGTGCTTTCTACAGGTAGCCAGATTTATGGGGCTTAGTTGGGATAAAAAAAAGTCTCAATTAGCTATCTGCTGCATGCTACTGTGTGTCTCAGTTTTGGAGAAAGTGAGGGAAGAGAGGTCACCCGTTGGAGGAAGAGGGAGGCATGGATGCTGCTTGGGTTGGCTAGGCTTCACTTGGTTGAGAAGAAGAGATGGGCGTGAGGAGAGTTTGCTTTGACTTTGTCCAATGGAGGAGAGGTGTATTTTTTATTTTTTATAGGACCGGCTAGGATGGGAGAGCTGCTCTCAAGTGAAGTAGGAATGAGTGGGCTTCAGCTTCACTTACTTGAAGGGAGATGACAAAAAGGATAGGGCCTCTTTTTTGTTTTTTCTAGTGTGTCTGTGTTTTTGCTAGAGAGAGAGAGAGAGAGAGAGAGAGAGATGCCAACATTGTCTTACATGCTCCAACTTCACCCATGTTCCCACTTTTTATTTCTTTTTTTTCTTTGCATTTTTTTATATGTTGTCATGATCACATAAATTAAGAAGGAGTAGGTCATTTAATAGTTGTCTTTTTCACTTTTTATTTAAAAAAATTTTTGTGAAACTTGATTTTTTTTAAATAAATGATTTTAAAAGTTTTACAAAATTTTAATAACTTTAGTAAATAATTGAATTAAATTTTATAAGTTGTGTATAAAATAAGATAATTTTAATTATGATTAATAATTGTTGATAATATGGATTCATAATTTGATAAATTAATTATTTTGATTTAATGGTTAATATATTATATATATAACATTTATTTATAGTTTTTATTTTGATTTAATTTTGAATAAATTTTGTTTGATGTTTAGAATTAGTTTAATCTCTCTCTCTCTCTCTCTCTTTTCTCTCTCTCTTTATAGTTCATTTTAGATTTCAAATGGATTGAGTATGTTAAATTAAAATTTGTTGTTTGTTATTATCATTTTCTTTATATATATATTAGTGACTTAATATTCAAATCATGATTTGATTTAATCTAGGATTAAACTTGACTAAAATTACATTTGATTTTGAATTCTAATATGAATGATTTACTTGATGGTTTTGATTGTGATTATATGTAAAACTTCGAATGATGATTGAAAGATTGATTGGTTTTACGTTGAACTTGGCTAAGTCCATTAAATTGGATTAAAGGTTTGGATTTGGATTTTATTTGATTTGGATTTAGGTTTGGATCATGATTTGAAGTTTAGTTTGAGTTTGAATTTGATAAATTGATTGAAGGGTTGAATTCACTTTGAGAAAATCAATTGAATTTGGATTGATTTGGATTTGGCTAAGGCTATATTCATAAGATAAATCATGGGTCTTATGAAGGATTTTGATTTTTGATTTGATCATCGGCTTCAATCATTTGATTAGGATTTGAATTTGAATTTTTATATTTTAATTGAATTTGAGGTTTGGTTTGAGAAGGTGAACACAGGTCAGATTTAGGCTATAGAGTAGGTGAGTCTCCTTAATTCCTAAGGCATAGTCTAATCCTATGATTAACCTTCTATGTCTTTAGGTTTTGGTTAAGTGTTCACCTAATCACTAGAAGTGTCTTATGGCTAAGGAAGTCTTAGTGTCTAGAAGATCCCTAGGTTTAAGAAGAGAAGGGTGAGAACTCACTCCAAAAGTGACGTCAACATTAATATGCTGAATCCACATGTTCTAAAATCTTAAAGGAGAGAATATTTTTAATATATTATAATTATCTTTAATAGAAACCAATAGAGGAGCATGATCAAACAAGGTTCTACTTAAGTGATCTATATAAGTAATATGCCATTGAGTAATCCAATGAGTATTAAAAAGAATTTGATCTAACCTTTTGCCAAAGTCCAGAGTTTTGCCAAGTATAATTAGAACCCCTAAAACCAATATCAATCAAATTACAATCAAGGATCATATTGCAAAATTCTTCCATGGAATGGATATTTGGAGAGAAACCACCACTTTGTTCAGAAGAGAATAAAATAATGTTGAAATCCCCCCCAACAAACCAAGGTTTATTGAGAGATGTAGAAAAATTTCACAAATTATCCCAAAGAAGATTTCTACCAAATCTATTACAAGATGCACAAATAAAAGAGCCCAAAACACAATAATCACCTTAAGAGATTTGAGCATTGACTACCTGTTAAAAATCATCAAGAATAGACACATCAACAAAATTTAAAAATCAACAAATCTTATTACTAACATTAGAGAAAAATTTATTGAAACCGATCATTCTAGCAACATGGTTAATTTTATTAGCATGAATAAGAGGCTCCAGAATAATAAGTAAAGAAATATATAAACTCTACAAAGATTTCTAATACAATTACAAATAGAGAGAGTACCAATCCCTCTAACATTCTAAACAAGAAAATTAAACATAAGAAAATAAAATGGGGTTAAGAAAAGGGTAATTAAGAGAGGAGAGGGAGGTCGCAGTAAATCTAGTATTTTTTAACAATTTGGGAGTCAAATTTTTAACATTCTTTCTCTTGTTAGCATGATAAGTTTGGAAACCATTTTCTTTTCCCATATAATCATCATCTGAGAAGGATTTAGCAACATTAGTCATAGATTTAGGAGAAGTCTCCTGTATAGAAGTGAGTTCTCCTTCTTCCAAGATATTAAAAATTCTTAAAGGCAAATGAGCATTAGTATAGCAAGAGAGGGAGCAGAAACGTATTTATAAGAAGGAAAGTGTGAACACCCAACCCTTCCTCTTCAAAACCCAAATTATTAGACTAAACCAAATCCTTTTGGAAATTTAAATCATCCTGAACTTGAAAATTAGAATTTGGTTTTGCAACTTGATTATCATGAGGAACCAAAACCATATTCTCCATAGAATTTGAATGATGCATAACATTAATATCCTCATTACTATTTTCATTTAAAGCTTCATTTTTGTCAATCAAAGCCAGCAATGATGTAGAGATCAAATTAGATGAAATAGAATCATCATCCAAAAGTTTTGAAAATCTATTATTGTCCACATTGGAAGCCTTCAATTGCACAGAAGAAGTAAGAGGTAAATCAACCTTACTAGGAACATTCAAAAAATTCTTCTTTTTTTGAAGTAGCTTTTTGATATTTAATAATGGTTGGCCTAGGTCAAGGAATAGAAGTTTCCTTAACAGGGATTTTCTTTTTTAGGTGAGGATGAAGAATGAAACATTCAGAATTACCGTACTTGTGGATTTTGCAGTGAGAACAAAAGATAGGGAAATTTTCAAATTCAATTCTTGGCATGTAACCGTAATTCTCATATACAACCAAATTTCTTTTAGGTGTTTCTTGGTAATGTCCAATTCAATAAGGACTCAAGCCACTGAAGGATGAGATTTCATATTCGTTGCGATCAATTTATAATGATCGAATAAATAAAGCACCCATAGCAAAAAAGAATTGATGGTTAATGAAATTAATTCGCATATTGAGGATAGTAATCTAAAGTTAAATGATTGGGGATTACGGTTTAGGGTTTAGGGTTTAATGTTAAGGTTTAGGGTTTAGTGTTTAGGCTTTAGGGTTTAGGGTTTTTAGGGTTTAGGTTTAGGGTTAGTTTAAGGATTAGGGTTAGTTTAGTTAGTTTAGGGTTTATGGTTAAGGGTTTTAGGATATAGGGTTTACAATTTAGGTTTTAGGGTTTTAGGTTTAGGGTTTGTGTTTAGGGTCTAAGGTTTAGGGTTTAGGGTTTAGTGTTTTAGAGTTTAGGGTTTAGGTATTTTAGGGTTTAGGGTTGTAAGTTTTGGGTTTAGGGTTTAGGGTGGTAGGTTTAGGGTTTAGGATTTAGGGTTATAGGCTTAGGGTTTAAGGTTTATGATTTAGGGTTTAGGGTTTAGAATTTAGGGTTATGATTTTTAGGGTATAGGGCTTAGGGTTTTTTTTAAACAAAAAATTAAGTAAACTAACCGGTTTAAGTTTATTTAGTTTAGTTTTTTATTTAATTTAGTTTATTTTAAGTTTATTTTATTTTCATTTAGTTTAGTTTATTTATTTTAAGTTTATTTATTATTGTTTTAAGTTATTTATTTTAGTTTTTTAAGTTTAGATTTAAGTTAAGGTTTATTTTTATTTTTGTTTTATTTTTACTTTATTTTTTATATTTTATATTTTATTTTTAGATTTAAGTTTAGTTTTTTATTTTATTTTTTTAGGTTTATTTTATTTTTATTTTAGGTTCAATTTTTATTTTATTTAAGCTTTTTATTTTTAGGTTTATTTTATTTTTTAGTTTAGTTTATGTTTTTATTTATTTTATTTTTATTTTATTTTATTTTTAGGTTTAGGTTTAGATTTAGGTTTTAGTTTAGGTTTCTATTTTATTATTTTATTTAGGTTTAGGTTTTTTTATTTATTTTATTTTTAGGTTTTATTTAATTTAGGTTTTTTAGGGTTTAGGGTTTAGGGTTTAGGGTTTATGGTTTAGGGTTTATGGTTTGGGGTTTACGATTTAGGTTTGTAGCTTTTAGGATTTAGTGTTTAGGATTTCAGGTTTAGTGTTTAGGGTTTAGGGCTTTTTTGTTTAAGGTTTAGGGTTTAGGGTTTTTAGGGTTTAGGGTTTTGGGTTTAGGGTTTAAGTTTTAAATTTAGGGTTTAGGTTTTAATTTAGGGTTTAGGGTTTAGGGTTGTTGGTTTAGGGTTGTAGGTTTAGGGTTTAAGGTTTAGGATTTAGCATTTAGGATTTAAGGTTTTTTTTAATATTAAGTTAACCGGTAGGTTTAGGTTTATTTATTTTATTTAGTTTATTTTTTATTATATTAAAATATTTTATTTTTTTATTTTTATTTAGGTGTACTTTTTATTTTTATTTAGTTTAGTTTATTTATTTTAGTTTAGGTTTTTTATTTTAGTTTATTTTTTAAGTTTAGGTTTAGGTTTATGTTTATTTTTTAGTTTAGTTTTATTTTTATATCATTTATGTTGAGGTTTTATTTTTTAATTTTATGTTTAGGTTTAGGTTCTTTTTTTTTTTTAGGTTTAGGTTTTAGGTTTTGTTTTTTTAGGCTTAGGTTTAGGTGTATTTTTAGTTTATCTTATTTTATTTTGTTTAGAGTTTAGGTTTAGTTTATTTTAGGTTTTTGTTTAGGTTTTATTTATTTTAGTTTATTTTATTTTAGTTTAGGTTTAGGTTTATTTTGTTTTGTTTATTTTAGGTTTAGGTTTTTTTTTTAATTTAGGGTTTAGGTTTTATTTTTTATTTATTTTAAGGTTTATTTTTTAAGTTTAGGTTTTTATTTAGTTTTTATTTTATTTTATTTTTATTTTTATTTTACATTTAGTTTTTATTTTATTTAGGAATTTTATTTTTAGATTTATATTATTTTTTAGTTTAGTTTAGGTTTTTATTTATTTTATTTTAGTTTAGTTTTTATTATTTATTTAATTTTATATTTACATTTAGGTTTAAGTTTAGGTTTAGGTTATAGTTTAGGTTTATTTTATTTTATTTTTCTATTTTATTTAGATTTAGGTTTTTTTATTTATTTTACTTTTAGTTTTTATTTAGTTTAGGTTTAAGTTTTTATGTTTTTAGGTTTTTAAGGTTTAGGGTTTGGTGTTTAGGGTATGGGTTTTAGGGTTTAGGGTTTAAGGTTGTATGTTTTAGGGTTTAGGGTTTAGGGTTTAGGGTTTAGGGTTTAGAGTTTTAGCATTTAGGGTTTAGGGTTTAGTGTTTTAGGGTTTAGGGTTTAGGGTTTAGGGTATAGGGTTTAGGTTTAGGGTTTTAAGGTTTAGGGTTTATGGTTTTAAGGTTTAAGGTTTAGGGTTTATGGTTGTAGGTTTAGGGTTCATGATTTAGGGTTTAGGATTAGTTTTAAAGTTTAGAGTTTAGGGTTTATGGGTTTTATTTTTATTCAATTTTTTATTTTTTTTATTTTTTTTTTTTTAAATTAAGTAAACTGGTAGATTTTGGTTTATTTAGTTTATTTTATTTTTTATTTTTATTTAAGTATATTTTTATTTTTATTTAGTTTAGTTTACTTATTTTAGGTTTATTTATTTTAGGTTATGTTTTTTATTTTAGTTTATTTTTTATTTTTATGTTTAGGTTTTGGTTTATTTTTTAGTTTAGTTTTATTTTTATTTTATTGTATAGGTTTAGGTTTTTATTTTATTTTTTTAGGTTTAGATTTTAGGTTTTTATTTTAGGTTTAATTTTAGGTTTATTTTTTTTAGTTTAGGTTTAGGTTTATTTTTAGTTTATTTTAATTTATTTCTAGTTTAGGTTTAGGTTTCAGTTTTATTTATGTTGGTTTAGTTTAATTTTGTTTAGGTTTAGGTTTTTTTTAGTTTAGGGTTTTGGTTTTTTATAGGTTTATTTTTTAAGGTTTATGTTTTTATTTAGTTTTTATTTTATTTTATTTTAGGTTTATTTTATTTTAGGTTTATTTTATTTTTATTTTAGCTTTACTTTTTATTTTATTTAAGTTTTTTTGTTTAGTTTAGGTTTTTATTTATTTTATTTTAGTCTTGTTTTTATTTTTTATTTTTTTCTTTTTAGGTTTAGGTTTAGGTTTAGGTTTTAGTTTAGGTTTTTATTTTATTATTTTATTTTGGTTTATGTTTTTTTATGTTTTATTTAATTTAGGTTTAGGTTTTTAGCTTCCTAGGGTTTATGGTTTTGGATTTAGAGTTTAAGGCTGAGGGTTCAAGGGTTTAGGGTCGACCATTCTTTAGTTTTGTAGTTCCCATCGAACCACCAGCCTCTCGTAGCGGATCCACCATCATATCTCGATCTCTCCATATCACCATGGTTTGTAACCTTTCGTCGCTCCTCCGGCCTCCATAACCACCACCTACATATCCACCAGCACCTCCAAATCTTCCACCACCAATGCGATAACCGTCACCTCCACCTTCACCTCCACCGTCAGATCTAGACTGAGCCTGGTTGACGGTGATGATATTGTCATCAAGGTTCTGCACATTCTTAGGGTTTAGGTTTAGGTTTAGGTTTATTAGGTTTTAGGGTTTAAGTTTAGTTTTTAATTTATTTTATTACTTTAGGTTCAGGTTTAGGGTTTAAGGCTTAGGGTTAGGGTTTAGGGTTTAGGGTTTAGGGTTTATGATTTAGGGTGTAGGGTTTAGTGTTTACGATAAAGGGTTTTAGGGTCTATGTTGTTAGCATTAAGGGTTTATGATTAGAGTTTAGGGTTTAGGGTTTAAGGTCTCGGGGTTTTTTAGGGATTAGGGTTTTGGGTTTAGGGTTGTAGGTTTAGGGTTAGTTTTAAGATTTAAGGTTTAGGGTGTAGGGTTTAGGGGTTAGGGTTTAGGGTGTAGGGTTTAGGGGTTAGGGTTTAGGGTTTTTTTTTTAAAAATTAAGTAAACCCATAGGTTTAGGTTTATTTAGTTTATTTTTTACTTATTTTAGTTTATTTTTTTATTTAGGTTTATTTTTTATTTTTATTTAGTTTAGTTTATTTATTTAAGTCTTTTTATTTTAGTTTAGGGTTTTTATTTTAGTTTATTTCTAAGGTTTAGGTTTAGGTTTAGGTTTATTTTTAGTTGAGTTCCATTTTTATTTTATTTTATTTGTTTTAGCTTTTATTTATTTTAGTTTAGTTTATTTTTATTTAGCTTTAGGTTTATTTTTTTTAGTTTAGGGTTTAGGTCTATTTCTTTATTTATTTTTAGGTTTTATTTTTAGGTTTAATTTTTAGGTTTAGGTTTTTATTTTATTTAATTTTAAGTTTATTTTATTTATATTTTACATTTAGTTTTTATTTTATTAAGGTTTTTTATTCTAAGGTTTATTTTATTTTTTAGTTTAGTTTAGGTTTTTCTTTATTTCATTTTAGTTTATTTTTATTTTTAAAGACAGTTCCATAAAAAATAGATCGGATCGATCATCCTTGAGTTTCTCTAGTTCCCATCAGAACCTCCCCGGCCTTTTGAGTAGCGGGATCCACCATCATATCCCTAATATCTCCATGCACCACCACCACGGCTGTAACCTTCGTCCCTCATTTCACCTCCATAAAAACCATAACTTCGACCACCACCATGATATCGACTAACACCTCTAGATCCCCCACCACCATTGTGATAACCATCATGTCCGCCTTCACCTCCATTGCCAGATCTAGTTGACGATGATGTTCTTGTCATCAAGGTTCTACCCATTATTAGGGTTTAGGTTTATGTTTTTTAGATTTTAGAGTTTAGGTGTTTTTTTTAAATTTATTTACATACTTTAGGTTTTGGTTTAGGGTTTAGGGTTTAGGGTTAGTTTAAGGATTAGGGTTAGTTTAGGGTTAGTTTAGGGTTTATATTAAGGGTTTTAGGATATAGGGTTTACAATTTAGGTTTTAGGGTTTTGGGTTTAGGGTTTGGGTTTAGGGTCTAAGGTTTAGGGTTTAGGGTTTAGTGTTTTAGAGTTTAGGGTTTAGGTATTTTAGGGTTTAGGGTTGTAAGTTTTGGGTTTAGGGTTTAGGGTGGTAGGTTTAGGGTTTAGGATTTAGGGTTATAGGCTTAGGGTTTAAGGTTTACGATTTAGGGTTAATGGTTTAGAATTTAGGGTTATGATTTTTAGGGTATAGGGCTTAGGGTTTTTTTTAAACAAAAAATTAAGTAAACTGACTGGTTTAAGTTTATTTAGTTTAGTTTTTTATTTAATTTAGTTTATTTTGTTTTATTTTTATTTAAGTTTATTTTTATTTTCATTTAGTTTAGTTTATTTATTTTAAGTTTATATATTATTGTTTAGGTTATTAATTTTAGTTTTTTTTAAGTTTAGATTTAAGTTAAGGTTTATTTTTATTTTAGTTTTATTTTTACTCTATTTTTGATATTTTATATTTTATTTTTAGATTTAAGTTTAGTTTTTTATTTTATTTTTTTAGGTTTATTTTATTTTTATTTTAGGTTCAGTTTTTATTTTATTTAGGCTTTTTATTTTTAGGCTTATTTTATTTTTTAGTTTAGTTTATGTTTTTATTTATTTTATTTTTATTTTATTTTATTTTACAGGTTTAGGTTTAGATTTAGGTTTTAGTTTAGGTTATTATTTTATTATTTTATTTAGGTTTAGGTTTTTTTATTTATTTTATTTTTAGGTTTTATTTGATTTAGGTTTTTTAGGGTTTAGGGTTTAGGGTTTAGGGTTTATGGTTTAGGGTTTATGGTTTGGGGTTTGGGTTTAGGTTTGTAGCTTTTAGGATTTAGGGTTTAGGATTTAAGGTTTAGTGTTTAGGGTTTAGGGCTTTTGTTTAGGGTTTAGGGTTTAGGGTTTAGGGTTTAGGGTTTAGGGTTTAGGGTTTAGGGTTTAGGGTTTAAGTTTTAAATTTAGGGTTTATGTTTTAGTTTAGGGTTTAGGGTTTAGGGTTTAGGGTTGTTGGTTTAGGTTGTAGGTTTAGGGTTTAAGGTTTAGGATTTAGCATTTAGGATTTAAGGTTTTTTTTTTTAATATTAAGTTAACTGGTAGGTTTAGGTTTATTTATTTTATTTAGTTTATTTTTTATTATATTAATATATTTTATTTTTTTATTTTTATTTAAGTGTACTTTTTATTTTTATTTAGTCTAGTTTATTTATTTTAGTTTAGGTTTTTTCTTTTAGTTTATTTTTTAAGTTTAGGTTTAGGTTTATGTTTATTTTTCAATTTAGTTTTATTTTTATATCTTTTATGTTGAGGTTTTATTTTTTAATTTTATGTTTAGGTTTAGGTTCTTTTTTTTAGGTTTAGGTTTTAGGTTTTTGTTTTTTTAGGCTTAGGTTTAGGTGTATTTTTAGTTTATCTTATTTTATTTTGTTTAGAGTTTAGGTTTAGTTTATTTTAGGTTTTTATTTAGGTTTTATTTATTTTAGTTTAGTTTATTTCAGTTTAGGTTTAGGTTTATTTTATTTTGTTTATTTTAGGTTTAGTTTTTTTTTAATTTAGGGTTCACGTTTTATTTATTTATTTTAAGGTTTATTTTTTTAAGTTTAGGTTTTATTTAGTTTTTTTTTTTATTTTATTTTATTTTTATTTTTATTTTATTTTACATTTAGTTTTATTTTATTTAGGATTTTATTTAGATTTATTTATATTATTTTTTAGTTTAGTTTAGGTTTTATTTATTTTATTTTAGTTTAGTTTTATTATTATTTAAATTTATATTTACATTTAGGTTTAGGTTTAGGTTTAGGATTTAGTTTAGGTTTATATTATTTTATTTTTTTATTTTATTTAGATTTAGGTTTTTTTATTTATTTTACTTTTAGGTTTTATTTAGTATAGGTTTAAGTTTTATGTTTTTAGGTTTTTAAGGTTTAGGGTTTGGTGTTTAGGGTATGGGTTTTAGGGTTTAGGGTTTAGAGTTTAGGGTTTAGGGTTTAGAGTTTTAGCATTTAGGGTTTAGGGTTTAGAGTTTTAGGGTTTAGGGTTTAGGGTATAGGGTTTAGGGTTTAGGGTTTTAAGGTTTAGGGTTTATGGTTTTAAGGTTTAGGGTTAAGGGTTTATGGTTGTTGGTTTAGGGTTCATGATTTAAGGTTTAGGATTAGTTTTAAAGTTTAGAGTTTAGGGTTTAAGGGTTTTATTTTTATTCAATTTTTTTTATTTTTTTAATTTTTTAATTTTTTTTAAATTAAGTAAACTGGTAGATTTAGGTTTATTTAGTTTATTTTATTTTTTATTTTTATTTAAGTATATTTTTATTTTTATTTAGTTTAGTTTACTTATTTTAGGTTTTATTTTAGGTTATGATTTTATTTTAGTTTATTTTTATTTTTATGTTTAGGTTTGGTTTATTTTTTAGTTTAGTTTTATTTTATTTTATTATATAGGTTTAGGTTTTTATTTTATTTTTTAGGTTTAGATTTTAGGTTTTTATTTTAGGTTTAATTTTAGGTTTTATTTTTTGGTTTAGGTTTTGATTTATTTTTAGTTTATTTTAATTTATTTTGACTTTAGGTTTAGGTTTAAGTTTTATTTATGTTGGTTTAGTTTAATTTAGTTTAGGTTTAGGTTTTTTTTAGTTTAGGGTTTTGGTTTTTTATAGGTTTATTTTTTTAAGGTTTATGTTTTTATTTAGTTTTTATTTTATTTTATTTTAGGTTTATTTTATTTTTATTTTAGCTTTACTTTTTATTTAATTTAAGTTTTGTTTAGTTTAGGTTTTATTTATTTTTAGTCTTGTTTTATTTTTATTTTTTATTTTTTTTTTTTTTAGGTTTAGGTTTAGGTTTAGGTTTTAGTTTAGGTTTTTATTTTATTATTTTATTTTGGTTTATGTTTTTTTATGTTTTATTTAATTTAGGTTTAGGTTTTTAGCTTCCAAGGGTTTAAGGTTTAGGGTTTAGAGTTTAGGGCTTAGGGTTCGAGGGTTTAGGGTTGACCATTCTTTAGTTTGTGTAGTTCCCATCAGAACCACCTAACTCTGAGCGGGATCCACCATCCGATCTCTCTCTCCATATCCACCATGTTTGTAACCTTCATCTCCTGCCTCCATAACCACCACACATATCCACCACCTCACCCACCACCAATGCGATAATCCTCCACCTTCACCTCCACCTTAGATCTAGCACGGTTGGTGATGATATTGTCGTCAAGGTTCTGCACATTCTTAGGGTTTAGGTTTAGGTTTAGGTTTATTAGGTTTTAGGGTTTAAGTTTAGTTTTTAATTTATTTTATTACTTTAGGTTTAGGTTTAGGGTTTAAGGTTTAGGGTTAGGGTTTAGGGTTTAGGGTTTAGGGTTTATGATTTAGGGTGTAGGGTTTAGTGTTTACAATAAAAGTTTTAGGGGTATCTTTGTTCATTTAGGGTTTATGATTAGAGTTTAGGGTTTAGGGTTTAGGGTTTAAGGGTTTTAGGGATTAGGGTTTTGGGTTTAGGGTTGTAGGTTTAGGGTTAGTTTTAAGATTTAGGGTTTAGGGTGTAGGGTTTAGGGGTTAGGGTTTAGGGTTTTTTTAAAAAATTAAGTAAACTCGTAGGTTTAGGTTTATTTTGTTTATTTTTTACTTATTTTAGTTTATTTTTTTATTTAGGTTTATTTTTTATTTTTATTTAGTTTAGTTTATTTTTTTAAGTCCTTTTATTTTAGTTTAGGGTTTTATTTTAGTTTATTTCTAAGGTTTAGGTTTAGGTTTAGGTTTATTTTTAGTTGAGTTCTATTTTTATTTTATTTTATTTGTTTTAGGTTTGATTTATTTTAGTTTAGTTTATTTTTGTTTAGGTTTAGGTTTATTTTTTTTTAGTTTAAGGTTTAGGTCTAATTCTTTATTTATTTTTAGGTTTTATTTTTTGGTTTAAGTTTTAGGTTTAGGTTTTTATTTTATTTAATTTTAAGTTTATTTTATTTTTATTTTACATTTAGTTTTATTTTATTAAGGTTTTTTATTGTAAGGTTTATTTTATTTTTTAGTTTAGTTTAGGTTTTTCTTTATTTCATTTTAGTTTATTTTTATTTTAAAAGACAGTTCCATAAATAATAGATCGGATCGATCATCCTTGAGTTTCTCTAGTTCCCTAGAACCACCCGACTTTAGTAGCGGATCCACCGTCATATCCTCAATATCTACATGCACCACCACCATGGCTATAACCTTCATCCCACCTTTCACCTCCATAAAAACCACTACTTCGACCACCACCACGATATCCGCTAGCACCTCTAGATCCCCTTCATAACCATCATGTTTGCCTCCGGATCTAGACTAAGCTGGTTGTGATGATGTTCTGTCATCAAGGTTACCCATTCTTAGGGTTTAGGTTTATGTTTTTTAGATTTTAGAGTTTAGGTGTTTTTTTTAAAATTTATTTACATACTTTAGGTTTTGGTTTAGGGTTTAGGGTTTAGGGTTTAGGGTTTAAGGTTTAGGGTTATGGTTTAGGGTTTAGGGTTTAGGGTTTAGGGTTTAGTGTTTAGGGTGTAGGGTTTAGGGTTTAGGGTTTTAGGGTTTATTCTTTTAGGGTTTAGGGTTTAGGATTAGGGTTTAGGGTTTAGGGATTATGTATTTTAGGGTTTATGGTTTAGGGTTGTAGGTTTAGGGTTTAGGGTTTAGGTTAGTTTTAGGGTTTAGGGTTTAGGGTTTAGGGTTTAGGATTTAGGTTTTAGGGTTTTTTTAAATTAAGTAAACTGGTAGGTTTAGGTTTACTTACTTCATTTTCTTTATTTATTTTAGTTTATTTTAGTTAGTTTAGTTTATTTATTTTTGATTTATTTATTTTAATTAAGGTTTTCTATTTTAGTTTATTTTTTAGGTTTTGGTTTAGGTATATTTTTTAGTTGAGTTTTACTATTTTTTTTTTTTGTATAGGTTTTATTTTTTATTTTTAGGTTTAGGTTTAGGTTTTTATTTTATTTTTTAGGTTTAACTTTTAAGTTTCTATTTTAGGTTTTATTTTTTAGTTTTGGTTTGGATTTATTTTTAGTTTATATTATTTTATTTAGTTTAGGTTTAGGTTTAAGTTTAGTTTATTTTAAGTTTTGGTTTTATTTATTTTAGTTTAGTTTAATTTAGTTTAGGTTTAGGTTTATTTTATTTTTATTTTAGGTTTAGTTTTTTTTTAGTTTAGGGTATTTTAATTTATTTTTAGTTTTCTTTTTTACGTTTAGGTTTTTATTTAGTTTTTATTTTATTTTATTTTAAGTTTATTTTATTTTTATTTTATGTTTAGTTTTTATTTTATTAAGATTATTTTTCTTAGGTTTATTTTATTTTTTTGTTTAGTTTTGGTTTTTCTTTATTTTATTTTAGTTTATTTTTATTTTTTATTTTATCTTAATTTTAAGTTTAGGTTTATGTTTTAGTTTAAGTTTTTATTTTATTTTATTTATTTATTTTAATTAGGATTAGATTTTTTATTTATTTTATTTTTAGATTTTATTTAGTTTAAGTTTAACTTTTTAGGGTTTAGGGGTTTAGGTGTAGGGATTAAGGTATTTAGGGTTTTTGTTTAGGGTTAGGCACAGGGTTTAGGGTTTATGGTTTAGGGTTTAGGGTTTACTATTTAGGCTTTAGGGTATAGGGTTTTTAGGTTTTAGCCTACAGGGTTAACTTAGGGTTTATGTTAGTTTAGAGTTTATGGTTTAGGGTTTTTAGAGTTTAGGGTTTATGGTTACATGGTTAGTTTAGGGTTTAAGGTTTAGGGTTTTAGGGTTTTGGGTTTAGGTTTAGGGTTTAGGCTTTAGGGTTTAGGGTTTATGGATTAGGGTTAGTTCAGTTTAGGGTTTAGGGTTTAGGGTTTAGTATTTTTGGTTTTTTAGGGTTTAGGATTTAGCATTGTAGGTTTAGGGTTAGTTTTAGGGTTTAGGGTTTAGAATTTATGGTTTAGGGTTTAGGGGGTTTTTTTATAAAAACAATTTAGTAAACTAGTAGGTTTAGGTTTATTTAGTTTATTTAGTTGATTTATTATTTATTTTACTTTAGTTTATTTTATTTTTTATTGTTATTTAGTTTGGTTTATTTATTTTAAGTTTATATATTTTAATTTAGGTATTTTATTTTAGTCTATTTTTAGGTTTAGGTTTATGGTTATGTTTATTTTTTAGTTTAGTTTTATTTTATTTTATTTTTTAGGTTTAGGTTTTATTTTTTATTTTTAGGTTTAAGTTTTGGATTTTATTTTATTTTTTTGTTTAAGTTTTAGGTTTTTATTTTAGATTTATTTTTGGTTTTATTTTTTAGTTTAGGCTTAGTTTATTTTTAGTTTATTATATTTTATTTAGTTTAGGGTTTAGGTTTAATTTATTTTAGGTTTAGGTTTAGGTTTATTTATTTTAGATAAATTTATTTTATTTTAGGTTTAGGTTTATTTAATTTTGTTTATTTTAGGATTTGGTTATTTTTTTTAGTTTAGGGTTTAGGTTTATTTTTTATTTATTTTAGGTTTATTTTTTAGGTTTAGGTTATTATTTAGTTTTTTATTTTAGGATATTTTATTTTATTTTACATTTAGTTTTACTTCATTTAGGTTTTAATTTTTTGTTTTAGTTAAATTAGTTTTATTTCTTTTATTTTAATTTGGTTTTTATTTTTTATTTTATTTTATTTTTAGCTATCGGTTTAGGTTTTAGTTTGGGTTTATATTTTATTTTATTTTTTAATTAGGTTAAGGTTTATTTATTTATTTTATTTATATGTTTTATTTAGTTTAAGTTTTAATTTTTAGGTTTTTAGAGTTTAGGGTTTTTAGGGTTTAGGGTTAGTTTAAGGTTTAGGGTTTGCTTATAGTTTAGGGTTTGTTTAGGGTTTAAGGCTTAGGCTTTAGGGTTTAGGTTTACTTTTAGTGTTAGTTTAGGGTTTAGGTTTATGGTTTAAGTTAGGGTTTAGCTAGGGTTGGGTTTAGGTTAGGTTTAGTTTATTTTATTAATTTAGGGTTTAGGGTATAAAGATTAAGGTTTTTTTAGGTTGAAGGTTTAGGGTTTAGGGTTTTGGGTTTAGGGTTTTGGGTTTAGAGTTTAGGGTTGTAGGTTTAGGGTTTTATTTTGGGCATTATTTATTTTAGGGTTTATGTTTTTTTTTTTTAGTTTGATATTTAGGTTTGTTTAGTTTATTTAGTTTATTTATTTGAGTTTATTTTATTTTATATTTTTATTTAGGTTTATTATTTTTATTTATGTTAGGTTTATTTATTTTTAGCTTTGGTTTTTTTTTTTGTTTTTAGGTTTAGGTTTATTTTTTAGTTGAGCTTTATTTTATTTTATTTTTTTTAGGTTTAGGTTTAGGTTTTTTTATTTGAGGTTTGTTTTTTATGTTTTAGTTTAGGTTTAGCTTTATTTTTTATTTTATTTTATTTTTAGTTTAGGTTTAGGATTAGATTATTTTAGGTTTAGTTAAAGTTTTATTTATTTTAGTTTAGTTTATTTTAGTTTAGTTTTATTTTTATTTTATTTTATTTATTTTAAGTTTAAGTTTATTTTATTTTTATTTTATTTTTAGTTTTTATTTTATTGAGGTTTGTTTACTTTTAGGTTTATTTTATTTTTTAAGTTTAGTTTAGTATTTTATGTATTTTATTTTAGTTTAATTTTTATTTTTTATTTTATTTTATTTTTACATTCTGGTTTAGGTTTTAGTTTAGGTTTTTATTTTATTCTATTTAGGTTTAGGTTTTTTTAGTTATTTTATTTTTGAGATTTTATATAGTTTAGGTTTAATTTTTTAGCCTTTTAAGGTTTAGAGTTTGGTGTTTAAGGTTTAGGGTTTAGAGTTGTATGTTTAAGGGTTTAGGGTTTAGGGTTTTAGGATTTAGGGTTTGGAATTTAGTGTTTAGGGTTAGTTTAAGGTTTATGGTTTAGGGTTTAGGATTTAAGGTTTTTTAGGGTTTAGGGTTGTAGGTATAGGTTTATAGTTTAAGGTTTAGTGTTAGTTTAGGGTTTAGTGTTTAGGTTTAGTTAGATTTAAGTTTAGGGTTTAGGGTTTAGGGTTTAGGGTTTAGGTTTAGAGTTTAGGGTTTTAAGTTTAGTTTAGGGTTTAGGGTTGAAGGTTTAGATTTAAGTTTAGGGTTTAGAGTTTTTTTTAGGATTTTTTTATTTTATTTTATTTAGTTTAGGTTTAGGTTTATTTTTATTTTGTTTAGGTTTAGTTTTTTTTAGTTTAATGTTTAGGTTTTTTTTTATTATTTATTTAGGTTAGGTTCTTATTTAGTTTTTTCTTTTTTAGGTTTATTTTATTTTTTATTTTTATTTTATTTTATAGGTTTTTTATTTTCAAGTTTATTTCATGTTTTAGTTTAGTTTAGATTTTTTATTTATTTTGTTTTTTAGTTTAGTTTTTTTTATTTTTTTATTTTATATTTTTTACGTTTAGGTTTAGGTTTAAGTTTAGGTTTCAGTTTAGGTGTAAGTTTAGGTTTTAATTTTATATTAGTATTTAATTTTATTTAGGTTCATTTTTTATTTATTTATTTTATTTTGAGGTTTTATTTAGTTTAGGTTTAGGTTTTTAGGTTTTTAGTGTTTATGGTTTAGTGTTTAGGGTTTAGGCTTTAAGGTTTAAAGTTTAGGGTTTAGTGTGTTAAGGTTTAGGGTTTAGGCTGTAGGGTTGTAGGTTGTAGGTTTAGGGTTTAGGGTTATTTTTAAGGTTGAGGGTTTTGGGTTAAGGTTATTCTTTTTAATTTTTGTTTAATTTTTTTTAAATTAAGTAAACTAGTAGGTTTAGGTTTATTTAGTTTATTTTATATTTATTTTAATTTATTTTATTTTTATTTTTATTTAGGTTTATGTTTATTTTTGTTTAGTTTAGTTTTATATATTTGAGTTTAGATTTTTTTTTTTTTGTTTATTTTTTTGTTTAGGTTTAGGTTTTGGTTTATTTTTTAGTTTAGTTTTACTTTTATTTTATTGTTTAGGTTTGGGTTTTTATTTTATTTTTTTAGGTTTTGGCTTTAGATTTTCATTTTAAGTTTATTTTTAGGATTTATTTTTGGTTTAGGTTTAGGTTTATATTTAGTTTATTTTATTTTTTTAGGGTTTAGGTTTAGGTTTAGGTTTAGTTTATTTTAGATTTAGTTTTAGGTTTTATTTATTCTACTTTAGTTTATTTTAGTTTAGGTTTAAGTTTATTTTATTTTAATTTTAGGTTTAGGTTTTTTTAAGTTTACAGTTTAGGTTTTATTTTATATTTATTTTTATGTTTATTTTTTAGGTTTAACTTTTTATTTAGTTTTTATTTTATTTTATGTTAAGTTTAGTTTTTATTTTGTTTAGGTTTTTTATTTTTTTAGTTTAGTTTAGATTTTTATTTATTTTATTTTATTTAGTTTTATTTTTTTAATTTGTTTTCTTTTTAGATTTCGGTTCAGGTTTAGGTATTAGTTTAGGTTTTTATTTTTATTTATTTTATTTTGCTTTATGTTTAGGTTTAAGTTTAAGTTTAGGTTTTGTTTTTTTAGCATAGGATTAGTTTAGGGTTTATGGCCTAGGTTTAGTTTTAGTTAGTTTATGGTTTAGGGTTTAAGGTTTAGGATTTAAGATTTTTTAGGGTTTAGGGTTGTAGGTTAAGTGTTCAAAGTTTAAGGTTTAGGGTTCGTTTTAGGGTTTAGTGTTTAGGCTTTAGTTAAGATTTAGAGTTAAGGGTTTAGGGTTTAGGGTTTAGGGCTTAGGTTTGTAGGATTAGGGTTTAGGGTTTAGGGTTTAGGGTTAGTTTTAAGATTTAAGATTTAGGTTTCAAGGATTTTTTTAGGTTTAGGTTTTATTTATTTTTATTTTAGTTTATTTTAGTTTAGGTTTATTTTATTTTGTTTATTTTAGGTTTAGTTTTTTTTAGTTTAGTGTTTAGGTTTTATATTTATTTTTAGGTTTATTTTTTAGGTTTAGGTTCTTATTTAGTTTTTCTTTTTTTAGGTTTATTTTATTTTTATTTTATGTTCAATTTTTATTTAATTTAGGTATTTTATTTTCAGGTTTATTTCATTTTTTTAGTTTAGTTCTTATTATTTTATTTTATTTTAATTTTACATTTAGGTCTAGGTTTAAGTTTCAATTTAAGTTTTTTTTAATTATATAATTTTATTTAGGTTTTGGTTTTATTTATTTATTTTATTTTTAGGTTCTATTTAGTTTAGGTTTAGGTTTTTAGGTTTTAGTGGTTTAGGGTTTATGGTTTAGGGTTGTAGGCTTTAGGGTTTAGGGTTTAGGGTTTAGGGTTTTAAGGTTTAGGGTTTAGGGTGTAGGGTTGTAGGTTTAGGGTTTAGGGTTAGTTTTATGATTTAGTGTTTAGGGTTAAGGTTTTTTAAAAATGTTTTTATTTTTTTTAAATTAAGTAAACCACTTGGTTTTGGTTTATTTAGTTTATTTTTATTTTATTTTATTTTATTTTATTTTATGTAGGTATATGTTTATTTTTATTTATTTTAGTTTATTTATTTTAGGTTTATTTATTTTACTTTAGGTTTTTTATTTTAGTTTTTTTTGTTTAAGTTTAGGTTTTAGTTTATTTTTAATTTAGTTTTTTATTTTTATTTTATTTTAGGTTTAGGTTTTTTATTTTTATTTTTTTTTTATTTAGATTTTAATTTAGGTTTATTTTAGGTTATTTTTTTAGTTTAGGTTTAGGTTTATTTTTAGCTTATTTTATTTGTTTAAGGTTTATATTTAGGTTTAGGTTTAGGTTTAGTTTATTTTAGGTTTAGGTTTAGGTTTTATTTATTCTACTTTAGTTTATTTGAGTTTTGGTTTAGGTTTTTTTTTATTTTATAGTAATGTTTTATTTTTTATTTATTTTATGTTTATTTTTTTAGGTTTAGGTTTTTATTTAGTTTTTATTTTATTTTGGTTTTTTATTTTTAGTTTAGTTTAGTTTTTTATTTATTTTATTTTAATTTAGTTTTTATTTTTTCATTTACTTTCTTTTTAGGTTTAGATTTAGGTTTAAGTTTAGTTTTTTATTTTATTTTGGTTTAGCTTTTTTATTTATTTTATTTATCGTTTAATTTAGTTTAGGTTTAGGTTTTTAGCTTTTGAGGAATTATGGTTTAGGGTTTAGGGTTTAGAGTTTAGGTTTTAAGGTTTAGGGTTTATGGTTTAGGGTTTTAGGGTTTAGAGTTTAGGGTTTAGGGTTTAGGGTTTAGGGTTTAGTGTTTATGGTTTGGGGTTTAGGGTTTTGGTTCTAGGTTTAGGGTTCAGCTTTTGGTTTATGATTTTTTTTAACATAGAACAAATTCAGATTCAACATTTCTTCTTTTCGATTTGATCAACCAAGCAAAACACCATGTTTTCTAAGACTCAAGCGATGACATGGATCAAAAATGAGTATGCATAGAGCAAATCAAAAACCTTAAATAACT
This sequence comes from Cymbidium sinense, assembly GCA_021442155.1. NCBI lineage: Eukaryota > Viridiplantae > Streptophyta > Magnoliopsida > Asparagales > Orchidaceae > Cymbidium > Cymbidium sinense. Next base: position 95,668,318 of record CM038214.1, on the reverse strand, counting down.
AGAACCGTCTCTTCTGTAATGACACATTTTCCTAAGCAGCAGATAGAATCAATCAATTTTCTGTTTCTCCAGTTCCCATCAGAACCACCCCGGCCTCTCAAGTAGTGGGATCCACCATCATATCCTCGATCCCTCCCTCCACCACCACCACAGCTATAACCTCCGTTGCTCCTCCCACCTCCATAACCACCCTTTGCTCGACCACCATATCCACAAGCACCTCCAGATCCCCACCACCATTACGATAATGCCGCCTACTTTTGCCTCCATCGCGGTCTATTGATTGGTTGGCGGTTGTTCTTTGCATCAAGGTTTTGGCCATTCTTAGGGTTTAGGTTTATGTATAGGTTTATTAGGTTTTAGGGTTTAGCTTTATTTTTTAATTTATTTAGTTACTTTAGCTTTAGGTTTAGGGTTTATGGTTTTGGGTTTAGGGTGTAGGGTTTTTTTTATTACCATAAAAGTAAAAGATACAATGTCCTTAAAAGGGGTAAAGCTTAGAAATCTCACAACTACAAGAAACCTAAAGAGCTAATCATCTAAGTACTAGAATAAGAAAAAAAATAAAAAAACAACATCTAAAAAGCATAAGAGCGAAAGGGCATAGAGTAAAATTAAAATAAAACATGAAAATAGAAAAAGGTTGAGTCAATAGCAGTTCATGATTCCTTTGAGAAAGCAAGATAAGTAAGATCCACAACAACAACACTAGGGATGACGAGAAAAACCGGTCTCTATAAAGTTCCAATCATAAAAGAAATGCAAAAAATACTACCAAGGCAAAAGTCAAAGCTAACAAGAATAAGGATGAAGAGAGAAAAGGAGAGAGTGACAAAGAGAAAGGCGTTAAGATCATCTCAAGGCAACAATACATATGAGCATCCAAACTTCATAAAGAAGGGTTACAATCATATGTAAAGCTACCAACTAAAGAAAGGAGGTGAGTAACACAATGCCATCATAGCCATCATACGATGCGTAGACCCACCGAACAAAACACACAATAGCCCAATCACATAAAGCCAGCAACCCAAAAGTTACAGCAGAATCATTGGGCAAGCTAATGAAATCAAGCAGTAGCACCACCAAAACCAGCACCAACATATCTGATACAAGCCAACATCCAAGGCCAGCACACATAAAAGGGGGCCAAAGATAGCCACCAATCACCGAAAACCAAAATTCCCAATTCAGAAGGATCAGTAAAGGATCGGTCAACACACCAAAAGGCTCTAGCAAATTAGCCAAGAAGAAAAAAATCAATAATGAGAAAGATTCCAAAGCTAGCTAAAGTCCTCCAACCAAAGCAGCTAAGTAAAACATCCATAAAGCAGCCAGTAGAGAATAGCCCATCATTAGTAACCAATAAAGAAAGGACCCTAGTAGCCAAAGAAAAGCAAAAAGAATAGCTAAAAAAACTTCGAATAGAGACAACCAACCGATTGGCCAACATAGCCTCAACCACCACATGAGTAGAAAACCCAAGTCAATGTAAAACCAATAACAACCATCAAGCAAAGATCACCCAAGATAGCCAAGAAAAGAACACCCACTAAAATACCAACAACCAGCTAACCCATAGTAATAACCAAACGTCACAATAACCATAGCTGTAACCTCCATCACCATCATGGTTGTAACCTCCATTGCTCCTCTCGCCTCCATAACTACCAACTCCAACCACCACCTCCAAATCCACCAACACCTCAAGATGCCCCCCACCTACTATAATAATCCACCTTTGACTCCACCTTCGCCTCCGCCTTTGCCTCCATGGCCAGATCTTGACTGAGCATGGTTGACCATGATGTTCCTACCATCAGGGTTCTACCCATTCTTAGAGTTTAGATTTAGGTTTATTAGGTTTTAGGGTTTAGGTTTATTTTTTAATTTATTTAGTTACTTTATGTTTAGTTTTAGGGTTTGGGGTTTAGGTAGGTTTTTTTAACTCAAATGATTCTATAACAAACAAGAAATTACCAAATCAAATAAGACATTATCCTTTAATAACTAATAAAATAGGATAAAATAAAATGCAATTTAAAAATGTACAAAAGTAGTATTTCACAAAATGATTTAACTCCTAGAGACAATAAAATTTGATTATATAGAAGGCCAACAAAACTCATATCATCATCGATTCCTCAGAGGCTCTTCCTTCTTCTCTTCCACTTAGTGGACCAATAAGCGGTGAGTGGCAGAAGCATCAGGCGCAACAGCAACATTAAATTTACTAGGATCTTTCAAATACCCCTTAACCTTCTTGGCCTATGTTTATGTGTAATCAGTGTCAATCATAATGGCGAGGACATTCTTGTAAGCATTGATGAACATGTAGTCTTTGAAGGGTGGGATAAGAGAGGCTAGTGAGAGAGAAGTGATCATTAAAGGCCTCAAAACTTCTCGATGAGATCATCTTGATGAGCTCAAGCACCTCAGGTGAACAGAACCATCATCATACATAGACTAGATGAGGCCATAAGAGAATGGCCTAATCCCGACTTAGCGAGGAAGTAGGATCCCACCTTATTGCTTTTTATATAGCTCAATGGTGATAATTTCAACAGTACCCTTTTTGATCTTAGTTGGGATGTTGAGAACCTAGAAGAAAGAAGTGCATGAAGGATCGGACCAGTGTTTCCAGGAACCACATTAATAGGTGCAACAAGATCAACACAGCACACCAACTTTATATTTCATAACCTTTTCATTGACTTCTTTAAGATCACCTTTATAAAATCGCTCAGCAAGTGGTTTAGGTTTTAGGGTTTAGGGTATAGGCTTTTAGGGTTTATGTTTTTAGGGTTTAGGGTTTAGGGTTTAAGGTTTACAATTTAAGGTTTAGGGTTTAGGGTCTAAGGTTTAGGTTTATAAGTATACTATTGTAGGTTTGGGTTTTAAGGCTTAGGTTTTAGGGTTAAGGTTTCTCTTTTTTTTAAAGTTAAGCAAACCGGTATGTTTAGGTTTATTTAGTTTATTTTTTTTTTATTTTTGTTTATTTTATATTTTATTTTTACTTAGGTTTATTTTTTATTTTTACTTAATTTAGTTTATTCATTTTGGTTTATTTATTTTTAGTATAGGGCTGTTATTTTACTTATTTTTTAGGTTTAGGTTGAGGTTTTTATTTTATTTTTTTTAGGTTTGGTTTTAGGTTTATTTTTAGGTTTCATTTTTTAGTTTTGATTTAGGTTTATTTTTAGTTTATTTTATTTTATTTAGTTCAGGTTTAGGTTTAGGTTTAGTTTATTTTTGGTTTAGGGTTAGGTTTTATTTATTTTAGGTTAGTTTATTTTAGATTAGGTTTAGGTTTATTTTATTTTTATTTTAGGTTTAGTTTTTTTTTAGTTTACTGTTTAGGTTTTATTTTTTTATTTTTTGATTTATTTTTGAGGTTTAGGATTTTATTTAGTTTTTATTTTATTTTAGGTTAATTTATTTTTATTTTACGTTTAGTTTTTATTTTATTTAGGTTTTTATTCTTAGGTTTATTTTACTTTTTAGTTTACTTTAAGTATTTACTTAATTTATTTTGATTTATTTTGATTTTTTATTTCATTCTAATTATAGATTTTAGTTTAGGTTTTAATTAATGTTTTTATTTTTATTTATTTTATTTTTAGGTTTTATTTATTTTAAGTTTAGGTTTTTGGGTTTTAGGGTTTAGGGTTTAGGGTTTAGGGTTTAGGGTTTAGGGTTCTAGAGTTTAGGGTTTAGGGTTTTTAGGGTTTAGTGTTTAATGTTTAGGGGTTTAGGGTTGGATGTTTAGTTTAAGGTTTTAGGGTATAAGGTTTAGGTTTTAGGGTTGTAGGTTGGGAATAGAGTTTTTTTTTCTATTTTTTATTTTTATTTTTAGGTTTTAGAGTTTAGGGTTTAATGTTTAAGGTTTAGGATTTTTTAAATTAAGTAAATTGGTAGGTTTAGGTTTATATAGTTTATTTTTATAATTTCTTTAGTTCATTTTATATTTTATTTTTATTTAGGCTTATTTTTTTATTTAGTTTAGTTTATTTATTTTGGTTTATTTATTTATTATTTAAGGTTATTATTTTACATTATTTTTTAAGTTTGGGTTTAGGTTTTTTGAGTTTATTTTTTATTTTATTTTTTAGGTTTAGATTTTATTTTTCTATTTTTAGGTTTGGATTAGGATTTTTTATTTTTTTTTAGGTTTAGGTTTTAGGTGTTTATTTGAGGTTTATTTTTAGGTTTTGTTTTTAGTTTATGTTTAGGTTTATTTTTAGTTTATTTTATTTTATTTAGGTTTGGTTTAGGTTTAGGTTTAGGTTTTATTTTAGTTTAGTTTATTTTAGTTTAGGTTTAAGCAATTTATTTTGTTTAATTTACTTTTATTTTAGGTTTAGTTTTTTTATTTTAGGGTTTTGGTTTTATTTTTTTATTTAATTTTTTATGTTAAGGTTTTCATTTAGTTTTTATTTTATTGTATTTTAGGTTTATTTTATTTTTTATGTTTAGTTTTTATTTTATTTAGGTTTTTTATGCTTAGGTTTATTTTATTTTATTTAGTTTTGTTTAGTTTTTTACTTAATTTATTTTAGTTTATTTTTATTTTTTATTTTCTTTTATGTTTAGGTTTAGGTTTAGCTTTTGTTTAGGTTTTTATTTTATTTTATTTTATTTTGGTTTAGGTTTTTTATTTATTTTATTTTTAGGTTTTATTTAGATTAGGTTTAGGTTTTTAGGGTTTAGGGTTTACAGTTTACTGTTTATGGTTTAGGGTTTGGGGTTTAGGTTTTTAGGGTTTAAGGTTTAGGCTATAGGGTTGTAGGTTTAGGGTTTAGTGTTTAATGTTTAGGGTTATGGTTTTTTTTATTATTTTTCTTAGGCTCTAGGGTTTAGGGTTTAGGTTTTAAGTTTAGGGTTCAAGTTTTAGTTTAGGGTTTAAGATTTTTGGGGTTTTTTAAAAGAGAATAAATTCATATTCAACATTTCTTCTTTTGATTTCATCAACCAAGTAACACACCAGTTCTCTAAGACACAAGATGACATAGATCAAAAATGAGCATAGAGAAAATCAAAACCCTAGATAACTTCAACCATCTCTGTGAAGACAGTTCCAAAAGCGAGGAGATGGATGGGTTCTTAAATTTCTCCAGTTCATAACCACCCACAGCTTCTCAAGTAGCGGGATCCACCATCGTATCCTCAATCTATCCCTCCAGCACCACCACGGTTGTAACCTCCGTTGCTCCTCCCACATCCACAACCACCACTGCTCCGACCACCACCTCCATATCCACAAGCACCTCCAGATCCCCACCACCACATAGGTTTTAGTTTAAGTTTATTAGGTTTTAGGGTTTACATATAAATTTTTAATTTATTTAGTTACTTTAGGTTTAGGTTTAGGGTTTGGGGTTTAAGGTTTAGGGTTTAGGGTTAGGTTTTAGGGTTTAGGGTGTAAGGTTTAGAGTTTTTATAAAAAAAAACTCAAATGATTATATAACAAACAAGAACTTACCAAATCTCTATCAACTAATAAAATAGGATAAAATATAATGCAATTCATAAATTCACAAAAATAGTATTTCACAAAATAATTTAACTCCTATAGTCAATAAAATTTGATTTTATAGAAGTCCAACAAAGCTTAGTCAAACAAGTTAAAACCCATATCATCATCAAATTCCTCAATAGGCTCTTCCTTCTTTTGTTCCACAATAGCAGCCGATGTAGCAGTAGCAGCAGCAGCATCAGGCGCAAGAGCCATGATAAATTTACTAAGATCCTTCAAATACTCCTTAAACTTCTCGCATGGGCGTATGTGTAATCAATGGAAATCATGATGGTGAGGACATTCTTGTAAGCGTTGATGAACATGTGGAGCCTTTGTGAGGGTGGGATAAGAGAGCTAGTGAGAGAGAAGTGAACATTGAAAGGGCCAAAAACTTCTCGATGAGATCATCTTGGTCAAGAACCTCGAGATTGAACAGAACCATCATCAAAACCAAAGCGACGATAAGGCCATAAGAGAATGGCCTAATGCCCATCTTTGAAGAGTAGCCTTTGAGGATCCCACCTTATACTTTTTTTTAAGCAACACAACTGAGGTGATAATTTCAATAGTACCCTTGTTGATCTTTGTTGGGATGTTGAGAACCTGGAAAAAAGAAGTCTGTGAAAGATCCAGACCAATGTTGCCTGGAGGAAACATAACATCAATAGGCACAATAAGACCAACACGGGCAGCACCACCAACTTCATACTTTGCAACCTCTTCACTGACTTCTTTATGATCACCTTTCATAAAATTTAGCTCAGCCGAGGTTTAGGGTTTAGGGTTTAGGGTTTTATGGTTCATGATTTTAGGGTTTAGGGTTTAGGGTTTAGGGTTTAGGGTTTAGGGTTTAAGGTTTAGGGTTTAGGAAGGGTTTGTGATTTATGGTTTAGGGTTGTAGGTTTAGTGTTGTAGGTTTAGGGTTTAGGGTTTAGGGTTAGTTTTAGGGTTTAGGGTTTAGGGTTTAGGACTAGGATATAGGGATTAGGGTTCTATTTGAAAATTAAGTAAATCGATAGGTTTAGGTTTATTTAGTTTATTTATTATTTATTTTAGTTTATTTTATTTTTTATTATTATTTAGATGTTTTTATTTGGTTTAGTTTATTTATTTTATGCTTATTTATTTTAGTTTAGGTTTTTTATTTTAGTTTATTTTTAGGTTTAGGTTTAGGTTTTGTTTTTAGTTGAGTTTTATTTTTATTTTTATTTTTTAGGTTTAGGTTTTATTTTTTATTTTTAGGTTTAGGTTTAGGATTTTATTTAATTTTTTAAGCTTAGGTTTGAGGTTTTTATTTTAGGTTTATTTTTAGTTTATTTTATTCTATTTACTTTAGGTTTTGGTTTAGGTTTAGTTTATTTTAGGATTAGGTTTAGGTTTTATTTATCTTAGTTTAGTTTATTATAGTTTAGTTTTAGGTTTATATTATTATGTTTATTTTATTTTTATTTTATGTTTAGTTTTTTTTAGTTTAGGGTTTAGGTTTTATTTTTTATTTATTTTTAGGTTTATTTTTTATGTTTAGGTTTTATATTTTGTTTTTTATTTTATTTTAGGTTTTCTTTTCATTTTACATTTAGTTTTATTTTATTTTTTTTTTATTCTTAGGTTTAATTTATTTCTTTTAGTTTAGTTTAAGTTTTTATTTATTTTATTTTAGTTTAACTTTAATTTTTTTAATTCATTTTATTTTTAGATTTAGGTTTAGGTTATAGTTTAGGTTTTTATTTTATTTTATTTATTTTTATATTTTTTTAATTTATTTTACTTTTTAGGTTTGATTTAGTTTAGGTTTAGGTTTTTAGGTTTTCAGTGTTTAGGGTTTGGTTTTGTGTTAGTTTTAGGTTTTAGGGTTTAGTTATAGGGTGTTTGATTATTTATTTATTTTTTTAGTTTTTATTTAGGGTTTAGGGTTTTTTAGTGTTTAGGGTTTAGGGTTTAGGGTTGTAGGTTTAGGTTAGTTTTAGGGTTAGGGTTGTAGGTTTAGGATTTATGGTTTAGGGTTTAGGGTTTAAGGCTTAGGGTTTTCTTTTCGATTAAGTAAACCGGTAGGGTTAGGTCTATTTAGTTTATTTTTTATTTATTTTAGTTCATTTTATTTTTTATTTTTATTTAGACTTCTTTGTTATTTTTATTTTGTTTAGTTTATTTATTTTAGGTTTATTTATTTTAGTTTATGTTTCTTATTTTAGTTTATTTTTTAGATTTAAGTTTAGGATTATGTTTATTTTTTAGTTTAGTTTTATTTTTAAGTTATTTTTTAGGTTTAGGTTTTTTTATTATTTTTTTATGTTTAGGTTTTAGGTTTTTATTTTAGCTTTATTTTTAGGTTTTATTTTTTAGTTTAGGTTTATTTTTATTTTTAGTATATTTTATTTTATTTAGTTTAGGGTTCATGTTTAGTTTATTTTAGGATTTCATTTAGGTTTTAATTATTTTAGTCTAGTTTATTTTAGTTTAGGTTAATCTTTATTTTTTTATTTTAGGATTAGGATTTTTTTTTAGTTTAAGGTTTAAGTTTTATTTTTTATTTATTTTTAGGTTTTATTTATAGGTTTATTTTTTAGTTTAAGTTTTTATTTAGTTTTTATTTTTTTTTTATTAGGTTTATTTTATTTTTATTTTACGTTTAGTTTTTATTTTATCTAGGTTTTTTATTTTTAGGTTTATTTTATTTTTGTAGTTTAGTTTAGGTTTTTATTTTATTTTTATTTTAGTTTTATTTTTATTTTTTATTTTATTTTATTTTTAGGATTAAGTTTATGTTTAAGCTTAGGTTTTAATTTAATTTTATTAATTTTATTTAATTTAGGTTAAGGTTTTTGTATTTATTATGTATTTAGGTTCTATTTAGTTTAGGTTAAGGTTTTAAGGTTTTTAGGGTTCAGGGTTTAGGGTTAAGGGTTTGGGGTTTAGGGTTTAGGGTTTATGGCTGTAGTTTTTAGTGTTTGCGGTTTAGGGTTTAGGGTTTAGGGTTTAAGGTTTAGGGTTTTATGGTTTAGGGTTCAAGGTTTAGGGTTCAAGGTTTGGGGTTTAGGGTTTAGGGCTAGTTTTAGGGTTTAGGGTTTGGGCTTTAGGGTTTTGGGTTTAGGGTTGAGGGTTAGTTTTAGGGTTTAGGGTTTAGACTTAAGGTTTATTTTAAAAAAAAAATTATTTAGGGTTTAGGTATAGGGTTTAGGGTTTAGGGTTAGTTCTAGGGTTTAAGGTTTAGTGTTTAGGGTTTAGAATTTAGGGTTTAGGGTTTTTTCTAAAATTAAATAAACTAGTATGTTTAGGTTTATTTAGTTTATTTAGATTATTTTTTATTTTTTTTAGTTCATTCTATTTTTTATTTATATTTTGGTTTAATTTTTAATTTTATTTACTTTAGTTTATTCATTTTAGTTAAGGCTTAGGTTTAGGTTTATTTTTATTTTTAATTTTAGTTTTATTATTATTTTATTTTTTATGTTTAATTTTTTTTTAGTTTTACATTTTTATTTATTTATTTATTTATTTGGTTTTAGTTTTTATTTTTGGTTTATTTTTCATTTTATTTTTTGGTTTAGGTTTAGGTTCATTTTTAATTTATTTTATTTTATTTAGTTTAGGTTTAGGTTTAGGTGTAATTTATTTTAGGTTAACATTTATGTTTTATTTATTTTTGTTTAGGTTTAGGTTTATTTTATTTTGTTTAATTTAGGTTTAGGTTTTTTTTAAACCATAGATTTTATTTTTTTATTTTTTTAGGTTTTATGAATAGGTTTATTTTTTAGGTTTAGGTTTTTAGGTTTAATTTTTATTTTATTTTAGTTTAGGTTTATTTTATTTTTATTTTACATTTAGTTTTTAATTTATTTAGGTTTTTGATTTTTAGGTTTATTTTACTTTTTAGTTTAGTTTTGGTTTTTATTTATTATATTTTATTTTATTTGTAGGTTTAGGTTTGTGTTTAGGTTTATATTTTATTTTATTTTATTTATTTAATTTAAGTTTAGCTTATTTTATTTATTTTATTTATAGGTTTTATTTAGTTTAGGTTTAGGTATTTAGGTTTTAGGGTGTAGGGTTGTAGGTTTTAGGGTTTAGGGTTTAGGGTTTAGGGCTTAGGATTTTAGAGTTTAGGGTTTAGGTTTAGGGCTTAAGGTTTCAGGTTTATGGTTTTAGGTTTTAGGGTTTAGGGTTTAGGGTTTAGGGTTTAGGGTTTAGGGTTTAGGGTTTATGGTTTAGTTTTAGGGTTTAGGATTTAGGGTTTTGGGTTGTAGGTTTAGGGTTTAGGGTTTTGGGTTAGTTTTAAGGTTTAGTGTTTTCGATTTACGGTTTAGGGTTTCGGTTTAGTTTTAGGGTTTAGGGTTTCGGGTTTAGGGCCTTTTTTAAAAAAAATTGAGTAAACCGATAAGTTTAGGTTTATTTTGTTTTTTTAGTTTATTTTTTATTTATTTTAATAATTTTTATTTAGGTTTATTTTTTTAATTATTTAGTTTAGTTTATTTATATTAGGTTTATTTATTTTAGTTTAGGTTTTTTAGTTTAGTTTGTTTTTTAGGTATAAGTTTAGGTTTATGTTTATTTTTTAGTTTAGTTTTATTTTTATGTTATTTTTTTACGTGTAGGTTTTATTTTTTATCTTTAGGTTTTCATTTTTATTTTATTTTTTTAGATTTAGGTTTTAAGTTTTTATTTTAGGTTTATTTCTATGTTTTAATTTTTAGTTTAGGTTTAGGTTTATTTTTAGTTTATTTTATTTTATTTTATTTAGTTTAGGGTTTAGGTTTAGTATATTTTAGGTATAGGTTTAGGTTTTATTTATTTTATTTTAGTTAATTATAGTGTAGGTTTAGGATTATTTTATTTTTATTTTATGTTTATATTTTTTTTAGTTTAGGGTTTAGGTTTTATTTCTTATTTATTTTTAGGTTTTATTTTAAGGTTTATTGTTTAGGGTTTAGGGTTAGGGTTTAGGGTTTAGGGTTTAGGGTTTAGGTTTAGGGTTTAGGGTTTAGGATTTATGCTTTTAGGTTTTTGGGGTTTGGTTAGGGATTAGGGTATCGAGTTTTTTAGGGTTTAAGGTTTAGGCTGTAGGGTTTAGTGTTTAAGCTATAATGTTTAAGGTTTTTAGGGTTTTGGGGTTTAGAGTTTAGGATCTAGGGTTAGCTTAGGGTTTAGGGTTAGTTTAGGGTTTAGGATTTAGGTATTAGGGTTTAGGGTTATAGGTTTTCGGTTTTGGGTTTAGGATTTAGGGTTAGTTTTAGGGTTTAGGGTTTAGGGTTATGGTTTTTTTTAATTTTTTTAATTTTTTATTTAGAGTTTAGGGATAAGGGTTTAGGGTTGTAGGTTTAGGGTTTTGGGTTTATGGTTACTTTTAGGGTTTAGGGCTCAGGGTTTAGGGTTTATGGTTTAGGGTTTAGTGTTTATGATTTATTTAGTTTATTTAGTTTATTTAGTTAATTTTTTATTTTCATTTATTTTATTTTTTATTTTTATTTAGGGTTTAAGTATTTTATTATAGTTTATTTTTTTGTAGTTTAGGTTTATGTTTATGTTTATTTTTTAGTTTTGTTTATTTTTATTTTATTTTTTATGTTTAGGTTTTATTTTTTAATTTTATGTTTAAGTATATGTTTTTATTTTATTTTTTTAAGTTTAGGTTTTATGTTTTTATTTTAGGTTTATTTTAGGTTTTTTTTTAGTTTAGGTTTAGGTTTATCTTTAGTTTATTTTATTTTATTTAGTTTAGGGTTTAGGTTTAGTATATTTTAGGTTTAATTTTTTTAGTTTAGGTTTAGGTTATTTTTATTATGTTTATTTTAAGTTTAGGTTTTATTTTTAGTTTTGGGTTTAGGTATTATTTTTTCTTTGTTTTTAGGTTTATTTTAGGTTTATTTTTTTAGGTTTAGGTTCTTATTTAGGTTTTATTTTATTTTACTTAGGTTTATTTTATTTTTATTTTATGTTTATTTCTTTTTATTTAGATTTTGTATTTTTAGGCTTATTTTATTTGCTTAGTTTAGTTTAGATTTTATTTATTTTATTTTAGTTCAATTTTTATTTTTTATTTTATTTTCTTTTTAAATTTAGGTTTAGGTTTATGTTTAAGTTTAGGTTTAGGTTTTAGTTTAGGTTTTTTAATTTTATTTTTTATTTAATTTAGGTTTAGGTTTATTTATTTATTTTATTTTTAGGTATTATTTAGTTTAGATTTAGGTTTTTAGAGTTTAGGGTTTAGGGTTTAGTTTAAATTTAGGGTTTAGTTTTAGAATTTAGGGTTTAGGTTTTAGGGTTTAGGGTTTAGTATTTAGTTTAGGTTTATGTAGTTTATTGGGTTTATTTTTTTATTGGTTTTTTATTTTAGGTTTTTGTTTATTTTAAGGTTTAGTGGGCTTATTTATGGGAATTGGTTTAGTTAATTTTAGGGTTTAGGCTTAGGTTTAAGTTGATTTTAGTTTAGTTTTGGGTTTAGTTTGGGTTTAGGTTTATTTAGGGGTTATTCTAGGATTTAGGTTTTAGCTTATTTTTTAGGGTTTAGTTTATAGTTTAGTTGGTTAGTTTAGTTTATTTTTAGTTTAGTTTATTTAGGTTTATTTTTAGTTTAGTGTTTTGGGTTTAGGGTTTAGTTTATTTAGGTTTAGGGTTTAGTTTTGGTTTAGGGTTTAGTTTATTTAGGTTTAGGGTTTAGGGTTTAGGTTTAGTTTAAGTTTTATTTATTTAGGGTTTAGGTTTAAGGGATTTAGGGCTTAGGGTTTAGGGTATAGGGTTTAAGGATTTGGGTTTAGGGTTTAGGGTTTTAGGGTTTAGGGTTTAAGGTTTAGGGTTTTGGGATTTAGGGATTAGGGTTTAGGTTTAGGGTTTAGGGTTTAGGGCTTTGGGTTAGTTTTAGGGTTTATGGTTTAAGGTCAGAGTTTTTTTATTTTTTATATTTTTAAAATTTTTTTAATTAAGTAAAGTGGTTGGTTTAGGTTTAGGTTTTGTATTTTTTATTTTTATTTAGTTTAGTTTATTTATTTTAGGTTTATTTATTTTAGTTTAGGTATTCTATTTTAGTTCATTTTTTAATTTTATATTTAGGTTTAAATTTATTATTAGGTTAGTTTTATTTTTATTTTATTTTTTATGTTTAGGTTTTATTTTTATTTTTAGGTTTAGGTTTAGGTTTTTATTTTATTTTTTTAGGTTTAGGTTTTATGTTTTTATTTTAGGTTTCTTTTTAGGTTTTATTTTTCAGTTTAAATCTAGGATTATGTTTAGTTTATTTTATTTTATTTAGTACAGATTTAGGTTAATGTTTAGTTTATTTTAGGTTTAGGTTTAGGATTTTTTATTTTAGTTTAGTTTAGTTTAGTTTAGGTTTATTTTATTTTTATTTTAGGTTTAGGTTTTTTTTAAGATTAGGGTTTAGGTTTTATTTTTTAGTTTATTTTAGGTCTTATTTTTGGGTTTACTATTTAAGTTTAGGTTTTTATTTAGTTTTTATTTTATTGTATTTTTAGGTTTATTTTATTTTTATTTTAGGTTTAGGTTTTTTTTTGGTTTAAGACTTAGGTTTTATTTTTTATTTATTTTTATGTTTTATTTTCAGGTTTATTTTTTAGGTTTAAGTTTTTATTTTACTTTATTTTAGCTTTATTTTATTTTTATTTTTTGTTTAGTTTTATTTTATTTAGGTTATATATATTTTTTTAGTTTTGATTTTTATTTATTATATTTTAGTTTAGTTTTTATTTTTTATTTTTTTCTTCTTAGGTTTAGGTTTAGGTTTCAGTTTATGTTTTTATTTGATTTTATTTTTTCTTTTATTTTGGTTTAGGTTTTTATTTATTTATTTTATTTTTATATTTTATTTAGTTTATGTTTAGGTTTTGGCTTTTTAGGGATTAAGGTTTAGGGTTTAAAGTTTAGGGTTTGGGGTTTAGGGTTTAGGGTTTATTATTTTTTTTTGGTTTAGGGTCTAGGGTTTAGGATTTAGGGTTTTGTATTTAAGGTTTAGGGTTTAGGGTTTATAGTTTTTATGGTTTAGGGTTTCGGGTTTAGATTTTTTGGTTTAGGGTTTAGGGTTTAGGGTTTATAGTTTTTATGGTTTAGGGTTTAGGGCTTAGGTTTTAGGGTTTAGGGTTTAGGGTTTAGGGTTTTGGGGTTTAGGGTTTAGGGTTTAATGTTTTTATGGTTCAGGGTTTAGGGTTTAAGGTTTTAAGGTTTAGGGTTTAGGGTTTAGGGTTGTAGATTTAGGGTTTAGGGTTATGGTTTTTTTTATTTTTTTATTTTATTTATTTTTTTAAATTAAGTAAACTAGATGCTTTAGCTTTTTTAGCATTTTTTTATTTATTTTAGAATATTTTTTTATTTTGATTTAGGTTTATTTTTATTTTTATTTGGCTTAGTTTATTTATTTTAAGTTCTTTTATTTTAGTTTAGGTTTTTTATTTTAATTTATTTTTTAGGTTTAGGTTTAGGTTTTAGGATTATTTTTTAGTTTAGTTTTATTTCTATTTTATTTTTTAGGTTTGGGTTTTATTTTTTATTTTTAGGTTTAGGTTTATGTTTTTATTTTATTTTTTTAGGTTTTAGTTTATGGTTTTTATTTTAGATTTATTTTTAGGTTTTTTTTAAGTTTAGGTTCGGGCTTATTTTTAGTTTATTTTATTTTATTTAGTTTAGGTTTAGGTTTTGTTTATTTTAGGTTTAGGTTTAGGTTTTATTTATTTTAGTTTACTTTATTTTTATTTTAGGTAAAAGTTTTGTTTTTGTTTTGGGTTTAGGTTTTATTTTATTTTTTTTTTATTTTATTTTTAGCTTTGTTGTTTAGATTTAGGTTTTATTTAGTTTTTATTTTATTTTATTTAGGTTTTTTTATTTATTTTAGTTTAGTTTAGCTTTTTATTTATTTTATTTTAATTAAGCTTTTATTTTTATATTTTCTCTTTTTTTAGTTTATGTTTTAGATTATGTTTTATTTTAATTTGGTTTACATTTTTTAATTATTTTATTTTTAGGTTTAATTAGTTTGGGTTTAGCTTTTTTACTTTTGGGTTTAGATTTAAGTTTAGGGTTTAGGGTAAGGTTAGGATTTATATCATGGCATATGACAGAGTTTAGTTTAGGTTTAGGGTTTGTGTTTTAGGGTTTAGGTTTTTCTTTTTAAGAGAGAACAAATGATTCAACATTTCTTCTTTGTTTATTTAGTTTATTTTTTATTTATTTTAGTTTATTTTTTTTTATTTTTTATTTATGTTGTAATTTTTATTTTATTTAGTTTAATTTATTTATTTTAGGTTTATCTTATTTTAGTTTAGTTCTTTTAGATTATTTTATATGTTTAGGTTTATTTTTAAGTTTATTTTCAATTGACTTTATTTTTAATTTATTTTTTAGTTAGGTTTTATTTTTTTCTTTAGGTTTAGTTTAGCTTAGTTTTTATTTTTTTATTTTGTCAGCTTTGGTTTTATTTTAGGATTATTTTTAGGTTTTATTTTTAGTTTAGTTTAGGTTTATTTTAGTTTATTTTATTTATTATATTTTAGGGTAGTTTAGTTTATTTTAGTTTAGGTTTGGTTTATTTTAGTTTATTTATCTTAGTTTAGGTTTTGATTTATTTATTTTATTTTATTTTATTTTTTATTTTAGGTTTTAGGTTTTGTTTTCTTTAGTTTAGGTTTAGTATTTTAAGTTTTATTTTGTTTATTTTATTTTAGTTTTATTATATTATTATTTATATTTTATTTTAAGGTTTTATCCCAAGTTTATTTATATTTATATTTATTTATATTTAGGTTATTTTTATTAGTTTATTTTATCTTAATTAAGTCCAGATTTATGTTTAGTTTAGGCTTTATCTCTTTAGGTTTAGGTTTTTAGGTTTTATTTGGCCTAGGTTTAGGTTGTGCCTAAGCCCAGGTTTGGGTCAGTTTAGGGTCCTGGGGCCCAGGACTGGGTGTGGGCCTAGGGCCCATGCTCAGGGTAGGCCTGTGGCCCACCATTAGGGTGTGGCAGGTGTATTTAGTGGCCTGTGGTCTGAGCCCAGCCCAGGGCCTGGGTCAGTTTAGGCTCAGTGGGCCCAGCCCAGCCTGTGAGCCCAGGGCCTTTAGGCCTCAGCACTCACCCGCCAGGGTCACCTCAGTGGACAGGTCACCAGCCTCAGGGCCTGCCCAGGGCCTGTGGATCAGTGCCCAGGCTTACGCCTCAGTGTCAGCCTCCAGGCCCAGTTTTACTCAGTGGCCTCATGGTCTAGTGGGGGTTTAGCCCAGGGTCTGGTTTTGGTCTCTGGTGGGGTCAGTCAGGTCAGTGGCTTGAGCCCAGAGTGGTTTAGTGGTGGCCCATGATTTAGAGTTGGTGGTTTAGTGGAGGTTTAGTTGGTTTTAGGGCCCAGTGGTCTCAGTGGTTAGGTATGGTCAAGGTTTAGGTTAGTTTAGGGTTTAGTTTATTAGGTTTATATTATTTATTTATTTTAATTATTTTTAATATTTATTATATTTATATTTAGGTTTACATTTATTTAGTTTTATTTTTTTTATTTATTTTAGTTTATTTTATTTTATATTTTGATTTAGATTTACTTTTATTTTATTTATTTTATTTATTTATTTAGGTATATTTATTTTAGTTTAGTTTTTAATTTTATTTCTTTAGGTGTAGTTTATGTTTAACTTTTTTTAGTTTATTTTGTGTATATGTTTTATTTTTATTTTATGTTTAGGTTTAAGCTTTTATTTTATTTTTTTAGGTTTAGGTTTAGGTTTTATTTTTTAGGTTTATTTTTTTATTTTTAGTTTCTTTAATTTAGGTTTAGGTTTTTTTTAGTTTATTTCAATTTATTTTATTTTATTTATTATGTTTAGTTTAAGTTTAGGTTTTTTTTTTATTTTTTTATTTATTTTTAGTTTTATTTTTAGGTTTATTGTTAGGTTTAGGTTTTTATTTTATTTTTTTTATTTTTATTTTATCTTTTATCTTAGGTTTTAGTTTTATTTTATTTAGGTTTTTTTTTATTTTATTTTAGCTTATTTTTTCTTTCTTTTTAGTTTATTTATTTATTATTTTTGTGGAGAGGTTTAGTTGTTTATCTTTATTTTATTTTTTTTTAGGTTTAGGGTTTTAGCTTTAGGGTTTAGGTCAGTTTAGGGTTTATGGTTTAGGGTCTGTAGGGTTTAGGGTTTTGTTTGGGGGTGGGGGGGGTGTGGGGTTTTGTTAGGTTTAGGGTTTAGGGTTTAGGGTTTAAGGTTTAGGCTTTTAAGGCTTAAGGTTTAGGGTTAAGATTTTTTAGGGTTTAAGGTTTATGGTTTAAGGTTTAAGTTTTAGGTTTAGGGTTCAAGTTTTAGTTTAGGGTTTAGGGTTTTTGGTTTTTTTGTTTTAACAGAGAACACATTCAGATTCAACATTTGTTCTTTTCGATTTCCTCAACCAAGTAACATACCAAGTTTTCTATGACACAAGAAACAACATAGATCAAAAATTAGCATGCATAGAGTAAATCAAAAACCCTAAATAACTAGAACCTTCTCTACTATAAAGACACCATAAGCCGTGTAGATCGATCAACTGCTCTTAGTTTCTCCAGCCAATCAACCACCCCTTCTCTCCAAGAGTGGGATCCGCCATTCCCCGATCTCTCCCTCCACCCCCACCATGGCTATAACCTCTATCCTCCCACCTCCATGACCACCACTGCTCTGACCACCACCTCCATATCCACCAGCACCTCTAGATCCCCCACCACCACTAGGATAACCGCCACCTTTACCTTTGCCTCCACTTCCAGATGTAGACTCAGCCTGGTTGACGGTGATGTTCCTACTATCAAGGTTCTTCCCATTCTTAAGGTTTATGTGTAGGTTTAGGATTATTTTTTACCTAATTTAGTTACTTTAGGTTTGTGGCTAGGGTTTGGGGTTTGTGATTTGTGAGATTAGGTTTTGATTTATGCTTCTTGTGGCTTAGGTATAGGTTATGCATTAGGTTTAAGTTTAGGTTTATACTGTAGGTTTAGGGTTTAGGGTTTAGGATTTAGGGTTTATTATTATTATTTTTAAATTAAGCAAATCGATAGGATTAGGTTTATTTAGTTTATTTAATTTATTTTTTATTTATTTTTATTTATTTAATTTTTAGGTTTATTTTTAATTTTTATTTAGTTTAGTTTATTTATTTTAGTTTATGTTTTTTATTTTAGTTTTTTTTTTAAGTTTAGGTTTCGGTTTAGGTTTATTTTTTAGTTGAATTTATTTTTATTTTATTTTTTAGGTTTAGGTTTTATTTTTTATCTTTTTGGTTAAGGTTTTATTTTTTATTTTTATCATGAGAGCCTAATCATATCCAAGCCACACATTAAAGCATCAATCATTTAAGAAACAATTAAAAGCATGCAGTCCTAATGCATAATGTAAACATAACATCAAACAATTATATAAACTATCATAAAAGAATAAAAGGTCGGTCGATCAGTACCGCACAAAGAGAGAGAGAAAGATGGGTAGCCGAGCTCTACCCTTATACAACCTGGAATATGAAAGAGTAATTATAATTATATAAAATGCTATTGGGGTCTTCTTTCTTCTTATCTCCATTTCTGATTTGGTTTCTTCTTTGATTTGAATGGTGCTTGCTTCAAAAGCATCACAGGGCACCCCAAGATAAAGCCTTCTGGCCACTGCTCATCCCAATCCTTACAAAAATTACATTTATGTGGGAAAAGTAAATCTAACTATACTTGTAAAATAGAGGTTAGCTAAATTTACATATAATCCAAAGCAGTTGTATTTATAATTTTATCTTAGCACCCTACACATGGCTAAATAAGCCCACCTGTCCTAACTTGGATTATGCTTAAGGATTTAAGCAACCTACAAAAAAGCATTCACATTTATTTTTAAGCATCCCTTAAGCATAATCCCTTGTAAAAAACATGATTAGGCTAATATTGGCATATCATCCAGTCTATGAAGCATACATCCTAACATCCAATCTAAAATAATACATCATAAAATAAAAAATGCACCACATCATACACCATCCTAACTTAGAGCTAGAAGTGGTGACTTAATTCAAATGTGTGTATTAAGGCTTGTGTGGTAAGTCTAGTTAGGCATTAGTGTTGTATTTTCTAAGTGTAGAAAGATTCAATTTAACATGAAAGGTTGATTTCACTTGAAGTAGTTTAATTGATTTGAGAATTTTAAATTGTGTTTTCTTTTATTTCATTTGATTACACTTAGCAACTAAGTGTTATAAAGTGAGGAAAAGAGGATTGCCCTCTTTCATCCCTACCTTAAGTCACTTTCTAAAGTATATTAACTTGATTTAGTTCTCTTTAATGAATGGCTTATTAAATGATTTAATTAATCCTAAGTTTAGGTTCACTTTAAATAATCCCATTCAAAATGAAAGACATCTTAAGATTAATTTAATTGAATTACTACCACATGACATATATTAAATCATTCCTTTCCATCACATGTAACATGCATATGATTTAATCCTAAGTGTATCTATACATGCAACATATTTTAGCACACTTAAATGATGAATGTATGTGTATGTTTAGAATTTATATTTTATTTGATTGAATTATTTACACATATTAATTTAAAACTTTATTCAAATTCTTATACAAAAATGACATAAGAATGAAATTAAATAGGCATGTGCCATTGTAAAACCAGGGAAGTGAGGTAATGAAATGAACTCCTTAGAGCTAGCTAAAGCCTTGTATTCTCAGGATGTCCAAACTATATATCTATTTGCAATCAAATATATGTAAATTGGTTTACATGAACATAGGAAGTAAGCTCCAAATCATATGGATAATTAATTCAATCACTTAGTCAATTATGAATGCATGCAATTTTAATGTAAAATAGGAATTTCATTCAATAATCACATATACATATACATATACATGTATAAAGATATAGGTAAGTACGTGTCATTGTTAAACCAGGGAAGTGAGGTAATCAAATGACCTCTTTGGGGCTAACTAAAGCCTCGTGTCCCAAGGATGTCCAGACTATATACTATACATAAATGAGGGAAAGAAAACCATGCAAAGATTGTATATATTTTTTGATTCAATCATCTATATATATGAATTAAAGCTCTATCCAATATCTACTATTGAAATACATAACAATGAAATCAAATGGGTATGTGCCATTGTTAAACTAGGGGAGTGAGGTAATCAATTGACCTTCTTAGGGCTAGCTAAAGCCTCATGTTCCCAGGATGTCTAGACTATATACCCATTACCATTCAATCTTATATAAATCAACACATGAATAGAGGAAAGAGAACTCAACATTCATACACTTAAGTTATAAGCACATGCATTTCTTATGTATTTATAACTAGCACCATAACACATTATTAATAATTTATAAACTTTTGAAAAAAAATTTGGATTTAATAGTGATAATAGCCATGCATATTTTAAATTAAATCAACACATGCAAGCTTACATAAAGAAAATCCATTTTATTTTACTAGATTTTGAAAAGATGGATGCATGGATTCAAATGCCATACTAAATTTAACATGATTGGAAAGAGGACAATGAAATATAAGCTTGTGATTCATTCAACCAAACTAGTTCTTAAGGATAATCAAATTAAATAAGATTATTTCAAGAAAACCAAAGCTTCTTTATTAATTAAGTTTTGGATTCAATTTGATTTAAAGAGGAGGAGAGAAATCATCACGTGCTATTTTAAACCCATTCCCACATTAGTGATTTGATTTAATTTAAGGAAATGTAATTAAGTTGACTTTATGGATTAATTAAGTTGAACCCTTAATTAGATGAATTAATTACCCTTACCTATGTCACCTTAAAGTAATTAACTAAATAATTATGAGCCAACATGATATGCATGGAAAATAAATTTGCAATGATCCTAGGAAATAAAAGTGGCCTAATGCAATTGGCTCATGATTAATAGTTAATTAGATTAAGGGACTTAATTAATTACTCTTATGGTTTTCTCACACATGTGGACTAACCATAATTTCATTAAACTTATTTTAGTTTTTAGTTTTTATTTTTTTTCTTTTTAGGCTTAGGTTTAGGTTTAGGATTAGGTTTAGGTTTTAGTTTAGGTTTTTATTTTATTTTATTTTGGTTTAGGTTTTTTTGTTTATTTTACTTTTACATTTTATTTAGTTTAAGTTTAGCTTTTTAGCTTTTTTGGGTTTAGGGTTTAGGGTTAGTTGAGGGTTTAGGGTTTGTGTTTTGGTTTTAGGGTTTAGGTATTAGGGTTTAGGGTTTTAGGATTTAGGGTTTTGGGTTTTGGGTTTATAGTTTTTAGGGTTTAGGGTTTATGGTTTATGATTTTGGGTTAAGGGTTTTAGGGTTTAAGGTTTAGGTTTAAGGTCTAAGGTTCAGGTTTTAGTTTATTTTTTAGGGTTTTTATTTTTTTTAACAGAGAACAAATTCAAATTAAACATTTATTCTTTTGGATTTCATCAACCAAGTAACACACTAAGTTTTCTAAGACACAAGTGACAACATAGATAAAAAATGAGCACGCATAGAGAAAATCTAAAACCCTAGATTGCTAGAACTATCTCTATTGTAAAGAAAATTCCAAAAGTAGCAAATCAGATTGGCCATTCTTTAGTTTCTCTAGTTCCCATTAGAGCAACTCTAGCCCCTCAAGTAGAAGGATCCCCCATCATCTCCTAGATCTCTCGCTCTATCACCCCCACGGCTGTAACCTTTGTCTCCTCCCACCTCCATAACCACCACTGCTCCGGCCACCACCTCCATATCTAGCAGCACCTAAATCTCCCACCACACTATGGTAGCAGCTGCCTCCGCCTTCACCTCCACAGCCAGATCTAGACTAAGCCTAGTTGATGGTGATGTTCCTACCATCAAGGTTATGTGCATTCTAAGGGTTTAGGTTTAGGTTTGGGCTTATTAGGTTTTAGGGCTTAGGTTTATTTTATTAATTTATTTAGTTACTTTAGGTTTAGGTTTACAGTTTGGGGTTTAGGGTTAGGTTTTATGGTTTAGGGTTTAGGGTTAGGGTTTCGGGTTTAGGGTATAGGATTTAGGGTGTAGGGTTTAGGGTTTAGGATTTAGGATTTTAGGATTTATGCTTATAGGATTTAAGGTTAATGATTAGGGTTTAGGGTTTTGGTTTTAGGGTTAAGGTTTACATTTTTTTAGGGTTTAGGATTTAGGGTTATAGGTTTAGGGTTGTAGGTTTAGCGTTTAGGGTTTAGGGTTAGTTTTAGGATTTAGGGTTTATGATTTTTTGTTTAAATTAAGTAAACTGGTAGTTTTAGGTTTGTTTAGGTTTAGGTTAATTATTAGGTTTATTTAGTTTATTTTAATTTTATTTTATTTTGGTTTATTTTTATTTTATTTAGTTTAGTTTATTTATTTTAGGTTTATTTATTTTAGTTTAGGTTTTATTTTAGTTTAATTTTTAGGTTAAGGTTTAGGTTTATTTTTTAGTTTAGTTTTATTTTTATTTTATTTTTTAGGTTTAGGTTTTATTTTTTATTTTTAGGTTTAGGTTTAGGTTTTTATTTTATTTTTTTTAGGTTTAGGTTTAGGTTTTAAATTTTTATTTCAAGTTTATTTTTAGGTTTTATTTTTTAGTTTAGGTTTAGATTTATTTTTAGTTTATTTTATTTTATTTAGTTTAGGTTTAGGTTTAAGTTTTATTTTTTTTAGTTTAGTTTATTTTACTTTAGGTTTAGGTTTATTTTATTTTTATTTTAGGTTTAGGTTTTTATTTAGTTTTAATTTTTTTTTTTTAGGTTTATTTTATTTTTATTCTTTATTTCGTTTTTATTTTATTTAAGTTTTTTATTGTTTGATTTATTTTATTTTTTAGTTTAGTTTAGGTTTTTGGTTATTTTATTTTATTTCTACATTTAAGTTTAGGTCTTACTTTAGGTTTTTATTTTATTTTACACTAGAATTTTCGACGAACTCATTCATCATCACGTCGAGTGCTATGTCATTGATCTCATGCTCAAAAGTAGAGAAAAGGAAGACCCTCTCTTTGACTTGAGAGTATTTTTCAAATAGTTAAGACAATTTAACCTCAAAATGAACCCCCTAAAGTATGCATTCGGAGTAGCTTCAAAGAAATTCCTTGGGTTTGTTGGTCGACACTAGGGTGTCGAAATCAATCTAGATAAGATCAAGGAGATATTAGAAATGCCACCCCCTAAAAGTTTAACTCAACTCAGATCATTCCAAGGGCAGTTGGCATATCTATGATGCTTTATATCCAGCATATCGAGTAGATGTCTGCCATTCTCAGCTCTTATCAAAAAGGATGTCAAGTTCAATTAGGATGACAAGTGTGAGCATGCCTTCAGGCATCAAGCATTACTTGATGATATGGCTCTACCGATTATCTGCAAGCCTCTCATACTTTACAGTGTTGTGTTAGATGACTCCTTTGGTTCTTTGTTGGGCCAAGCCAATGATGAGGTGAAGAAAAATGCACTCTACTATCTTAGATGTTGTCTAATCCCTACTAAGGCTAATTATACACCCATTAAGAAGCATTGCCTAACTTTAATCTTTGCATCCCAAAAGCTATGACACTACATGCTTCCTCATAAGGTGAACTTAATCTCTAAGATCAATCCACTTCTGATCTCATGACCAATGTTAGCAAATTTCTTAACCCACTTCCTCGACTTTTCTTCTTAGATGATCTCCCCGATGAATAAATCATGAACTTAGGGGATACTAGCATTCACCGCTAGGAGATATACTTTGATGGTGCAGCTTCCTCTCAAAGAAGAGAAAAACCACAATATACTATTCTAGGAAAGGCAAGGGTAAGAATAGTTCTCTTCACTCTAGATTGCGATGTGATAAGATTCTCATATCCTCTGTCCAATCCTTTCACCAACATCGAAGGCAGATATGAGGCTTTGATTGCAGGTCTAGAGTAATACATTACTCTAAGCATCCAGAGCATCAACATCTTTGGAGATTCTCAGCTAGTTATCAACCAAATCGCTGGGTCCTATAAGGTTATAAAGCCTAAGCCCTATCACTACAACAAGTACACCAATGACTTATTGGCCCGAATCCTATAGGTTACCATTTATAATATTCCTCAAGGAGAGAACATCATAGCTTATCTTGAGCTAAGTTTACCAAGGAGTTGGCATGTCTGGAGGATGAGTCCATATCAATAAAGGTCCAAAATAGACAATTCTTATTCTTTATTGATATTGAACTCATCAAAAAGTACTCTCTTGAAAAGGAGATTTTAATTGCCAAGAAGGATGAGGAGTTAGATTGGAGGTAACCATTCAAGGATTACGTAAATAAAGGAAAACTACCTCAAGAGAAGTCCCAAGCCAATTAGATGAAGTAGATAGCACTTTCATACACTCTTGTGGATGGTGTCTTATACTGACGATCTTTCGATCATATGTGTTTATGTTGTTTAGATAAGCACGAAGCCCATAAAATTGTGACCCAGGTACACTCAAGATTATGTGGAGCCAACAAATATGCTCTAAAGATGAAAGCCAAGATCAAGAGACTAAGATACTACTGGCCATCGATGATCAAAGATTGTATGGATATTGCTAGGCGAGGCCACCAATGTTAAATACATAGTGTGGTCCTACACCAACCACCTAACAATCTACATGCATTGGTCTCATGGCCATTCGAGTGTTGGGGTACCAACATAGTGGGTCTGATTGATCCTCCTTCTT
The DNA here is from genome assembly GCA_021442155.1 of Cymbidium sinense. Taxonomy (NCBI): domain Eukaryota; kingdom Viridiplantae; phylum Streptophyta; class Magnoliopsida; order Asparagales; family Orchidaceae; genus Cymbidium; species Cymbidium sinense. The sequence continues at coordinate 95,644,131 of CM038214.1, read as the reverse complement.
TCAAGGGTCATCGGTTCATCTCAGTTGCTACTAACTACTTTGCCAAATGGGTGAAGATAATTTCTACTCAGAGAGGTCACAGCTCATCATGTGCTCCAATGTTTTAGGAACTATATCATATATATTTTCAGAGTGTCTTGACGAATTATATCTGATAATGGTACTACATTCAAGAGCACTGAGATCAATAACTTTGCCCAGAGACATGACTTAGATTGAGGATATTCTACAATCAACTACCCGAGGGCAAACGGCATAGTAGAAGCCTTCAATAAAACTCTCATCCAAATACTAAAGAATACACTCGACAACAACATGCGATAGTGGCATGAGCTGTTAATTGAAGCCTTGTGGGCCTACATATAGAACTCCAACTCAGACTACTCCTTTCTCCTTAGTGTATGGGTCTGAAGCCATTCTACTATGAGAATTCCAATTTCCATTACTAAAGATAGTTGTGGGTAGCAAGATCACAACAAAGCATAATGCCAAGTTGCGATTAGAAGAGCTCAAAGGTTTGGAGAAGAGACTCCTACGAGCATGCCAAAATCTCAAGTTGTACAAAGCTAAAATGATTCAAGCTCACAACAAGTTGGTCCGTCCTAGAGCCTTTCAAGTAGGAGAGCTTATTTTATTCTAAGGAGACCGATTGTTGCTTTTTGTAAGATGCGAGGCAAGTTTGAACCCACTCGGGGAGGTTCTTTTGCCATAGGAAAGGCCTACCAAGGACGATCTTATCAACTTATTAATCATAAGGAGAACGCCAAAAATCAATGGGCTATACTTAAAGAAATATTATAAATCATGTTTGAATGCAATTATCATCAATTAAAATTCCATTTCAAATTTAATCTCTTCCATGTTGAAAGTATTCTTGTTAGCGAAGCCGCCACGATGTATTTAGGGTAGGTGTATGTAACCCGAGCAACATCCTATCTTTCATCGACACAACACAAACATAAACTATACATAAACATATAAAACAAACACATATATTTTATCTCATGCTCCTCTGAGTTGAGATAAGACCTAGCGTCACTCAATAGTCGGTTTGGTGACGTCTACCCCTAGTGTGTCACCCCAATGGTCTTCTTGGTTTGGAAGATGTAAGTCTGCTTGCTTTCCTTCCTTACTTGACCACTGCACACTGGCAAGCACCTTGTTAGTTTTGGTAGGCCTTACCTCGTGGCCGGTAAGCTACCTCATGTTGGCTTTGATTAGAGGATGTGAGTCTACTACACTTCCTTCTTGGATTGGCCATTGTGCACTGACTGGGTAGTCAAGTATATTTGAGGTTTATGATAAGTCCCCTAGTGGCTCCATCCCAACTAACTACTTCAAGTCTAGGTCCAGTCCTTCCTCGAGGCTTCCCGCTTAGTAATTTCTCTAGGTTAGATAGCATATGTCCTGTCGATGATAGACTATCCCAATGATCAATTCTACCTAGAAAGTTGTAAGCCTACAAGCTTTCTTTCTAGGTTGATCATTGCACACCGACAAGCACCTTAGGTTTGTTGGTTCTCACTATACTAATGGATACACCACTCATGCTGACGGATACACCATAAGTTGGTTAGTTCTCCCACCTTAGAATACACCACTCAAGGTAGATGTAAGTCTGCTACGCTTTCACCTTGAGTTGGCCACCCTGCACCTATAGGCTATCTTTTCCAAGGCTTAGAATAACGTCCCTAGCAGCACCTCTCATGTGGGCACTGTATTTGGATCACATCCTTTGTGACACCATTTAGACACTACCTGGGTTACTATCAGATTGGACAATTCCCCTTTCGGAGTAACCACTCATATGGTTGGAGAAATGTCCTGTGGATGTGCAGATTTACCCTGGTCTAGTAAAGCTAAGATAGGTCAAGGCCAACATAGCCCCTTCTTAGTGTGGTCCCTTGCACAGAAATAGGGTCCACACAAACATATAAACAAAATATATATTCACTAGTAGATTAGGAGGACACCCCTAATGGTATCTTTTCCTAAGAAGGTATCCTCTTTTTAGTGAAGTGTCAGCAAAACTCCCTATAAGAATTTCCTATCTACTCTTGAGTTGATATAAGTCCCCAGTGGCATGAACTCAGTAGTCACCCCTAAGTCAGGTTCGATTTATTATGCTACCAACAGGTCACCTGCAGTTGTTCCATGCTTTAGAAGATGTAAGATTGATACGCCTTCTTCCTAGCATAGCCATTGCACACCAAAAGACAACCCCTTAGGTTGGCTAGCTCTACCCCATGGCTAGTAGATTATCCCTTTGTTTTTGTAAATCTAAGATAGGAGAAGTCTGATGTAGCCCCTTCTCAGTGGGTTCATCGCACACCGACATGGTCCTTAAATTAAATTTATCAAATTTGATCGAGCTCACATCCCTAGCTGATATGCCGTCAATTTCATATCAAACTAAACCAAATAAACCATATCAAATTGCATGAAATAAAGATAAAATTAATTCTAACTACTTTTAAGTTGACATAGGTCCCAACGGCATTCACTCAGTAGTCGCCCTAGGTCAGGTTCAATTTGTTGTGCATCCAATAGTTCACCCCAGTAGTTGTTCCTCACTTCGAAAGATGTAAGTTTGATATGCCTTCTTCTTTGCACATTCATTGCACATCGAAATGCATCCCATTAGGTTGGCTAGCTCTACCGCGCAGCTAGTGGACTAGCCTTTTGGATTTGTAAATTTAAGGTAGGCCAAGGCTGACATAGCCCCTTCTCCGTGGGTCCATTGCACACCGACAGGGACTATACATTAACTCAGATTAAATTAAACCCTTTTTTATTTTCCCCAGTGGAGTTAAATCATACCATTCTCACCAGTGGAGCCCTAAATCATATATAAATAAGTCAAAAAATTAATCTAATTCAAAACCAACCTCCCTAGTGGAACCAAATTAAACCAACTACCCCAATAGAGTCTAAATCAAAGAAATCCAACTGAACTCTAATCCCCAGTGGATACATTCCCAAATAAATCAATGAAATCAAACTCAAATACCAATCCATAGTTGATAGCCCAAACTTTCTTCTCTAGTGGAAGATTCATATACCCGGTCCCTAGCAGACTCAAGCCCATATCTCTAGCAGATATGCCTTGACATCAATTAAAATAGAACAAATTAAAGATGATTCTATCTTAATCATCAGTGGATCATAGATTCTTATCCCCAGCCAATCTTCTATCCACAAATCATATAATCAGATCAAAATTAAACCTTATCCCCAACAAATTTTCTTCTTATTTGCCCTCGACATGGACCACTCACATGTCATGTCCAATGCATGTGTGATCCCCTTGCGGATCTCCCTCCAAGTCCTTGGTAAGGAATTCTCATCAAATTCTATTTATTTTCATATGCACACCTTTAATACTTCAACCAAAAGCCTAACATTATATTCAATCAAATTACATCATCTTAACATTATAATCAACATTTTATGATTTGTGATGGTGCAAGCTCAAACTAACTATACAATATCATGCTAAACATATTATAGTGTGAATTAACACACTATATTATATTTTAATATATGATGTTATATTATAATTTGCTATAACATAATATATTGTCTAACATTACTCATTATAAGCACTTAATTGGAACAAATAACAAAGATTTTTCAAAATATGAATAATGTTCATTTTAGATGTAAACTTTTTATTTTTCTATTAGAAATGGTACAAAATAGCATAATTTTAGTATTGCTTCTTGGTGTGTGCCGTGAATTTGGCCAAATTCTTCCATCTCAACCTTCAAATTAACATTTTTGTGAGTTTTGACCCAATGTATTATAACAAAAGAAAAACATGCTAAAATGTACTATAACACTTAGTAGCACACCAACACATTCATATATATATGAAGTTATATTTTTATGTCCATTATATTTTAATATGCTTTAATATAATATATATTATCTTACATTACACCTTAAAATGAATCACTTTAAGCAAAAAATTTATTAAATTTGGTTGAAAAATGAACATTTATTTTGGATGCGAAATTAAATTCTATTGATTAAATGAAACACCATAGCACACCCCCAATGATGTTCCCTAAAGCTTACCTTAAATTTGGCCAAATCCCATCATCTCAGCCTATTAATCAATACTTTTATGAATTATACCAGTACAAACTCTACTACATCATATTATAATAAACTAAAATATGCTAAATAATAAGTAATAATGCACAATAGTATGCTATAATGCATGATGCAAAACTATGTTATGTCATCCTATATTATAATACACTATGACATTATATTATATTGCATATCACATCATAAGGGATTGCTTAAGATAAAAAATCATAAAATTTGTCTAAATAATAGAAAACTATATATTTTAGTTGTATCACTTACACATTTTAAGTTGAAATTATATATTATGTTGCCATGCTCTACCTATTATGAATTTGAATAAATTACACCATTTAAAAGTCTCACTTATGATGCTACAACACATAATATTTATTTTGAACATAAAATCTTACTTTTTAGACTACAAGTGGCGTAGCACACATTTGGTACTACAACCTAATTCCAAGTTCAAATTTAATAAACTTCATCTTCTGATTTATTAAATCAATATTTTTATGATTTAGATTAATATAGATTATAGGGAACAACACCATAATATACTAAAACATTTCAAAACATCTTATAACATCCATAAACACATCACTACATGCTCAAATATATGATGATACATTATACTACAATATATGGTATTATAATATGATTTAGGGTTAGGATTTAGGGTATTTAAATCTCTAATAGTCAAGAGAAAGTCTCTTAAAGACATTTTCTTTAGCTACCATAACTAAGTTAGGATTAGGTCATTCTTTAGATCTACTCCTAATGACATCTTTATTCAAGGTTTAAAGATAGTTTAGGATTTAGTTTTAGGGTTTTTTTAGGGATTAGGGTTTAGGTTTTAGGGTTTGGGGTTTAGGGTGTAGGGTTTGGGGTTGTAGGTTTTAGCATTTAGGGTTTATAGTTTTAGGGTTTAGGGTTTATGGTTTAGTGTTTTAATGTTTAGGGTTTAGGGTTTAGGGTTTAGGTTTAGGGTTTAGGGTTTAGGATTTAGGGTTTAAGGTTTAGTGTTTAGGGTTTAGGTTTTAGGTTTAGGGTTTAAGTTTTAGTTTAGGGTTTCAGGATTTTTTTAATAGAGAACAAATTCATATTCAACATTTTTTTCTTTTCAATTTCATCTACCAAGTAGCATCCCAAGTTTTCTAAGACACAAGTGACATAGACAAAAAATGAGTACCCATAGAGCAAATCAAAATCACTAGATAAGTAGAACCATCTCTACTATATAGACATAGTTCCATAACCAGCAGATCGGATCAACCATTCTTCAGTTTCTCCAATTCCCATCAGAACCACCTCCTCTGCCTTCGCATTTGCCTCCACCGCCAGATCTAGACTGAGCCTAGTTGACGATAATGTTCCTGCTGTCAAGGTTCTGCCCTTTCTTAGGATTTAGGTTTATTAGGTTTTAGAGTTTAGGTTTATTTTTTAATTTATTTAGTAACTTTAGGTTTAGGTTTAGGATTTGGGGTTTAGGGTTAGGGTTTAGGGTTTAGGGTTTAGGGTTTAGAGTTTAGGGTTTAGGGTTTAGGGTTTAGGGTTTGGGGTTTTAGGGTTTATGCTTTTAGGATTTAGATTTATGGTTAGGGTTTAGGGTTTTAGGGTTAGGGTTTAGGGTTTAGGATTTAGGGTTCAGGGTTTAGGGTTTATTGTTTAAGCTTTAGGGCTTAGGGTTTTGAGGGTTTAGGGTTTAGTTATTTTAGGGTTTAGGGTTTATGATTTTTTAGGGATTGGGGTTTAGGTTTAGTTTTTATGTTTAGGGTTTAGGGTTTAGGATTTAGGGTTTATGGTTTAGGGTTTAGGGTTTAGGATTTTTTTTTAAAATTAAGTAAATCGGTATATTTAAGTTTATTTAGTTTACTTTTTTATTTTACTTTATTTTATTTTTTATTTTTATTTAGGTCTATTTGTTATTTTTATTTAATTTAGTTTATTTATTTTAGTTAAGTTTTTTATTTTAGTTTATTTTTTAGGCTTAGGTTTAAATTTATGCATATTTTTTAGTTTAGTTTTATTTTTATTTTATTTTTTATGTTTATGTTTTATTTTTTATTTTTAGGTTTAGGTTTTTCTTTTATTTTTTTTTTTTGGTTTAGGTTTTACGTTTTTATATTAGGTTTATTTTTAGGTTTTATTTTTTAGTTTATTTTATTTTATTTAGCTTAGGGTTTAGGTTTAGTTTATTTTAGGTTTAGGTTTAGGTTTTATTTATTTTAGTTGAGTTTATTTTAGTTTAGGTTAAAGTTTATTTTATTTTGTTTATTTTAGGTTTAGATTTTTTTTAGTTTAGGGTTTAAGTTTTATTTTTAAGTTTATTTTTTTAGGTTTAGGATTTATGGTTGTAGGTTTTAGGGTTTAGGGTTTAGGGTTTAGGTTTAGGGTTTAGGGTTTAGGGTTTTTTTTTATAAATTAAATAAATCGGTATGTTTAGGTTTACTTAGTTTATTTTTTTATTTTAGTTTATTTTATTTTTTATTTTTATTTAGGTTTATTTTATGTTTTTGTTTAATTTAGTTTATTTATTTTAAGTTTATTTATTTTAGTTTAGGTTTTTTATTTTAATTTATTTTTTTGGTTTAGGTTTAGGTTTATGCTTATTTTTTAGTTTAGTTTTATTTTTATTTTTCCTTTTACGTTTAGGATTTATTTTTTATTTTTAGGTTTAGGAGGTTTTTATTTTACTTTTTTTAGGTTTAGGTTTTAGGTTTTTATTTTAGGTTAATTTTTAGGTTTTATTTTTTAGTTTATTTTATTTTATTTAGTTTATGGTTTAGGTTTAGGTTTTATTTATTTTAGTTTAGTTTATTTTTGTTTATGTTAAGATTTATTTTATTTTGTTTATTTTTGGTGGACTATCCTTTTGGATTTGTAAATTTAAGGTAGGCCAAGGCTAACATAGCCCCTTCATGGGTCCATTGCACACCGACAGGGACTATACATTAACTCAGATTAAATTAAACCCTTTTTTATTTTCCCCAGTGGAGTTAAATCATACCATTCTCACCAGTGGAACCCTAAATCATATATAAATAAGTCAAAAAAATAAATCTAATTCAAAACCAACCTCCCTAGTGGAACCAAATTAAACCAACTACCCCAATAGAGTCTAAATCAAAGAAATCCAACTGAACTCTAATCCCCAGTGGATACATCCCCAAATAAATCAATGAAATCAAACTCAAATCCCAATCCACAGCTGATAGCCCAAACTTTCTTCTCTAGTGGAAGATTCATATACGGTCCCTAGCAGACTCAAGCCCATATCTCTAGCAAATATGCCTTGACATCAATTAAAATAGAACAAATTAAAGATGATTCTATCTTAATCATCAATGGATCATAGATTCTTATCCCCAGCCAATCTTCTATCCACAAATCATATAATCAGATCAAAATTAAACCTTATCCCCAACAAATTTTCTTCTTCTTTGCCCTCGACATGGACCACTCACATGTCATGTCCAATGCATGTGTGATCCCCTTGCGGATCTTCCTCCATGTCCTTGGTAAGGAATTCTCATCAAATTCTATTTATTTTCATATGCACACCTTTAATACTTCAACCAAAAGCCTAACATTATATTCAATCAAATTACATCATCTTAACATTATAATCAACATTTTATGATTTGTGATGGTGCAAGCTCAAACTAACTATACAATATCATATATTATAGTGTGAATTAACACACTATATTATATTATAATATATGATGTTATATTATAATTTGCTATAACATAATATATTGTCTAACATTACTCATTATAATCACTTAATTGGAACAAATAACAAAGTTTTTTCAAAATATGAATAATGTTCATTTTAGATGTAAACTTTTTATTTTTCTATAGAAATGGTACAAAATAGCATAATTTTAGTGTTTCTTCTTGGTGTGTGCTGTGAATTTGGCCAAATTCTTCCATCTCAACCTTCAAATTAACATTTTTGTGAGTTTTGACCCAATGTATTATAACAAAAGAAAAACATGCTAAAATGTACTATAACACTTAGTAGCACACCAACACGTTCATATATATATGAAGTTATATTTTTATGTCCATAATTTTTTAATATGCTTTCATATAATATATTATCTTACATTACACCTTAAAATGAATCACTTTAAGCAAAAAATTTATAAAATTTGGTTGAAAAATGAACATTTATTTTGGATGCGAAATTAAATTCTATTGATTAAATGACACACCATAGCACACCCCCAATGATGTTCCCTAAAGCTTACCTTAAATTTGGCCAAATCCCATCATCTCAGCCTATTAATCAATACTTTTATGAATTATACCAATACAAACTCTACTACATCATATTATAATAAACTAAAATATGCTAAACAACAAGTAGTAATGCACAATATTATGCTATAATGCATGATGCAACACTATGTTATGTCATCCTATATTATAATACACTATGACATTATATTATATTGTATATCACATCACAAGGGATTGCTTAAGATAAAAAATCATAAAATTTGTCTAAATAATAGAAAACTATATATTTTAGTTGTATCACTTACACATTTTAAGTTGAAATTATATATTATGTTGCCATGCTCTACCTATTAAGAATTTGAATAAATTCCACCATTTAAAAGTCTCGCTTATGATGCTACAACACATAATATTTATTTTGAACATAAAATCTTACTTTTTAGACTACAAGTGGCGTAGCACACATTTGGTACTACAACCTAATTCCCAGTTCAAATTTAATAAACTTCATCTTCTGATTTATTAAATCAATATTTTTATGATTTAGATTAATATAGATTATAGGGAACAACACCATAATATACTAAAACATTTCAAAACATCTTATAACATCCATAAACACATCACTACATGCTCAAATATATGATGATACATTATACTACAATATATGGTATTATAATATGATTTAGGGTTAGGGTTTAGGGTATTTAAATCTCTAATAGTCAAGAGAAAGTCTCTTGAAGACATTTTCTTTAGCTACCATAACTATGTTAGGATTAGTTCATTCTTTAGATCTACTCCTAATGACATCTTTATTCATGGTTTAAGGATAGTTAGGATTTAGGGTTTAGGGTTTATTTAGGGATTAGGGTTTAGGTTTTAGGGTTTGGGGTTTAGGGTGTAGGGTTTGGGGTTGTAGGTTTTAGCATTTAGGGTTTATAGTTTTAGGGTTTAGGGTTTATGGTTTAGTGTTTTAATGTTTAGGGTTTAGGGTTTAGGGTTTAAGGTTTAGGGTTTAGGGTTTAGGATTTAGGGTTTAAGGTTTAGTGTTTAGGGTTTAGGTTTTAGGTTTAGGGTTTAAGTTTTAGTTTAGGGTTTCAAAATTTTTTTAATAGAGAACAAATTCATATTCAACATTTTTTCTTTTCAATTTCATCTACCAAGTAGCATCCCAAGTTTTCTAAGACACAAGTGACGACATACATAAAAAAATAAGTACCCATAGAGAAAATCAAAATCACTAGATAAGTAGAACCATCTCTACTGTATAGACATAGTTCCATAAGCAGTAGATCGGATCAACCATTCTTCAGTTTCTCCAGTTCCCATTAGAACCACCTCCTCTACCTTCATATTTGCCTCCACTTCCAGATCTGGCGACTGTTGGGACAATGTTCTGTCAAGGTTCTGCCCTTTCTTAAGATTTAGGTTTATTAGGTTTTAGAGTTTAGGTTTATTTTTTAATTTATTTAGTAACTTTTAGTTTAGTTTTAGTATTTGGGGTTTAGGGTTAGGGTTTAGGATTTAGGGTTTAGAGTTTAAAGTTTAGGGTTTAGGGTTTAGGGTTTAGGGTTTGGGGTTTTAGGGTTTATGCTTTTAGGATTTAGGGTTTATGGTTAGGGTTTAGGGTTTTAAGGTTAGGGTTTAGGGTTTAGGATTTAAGGTTCAGGGTTTACGGTTTATTGTTTAGGCTTTAGGGTTTAGGGTTTTGAGGGTTTAGGATTTAGGGTTAGTTTAGGGGTTAGGGTTTATGATTTTTTGGGGATTGGGGTTTAGGTTTAGTTTTTATGTTTAGGGTTTAGGGTTTAGGATTTAGGGTTTATGGTTTAGGGTTTAGGGTTTAAGATTTTTTTTAAAATTAAATAAACCGGTATGTTTAAGTTTATTTAGTTTACTTTTTATTTTACTTTATTTTATTTTTTATTTTTATTTAGGTCTATTTATTATTTTTATTTAATTTAGTTTATTTATTTTAGTTAAGTTTTTTATTTTAGTTTATTTTTTAGGCTTAAAGCATATTTTTTAGTTTAGTTTTATTTTATTTTATTTTTTATGTTTAGGTTTTATTTTTTATTTTAGGTTTAGGTTTTCTTTTATTTTTTTTTTAGGTTTTACATTTTTTTATATTAGGTTTAGGTTTTATTTTTTTTAGTTTATTTTATTTTATTTAGCTTAGGGTTTAGGTTTAGTTTATTTTAGGTTTAGGTTTAGAGGTTTTATTTATTTTAGTTGAGTTTATTTTAGTTTAGGTTAAAGTTTATTTTATTTTGTTTATTTTAGGTTTAGATTTTTTTTAGTTTAGGGTTTAGGTTTTATTTTTAAGTTTATTTTTTTAGGTATAGGATTTATGATTGTAGGTTTTAGGGTTTAAGGTTTAGGGTTTAAGGTTTATTGTTTAGGGTTTAGGGTTTTTTTTTTCAAATCATCGGTATGTTTAGGTTTACTTAGTTTATTTTTTTATTTTAGTTTATTTTATTTTTTTTTTATTTAGGTTTATTTTATGTTTTTGTTTAATTTAGTTTATTTATTTTAAGTTTATTTATTTTAGTTTAGGTTTTTTTTTAAATTTATTTTTTTGGTTTAGGTTTAGGTTTATGCTTATTTTTTAGTTTAGTTTTATTTTTATTTTTCCTTTTACGTTTAGGATTTATATTTTATTTTTAAGTTTAGGAGGTTTTTATTTTACTTTTTTTAGGTTTAGGTTTTAGGTTTTTATTTTAGGTTAATTTTTAGGTTTTATTGTTTAGTTTATTTTATTTTATTTAGTTTAGGGTTTAGGTTTAGGTTTTATTTATTTTAGTTTAGTTTATTTTTGTTTATGTTAAGATTTATTTTATTTTGTTTATTTTTGGTTTAGTTTTTTTAAATTTAGGGTTTAAATTTTATTTTTAATTTATTTTTAAGTTTTATTTTTAGGTTAATTTTTTAGGTTTAAGTTTTTATTTAGTTTTTATTTTATTTTATTTTAGGTTTATTTTTATTTTTATTTTACGTTTAGTTTTATTTTATTTTATTTTATTTTTTTATTTTATGTTTATTTTTTTTAGTTTTATTTAGGCTTTTATTTATTTTATTTTATTTTAGTTTTTATTTTTTATTTTATTTTTTTTCTACATGTAGGTTTAGGTTTAGGTTTAGGTTTAAGTTTTAATTTAGGTTGTTGTTTTATTTTATTATATTTATTTTTTAGGTTTAGGTTTTTTATTTTTTATTTTATTTGTAGGTTTTATTTAATTTAGCTATAGGTTTCATGGTTTTCAGTGTTTAGGGTTTAGAGTTTAGGGTTTGGGGTTTAGGGTTTATGGTTTAGGGTTGTAGGTTTTAAGGTTTAGGTTTAGGTTTTAGGGTTTAGGGTTTAGGGTTTAGGATTTAGAGATTAAGGCTCTAAGGTTTAGGGTTTCAGCATTAGGGTTGTAGGTTTAGGGTTCAGGGTTTAGAGTTTAGGGTTAGTTTTAAGGTTTAGGATTTAGGGCTAGGGTTTTTTTTAATTTTTTTATTTTTATTTTTTATTTTAAATTAAGTAAACTCACAGGTTTAGATTTATTTAATTTATTTAATTTATTTTTTATTTATTTTAATTTATTTTATTTCTTTAATTTTTTGGTTTATTTTTATTTTATTAGTTTAGTTTATTTCATTTATGTTTATTTATTTTAGTTTAAGTTTTTTTATTTTAGTTTACTTTTTAGGTTTAGGTTTAGGTTTATTTTTTTAATTTAGTTTTATTTTTATTTTATTTTTTCAGTTTAGGTCTTATTTTTTATTTCTAGGTTTAGGTTTATAGTTTGTTTTTTTTAAATTTTTTTAACATTTAGGTTTTAGGATTTTATTTTAGGTTTTATTTTTTATTTTAGGTTTTATTTTTTAGTTCAGGTTTAGGTTTATTTTTAGTTTAACTTGTTTTATTTAGGGTTTAGCTTTAGGCTTAAGTTTAGGTTTAGGTTTTTTTTATTTTAGTTCAGTTTAATTTTTGTAGGTTTAGGTTTATTTTATTTTTGTTTTAGGTTTAGGTTTTTTTGTTTAAGGGTTTAGGTTGTTTTTTTTATTTATTTATAGGCATATTTTTTAGGTTTAGATTTTTATTTAGTTTTTATTTATTATATTTTTAATTTAATTTATTTTCCTTTTAGGTTTAGTTTTTATTTTATTCAGATTTTTTATTTTTTAGTTTAGTTTAGGTTTTAGTTTATGTTTTTATTTTATTTTATTATTTTATTTTAGTTTAGTTTATGTTTTTTTATTTATTTGTTTTTAGGTTTTATTTATTTTAGGTTTAGCTTTTTAGTTTTTTTGGGTTTAGGGTTTAGGGCTTAGGGTTAGTTGACGATTTAGTGTTTAGGGTTTAGAGTTTATGGTTTAGGGTTAGGGGTTAAGGTTTTAGGTTTAGGTTTTAGGGTTTAGGGTTTAGGTTTTAGGGTTTAGGGTTTAGGGCTTAGGGTTTTAGGGTTTAGGATTTAGGGTTTAGGGTTTAGGGTTTCAATTTTTTGTCTAAGTTTTAGGTTTTAGTTTAGGGTTTAGGGGTTTTGTTTTTTTTTTTAGAGAACAAATTCAACTTCAACATTTCTTATTTTCAATTTCATTAACCAAGTAACACACCAAGTTTTCTAAGACATAAGCGATGACATAGATCAAAAAATGAGCATGGATAGAGCAAATTAAAAGCCCTAGATAAGTAGAGGCATCTCAATTATGAAGGCACAGTTTCATAAGCAGCTAATCGGATCTAGTATTCTTCAAATTCTCCAGTTCCCATCAGAACCAGCCCTGCCTCTCGAGTAGCGGGATTCATCATCATATCCCCGATCTCTCCCTCAGCCACTATCACGGCTATAACCTTCATCGCTAATTCAGCCTTCATAACCACCATTGCTCTAACCACCACCTCAATATCCACTAGCACCTCCAGATCTGCCACCACCACACGATAATCATTGCCTCTACCTTCGCCTCTGTTGCCAGATCTAGACTGAGCCTGGTTGACGGTGATGTTCCTATCGTAAAGATTCTGCCCATTCTTAGGGTTTAAGTTCATTAGGTTTTAAAGTTTAGGTTTATTTTTGAATTTATTTAGTTACTTTAGATTTAAGTTTAGGGTTTGAGGTTTATGGTTAGGTTTTAGGGTTTAGTGTTTAGGGTTTAGGGTTTAGGGTTTTAGGGTTTATGCTTTCAGAGTTTAGGATTAGGGTTTAGGGTTTTGGATTTTAGGGTTTAGGGTTTTAAGGATTAGGATTTAGGGTTAAGGTTTTGGGTTTAGGGTTTAGGGTTTAGGATTTAATGTTTAGGCTTTAGGTTTTATAATTTTGAGGGTTTAGGGTTTATGGTTTAGGGTTTAGGGTTTAGGGTTTTAGGTTTAAGGTTTAGGGTTTAGGGTTTTATAGTGGTTTAGTTTAAAGGTTTAGGGTTTAAGTTTGGTTTAAGGTTAGCAGGTTTAAGGTGGATTCAGTTTAGGTTTAGTTGGGTGTTTAAGGTTAATTTAGTTTAGGTTTAGGTTTAAGTTAGGGTTAGGTTTAAGGTTTAGGTTAGTTTAGGGTTAGGGTTTAGTTTAGGGTTTAGGGTTAGTTTAGTGTTTAGGTTCAAGTTTAGTTAGGTTTAGGGTTTAGGGTTTTTTAGGGGTTTAGGGTTAGCTTTAGGGTTTAGGTTTTAGGTTTAGGGTTTAGGATTTAGGGTTTACTATTTAGGGTTTAAGGTTTAGGGTTGTTTTTTTTTAATTAAGTAAACTAGTAGGTTTAGGTTTATTTAGTTTCTTTTTTATTTATTTTACTTTATTTATTTTTTATTTATATTTAAGTTTATCCTTTATTTTTATTTAGAGTAGTTTATTTATTTTAGTTTATGTTTTTAAATTTAGTTTATTTTTTAGGTTTAAGTTTAGGTTTCTGTTTATTTTTTAGTTTAGTTTTATTTTTATTTTAGTTTTTTGGCTTAGGTTTTATATTTTATTTTTAAGTTTAGGTTTAGGTTTTTATTTTATTTCTTATTTTTAGGTTTATTTTATTTTGTTTATTTTATTTTTATTTTTTGTTTATATTTTTTTTAGTTTAGGGTTTAGGTTTTATTTTTTAGGTTTAGGTTTTTATTTAGTTTTTATTTTATTTTATTCTTAGGTTTATTTTATTTTTTAGTTTAATTTAGGTTTTTCTTTATTCTATTTTAGATTATTTTTATTTTTTATTTTATTTTCTTTTTAGGTTTGGGTTTAAGTTTTAGTTTAGGCTTTTTATCTTATTTTATTTTATTATTTAAGTTTAGGTTTTTTTATTTATTTTATTTGTATGTTTTATTTAGTTTAGTCTTAGGTTTTTTGGTTTTTAGGGTTTAGGGTTTAGGGTTTAGGGTTCAGGGTTTTCAGGTTTAAGGTTTTAGGGTTTAGGGTTAAGGGTTTAGGGTTAGGGTTTAAGATTTATGGTTTAGGGTTTAGTGTTTAGGCTTTAGGGTTTAGAATTTTTAGGGTTTCGTGTTTAGGCTTTAGGGTTAGATTAGGGTTTAGGCTTTGTGGTTTAGGCTTTAGGGTTTAGGGCATTTAGGGTTTATGGTTTAGGGTTTAGGGTTAGTTTAGTATTTAGGGTATATGATTTTATGTTTAAGGTTAGGATTTAGGGTTTAGGGTTTAAGATTTTAGATTTAGGGTTTAGGGACTAAGGTTTCTTAGGGTTGTATGTTTAGGTTTAGTTTTAGGGTTTAGGGTTTTAGGTTTAGGGTTTAGAAATTAGTTTAAAGCTATGGGTTTTAAAAAAAAATTAAGTAAATCGATAGGTTTAGATTTATTTAGTTTATTTAATATTTATTTTAGGTTTATTTATTTCATTTTTTTTTTTCTTTTAGTTTATTTTTTTGGTTTAGGTTTAGGTTTAATTTTAATTTTTAGGCTTAGGTTTTTTTTTAGGTTTAGGTTTAGGTTTTTATTTTATTTTTTTTTTTGATTTAGGTTTTTGGTTTTCATTTTAGGTTTATTTTTAGATTTTATTTTTTAGTTTAGGTTTAGGTTTATTTTTAGTTTATCTTATTTTATTTAGTTTAGGGTTTAAGTTTAGTTTATTTTTGGTTTTGGTTTATGTTTTATTTATTTTAGTTTAGGTTTAGGTTTATTTTATTTTATTTATTTTAGGTTTAAGTTTTTTTAGTTTAGGGTTTACGTTTTAATTTTTATTTATTTCTAGGCTTATTTTTTAGGTTTAGGTTTTTATTTAGTTTTTATTATATTATATTTTAGGTTTACTTTATTTATTTTTTATGTTTAGTTTTTATTTTATTTAGGTTTATTATTTTTAGGTTTATGTTTTTTAGTTTAGTTTAGGGTTTCATTTATTTTATTTTAGTTTAGTTTTTATTTCTTATTTTATTTTATTTTTAGGTTTACGTTTAGGTTTAGGTTTAGGTTTTAGTTTAGGTTTTTAGCTTATTTTATTTTCTTATTCTATTTTGGTTTAGAAATTTTATTTATTTTATTTTTAGGTTTTATTTTGTTTAAGTTTAGGTTTTTAGGTTTTTATGGTTTAAGGTTTAGGGTTTAGGGTTTGGGGTTTAGGGCTTAGGGTTTAGGGTTGTAGATTTTAGGGATTAGGGTTTAGCGTTTAGAGTTGTAAGTTTAGAGGTTTAGGATTTAGGGTTTTATTTTTTATTTTTTTTTTTTTTTAAATTAAGTAAAGAGGTAGATTTAGGTTTATTTAGTTTACTTAGTTTATTTTTTTTTTTATTTTTGTTTTTTTTATTATTTTTATTTTTCTTTAGGTTTATTTTTATTTATATTTAGTTTATTTATTTTCATTTTTTTTTGGGTTTATGTTTAGGTTTAGGTTTATATTTTAGTTTAGTTTTATTTTTATTTTATTTTTTAGGTTTAGGTTTTATTTTTTATTTTTAGGTTTATGTTTAGGTTTTTATTTTATTTGTTTAGGTTGAGGTTTTAGGTTTTTATTTTAGGTTTATTTTTAGGTATTATATTTAAATTTAGGTTAAGGTTTATTTTGAGTTTATTTTGTTTTATTTAGTTTAGGTTTAAGTTTAGTTTATTTTAGGTTTAGGTTTAGGTTTTATTTATTTTAGTTTAGTTTATCTTATTTTAGGTTTAGGTTTATTTTATTTTTATTTTAGGCTTCATTTTTTTTAGATTAGGGTTTAGGTTTTATTTTTTATTTATTTTTAGGTTTATTTTTTAGGTTTATGTTTTTATTTAGTTTTTCTTTAATTTTGAGATGTTTCGGTTCAATTGGTTTGGTTTAGTTTGGCTTAAATTTGATTTTGGATCATTTGAATTCATTTGGGTCAAATGGATTAAGTTGACCAATTTGACCAAATTGGCCAAATTGGCTTGGGTTGGGTGTTGGTTTTGGTTTAGTTGACTAATTGATGATGATTGTAGGCTTTGGTTTCAAATAATTTGGATTTTGTTTTGATTTGGGCTAACTTGAACCTTTAGGTCAATTTAGGCTAAGTAGGTCAATTAAGTTCAATTGGGTCCAATCATGGCTTTGATCAAGTTCAACAATCAATTTGGAATGAACTTGAGCCATTGGTTACAATCAATTTGGTATATATTTTTATTTGACCCAATTTGGTCTTTTAGGTCAATTTGGGTCAACTTGGGTCAAGATGGCCAATTGGGTTTGGTTTGATTCAATTGAAGGTCAAGTCATATTCAAATATTGATTTTGATTTGGTATGAATCATTGGTTTCAAGGGATTTGGCTTGGGTGTAATTTGGCTAGTTTGGGTTCATATGGGTTAAGGGGTTGACTTGGTCAAATGACCAAGTTGACTTGGTTTGACCCAATTTGTGATAATTGATCAACATGGGGTGGTCAACAATCATGATGGGAGGTTTTGATCGGCTTATTTCAATCCAATTTAGGTAGGATTAGAACTTGGTTCAAATAGGTCAAATTAGCCACTATGGGTCAAGTGGACCAACTGGGTTTAGTTGGTTTGATTTTGGGTTGAGTTTGATTTAGTTGAGTTTATATATAGATTTAAGATTGATATATAAATTCAATTTCAATTGGCTTGGGTTCAAATGAGTTTTTGGTTAATTTGAACATTTCAAGTGAAGAGGGTAAAGTTAGGTTTTACTTGGGTTGATTTTGGTTAGGCTTGATGATTATAAAATTCATTCATATTTGTGAATATGATTCAAAGTATGATTGATTTATTAGAAAATCAATTGAATTTGGGTTTTGGAATGAAGGAATTTGGCTAAGTCCATGGAGTTCGGTCATGTGGCTTAAGTTTGGATTTTATTTTGGTTTGATTTAGTTTTGATGATTTAAATGTATGAAGATGATTGATAATATAATTTATTTTTGAGAAAATCAATTGAGTCTGAATTGATTTGGATTAAGATTTGGTTAAGTCCATGGGATAGGTCATATGGCTTAGGAAGGGTTTTGATTTAGTTTGATTTAGTCTGATTTAGTCTAATTTAGTTTTGATCATTTGAATGTAGATTTGATTTATATTTAGGAAGATGATTGAAGATATAAATTGATTATGAGAAAACCAATTGATATTGGATTGATTTGGATTAAGATTTGGCTAAGTCCATTGGATAGGTCATATGTCTTAAGAAGGGTTTCATGTTTGGATTTGATCATGGGCTTCAATCATTTGGTTTGTAATTTGGGCTTGGATTTGAATCTAAATTTGATGCATGAATTGAACTTGAGGTTTGGTTTGAAAAGGTGAACATGGATTGGATTTGGGTTGTAGGGTAGGTGGATTATCCTAATCCCTAAGGCATAACCTAATCCCATGATTACTCCTTCTAAGTCTTTAGGCTTAGGTTAAGTGTTTACATATTTGTTAGAAGTGTCTTATGACTAGGAAAGTCTTAGTGTCTAGAAGACTCCTAAGCCTAAGATAAGAAGATTGAATCTGCACTCTAAAAGTGACGTCAACAGGCATTATGCTCCATAATGTTGCCCTTGGAGATAGATGATTGGAAGACCGAAGCAATGTTCCACATTATATACTCGGATACATCTTTCAACACTTTGCTTGAGAGACCATGGATACATAAGAACAACATAGTTCCATCCTCTCTACATCAGTGTATGAAGTTCGTGAGACGTGGGATCATCTACTGTGTCAAAGGAGATCTCAAGTCTTTTATAGTTCATGAGATCGGCATATATGAGGATGCGGCTTACTACCTCCCTCAAAATCAAAAAGTCTATTCTCGCAAACTTGGCCCAAGTTTAAAAAATAAAGAAAAAGAGAAAGAAAAAGAAAACAAAAAAGAAAATTAAAAAAATGGGAGCGAAAATAAACTTGGAGGAGGAAGTGGATCCTAACATTAAATTCCACCCATAGTTCATTACTCCATTCGAACATATGGGTAGGACGACCAGACCTCCACTAGGCAGAGGAAGAGGACAGTTCAAAGGAAATCCCAGGGGTGGAAAACCTCTTTATTGGCCACCCAATAGAAAATATGTCCCAACTACCAGGAGTACACCTGCTATCCATATAGACGCAGAATCTAGTTCATAGGATGTGTCTTATATGGTTAGCACACCAGGCTGCTCTTTTCAGTAGTAGATTCCTTTGGAGGTGACGCTTGAGCTAGATAGGGATGAAGATTAGGCTCCAAAGCAAAGCATAAGTGTATCAAAATCTATATGTGAAATAGTTATGCATCGGTTGGGAACCTTAGCTCTAACCCCACTTTTCACTCAAAAAGCTGAGGGTTTGGTAGTTAAGGAAGCCCCTAAGTCATCCACAGGTGTGAAGACTCAGAGGTTCTTTCTCGGAGCATCATCCTCAAGTCAAGAAGTTAATGTAGAACTTGAGGATGATTCATATAAAGGTTTAATAGATTTACCTTTTGATTAGTACTTCCCTTGTGTTCATAATTTAGCAAAGAAAGGGTTAATCCCACATACTTGGTCAAAGCATAGGTCATACTACTTCAAAAAAAAAATAGAAGAATAAATGCAAAAGATCTCAATCAAGACTAACACTAGGATTCAGTACAATGGCTCCAGTCCATGATGACAATTACTGCTTAGTCATCATCAATCTTTTGGAATCTGATAGATTCTTTTCAAGTCACATTAACTCATATGAGGAGTTGTGCTTAGAAACTTCAGTTGATCCAGATGATTTTGAAGTCAAAGATGCACTGCCAGAGTTTGAAGAAGAGATTAAGTCAACCATTAACGAGCTCAAGAAAATCAACTTAGGAACTGAAGAAGATCCACGCCCGACATACATAAGTTCTTTATTGAATGAAATTAAAACCAATAACTTAGGCTATTGAATGATCTTAAGGACTGCTTTGCATGGAGTTATGAAGAGATGCCTAGATTGGCTCCTAATATAGCGGTCCATAAACTAATAATAGAGCCTACTGCTAACCCTATCAAGCAAGCTCCTAAATGCATGTGATTAGAAATAGAACATGTCATTTATGAAGTCAAGAAACTGATTGATGTTGGCTTCAACTAGGAAGAAAAATACCCTACCTAGTTAGCCAGCATCATCCTAGTTAAGAAAATGAATGGCCAAATTCATATATACTTCAATTTAGATATTTAAATAAGGCATGTCCAAAAGATGAATTTCCACTACCAATCCTAGAGCTGATGGTGGACATTACATCATCTCATATAGTCTTCTTATTCATGGATGGCTCATCTAGAAATAATCAAATAAAGATGGCCCCTGAAGATGAAAGAAACACTACTTTTAAAACCCCTGATCAGAATCGATTGCTATAAGGTCATGCATTTCAGCCTTAAAAATGCTAGTGCTACATACTGACTCGAATCTTCGATGAACTCATTCATCATCAAGTTGAGTGCTATGTCAATGATCTCGTGGTCAAAAGTAGAGAAAAGGAAGACATCTTTTTGACTTGAGAGTAGTTTTCAAATAGTTAAGAAAATTTAACCTCAAAATGAACCAACTGAAGTATGCATTTGGAGTAACTTCAATGAAATTCTTTGGGTTTGTTGTCCAACACTAGGGAATCAAAATTGATCCGGAGAAGATCAAGGTGAAATTAGAAATGCCACCCCCTAAAAGTTTAACTCAACGTAGATCATTCTAAGGGCGTTTGGAGTATCTATGATGCTTTATATCCAACCTATCGGGAAGATGTCAGCCATTCTCAGCACTTGTCAAAAAGAATGCCAAGTTCAAGTGGGATGACAAGTATGAGCATGCCTTCGAATACATCAAGCATTACCTGACGATGCCATCAATTTTAGCGGCCCCAATCCCATGCAAGTCACTCATACTTTACACTGCTACATTAGATGACTCCCTTCATGCTTTGTTGGCCCAAGCAAATGATGAAGGGAAGGAAAACATACTCTACTACCTCAGCCATAGTCTAATCCCTACTGAGGCTAATTGTCCATCCATTTAGAAGCATTACTTAGCTTTAATCTTTGCATCCCAAAACCAACAACACTATATACTTCCTCATAAAGTGAACTTAATATCTAGGATCAATCCACTATAATATCTCATGACACAGCTGACACTATCTGGATGGTTGGCACGATGGTCCATGATCCTTTCACAATTTGACATTACCTTCATACCCCTCCGTGCAGTGAAAGGACAAGCACTAGTGAATTTCTTAGCAAGACACCCACTTCCTACTAACTCTTCGCTTAGGGATGATCTCCTTGATGAACAAAACATGAATTTAGGGGATACTAGCATTCACTGCTGGGAGATGTACATTGATGGCGAGGCTTCCTCTCAAAGAGAATAAGAACCATAATCTACTATTCCAGAAAAGGCAGGGGTAGGAATAGTTCTCTTAACTCCAGACCGTGATATAATGAGATTCTCATATCATCTGTCCAATCCTTACAATAATAATGAAGTCAAATATGAGGCTCTGATTACCAGTCTAGAGTTAGTTGTTACTCTAAGCATCCATAACATCAACATCTTCAAGGATTCTCAATTAGTTATCAACCAAATCGTTGGGTCTTATTAGGTTATAAAGCTCAAGCTCCATCACTATCACAAGTACACCATGGAGTTGTTGGCCCAAATCCTAGAGATTACCATTTATAAGATTCCTCGATGATAGAACACCGTAACGTATGCTTTAGCCAAGCTTGCCAAGGAGTTGGCAAGTCCAGAGGATGAATCCATATCAATAAAGGTCCAAAATAGACAAGTCTTTTCCCTTATTGATATTGAACTCATCAAAAAGTACTCTGGGAGGTTACCATTGCCAAGAAGGATAAGGAGTTAGATTGGAGAAAACCATTCATAGATTACTTAAATAAAGGAAATAGAGAGCACTTTCTTATGCTCTTGTGGATCATGTCTTGTACTACCAGTCTTTCAATTATATGTGATTATGTTGTTTAGACAAGCACAAAGCCCGCAAGATCATGGCTGAGGTACACACACGATTATGTGGAACCAACCAATCTAGTTTGAATATGGAAGCCAAGATCAAGAGACTAGGATACTACTGGCTGTCAATGATCAAAGATTGCATGGATATAGCTAGGCGATGTCACCAATATCAAATACATGGTGTGGTCCTACACTAACCACCCAACATTCTACATCCTACATTAGCCTCATGGCCATTTGAGTGTTGGGGTACCAATATAGTGGGTCTGATTAATCTTGTTTCTTCCAAGGGTCATCGATTCATCTTAGCTACTACTGAGTACTTTTGCAAATGGGTGAAGGGGATTTCACTCAGAGAGGTCACAGCTCAGTGTGAGCTACAATTTTTTAGGAACCATATCGTATAGGTTCAGAGTGCCTTGATGAATTATATCTGATAATTGTACTACATTCAAGAGAACCAAGATCAATAACTTTGCTCAAAGACACAACATAGATTGGAGATATTCTACCATCAACTACCCAAGAGAAAATGGCTTAGTAGAAGCCTTCAGCAAAACTATTATCTAAATACTGAAGAAGACACTCGGCAATAATAAGTGATAATGGAATGAGTAGTTAGTTGAAACCTTGTGGGCCTACCGCACCACATATAGAACTCCAACTGTTCTACCATTAGAAGTCTAACTTCCATCACAAAGGATAGTTGAAAGTAGCAAGATCACAATAGAGTAGACTGCCAAGTTACGGTTAGAAGAGATCGAAGGTTTGGAGGAGAGACGCCTGTAGGTATGCCAAAACTCGAGTTGTACAAATCTAAAATGATTCAAGCTTATAATAAGTTGGTCCACCCTAAACCTTTCAAGTAGGAGAGCTTATTTTAGTTCTAAGGACACTGATTGTTGCCGGTCGTAAGATGCGAGGCAAGTTTGAACCCACTTAGGAAGACCCTTTTGCCATTGAGAAGGCCTACTAAAGAGGATATTATTAGCTTATTAATCATAAGGGAGAGCTCCCAATCCTTCCAATCAATGTGCTCTACTTAAAGAAATATTATAAATCATGTTTGAAAATAATTATCATCAATGAAAATTCTATTTTGAACTCAATCTATTCCATGTTGAAAGTACTTTTATTTATGAATCCCCCATGATGTGTTTATGGTAGGTGTAAGGAACCTGAGCGGTGTTCTATCCTTCATCGACACAACATGAACACAAATTAAATAGAAACATATAAAATAAATAGATATCTTTTGTCTCAGGCTACTCTGAGTTGAGATAACGCCCCAAGCGGCACACAATCTGTAACTGCTCTAGATCATGATGATGTGCTATGCTACTATTATGTTGCCCTAGTGGTCTTCTTGCTTTAGAGGATGTAAGTATGCTACACTTTCTTTCCTTAGCCACTACACACCGATGAGTGCCTTGTTAGTTTGGTATGTCTTACTACGTGTCGGTAAGCTACCTCATGTTCATTTCATTTAAGAGGATGAGAACTTTATTCTTGGGTTAGCCTTTGTGGTTTGAAGTTTGGATAAGTCCCTAGCTCCTTCCCTCATGCTTCAAGTTTGGTCTCCTTCCTCGGGCTCCCCACTTAGTAGTCATTCTAGGTCGGTGAATCTGCCATAGATGTGACTATCCGATGATCAATTTTCTTAGAAAGTTGTAAGCCTACAATCTTTCTTTCCTTATTGATTATTGCACACTAATGGGCACCTAAGGTTGGTTGGTTCTGACTATGCTAACGGATACACTTTAGGTTGGTTGGTTCTCACATCTTAGGATACACCACTCATGGCAGATATAAGTCTATAATGCTTTCTCCTTGAGTTGGCCACCGTACACCTATAGGCTTTCTTTTCCAGGGCTCAGGATAATTCCCCTAGCAGCACCTCCCCTGTGGGCCCTATATTTGGATCATGCCCTTTGTAACCCCATTTAGACACTACCCAAGTTACTATCGGATTACACAGGTCCCCTTTCCTAGTAACCACCCCCATGGTTGGAGAATCCATCCTGTGGATGTGTAGATTCTCACTTGGTCCAGTAAATCTAAGATATGTCAAGGCTGACATAGCCCCTTCTCAGTGTGGTCCCTCACACACTAACAGGGTCCACATAAATATATAGACAAAATATATATTAACTTGTGGATTAGGAGGACACCCCTAGGAGTACATTTTCCCAAGCAGTCATCCTATCTTTAAGGTAGTGTCAACAAAACTCCCTAGAGGAATTGCCTGACTACTCTAGAGTTGATATAAGTCCTCTGCATTCACTCAGTTGTCTCCCCTAAGTGGGGTTCTATTTATTGTGCTACCAATTGGTTACCCCAATGGCTATTCCCTACTTTAGAAGATGTAAGTGTGCTACACCTTCTTCCTAGCACAGTTGTTGCACACCAAAAGGCAACCCCTTAGGTTCGCTAGCTCTACCCCACGGCTAGTAGACTATCCCTTTGAATTTATAAATCATGTTTGAACCCACTTAGGAAGACCCTTTTGCCATTGAGAAGGCCTACTAAAGATGATCTTATTAGCTTATTAATCATAAGGGAGAGCTCCCAATCCTTCCAATCAATGTTCTCTACTTAAAGAAATATTATAAATCATGTTTGAAAATAATTATCATCAATGAAAATTCTATTTTGAATTCAATCTATTCCATGTTAAAAGTACTTTTATTTATGAATCCCCCATGATGTGTTTATGGTAGGTGTAAGGAACCTGAGCGGTGTTCTATCCTTCATCGACACAACATGAACACAAACTACACACAAACATATAAAATAAATACATATCTTTTTTCTCGGGCAACTCTGAGTTGAGATAACGCCCCAAGCGGCACACACTCTGTAACTACTCTAGGTCAGGATGATGTGCTATGCTACTATTATGTTTCCCTAGTGGTCTTCTTGCTTTAGAGGATGTAAGTATGCTACACTTTCCTTCCTTAGCCACTACACACCGATGAGTGCCTTGTTAGTTTGGTATGTCTTACTACGTGGTCGGTAAGCTACCTCATGTTCATTTTGTTTAAGAGGATGAGAGTTAGCTACACTTTATTCTTGGGTTAGCCTTTGTGCACTGTCTAGGTCTAGTATATTTGAAGTTTAGGATAAGTCCCCTAGCTACTCTTTCCCTCCCGACTGCTTCAAGTCTGGGTCCTTCCTTAGGGCTCCCCACTTAGTAGTCATTCTAGGTCAGATAGCATCTATGCCACTGATGACAGACTATCCGATGATCAATTTTTCTTAGAAAGTTGTTAGGCTACAAGCTTTCTTTCCATATTGGTCATTGCACAACACACCTAAGGTTGGTTAGTTCTGACTATGCTGACGGATACACTTTAGGTTGGTTGGTTCTCACACCTTAGGATACACCACTCATGGCAGATGTAAGTCTGCTTTCTCCTTGAGTTGGCCACCGTACACCTATAGGCTTTCTTTTCCAGGGCTCAGGATAATGGCCCTAGTAGCACCTCCCCTGTGGGCACTATATTTGGATCACGCCCTTGGAAACCCCATTTAGACACTACCCGAGTTACTATCGGATTAAATAGGTCCCCTTTCCTAGTAACCACCCCC
Organism: Cymbidium sinense; assembly: GCA_021442155.1. Taxonomy (NCBI): domain Eukaryota; kingdom Viridiplantae; phylum Streptophyta; class Magnoliopsida; order Asparagales; family Orchidaceae; genus Cymbidium; species Cymbidium sinense. Next base: position 95,618,868 of record CM038214.1, on the reverse strand, counting down.
ATGGTTGGAGAATCCATCCTGTGGATGTGTGGATTCTCACTTGGTCCAGTAAATCTAAGATAGGTCAAGGCTGACATAGCCCCTTCTCAGTGTGGTCCCTCCCACACTAACAGGGTCCACGTAAATATATAGACAAAATATATATTAACTTGTTGATTAGGAGGACACCCCTAACAGTACATTTTCCCAAACAGGCATCCTATCTTTAAGGTAGTGTCAACAAAACTCCCTATAGGAATTTCCTGACTACTCTAGAGTTGATATAAGTCCTCTACGCCATTCACTCAGTAGTCTCCCCTAAGTGGGGCTTTATTTTTTGTGCTACCAATTGGTTACCCCAGCGACTATTCCCTGCTTTAGAAGATGTAAGTGTGCTACACCTTCTTCCTAGCACAGTTGTTGCACACCAAAAGGCCACCACTTAGGTTTGCTAGCTCTACCCCACAGCTAGAAGACTATCCCTTTGGATTTATAAATCTGAGATACGATAAGTCTGATATAGACCCTTCTTATTGGGTCTATCGCACACCAACATAGTCTGTAAATTAAATATATCAAATTTGACTGAGCTAACATCTCCAACAGATATGCCCTCAATTCAAAATCAAACTAAACCAAATAAACCATATTAAATAACATGAAATTTAGATAAAATTAATCCTGACTACTTTTGAGTTGATATAAGTCCCAAGCGGCATTCACTTAGTAGTTGCCCTAGGCCATGGTTGATTTGTTGTGCATCCAACAGGTCACCCCAGTGGTTGTTCCTCACTTTGGAAGATATAAGTCTGCTACGCCTTCTTCTTAGCACAGCCGTTGCACTACGAAAGGAAACCACTTAGGTTGGCTAGCTCTACCCCATAGCCAATAGACTATCCCTTTGGATTTATAAACCTGAGATTGGTCAAGCCTGATATAGCACCTTCTCAGTGGATCCATCGCACACCGATCGGGTCCATACATTAACTCAGATTATATTAAACCCGATCTGGTTTTTTCAAGTGTAGTTAAATCACACCTTTCTCCTTAGTGGAGCCCCAAAATATATAAACAAGTCAAGCAAAAAAATCAAATTCAAAACCAACCTCCCTAGTGGTTCCAAATTAAACCAACTCCCTTAGTAGAGTTAAATCAAATAAATCCAACCAAACTCTTATTCCCAGCAGATATATCCCCAAACAAATCTATGAAATCAAACTCAAATCCAAATCCCCAGCAGATAGCCCAAACCTAGTTCCCTAGTGGAAGGTTCATATACCCTTTCCCCAGTAGACTCGAGCCCATATATGTAGCAGATGTTCCTACACATCAATTAAAACTAAACAAATTAATGTCAATTCGATCTTAATCCTTGGTGGATTACAGATTCTTATCCCCAGCGGATCCTTTTTCCATAAATCATATAATCAAATCAAATTCAAACCTTATCCTCAACAAATTTTCTTCTTCTATGCCCTTGACATAGACCCCTCACATGTCATGTCTACTGCATGTGTGATCCCCTTGCTGATCTCCTTCATGTCCTTGACATGGAATTCTCATCAAATTTTATTTCTTCTCATATGCACACCTTTAATACTTCAACCAAAAGCCTAACAATGTATTCATTCAAATTACATCATCTTGACATTGTAATCAACATTTTATGATTTGTGATGGTGCAAGCTCAAACTAACTATACAATATCATGCTAAACATATTAGGGTTTAGGAATTAACACACTATATTATATTATAATATATGATGCTATATTATAATTTGTTATAATATAATATATTTTCTAACATTATACCACATTAAAATCACTTAAAAAGAACAAATAACAAAATTTTCAAAAAATATGAATAATGTTCATTTTGGATGTAAAATTATTATTTTTCTATTAGAAATGGTACAAAATAGCAAAATTTTGGTGTAGAGAAATAGAAACTGAATGAGTCCCTTATCGATTATATTCTCAGGTGGCATAACCTGAGCATGAAATGCAAACTATAGCTTTCTGAACAACATGCCATTGAGATTCTTCTCAAGAATATCCATGACCCGGTGACCTTCATGCTTTAGGGCTTTACCATCATAACATTTGAGAAATTAATCAACATGGTGGCTAGCCTACAAGAGGAAGACAAATAGTTTTCCTTTCCATACAAATCATCTAGGTCCAAACCACAGAAGATGTTTGAGAAGAAGCCAAGGGTAGTTGTGTTAGTGGACAGAGGGAAGCAGCCAGCCAGAGTTCAATAGGAGAGACTATGAGCTCAACAGCCTCCTTTGACACCTCCTCTTCCACCACCTTGGACATCATACCAGCCATCGCAGCCACCACAATGACCATTTCCACCACCTTAGTAGCATACCCAGTAGTTGTATTCATATCGATCACCAGGTAGTTAGAAAAATCTTTAAGAATTTCTTAAAGAAACTTGACTTTTAGATACCAGAAGCCTAATAAGCTAGAGGAAGTGGGAAAGAGTGATGATCTTAGATATTGACCCTACCACCGCATGTTAGGCCATGTATTAGAGGATTGTCTCACTTTTAAGGACTAACTTGAGTACAGCTACAAGTTGAGAGCCATAATTATCCCTAAGGAATACTTATTAGAGCAACCATCCATTTATGTTAGAGTAATCCTTGGGGATACTTGCGATCCTCTTAAGACCAAAGAAGTTTAGGATATCTTCCTATCCTGAACCTCTAAGATGATCATTTTTAAGATCAAGAAGCTTTTCTTGTAGGTGCCTAAAGTAGCTCAAACCTCCAACAATAAGGAAGGTTTGCTAGTTGCAAAGGAAAACTGAGGAAGGTGACATCCCAACACCAGCAACAAGTCACCATACTTGCTCAAGATAGTCCAGTAGCACAGCCACCATCCGAGTCCAGTACTCCCTCCACCGTTACAACTACCACCTCTTCTACTAGCTCCTCCTCTACTGGTAGGTGCATAGTATCTGCTGATAAAGGCACTAAATCCCTTACTCTGTTTACTTTATTTGATTTCTATCATGTATCTCCACCCACATAGAAATTAATGAAAAAAGCTATTCTACTAATATATTATCTACTTCTGGTGCTCTAATTTTATTCTTATTAAAAGCTCTCTGAGTCTAAATAAAAATAATAGCTCTAGTAGTTCCAATACTTTCCTTTTTGGTTCAGAGTTAGACTATCCTTCTTTGAATCAATCGGGTTCACCTCTTGGGATTTACTTGGAGTCAACTGACTCTTAGGATCCCATAAGAGAAGCTGTAGGTATGCTTGATGAGAAGGTAGAATTTTCTACAAGCTCATCATTCCAAGAAGTCATTGAAGTCAACTTATGCAGTGGCAATGTTCTACCTCCTAGGGTAACACCTCAGGATAAGGGTAAGCAAGTCATTGGTTCCAGTGAGTAGATAGCCCCTCCATAGGATGCTCCACTCATGGATATGCTTATGGAGGACCAAGCCAGAGTTGATTACAATATCATAGCTCACATTAAAAAGTTTCCAGCTAAGTTTAACATATGCAATGCCCTTATCTTATCTAAAGAGATGAGGGAATCTCTAATCAAGGACTTACTTGATCTAGAGATATGATTAGCTTAGCTGATCGCTACTAAAGAGGGGGCATGCCACTTGAAGGACATCTTAGGAGTTACATTCAGTGATGAAGACTAACTCCTAGGGACGACTGAGCACAATCGCCTCTTTATATTACAGTGGATGTTGGTAGACACCGGTTATCTAGAGTTGACCCAGGGGGGCTTGGGGGACACCACAGATCATAGGTGGGGTACTTTTTGAGGTGATCGGGTATAACTTTAAGGTATGATGTACTACCTCAAAAGATAAAAAGCATCACTCTATAATAGACCTAATCACGTAATAAGCACTCCTAATGCATGATGGGTTTAAGAATGTACCAGAGATTTTTCTCCCACTTTACATGAATGAATAAAGTAGGGTTTATATTAAACCACGTTCTTAAGTTCTCTATGAAGGCAAGCCTCCATAGTTAATTATATCTTAGGAAATGAAATTTCTTAAGAATACCCTCGATCAAAGTAGATAATTGTCATCTAAAAAGATTTCAAGGTTAAACTATCAAAGGATTGGATATATTTTGAAAATCAATTGGAAAAGTTCAAGGAGAAGACTTATTTTTGGAATTCAATTGAAATAAGTAGGAAATACTCATGATACAAAGCCTAGCAAGCATTCCGATCAATCCTATGATTAGGCTTTATAATTTTGAAGTTGAGGAGATTTATATGTTTTGAGTTGAAATTTAATTAGATTACTAGAGCTTGTAATCCACCAACACAAGGTTGTGGAAATGCTTAAGAGATGAGGATTTAAGCTCGTAGCCCAAAAGAAATAGCTACGATGGATCCTAAATCTAGGAAGCTTTAGTACGAGCTAAAGCAAAACCTAAATCTAAGTGATAGGTGGACATAAGGGTAACTTCCATAAGAGAAAATAAATTGTCTTCTAGACCTCGCGGCGTGGCCTAACTCCTCCTATGATTTTAAAACCATATAATCTAGTCTTATGAATTGTAAGATATCTAGGGTAGTTATTTAATTAGAAAGAGACTAAAGTCCTAAACACACTTCCTAAGAGACTAGAGTATGAGTGGTATGGCATATGACTTAATCTATAGATGCAAAATCTTTTCAAATTTTATTTCATTATAGACACATCATTTTGACAGAGGCTTTAGGATTTATTATGCCTAAATGCATGATGAAATAGGTTATGGGTTAAATCAACTAGAAGAAGGTGTTCTCCACCACAAGGGATGCCCTCACAAGTCAAGCATTCTTTTATCGTGCAAGGATGGAGATCTTTCAAGTTCAAGAGAGAAATAATATGCATGCATGATGTGAAACATACAACCATAGAGCTAAGGGGTTGCAATATCTTTTAATTATCTTATTTATGTCTTCGACTTTATGATGAGGTTATGAGTTGTTTAAAATTTAATTATGAGTGATTAGTTGGGTAGAAAAGTTACTTTTACCTAAGATCCTAATCGTATCCAAGCTACGCGTTAAAGCATCAATCATTAAAGTAACTATGAAAAGCATGCCATCCTAATGCATAATGTAAACATAACATCAAACAATTATATAAACTATCATAAAAGAATAAAAGGATGTGCGGTCGTACCAGTATACAGAAGAGAGAAAAGATGGGTAGCAAACTCACCCTTATAAAACCTACAGAATATGAAAGAATATAATTGCCTCAGTATAACCCGAAGAGAGAAAAGATGGGTAGCCGAACTCTACCCTTATAAAACCTAGAATATGAAAGAATAATTATAATTGTATTAAATGCTATGGGGTCTTCTTTCTTCATATCTCCAATTTTGATTTGGTTCCTTCTTTAATTTGGATGGTGTTTACTTTAAAGGCATCATAGGGCACCCCAAGACAAAGCCTTCTAGCCACTACTCATCCTAATCCCCCATTGCACTAATCCTAATTCCTATTGCAAAAAAATACATTTATTTGGGAAAAGTAAATTTAACTACACCTACAAAATAGAGGTTAGCTAAATATACATATAATCCCAAGCAGCTGTATTTATAATTTAGACTTAGCACCCTACACATGGGTAACTAAGCCCACCTGTCCTAACTTAGATTATGCTTAAGGATTTAAGCAACCTACAAAAAGAGCACTCACATTTATTTTTAGACAACTCTTAAACATTATTCGTAAAATATCATCATTTATAAAATACATCATACATCGCCCACATTTAGAACTATACGTGGTGAGTTAATTCTAATATCTATTTTAAGGCTTGTGTGGTAAGTCTTGTTAGGGATTACTGTTGTATTTTCTAAGTGTATAAGGATTCAATTTAACATGAAAGGTTTATTTCACTTGAAGTAGTTTAATTGATTTGAGAATTTTAATTTGTGTTTTGTTTTATTTCATTTGATTACACTTAGCAACTAAGTGTTATAAAGAGAGGAAAAGAGGATTGCCCTCTTTCATCACTACCTTAAGTCACTTTCTAAAGTATATTAATTTGATTTAGTTCTCTTTAGTGAATGGCTTATTAAATGATTTAATTAATCCTAAGTGTATCTATACATGCAACATATTTTAGCACAGTTAAATCATGAATGTTTGTGTTTGTTTCAAATTTATATTTTTTGATTGAATTCTTTAAACATAATAATTTAAAACTTTATCCAAATTCTTATACAAAAAGAACATAAAAATGAAATTAAATAGGCATGTGCCACTATTAAACCAGGTAAGTGAGCTAATCAAATGACCTCGAGCTAGCTAAAGCCTCAGATTCTCAAGATGTCCACTTATATACCCATTTGCATTCAAACATATGTAAATTTGTATACATGAACATACGAAGTAAGCCCCAAATCATATGGCTAATTAATTTAACCACTTAGTCAATTATGAATGCATGCAATTTTAATGTCAAATGGGATTTTCATTTTCTAATGACATATACATATACATGCACAAAGCTATAAGCAAGTACATGTCATTGTTAAACCATGAAAGTGAGGTAATCAAATGACCTCCTTGGGGCTAACTAAAGCCTCGTATTCCCAGGATGTCTAGACAGTATATTTTCTTTTCTTAGACACACATGGATGTATACATAAATGAGGGAAAGAAAACCATGCAAATATTGTATATATTTTTATTGAATCATTTATATATATGAATTAAAGCTCTATCCAAATTCTAATATTGAAATACATAAGAATGAAAACAAATGGGTATGTGCCGTAGATAAACCAGGGAAGTGATGTAATCAAATGGCCTCCATGGCACTAGCTAAAGCCTCGTATTCCCAGGATGTCCAAACTATATTCCCATTACCATTCAATGTTATATAAATCAACACTTGAATAGAGGAAATATAACTCAACATTCATACACTTAAGCTTTAAGAACATGCATTTCTTATGTATTTATAACTAGCATTAGAACAAATATAATTATTCATTTATAAGGTTTTGAAAAATTCATTTAGATTTAATAGTGATAATAGCCACACATTTATTAAATTAAATCAACACATGCAAGCTTACATAAAGGAAATACATTTTATTTTACTTGATTTTGAAAATATGGATGCATGAATTGAAATGACATACCAAATTTAACATGATTGGAAAAAGGACAATGAAATATAAGCATGTGATTCATTCAACCAAACTAGTTATTAAGGACAATCAAATCAAATAAGATTATTTAATGCAAACCAAAGCTTCTTTATTAATTAAGTTTTAGATTTGATTTGATTTGATTTAAAGAGAAGAAAACAAATCATCACTTGCTATTTTAAACCCATTCCCACATTAGTTATTTGATTTAATTTAAGTAAATGTAATTAATTTGATTTTATGGGTTAATTAAGTTGAACCCTTAATTAGATGAATTAATTACCCTTACCTATGTCACTAAAAAGTAATTAACTAAATAATTATGAGCCAACATGATATGCATGGAAAATAAACTTGCAATGATCCTAGGAAATAAAATAGGCTAAATGCAATTGGCTCATGATTATTAGTTAATTAGATTTAGGGACTTAATTAATTACTCTTATGGTTTTCCCACACATGTGGACTAACCATAATTTTATTAAATGCCTTTAGGTTATTAAACACCTAAAGATCTACCTTATGATTTAATTAATTAAGGTCTGATGTGATTATGATTTAATTAATTGGTTAAATCTTAATTAATTTCATTTTAAAAAAGGGTGAAATGAAATTAGGGAAAGGGGTCCCTAAAAGACCGTTTATAAGTGAGGTAAATATTTATTTTAATATATATATCACAAATCTCACATGTTTTGACTTATTTTGTGGTGCCAACAATGTTCGGCAAAGGAACGTGGTTGGGTTGTGATTGGGAATGCAAGGCAAGGAATGTGATGCCAAAAATTGAAAGAAGAATTCACCTCTTGACGATGTTCTTCCCCGATTTTGTGGCAAAGCAAAGGTAGGAAGGTTAAAGTAAGGAATACAACATCAGAAATCAAAAGAAGAATTCACCTCTTGATGATGTTCTTCACATGATTATGGTGAAGCAAAATGGAATGGGAAAAAAGTGATGAATACAATGCTAAAAATTGAAAGAAGAATTGGCCTCTTGATGATGTTCTTCCCCCTATTGCGGCGAAGCGAAAAGTGGAAGGGTTACGGGGCGTGCGATGCCAAAAAATTGAAAGAAGAATTCGCCTCTTGATGATGTTCTTCTTCTGATTCATGGCGAAGCAAAAATTGGAAGGGCTAAAGCAAAGGCACGATGTGAAAAAATCAAAAGAAGAATTTTCCTCTTGACGATGTTCTTCCCCCGATTGTGATGAAGTGAAAATGGTAAAATTTGGATGTGTTGTGAGTTTGCAGGAAGGATTACATAGAACAGGCCGAGTTTATGGATTTTTTGACGGGCTGTAGGAAGGCAACAGGTCACGGGCCATTGGCTAGATTTGGAAGCTTGTCTGGCCATTGGCTAGAGGGAAGAAGCGGGTTGCGATGGGCCCGTGGGAAGGTATGCGGAACGCGGTTTCACGGGCCCGTGTCACACAGGATGTTGCCGGTGGGAGTTTCTGGTGGAAAGGCACTGGCTGAATGGCAGTTTCTATGGGAAGGAGGGATTGAAGAAGGTTATGGTCCGAATGAAGGGTCGCATAGATGTGAAAATGGTTACCCACGATATCGTGGGATGCGACTCATTGTGGATGCGTAGAAGTGGGTCACGTTCTGGGTTCGAAAGACGGTTGAGCAACGGAAATGCGGGTCGACAATGCGAGCTGGTAGGGGTGGCAGTCCGTCGAGGATTACGCGTGCATTATGGTCGTGAACGGCTCGAAAATGAGTTTATGGTTATGAGCGGCCAGTGGCAGGGGACGAGAGGTCGATGAGTTGGACGCGAGATCACACAGAGGAACAGTGCCGGAGGGCTACTTTTGCGGTCGAAATTGCGTCAAATCTTTTAACTTAGAAAAAAGGGGAGGGTAAAATAAGCTGACTTAAGAATGCTAAGTAGGGAAATCTGTAGCTAATTCTAAACTAAAAGTGTCAAACAAGAAAAAAGAGGAGGAGCCTTTAAAGCAAATTTTGGAAGGAATAGAATATTCATTTAAAATCTATGTGAAATTTGGGAGAGGCTAATATTAAACTGATGAACTTTGGGGAGAGGCTAATATTAAACTCACAAATTCTAATTGTGATTCTCTATGACTTAAATTAAAGTGATGAAGTGAGTTCTCTTTTCTTGCAATTTCCTCAAAATTAAACAAGCTTTAATTGGAATTGAGGGGACTAATGCTAAACTCATAACAAATTTGCAATAAACTCAAAATCTGAGGATGAATCCAAATTGGGTTTAGTAACTCTTATATGAATGTAGAGGTGATTACTACGCTAGCCAATAAGCATGAGTGGGGGTTAAGCAGGAAACACTGAAATCGACATAACTTATCAAAAATTAATGTAAATTGCGCCTAATCAAATTGGGAGAATTACAAAAACTCAACAAGTAAACTAAGTGCAAGTGAGGTGATAAACTATAATCTAAATCAAAATGCCATCTTTGCCACCGGATCTGCAACCCTTTGTACAAGCAGACAGAAGGCGATACTAAACCAAAATTTATAGAAATCATAGGGCTTCTTTTGTTCAAAAACTTAAGGAATTTCATCTTAACTATGATTTTCAAATCAATAATTTCATTAAGTAGATGAAATTAGCTAAGCTATATATACCTGCATGTGCTTGGACATAGAGTGCAAATTTTGATGTCTAAAAAGGTTGCGCAGGTTAAATTGAAATAAAAAAATAAAAATATAGAATTAATCTCATAATTCAAACATAAGATTACCTAAAATTATTATACACCCATCTGCCCGTCACTTTATTGAATGCTTAAATTCAAGTGTCTGAGGATGCTGCGTGGGTTGCTTCCTGATTTAGTCTTAGGATTGGGTCCAGGTTAACAAAACCTAAAAACCTATAATAAGAGTTTCAAATCAATGAAGTGTCTAAAAAATTGATTCTGTCAGGTGATAGTAGATCTAATCCTCTATTATTAGCCAAATAGAGTTGACAGGATCTAAAGCTCTTAAATATATTCAAATTAATTAATTCTTGTAATCAATTTTTCAACTTAAATCAAATATCAATCTAAAGTTGCTTCTCAGTTTGTCTTAGGACTGGGTATGGGTTAACAAAACCTAAAAACATATAATAAAAGTTTCAAAATAAGTGAAATGTCTAAAAAACTGATCAAAATCAGGTGATAGTAGATCTAATCCTCTATTAGCATCCAAACAAAGTTGACAGGATCTAAAACTCTTCAACATATTCTAATCAATCAATTTTCAAATAGCAATCTGAAACTGCATAAATCAAACTCAATCATTAAAAAAACTTAAATCAAAACTCAATCTATCCTCCTTTCACAACTGTTTGTTGGGGTGATAAATTAAAAAAACTCTAGCTCACAAAAAAGCCAATGTCAAATTAAGTGTTCTACTATGTTCAGTCTCAATCAATCTCTTGGCAGTAAGGACGTGGCCCATGTCCTCTGACTGCATGGCTTGGCCAATATGCTCCACAGATAAAGCAGTTACGACCAGAGTCCTCTGATCGAGTGGTTTGGCCAGTCTGGCTCCATTATATTATGATCACGATCGTAGCCCATATGCTCCCCAATGGCTCTACCCTTTGAGTTGTGAATCATAGGGTATACTTGATAGGGCAAATGACCTCACCTAAGGTAGACTTAAGATTATCTCCTTAGATAAACATCACCCTGTCAAGGATTTCTTTGATGTAATCCATGCGCAATGAGGATCCTTCTATCGGGTCAATACCTACCTCTCTCGACTAAGTAGACTAGGGACCACGACTGCCCGGGATGATGAAACTATGGGATCTAGATCAGGCATGTCATCATTCCCCTAATCATCCGATTTAAGCTATAATGATTAATTTCATATCTTCAATTCTGAAACTCTACATGCTACTTCTATACACTACACATTCAGCGATCTAATGATTAGCCTTAATTAAAAGTTCTCTCTCACTTACTGGGAGGAGTAATTAACTATAGGGGCTTGCCTATAGGAAACCTGGAACCAGATCAAAAGTCCTCACCAAATGAGGATGAAATCTCTGGGTAGCGTCTTATCTACTATTCCATCTGCCTTTTGGAAATTACGACACTTTTAAGCACTCTTTTCATCGAGAGGTCGATGGCAAATTTTCGAAGCCCATAGATTTCTGGCGACTCCATTGGGGATAGGATTCTCTTTCCATCTTTGGCTAGTCATATATGTGCTATAGTAGCAATAATTTTTTTTTTGAAAATTCAAAAGAAAAATGATGATTTAAGTGTGTAATAAATTCAATATGAGCTTCTATATAGAATGAATCATTCCATAGAGTGTATCTTTATTGCACCATTATTGGTTCTGTAGTACCTCTGCATCTTGAAAGTATGGGGTGAAATAATAACTGCTAATTACTAATCCCTATCTTTCACTTTTGCAGAAATAAATCTACAAAGCACTCCTTTCACCGTTCAGCTAGGTCATGGTGTGAACATCTGCCCAGCCAATGTCATCAACACTAGAGATGTCGAGGCTACCATCCAATTTGGAAGATTAAATTTCACAATCGTAGCTGTTACTCTTGAAGTACCCACCCGTGGTACATTCGTCCAAGGCCATGTTGGAAGGCCTCAAGTTACTGAAACTCCTACTAGCCATGTGCGCCAACTACTTCAACAGCCAACTGCTATCAAGGAGTTCTCCCAACAGAGAACATCAGTTTTCAAAAGGCTAGGTCAATCTAAAGCTCCCATGATGAAAAGAATCATCAAGGGATAAATTATGTCTTTAACTCCTCGTGGTACAGTTATTGTGCCTACTGAACCTCTGGTACCTAGAAAGCATGATCATGAAGCTTCCTCATCAAGAAGAAAATTAACTAGAAGATAGAGAAGAAGGAGAAACACTGAGCTGAGAGCTCACCAAATCCCCTTCGAACGACCTAGGAAGCAAGCAATACTATCATAGGAAGTGAGTATTCCTACCCATAATAACTTTGATAATCTAAAGAGGGTAAAGAGGAATAGCTTTACTAGCGAAATAAAGCAGTCTCTTTGGAAGAACCAACCACTTCAAGTTTCACCACCACAGAGGAGACAGCCTGAAATATTGTCTCTTAGGATATATAAAGTTCTCAAAGTAACTAAGAACAAAGGCCTAACAAAAAGAAGCTTTCATAGGCCTATGGTGATAGAAAATACCGAAGCTCCACCAAGAAAGTTGTCATCTCTTATGGTAACTAGCCAGTGAGCCCAATACACTTCGCATGGTGAGCACCAAAATGTGACACTTGGACCGCATGTCCCAATCCTGTCGAAAGGTCCCGGTGGAAGGGTAAGCAAATATGGAGCCCAAGGCCCCATAATGAAACTTTGAGTTATAGAAGGGGTGTGACATCTGATACATATACTCAGAAATTTTCTTCAAAATCAACTCATCAGAAGTGGATAACCAAAAGAAGGGATATCAATGATGAACGATATGATGGTCGACACCCTAGAGAATCCTCTAGGGGATCCCATCGCTGATCAGTTTCACCCCTACAAGAGAAGGTTGACGTTGATCGTGGTCCTTTAATAGAAGAGGAGGCTATTCCAAACATTAAACTAGAGATCCACTGGAAACAGTTATCAAAAATTCATGTGCAGGAAGAAAATAATGAATAAGATTCTATGAAAATAGAAGTTGTCTATATGGTCAGAGATATAGATGAACTCCCTGCTCAACACCATCAGCAGCAACACAAGGCCATGGAATTTGAAATGAATTTGATGCTTATGAAGAAGAGTTTTCACAAAAGCAAATAGAGGATGGATCTTCAATCTTTGCTGAAGAAGAAGAATAAGAAGAAGAAGAAGACCAGAATGAAAAAGATATCATGGGTGTCAAAGCTATCTATATGGTTGAATCAGGAAGTGATCAGCCTGGTACATGCTTTTATAATCAGTGTTGTCGTACAGCCCCAACAACAACTGTCTCTACAAATGCACAAGGAGAAGGGCAGTCAAGCTCTCCCCTAAAAATGTGTAAGAAGTAGAACATCAACAAGATATAGAAGCAGAAGAACCTATACTGATTGACGCCATGATGCTAGCTAGAGAGCAAAGAGAAATGCTCAAATGGAGGCCAAAGATAAGGAGATTGTAAAGCTTGGTACCAAAATGAATGATATGATGGTACAAATGAACATCATGATGGAGATGTTACAGAATAATATCATATCAAGTGCATCACCTATTTTGTCTGCTAACCGACATGTAGCTAACAATGCAACTTTTATACTACCAGCTACTATGGTACCTCAAGCTCCTACAGTACATGCTATGCATGAAACAAGGGATGAAGTTAACCAAACACCTCTCCAACCGATAATTCAAAATTTGGCTAGCACACTGGGAACTGTAACAACTGCTTAGTTAGAAATAATAATCAATGAAAAGATAAATGCATTCTTAACAACAATGCAACTTCTATACTACCAGCTACTATGGTACCTCAAGCTCCTACAGTACATGCTATGCATGAAACAAGGGATGAAGTTAACCAAACACCTCTCCAGCCGATAATTCAAAATTTGGCTAGCACACTGGGAACTATAACAACTGCTTAGTTAGAAATAATAATCAATGAAAAGATAAAGGCATTCTTAACCTCAGAGCAGGCTGAAAAGCTGGTGAGTAAGGGTCTCCCTTACCCAGCTGAATATGACCAAGTGCCATACCCGAAAGGTTACTCGGTGCCAAAATTCAATACTTTTAGTGGGTTTAGTAATCCAAAGCAACATCTGGCTCAATTTAAGGCTACTTGTGGTAACATAGTAGAGAACGATGCACTGCTTTTCCATCAATTCATCAGTAGTTTGACCTAAGCCACTTTCGAATGGTATGTAGAATTGTTAAATGATTCAGTTAAAATATTTGCTGAATTAGAGACCATATTTGTGAAAAGGTTCGCCAGTGTAATCTAGAAAATCATAATCACCTTGGCTTGTGAAAAGAAGGAAAGATGAGTCAGTGAAGAAATTCATAAGTCATTAGCGCAACCTAAGTATGAAGTGCGAGAAACAATTGGAAGAAGAACATGCGATCCAATTGCTAATGGGTAATATGGAGGATAAAATGGCACCATTTCTATGTATGGCGTCGATTGCAACATTCCAGGACTTGCTCGATAGTGTGGCTAAATTTAAAAAGTTGAATCGTCCTAAGTTTGAAGTCTATGTAGATAAAGGAAAGAGAAACAAACCTTAGTTAATTGGATCTATAAGATTTAACTTCTCAAAAAACATTCAACAAGAATGAAAGGAAAACTAAGATTCATAAAGTTGACCTCAAAATAGTTAGGATGAGGATGACACATATAGGACATTAATTTAGTAACATTTGCATTTGATTCATATCTTAGTTATTTAAATCAAAATAGCTACATCTTACATAAACAACAACCAAACGAATATCATTAATAACTTCAAGTAAATTTACGAAAAACTTCTAGCATTAACTATGAACAATGCACATAAAATGGAAAATTAAGGATTGGAAAAATAGTATTTCTAGATTTATATCATGGATATAATAATATGATCAAAACTTTTCTCAATTAATCAAACTATGTGGTTTCCTTTAGTTAGAATATAATGAATGACTAATTTGTTGTTGATGATGACAAATATCCATTTGAAGAAACCATGTATTGATGTATTGCTGTCTATAAATTAGACAAAAGGATACAACCAGATTTTCATTTCTTTTTATGTAAATGTCAAAAAAAAAGTTTATCTATACTGTGCTTTCCTTTTCTGATACTTTGAAAAGTTTTCACTTATCGATGTAGTAAAATTAAGCATATAATTAGATTGTGCTAAGGGCCAAGTTCACTAAGATTGAATGTGAAACTCAAGTTTTTTTAAAATCAAGAAAGCTTTAAGAACTTTTGGGTTGCATTGAAATAAAATATTGCAACTTTATTAGTATAAGGAAATCCCTAATGTTAAAAGCTAAGTATTGAAAGAAGCATTTACAAGAACACTCTTTGCCAAACCCATAATTTTACAAAACTAATGAAAAAAAATTAGTGTCAGGAGAATTTTTCTGCGAGCCCCTCACATATAGTGGTGTGTCATTTATGCATTAGCTTATTAGATTGTACTATTAATTATTATTATATACTACCATTTACAAAAACCACTATTTTCTCAGAAATCTATGGGCTCCAAAAATTCATCACCGACCTCTCTGATGAAAAGAGTGCTTAAAAGTTTCGGCATAATTTTTAGAAAGCAGATGGAATAGTAGATAAGACACTACCTAGAGATTTCATCCTCATTTGGTGAGGACTTTAGATCTAGTTCCAGGTTTCCTATAGGCACAAGCCCCTATAGTTAATTACCCTCCAGTATGTGAGAGAGAACTTTCGATTAAGGCTAGTCATTAGATTGCTGAATGCATAGTGTATAGAAGCAGCATGTAGAGTTTCAAAATTTAAGATATGAAATTCATCATTATAGCTTAAACTAGATGGTTGGGGAATGATGATGTGCCCGATCTAGATCCCATGGTTCACTCATCCCGGGCAGTCGTGATCCCTAGTCTACTTAATCAGAGGAGGTAGATGACCCAACCTGACAGAAGGATCCTCATCAGCAATGCATGGGTTACATCATCCAAGAAATCCTTGTAGACCTAGGGAGGTGTTTATTTAAGGAGATAATCTTAAGTCTACCTTAGCAGACAGAGGCCTGTTTGACCTATCAAGTATACCATAATTCACAACTCAAAGGGCAGAGCCATTGGGGATCATACTGGCTACGATCGATCATAATATAATGGAGTCAGACTGGACAAACTACCCGATCAAAGGACTCTAATCATAACTGCTTTATTTGTGGAACCTATTGGCCAAGCCATGCAGTCAGAGGACACAGACCACATCCTTACTAGCAAGTGATTGATTGAGAGTGAACATAGTAGATGTCCTCTTTCAGGTTTAAAGATCTCATCGTGCTCAGCAGGGCATGACAAGATGAAAATTGGTTGCGGTGTCATAAGACACCACTAGCTATGCTCAGTAGGGCGTACCGAGTAAGCCAAAACACCCCGATGCCACACGGGGATGATGCAGGCTATCAAAATTAAGGCCAAATCTTTTGACTTAGAAAAAAGGGGAGGGTTAAATGAGCTGACTTAAGAATGTTAAGTAAGGAAACCTGCAACTAATTCTAAACTAAAAGTGTCAAACAATAAAAAAGGGGAGGAGCCTTTAAAGTAAATTTTGGAAAGAATAGAATATCTATTTAAAATCTAAGTGAAATTTGGGATAGGCTAATTTAAACTCACAAACTTTGGAGAGAGGCTAATATTAATCTCACAAATTCTAATTATTATTCTCTATGGCTTAAATTAAAGCGATGAAGTGAGTTCTCTTTTCTTGCAATTTCCTCAAAATTAAACAAGCTTTAATTGGAATTTAGGAGAGATTAATGCTAACCTCATAACAAATTTGCAATAAACTTAAAATCTGAGGATGAATCTAAATTGGGTTTAATAACTCTTGTATGAATGTTGAGGTGATTACTATGCTAAGCATGAGTTACTAACAAACACTGAAATTGACATAACTTATCAAAATTGATGTAAATTGCACCTAATCAAATTAGGAGAATTATGAAAACCAAACAAGTAAACTAAGTGCAAGTGATGTGTTAAACTATAATCTAAATCAAAATGCATACTTCGCCACCGGATCTGCAACCCTTTGTACAAGTAGATAGAAGGCGATACTAAAGCAAAATCTATAGAAATCATAGGGCTTCTTTTGATCAAAAAATTAAGGAATTTCATCTTAACTATGATTTTTAAAATCAATGATTTTATTAAGTAGATGAAATTAGCTAAGCTATAAATACCTGCATGTACTCGGACATAGGGATTGCAAGTGCAAATTTTGATGTCTGAAAAGGCTACACATGTTAAATTGGAATAAAAAAATGAAAATACAAAATTAATCTCATAATTTAAACATAAGATTACCTAAAATTACTATACACCCGCATGTGCCCCATCACTATACTGAATGCTTAAATTCAAGTGTCTGAGGATGCTGCGCGGGTTGCTTCCCAGTTTAGTCTTAGGACTAGGTCCAGGTTAACAAAACTTAAAAGCCTATAATAAGAGTTTCATATCAGTGAAGTGTCTAAAAAATTGATTATGTCAGGTGACAGTAGATCTAATCCTTTGTTAGCATCCAAACAGAGTTGACAAGATCTAAAGCTCTTAAACATATTAAAATTAATTAATTCTTCTAATCAATTTTTTAACTTCAATCAAATATCAATCTAAGTTTCTTCCTGGTTTAGTCTTAGGACTAGGTCTGGGTTAACAAAACCTAAAAACCTATAATAAGAGTTTTGATTAATCAAATTCTCAAATCAAATAATCAAACCTGCTTAAATGAAACTCAATCATTAAAAAAACTTAAATCAAAACTCAATCCATCCATCTTCCATAACTGTTTATCGGGGGTGACAAATTAAGAAAACTCTAGCTCACAAAGGAGCTAATGTCAAATCAAGTGTACAATTCAATATATATTCCTCCCCCCTTTTTTTTCTAAGTCTGGAAATTACAAGAGATTTCATCTAGGAAGCTAATTTCTAACATGTCGGACTGGTATGCCCTATTGAGCATAGCGAGCGGTGTCTTGCAACACCACAGCCTATTTTTCATCCCGTCACACCCTGCTGAGCACAATGAGGTCCTCAAACCTACAAAGAAACATATATATATATATATATATATATATATATATATATATATATATATATTCACATTCACAAATCTCACATGTTTTGACTTATTTTGTGGCGCGCTGCAATGCTCGGCATAGGAACAGGGTTGGGTTGCGATTGGGAATGCAAGGCTATGATTCATAAAGTGGAAACTAAAATGAGGAAATTTGATATAAGTGATTAGTTTTTTGAATGTAGGAATAGAACTCAAAGAAGATATGCCATTGATTACCTTATGGAGAAGAAATAAGGGTTACAATTGAGGAGAAACTTGAAAATGATAATCTACAACAGGCCATATTAGTTGAAAAATGTGGCAATGGAGAAACATTAAAGCAGTTGATTTTAATGTGTTAGGATAGGACATGTGGTTAAAGAAAACAATCCCTTGATTTTTTTTATACGATTGGATGACAAAGGCAAAGGTGGTGTCACATTATGAGGGGTGATTTCAAGGCAAGTGCACACAAGAAGGATTGCAATAATGCTTGTGATGGGGAGGGTGGGGATAATGTTAAAAAGCATTTACATCAAGACAAAAGCCTCCTAATTAAAATTTAAGAGTGGAACAACTTAAAAAGATGAAGGAGATGGGATTGCTTCTCAAATCAAAGAATGCCAATAAATGCCATGGATGGGGATTGTTTCTCAAATCATAGAATGCTAACTTTTTGGGATTTTATCTCAATCAAACAAAAGCGATGCAATCATCGATTCTTTAGCACACAATATACTTTAAAACACTTAAAAAAAGGTTCTAAAATATTTTAAATCCATTTCATTCACACACCAGTAATAAAAATAATTTCTTATATCATTATATTTTATATAATAACTAAGTATTAGACATTATATATAGATATATATATATATATATATATATATATATATATATATATATATATATATATATATATATATATATATATATATATAGAGAGAGAGAGAGAGAGAGAGAGAGAGAGATGAGGTTCTTTGCATGGGTTTGGGTTTCTCAAGAGCTTCTATATATGGCTTCTTTCTTCAAGTTGTGACTCTACAATATAAAATTAAATGAAATAATATTTATGAATTCATGTAGAATTCAAAATTAAAAAGAAGATTCACTTGCATTATGCATCCAATTATGACATAAATAATTCTAATAGGAAATTAACAAAAATTGAATTAACAAAATTGCTAATTCTTGGACAATTACTAGCTAAAACTAATTAGCTAGCTAGTATGCAATATAAAAATATGGATAAAAAACTATTGAGGAATTTCTTATAGAAATTCTTTGAGGAATATCATTGCTAAAAATTTATGGGAAAGGCTTCATAGTATTTCTTAGATCTCTTTTTCATCAAAATTTGTGCATGAGTATGAATATGCAACAAAATAAAGAATAGCTTGTTATCACATGTATATGTAATAAGACAAGATATACATTTTATATATTAATATTTATTCATCTTAGGAAAAGAATCGATGATTGCAAGATACAAAACCACTTCGCCTAGTCAAATTTTAGACTGATTAGTTTTTGTAAATTCTTTAATAAGCTTACTTCTAAAATCATTGCTAATCGATTAGCTGTGCTACTTCTTAAAATTATCTCTCTTAACCAAATTAGTTTTGTTAAAGGTAGAGCTATCTGTGACAATATATTACTTGCTCATGAATTAATTCATGACATTAACACTAAGTCTAGAGCCTCCAATTTAGTGTTAAAATTTGTCATTTCTAAAGTTTATGATAGTATAGATTGGAGTTTTCTTTATAAAACTATGTACTATCCTCATATGGTATATCAAACATGTGGTGGCCTTATGATATCTCATTTAAGTTTTGCAAGGACTTCATAATGTTCATGAATGGTGCTACTCATGCTATTAAAAATATTAAGAACTTTTTTGATATATTTCAATCAATTAGCGGTCTTATTAATAGTAAAGAGAAAAGTTATTTCATTGTCCCTTCTGCTATCTATGACAATAGATTGAATCAATTAAAATTTTTGATACAATTTAAACACCAATCTCTACCTCTTAAATACTTGGGGGTTCATCTTTATAAAGGCAAAAAGAAATCTTATTTATTTGATGATCTAAGTCAATCAATTAAAAAAAGAATTTCTTCCTAGGAATTTAAGCTTCTCTCTTTCATTGGTCAGTTAACTCTTATTAAAAGTGTTATATGCTCACTTCTTATCTATTTATTTCAATCCAACAATCCAATGGTATTTATGTGTAATTATACTAAAAAATTTTTAAACAAATTTTTTGGGGTCCACTAATGACTCTAAGAAGGTCCATTGGGCCACTTGGAGTGATTGTTGTGACCCTTTCATGGAAGGTAGACTAGGTTGTAAATCTTTGAAAGACCTTTATCAGGTTTTCTTTATTAAACTTTGGGTTTTTAACTGACATAGTCTTTGGGCACAATTTATGAGAGAAAAATATTGCCAAAATAAACACCCATCTTGTTATTTTTTTAAAAAAAGGTGACTCTATTTGGAGAAGACTATGTAAAGCTAAATGGGTAAGAGAGAAATCAATTCAATAGGGCCTTGGTAAAGAATTTGTTTTCTTTTGGCAAGATAATTGGACATGATTGGGCTCTTTAGACTCATATTTTAACACTTTTTCTTTGTCTTCTACTAAGGTCAACCTTTTTTTAATCAGAATGGTTTGAATAGCTTGGCTCTTAACAATGTGATCCTTAGGGATCTAGTTAATGAAATTATCAAGCTTGTCCCACTAGCCGAAGATATTTTTTTACATTCTCTACATGGTCTATTTTCTTGTAAAAAAGTTTGGCATAACATTAGAACAAAACATGATACTTCACATATTTTGTCCTTATATCTAGCATAATTCAATTACCACCTCTATCTCCATCTTATGTTGGAGAATTTTAAATGGCTATATCCCTATTGATGATGAGCTCAGAAGGAAATGCATAGTTATTACTTCTAAATGCCAATGTTATTTTGCATGTGAAACTATAAATCATGTCTTATTATTGAAACCAATTTCTATTCGTGTTTGGGCTTGGGCTGATGTTTTATTTGATCTTAACATTATTTGGAGAACTAATTCCATAAAAGATTTTCTGGTGATTTGGTTTACTACTATTAAATCTAGTGGCAAGGGGCATATTAGTGTTATTCTACTTCTTTGTATTCTTTGGTTTATTTGGATGGATCATAATGATGCTAAACACAATAACACACCTATGAACCACCTTCATATTATTACTAAAGTGAATGATAAGATTAAATCCTTTCTTAATGTTAATTTATCATTCATACAAGTTTTAAAGGTTATTAGCACTTAGCTGGGAAATTTTATATTTCTTTCAATGATTATACCTTTGTCCATTCTCCTAAAATCCTAACCTCAACAAAATTTATATAAAATCAATAATGATCGGTCTATTTTTAATCATAGGACTGGTTGTGATGGTCTTATTAGGGACTGGTTTGGAAATGTTATAGTTGCTTTCTCAGGTCCTCTTTAGATGCCCTCAGTTATTTATGCTGAGCTTTCTATTTTAAATTATGTTCTTGATCTTTGCCATACTCTTAAAATTCATAATATCTGGATTGAAATTGATGCCACGTATTCTTCATTTTATTCATTCTAATGATGATGAAAATGCTAAAATATTTTATATTTTGAGAAAAATAGGCTCATTAAAAGAGCCCTAAACTTTACTATATCTCATATTTAGAGAGAGGGTAACTCTTGTGCTGATTGGTTAGCTAAAAATTATATAAGTAATTTTATGGAATATTTTCATGACAATATCCCTAAGGACTTGCATGGTCTTGTCAATTTGGATAAGCCCAGTTTCCTTTATTTCAATAAACTTAAAATATAATCTAGCTCTCTTTAGACCTTACTATTGGGAGCTATTTTATATTTTTGGTTTGCTTATCTATTGATTTGCACCAATTCCTAATCATGTCCCTTAAAATGATCTCAAAGCTTTTTATTTCTCATTTTTCTGCCGATGGTTGGATCTGGACTATTGATGCCATCACATTTTGAAATTGTAGTTGCTCTAAATAGTTTTTTAGTTTATACATTTGTATATCTTTGTTACTACAACTCAACATTCGATCTACATTCTATTTTGGAGTTCCTCCTCATATTGTGTTCTTCTGGGTTAGGATGGCAATGATGTTTTTATTTTATTTTTTTGAGAAAGGAAAATTTGTAACTAGAGACTAATTTTTGGTTTAGATGGCCTTCTTATTTGAAGTTGGTGACTTTCCAAATTATTGTGTTCTCCCTTCTATTGAAAATACTTGATTTAAATTGATGCTACACTTGAAATGTCTGATATCTGTGAAAATTGAGCCTGAACCCTTTGATATTTCAATTCGGGTAATGTGTTCTCTTGTGTCCTTTATGCATTTTTCATGTTATCCCATGAAATTGCTGGTTGATCACCTTCAGAAAAGCTAACATTCTTATTCTCATGTGTTTACTTCTTAGTGTTCGCATGACAATTTTGATTTTCATTTATTTTCACTTAACATGTTGTGTTATCATGATGAAATTACTTCTTCTAGTCTTTATAATTTATTTACCTAAAATGTTATATCAAAACTAATCAAGATCAAATCTAGAAGTGTACACACTTTAATGATCCTTCTATGCAAATATGTCACTCTAATACTGAACTCAATTTTCTTAAATTACTTTCTGTATGGCTTCTTCACTATATTGAATTTTTAATGCCCATATTCTCAGGGGGATAGTAGGACACCACGAAGAGTTGGCCAAAAGTTAAGGCATACATAAGACTTGGATGTTAACTATTATTACATAGTAGGGGACCAGGTTATGGAAAGAAAATCATTCTCTTTGTTGGGATGCCATAAGAGAATGTTTAAAAGTCAAGAGATATACAAGACTTTGTTGTTATCGAAAATCTTCATTGAAAGGGACTAACTCATGGAAAGAAGATCTTTCTTGCTGGGAAGAACTCCATTTATCCTGTTTTTGTATTTCTATTTTTCTTTCATACTTGAATCCAATCCCTTTTAGGAATCGATGTACATCATTCTCCACTCTATCAAAAAATTTAGATTTGACGGTATTGGATCTTGATCTTTTTTAGCTTTTATGGCTATTATCTTTGTATCTTTTTCTTTCTTTAATAAAATTCTAGTTTTAATTAAAATAAATTAATTAATTAATTAATTAAAATATATATACGTTTGATAATACAAGTTTTTAAAAGGAAGATGATATGGAGGGAGGGTGGGGGGGGGGATGGAAGTGAGAAATTTTGGGTGAGTTTTGAATGATGGGCGAAGATTGAGGCCATTAGAAATAAGGGAAATAGTAGATGTGGTTTAGGGTGCAAAAGCAATAGAAGTATCCATATCCAAAATTGATGTCGGTATAATCCAAGAGAGAAGAATTGAACCAAATCACCATGTTTCAAGGACTTGTTTATTTTGATACCATGTTATAAATCATGCAAGTCTGCATCTTTTTTGGAATAATATTGATTCTACTAGAAGCATTCCTACATAAAGATAAGGGAATTTAGCAATTAGAAAAGTAAAATAAATATGAATATCCCTTATATTATCATAATAAATACTAAAAATTTGTAATAAATATCAAATATATTTGATAATATTAATATGGTAATATAATAATTCTAGTAACTCTATCATCCTCCCATAATGATGATATATATTCTATTTTCTATATTAAGATAAGATAATAGACCATAAGGAAAGTACAATAAAAGGGAATATCTACCAAGAATAATTACGTTAATAAACATTATAAATCTTAATAAATGTTAAATATATGTGAAAATACTAATATATTAATATAATAATTCTAATAATTTTAAATTATGGTGATAAATTTAAGCTAGAAAATTTAAGGCAATAGATTTAAGCTAGAAAATTTATATTTGTCTATAATTTTAAATTATGGTGATAAATAAATGGTTGGAGTACATCAACATCACCCATTGTGAAAATTCATATGTTATTGAATTTACACAAATCTCTTTGATTAGTCATACACACACAAACACATAGGGGTGTTAAAAACTAATCCAACATAACAATCTGATTTGAACTCAACTAAAAAAATCATAATTTGGATTGACTTGATTAACTTTTAGATTGAGTTAGGGTTAACCTGCTGACCTGATTATATATATCTCACAAAGCATGAGTAAGTATTGACAATGGTTTTCAAACCTCATTTTATTTATTTGAATTATATTCAAATCATTTTCAAACATTATTCAAATCATATTCATTCATATAAAATGGCATAAGATTAATATATACTAATATTTAAAATATTTAATAATAATTTATATGCCAATTACTTGGATGCCATGAGTGAAAATTTTTCTTACATATAGAAAAATTAATGAATAAATAACTAATGGCTTATGATTTTAACATTTCATAATCTTGACAACTATATCAATGATAATATATGAAGCATAAACTATTATTAAATTAAAAATATATACATACACCAATACAAAGTTAATGAGTTTGGGCCTTGGAGAACCACAAGTTCTATATAAGTTAGGTGAATTTCTCTCCACAAAAATGATGAGTTAGTCTATGTATATATATTAAAAAGATTTAAATGATTTAATTCCATGTAAGATATTAAGAAAAGAATCAAAGAAAAATTCAAATAAAGTTAGTGCACATTTGAATAGATTTAGGATGTAACCCAAGTGCAAGCATACTTTAAACTTTGTTTTGTAAAATTTATGTTGAGGACGTAAACATATTTCCTATAGTTTTGGGCTCCAAAAAATTCTCCACCAGCCTCTCAATAATTGAAGAGAGTATGATTTAATGTGGTGGTGAGATTTTCAGAAGGCACATGAAATAGTAGATAAGACACTACTCAGAGATTTCACCCTCATTTGATGAGGACTTTAGATCTAGTTCCAGGTTTCCTATATGTGCAAGCACCTATAGTTATTTCCTATATGTTCTTACACATATAGCTTATTATTTGAATTCAAGTTTCTTTTGAATATAAGTCAATTATTCATTAAGGAGTCTTTCCTATACTTTGTAATATATCATTTGGTTATAGCAAAAACCTCTTATGAATTTTATTTGATTTTCACTTTAGCTTAGAAGTAGCACTCAACCAATCTCGTATGCTTCAAACCCGACTTTAAGCATAAGATCCAAATGATCCTTTAAAATGCTACATTCATGGATGATCATGAGTTGCCTAATTGAATTTGTGCTTGTGAGAAAGCTACCAAATTACTTTTGCACCTTTGTTCTTAATTTGAAATTGGATATTTAGACTTACCACCAATCATTTTTCATTTAATATTCAATTGAGATCTTTACTTCATTTGATATTAAATATGATTTGTTCACATAGAAAGACTTCAGATCCAATATGAATTTATCCTCAACCCCTAGATCAAGTTTCATATTTATTTAGTAACTGGACTTCAAATTTATCTTAAATTTATTGTGAGTTTCGGTTCATGTATATCAAAGGAATTCAAATTTATTTCAAGTTTTATAGGTTCACTTAAGTTTTATACCTATTTTCTTATTTGAAATATAAATTTCAATTTTATTTGTACTCAAGTCTCTTTTAATTTCATTTTAAGTTTATTTATATTTAGTTTCCAATTCATTTCTTTAGGACTTTATATTTTATACTTAACATAATGTTAAATCTTTTTTTTATTAAGTCCCAAAAATCTGTTGAAATTTTGGCAGCACTTCGACAGTATTATGATGTTATCCCTACATAGGGGACTACATCAGAACTATTTTGGCATACCCGTCATGCCCTAATGTGCGTGATGGTTGGTATTTTGAAGCACCTCAACCAAATTTTAATCCCGTTATGCTCTGATGAGCATAACGAGATCTTCAGTCACCTGTATAAAAGGAAATATATATGAAAATATTCTTCTTCCTTTTTTTCTAGGTCAAAATTTCAGTCAAAATTTCAACAGTATTTCGGCATAGGGGTGTCACATCTAACAGTTTTTTGGGCCTACCCGTCACACCCTGATGAGCATGACGGACAGTGTTTTGAAACACATCAGCCAATTTTTATCTTGTCACACCCTGATGAGCATGACGAGGCCTTCAAACCCTGAAGCAGAAACCAACAAAGCTGCCATCAAACTCATACAGCTTCGCCTTGCCGGAGGTGGAGGTGAGCACTGAGCCATGACATTTTCCACTGCTATCACATTTGGTTGTACTGGCATTGCAATACCCATTACTCGAGGAAGCAACACCTGCCATCTTTCTGACGGGAACCATGCTGCTGGGTTATCCACTGAGATTAAGGTCAGCCTCAAACATATCCATGAACATCTTCTGTTGATCCTCAAAGCTATCCTGTCCTTTCTCATTGAGCTTTGTCTGGCTCATCATTTGAACCATCTCATCTGAAAAAGTCTCCCATTCTGTTATCATCATCATCTCTTTCATAAACTCTCATGTCATACAGCAATCTCTTATTGGAGTCAGATAGAATGAAAAAAGCTTCTTGGATTGCTTGGAGCTTTTCTTTTGCTTCCTTGACAAACTCGGATGTTCTAGTCACAGAGCACCAATCAGAATGCCATCTTAGAACAAGCTTCTTGTATGCATTTTGGAGTTCGTCGAGCACTCTTTTGAGACTTCGATGGAATAGAATTCACCATTCTTCTCATCGAGGCCAATTCATGCCAATAAGTTTGAAGCTTTCCCGCTATAGAGAGAATGATTAATAATAGGATCTTATATGGAGAAGTTCTTACGACATAGCCTTACATCTTAGATGCATAACCTCTACGATTTTCATAGAAGGGGATGCCAGAAGTGGAGGGAAAAAATCAAGGAGGAAGGGCTTCAGTTTTTCCAAAAATGGACAAAGGCCTGGGTTTCCATTTTTTTCTTTTCATTTTGAGGATCGCAGGAGTGGTTTTCTTTGCAGATTGTTGGAGCAAAGGAAGGAACGGAAAATTGATAGGGACTGGTTGAGGAAAAATGAAGAAGTGGGAGAAAATAGGATTAAAGCCCTTAATTATAAATTATTTAATTTCATTTTCTTTACCCAATAGTGAGATTTTGAAATGAAATCCAAAATTATTGATTATTTTAAAAGGAATTAAATTTAATTAAGTTCATATCATATATCTGAAAATTTTAATTAATTTTAGGGTAAATAAGTAGTTAAAATTATGTTCAATCATATTAAAATAAACACATGATTTTCCTTTATTTTTATGCTACTCGATAGCATTAAGCTTTGTGCAGAACTTTGTTGAAATTAAACTCACATAAGATGGGTGTCAATTCTAGGTAAAATTGGCATTCTGGATTCAACGACACAGTCTGTTTCATTATTGGAGGCTATTTGATTCAAGTCAGTGTCAAATTGGGTCAATTTAAGCTCAAAATGTGCATTATCACTTTCAACTGCTCAATATTCACATAAATTCATCTGAATTGATCATGGACAGTCTCATTTAATAGATTTTGATGTTTCAAAGCTAACAACATAATCAATTTCATGAATAGATATCATTTGAGTATCATCACAGCCTCCTAACTTTGATAAGCATGTCAGCACATAAATAGCTTGATCGCTTGATCAGTTGATCGTTAGATAGTCCAATATTTATATTCTAACAAATTTCAATGTTTTGAATGTGATGTTGATGTTTTTTCATCGATTAGAGTCATTTTAATTGACTTCAATGAATTCCAGTGCATTTCAGCTCTGATTTATGCACTATTACATCTGAAGTTCTTCAGATTTGGCTTATAGGCTTAACTTGACTCATGTAGCGTATATGGAGGTCAACAAATGCCCCCAATGAATGTGA
Source organism: Cymbidium sinense (assembly GCA_021442155.1). Lineage (NCBI taxonomy): Eukaryota > Viridiplantae > Streptophyta > Magnoliopsida > Asparagales > Orchidaceae > Cymbidium > Cymbidium sinense. Next base: position 95,591,121 of record CM038214.1, on the reverse strand, counting down.
TTCATGCATGAAGTGAGTCATATTTATAGAAAATTGGTTGACCTTTTAGGCTGGCCATGGAACTTGGACCACTTCAGCTTCAATTGCAATAGCTTACGAAGCTTGGATAGGATTTGTCATTAGCATGATGTCATGTGTGCTTTACGAGAATAACCACATAATTCTTTTAGTTTAGCCATCAGCTTTGTATGAACTATGAAATTACTTCCTCGATCCTGTGCTTTCTACTTTGATGAACTTGATGAAGAGATTGGCTTTGATCCGTGCTTTGTGCTTGATCAGATCATTTGAAAAGAATGGAATATCACCTTGCAGGCAATATAAAGATTGATTTGAGAATTTTCTCAAATTGACTTGGTCTATCACTAGGTGAAAAGATCTCTTGGATTTTGATTGCTTGTAGTCATTAAGCTGGATCTGGTTTGAGATTGAATAGCTATCATCATTGGACTGACGAGTAGGGGCTCTTTCATTGTGACCTTTTCTTATGGCTTATTGAGTGAGGAGAGCGTTAGCAACTCATCTATTTATAGGCTTGTTGAGTTTGACCTTTAGAACTTACTCGAGTCTTTGACTGATGGGTTGGTGATTTGGGCATCGAACTAATGAACGGGGGCTCTTTCACTGTGGCCTTTCCTTACAGCTTGTTGAGTGAGGAGAGCATCAGCAACTCAATCATTTGTGGGCTTGTTGAGTTTGACATTTAGAACCCATCTGTGTCTTAGACTTGAAGATGTAGAGGTTGATATTTTTCCAACTCAGTTGATTGAAGCTTCCGAAATTGAGAGTTTTTCTGACTTGATCTCCAGAATTTGGCAAATCTGGGATATAAACTTTTGATATTTAAGGATGTCTTTTCATGTGTAGAAATACATTCTTTTTGTTCCTTGTAAGAGATTGCAACTTCAATAATAATTATTATGGATATACTCAGGGATCTCTGCATAAACCTCAATGTCAACCTGAATATATATGAGAAGGCCCCCTATTTCACAGAAGAGGATTGAACAACCTTGATCATTAAAGGGCTTCTATCTAACAAGAGGATTGCAGATTAGCTCAAAAATGTATCACTAAGTTTGAACTTCTTCAATATAAATAAACGTAGCTCATTCTGATCATCATGTATATTTATCTGAGGATCTCAGCTTGAAGCACAATATCGACTTAGATAAATATGTAAAATTCCCCCTATTTGACACGGGGGGCTTTACAGTAACTGTTGAGAGAATTTTGGAATATCTTTAGTCCTATGCTTTGTGCTAGATTGTTGAAGATTCAACTTCAAAATTTGAAATTTGTATTTTCCTCCTGTCCTGGCTTTGTGTCTTGGTAGGCTTAATGGAGTTGATGACTTGCTTGTGAGATGAGAACATCTTCGGTCTTGTGCATATGCTTTGACAGACTTATTGAAGACTTCATATTGAGGATTCATATTTGTATTTTCATCTATCATGGCTTCGTGCCTTAACAGATTTTATTGAGGAAAGTCTTGAATTGTCTTGAAGACTTGTCAGGTGATAAAAAATTACCTTCTACCCTAGATTTCTGCTTTCATGTGCTTATAAAAGGATATCTGTCAGTGACCTAGCCCTTAGAGCTTGTGTTCAGTCAATGGCGAATAATCATTAGTCCTATACTTTGCACGTAACAGACATATTGATGACATGCCTCCCTTAGTTCAACCTTTGGCTTTGTACGAACATTGGGATGACTTCTTCAGTCCTTTGCTTTCTACTTGGTTAGACTTATTGAAGAAGAGTTTCCTTCGATCTTTGCTTTCTACTTTAATAGACTTGTTGAAGGAGTTGACCTTTCTAATTTGATATTGATACCAAACTTGGCTTAGTGCGTTCTTGAGTGAGGATCTTTTTATTAGATTTTGAAAAATGACCTTACGACCACTAGGGATGATCTCCCAATCTGAGCCAATTAAACTTACCAAGTTGGTGGGATCTGGAGATTTGGATGCTCTCATCTTTGAGCTAACATAGTAGGAGGATCCCTTACTGTGGCCTTTGTGGTGTATTGAGTAAGCAAACCTGTCAGTGACTCAGCCATACTTGGGCATGTTGAGTCCGACCTTATGCACCCACTCAAGCTCTAGATTTGATGTTTGGATGAAAGATGTGTTTCCAACTTGATTTTTTGTAGTTTACACACTTGAAAATTTCTCTTTTTGGTCAGTAGAACTTTGAGAATTGTAAACTTTAAATACATAATTTGAATAAGTATATGGGATCTCGACCTTAGGCGTAATGTGAACACAAATACAAAAGGAGGCCCCCTGCCTTGCATGGGGTATTCTAAAACATAACTAAAAAAATTCTAAGATTAAACAAATACATCGATATTTGAGTTGATATATTTACTCTTAAGAAAGTTTAACATATAATATTGATTTCAAAAATCTAAAAATGCCCCCTGTGTAATAGGGTGATTTTCATGGTGCTTTTAAAAGAAATCTTTATCATATATCATCAAAGATTACCTCCCTTTCCTCTTAATTATGTATATTTATTTAGCGATCTTGGCATGAAGTGTGAAGTCAACCTGAATATATAAACAAGAAGGCCCCCCTATCTTCCAAGGGAAAGCCTAATATTTTACTATAATTTTCAAAATTCTCCCAGTGTAATAGGGGAATTTACTTTATTTTAGAAATGCATTCTTGTATTACAAGAGAATTTCTGAGCAAAAGTTACACATGTAATGATAGAAGAGAATAATTAGTCTTCTCCGACTACACCCTTCTTGAAAAGTTCAATGGATTCACCATGATCAAAATCTTTGGACATCCTCTCTCAAGAGACTTCTAAATTTTCGAGCTTGAGCTTAACTTAATCAAGCGCATCAAGCTTTTCCCATACATAGACAGACAATCTCATCTTGGTAAGATCATGTTGGATGGCTACTCGGAGTTAAGGTAGTTTAACTTCAAGTGGCAACTACTTCAGCTCCAAATACTAGTGCATAAGGAGTGGATTTTGTGAGAGTACGCCTAAATGTCATGCCATTGTCTTTGTAAGGCAATTTCACTGAGATTTTGGCCTCCAAATTTTCTTACCTATTTTGGGACCTTTCTATGATTTGGACCTATGGTCCAAGTGTCATGCCTCGATGCTCACCGTGGGGACTTGAATTAGTAGACATCCTACTGTTGTATGAGGAGGTCTCCTTGAAGGAGCAACTCTAGCCTCCCGATGATGGGACCTTGATATTTTCTTTTCATCAATCATTTATTCTTAGCAACTTTGAGGAACTTGATGCACTCTTGCATATACGCTTAAGTTTTCTCACTAGAGAAGCGGAACCTAACATTGTTGGGTCCGTAAGGACTATTTGATTTGACTAGTAGTGTTGTTCCGCTTTACCCATCTCAAAGTTATCAAACCTATTATGGTTAAGAACACACTAATTCCATAGATGGTTGTATAATTTTCTACTTGAACATTAGGTGTGAATCGTGGTTTAGCATTTCTCTCTTTCTCATGTCTCTAGGTTACTTCAAGATGAAAAAGCTTTTGTGTTGCTACTTTTTCTCGAGGCTTCAGCCTCCATATTTATTTTTCTTTCTGCTGAGACCTTTCGATAGCAGATTCCTGAACATGTAGTCCAGGTGTCATGCCTCGATGCTCACTATGTAGGAATTTCTTAGAATGATTTTGAGCATTACCCATTGAGAGTAGCCTTTTTGGTAAAGCTTTTTCATTTTCTCTGATAATTAGGCATTGATACTTTTCCTTAATAAGACCATTATCCTTGGCAACTTTCAACACCATGTGCACTCACGGAGGATGAGTCTGGATGCCTCCTTTATGGGGTTATAGCTTGGTGTCATTGCTCCCATAATGATTATTTGATATCACTAGTAGAGTTGTTCCTTTTCACTAACTTGAGATTTTCAAATTTGTTGTGAGTAGGAACACTCACTTCTGGTATCAAGTCTGGTCACATGGCTAGTGATTCAGGCAGTAATTGCTGAGCACGTAGTTCAACATTTCTTCTCCTTTGCCTTCTACTAAATTTTCTTTCAGAAGAGGAGGCTTCAGCATTATTCCTTCCTAGTGCGAAAGGTTCAACTAGCAGAGCAGTTGCATTCACAAGCATGATTGAAACTTTCTGCCAGTGATGGTTCTTTTCATAACTAGCACCTCAGAATGACCCATCTTTCAAAAACTAAAGTTCTTTATCAGGAGAACTCCTTAACAGCCATTGGTTGTTGAATTGGTTGGAGAGCATGAAAAATAGGAGCTTTAGTAAACTGAGCCCTTCCGGCATGACCTCAGACGAGTGCACCATGGGTGGGTACTTGAGTTGCATCAATAATTTTGGAAAATCCACTACCAAATTGAATAGTAGCTCCAACATCTCATGTGTTGATGATAGTGTTAGCTAAGCGATGTTTGTACCACATCCTAGGTGAACATTGAAAGGAGTGCTCTATAGATACATTCTTTTTTTTTTTTTAAATTTTAAATTTTTTTTACCACTATAACATGTATATGATTAGCCAAAGATGGAAAGAGAATCCTGTCCCAGAGTCGCCAGAAATTTGTGGGCTCCAAAAGATCCCCACTGACCTCTCGATTATTGAAGAGAGTATAATTTGATGTGTCGATGAGATTTGAAGCCAGATGGAATAGTAGATAAGACACTACCCAAAACCATCAACAAAATTATGTCCACTCATCTCATTATATGAAAATTCATCAAACTCTACCCTAATAATCAAAGAAAATTGAATAATTATTGATTTTATATTCTTCCTTTCAATGTTAAACACAATGGAGTAATTATGTTTTATATCATCAATATTTTAGCATAAGTTGATGATTCGAGACTTTAAAGAATTATAGTTTTTATTTTTTTTGTAGCATCGAAGAAATGCTTGTGAGGAATTTATTTGCCCACTCAAAAAAGTCATAACTCTCAAATTGTTTGACTACTTTCCTACATCCCTTAACTTTTACATATTGCTCTAGTAATGTAATACCTCTTCCAAAAATAATTCAAGTTGGATATATGTAAAAAGATAAAGCAAAATAAATGAATCAATTTTATTCAATCATTAGACTTGAACCTTCTTTGAATCAAATTTCAAATCTCTATTTTGAAGTAAATGTTCAAATATTAAGTTTAAACTCAATTCAAATGAGATTTGAACAAGGTTAAAGCTAAATTTCAAAGGAATTTAATCTTCTATTTAATTTTAATCTAGTTTGAACCTTTATTTTAAAGTTAAATGTTGAACTCTATGTTAAAATAAAATAAAATCAAATTAAGTTATAATCTTTATGAATCTTATTTGAACTTATGCTTGAACCTCTATTTTTGGAGTTTATTCAAGTAATGCGATGATCCTATATAGGGATATGTACATAAGAAATAGACGATTGATATTCACGATAAAAATTTTTTTCGGGGTTTACATATAACCATATATTTTCTTATAATTAGAATTGATAATGATTAGTCATAAATCAATTGGATTTTGCATCCATTAACCATTAAGGTAATACAAATGGATATACAAAATTAAGAGCTGTTCGCTAATTTAAAGTAAGTAAGAGCAAAAAGTAAAAAAGTAATAAGTAAATAGTCAATGAAGTAAAGAATGAATTATTCTAAATTTCTCTGCATTTTATAGTCTGTGACTGGGGCTGGGAATCTTTTCACTTTTCTATAGATTTGATAGATCTATACAAAACTGTAGATCTATAAAAAAGTGAAAAGAGAAGGTAAGTTTTTAATTGTTTTGAAATAAAATCAATCGAAGAAAAGGATAAGATAGAAAAAGGATCCAATAAAAAGAGGAATTCTTTTTTGGAAAAGGATAAGTACAATGGGATTAAAGATCCAAAAAGAAAATAAATTAAGAAAGTAAAAAAATTTAAATCAAAACAAAATGAGGAAAGGAATAGAAATAGAAAATATAAAGAAATATATATATATATATATATATATATATATATATATATATATATATATATATATATATAAATAATTATTATAATTATAGAATTTATTTATCTTTACCCATTTTATGGAATTTGGAGGCATAAAGATACAAATCCTTTATTAGTTTAATGGTATGATCAACAAAATAATACTTAAAATTTATTAATCCTATTGATCAAACAAATTCTTTATAAAAGCAGAAAGGATGTTGATACTTGATTTTGAGAACTATATAAAAAAAATATCTATTTTCTAAAATGGTTCGTGTGGAAAAAGGTACCAAGAAATGAAGCAAAATCTTATTAATGATTGATTTGGCTATTAATTTAATCAAATAAAAGAAATAGTGAGAATTATTATGGGTAAACTATTAAAGTAAATAAATCTTGGTATCCAAAGGTAAGAGACATTTTGGCTACAAGGTTCAAGAAAGGATTCTAAAAAAGACTATAAAGATTAATTATTTTACATATAACTTTCTTAATATTGAGGTAGTGTCTAAACTCTGTTTATGATGAAATTAGATTGGATAGGTTGATGGTAAATTCATTGAATAATTGTGACAAAGAATAAGATACTTTATATTGACTCAAGGCTGAAAATCGCTCATAAATTTAATAATGGTTGAAATTCTTCTTTCTATTTACTATTTATATATTTTAATATTTTATTTTAAATTTTTATTTTTCTTATTCTATTTTCTTTTTTTCAATTCTTTCTATTTCAATAGAATTTATTGAATAAGAAATCTAGAACTTTTATGAGTAGATTCATGAAATTGTTTCATAAACTAAGTAAGAATCCTATTTTTCTTTCTATTTCATTTAGATTGAGTATAGATAAAAGATCTTATGTTATACTATGTTAGACTATTCAATTTGTGATGATAAATTTATTTGATATTGTTATTCATAATAGTTAGTATCATCAAGATACAATTCATACTTTGAATTGACAGAGTCCACTTTATCATCTCTATGGGATTAGATCAATTATTGAAAGAAGAAAACAAAGAGATTATGAATGGCTCTTCTTTTACTATTATAGATTATTTTAGTTCCTATTTTTTTACTTATCATGTACATAAAATGATTAATTTGAATGAAACTTGAATTATTTATTTTATCAATGATTGAAGAAATGATTTAAAACTCTAGTTAAGTCTTAAATGAAATGTGGAATCTATGAGTATAGAAAGAGCTATATTAGCTCTTTCTACCACACAATAAATGAGTATTGTAGAATATTTCATATTCATTCATATTCTCACATAAAACATAAAGTTGTATTGTATAGAAAGAAGCTTTCTCTTATATAGATCATGAGAATAGATATCTATATCTAAGTAATACTATTAGATTTACATTAAAATGAAATAACACTTGAATTTTCTATTTTATTCATAATATTTGTATACATTTTGATCATCAAGACTTGCCTAACCGCTTGAATTCGATTCTTTATCTCTCTATGTTTATGGATCAGGATCAAAAGAATTAATGAAGAAGAATAAGTGGAAGTCAATATACTATATACCATATAATTACCATATTTTTTCATATTTACTTATCATGTACATCAAAGAATATTAGAATAATATTAGATAATATCTAATAATAAATAATAATAAAATAAAACTATTTAATTATTTAATTTTAATTATTTAATAGAGGATTAAATAAAAATCTAATACTAGTAATATATCTAGAAAATAATATCTAAATATAGATAAACTAAAGTAAGTCAAGTTTTTTTAAGCTTTTGCAAAATGATTACAATTGATACAAATAGATTTTTCAGTAAAGTACTAAACTAGTAATCTTCCTAGTTCTAAAGCCCACTCCTTCCCCATAGTACAAGTGAAAGAGAAAATGAAAACACAACCATTAAAGCAGCCCAAGCAAGACTTACTATATCCATGCAAATGATGTCGCCTATCTCTATGAAATGAAGGAATTTTTCCATTATTGATTTATAATCATAGTGGAATCAATGGTGCAGAGTCTAAATAGGATTCTTTATTGTTATTGTATCAGAAATGCCATCTCATTTTCCCGCTTTTCCACTTTTCCTTTTCTATCACCTATTCTTTTCATGTACACTTATCCAATTATTCATTCTTATTCCTTTACTTATTTTACTTATATCTTATATATAAAATAGAAATGTAAAATAGAAAAGTAGATAAAATCTACATAAAATTATGAGGTATATAATTATATGTCCAATATTCTATAGGTCATACAATATGCAAATACAAAAAAGAAACAATAGTAGAAATAAGATGGAAATAAGAAAAGGATGGAAGAAGTATCAAAAATAGAATATTCTAACAGATTCCTTCAAAAAGGGCGTTGCATGGCTAGTATTTTATTAGTATTCTCCTTCTTTCCTTCTTGAATTGGAACTAGAACACATACATAAAAAAATGCAGTGTGCAATTTTGATGAGAATAAGATAGATTGTTTCCAATTAATCATTGCGGATGCACAAACAAAGTTTGTTCAAAACTAAAGAAGGTCATCTAAACCTAAAAAGTACTCTGTTGAGATAATTATGTGAAGTTCATTTTTTTTATAATAAATGAAGACAATTTGTGTCTGTATTCTTGGTCAAAATATGGATACTCTATTCCATTTCATTTATCACGAAAATAATAATAGAAAAGAAAATAAGACAAGTATGGTCACTCTTCAAATACTGAATATCAAATATAATCTATCTTACTCTAATAATTAGTAAGAAGTAATGATTTTACAAATCTACATATGTTTCTCCCTTACCAATCAGTGCTAGTAGAATAAATCAAAATTTCCATACTTGTCTGATGAAAAATGCGAAACAAAAAAAAAAATAAAGATTTCCCTTAGAGATTATATTTCGTTCTCCATCTTCCCTTTCATGAAAAAGGGAGAGATGAGTTGATCAATTCATCAGATTGGGACTGACGGCTTTCGAACTCGACTTCACTTGACAGGCTGTTCGACCGATTGAACTATAATCCCAACCATATGCATGGCATACATAGTCTTATGATTTCAAAAGATCATTCTCTTTGTCGTGTTACAATAGAAACACGAATTCTATATGAATATCCTATTTGCATAGATATGGACTTTAGTGAAAGTGGCATAGATTACTAGTAATCTATGGTTATTTTCTTGTATTTACCGTATTGCAAATGAAAATAAAAAGGATGAATGAGAAAAAATGGACTCTTTTTCTTTATTTTATACAGATCCAAGATTTCTATTTATAGAGGACAAATTTTTTAGATCTTATTCATGGAGTGACGAATTCTTGGGCCGAGCTGGATTTGAACTAGCGTAGACATCTCGCCAACGAATTTACAGTTCATCCCCATTAACCTCTCGGGCATCGACCCAGGAAGAATAAATTCTAGGTTTTTTGATAATCCATGACCTACTTCCTTTCGTAGTCCATTACCCCTAGGGGGAGTAAAATCCTTGTTGCCTCCTTGAAAGAGAGATGTCCTGAACCACTAGATGATGTGGGCATGCCCACCCCGACTGTCATCATACTATGAAAATAGTATGAGTAGTTTTTTGTCATTACCAATATATAAAATACAAAATTAGAATCAATTGTATGACTATATCCGAGGAAACTTTACTACTTTTATGTTATGATCCCATAAAATTCTTTGGATTTGATGGTTCGTTCATGAATGAGCTATCCCATACTCCCATAAATATTCTACTATCCTAGAATTATAGAACTATAAATAGATAACTATAGAATATAGATATAGATGATACTATATATTCTATGTAGATTCTATGATATTATAGATGAAAATTAGATGAAAATCTATTCAATAAAAATATATTCAAATTCAATAAAATCCCATTTCAATCATGGAAATTAGATTCATATTGAAGTAATTTAAAGAAAGTTAAATAAATTCAAGTTAAAAGAAAGTCAATGTAAATAAAGAAATGTAAATAAGGAAATAAAGTAGAAATAAAGTAGTAATATAGTATATAAATATTCTATTTATATTATAGTAATATGAAATATTAAAGTAAAGGTAAAGTCATATTCATATTGCATATTTTAATATAACTAATATTCATATTTAATATGAGTTACCAATTAAGTAAAATGAAAGTATATTTTATATATATTTCATATATTAAAGTATAAGTGAGAAAGTCTTATAAAAAATATTTATGTATCGTTAAAAAAGTATATGGTAATATTAAGTGTAATAATAAGAAAGAAAGTAGAATTCTAATTTTTTTAATAATGAAATATAACAAAAATGAAACAAAGTATAAGATCCCTTCAAACTTAGGGAGTTATTAATCCAAAAAAAGAGTCAAACTCTCATTTCTTTTCTTCAATTTGAACTCATTGCTTCGTTCAGCGTTCAGATGAGTTATGCCTATCGCTATCTCACACTAAGTAAAAAAGGTTTAAACATCTTCTTTTTAAAAGAATTTGGTTCAGGTTACGAATCCCCAATCACATGATTCAAGAAAAGATCTTGAATATATGTCGAATATATATCAGTCAAGTGAATCTTGTTCTGATGGAAAAGTTAACAAAGCAAGTAGGATTAACTTTGAAACAATTCAATGCATTTCTTTTTTCTTATCTTTTTTACCAAAATATGAATCTTACCCACTTCCTATATAAATCAAATTGATTGTTCTATTATTCTATATATGCATCTACAATAGAATCACAATGGAAGATGAAGATGCTTAATTCATGAATTGTAAAAGAAAAAGGCCCTTTTAACTCAGTGATAGAGTAATGCCATGGTAAGGCGTAAGTCATCGGTTCAAATCATAAGGGCTTTTCCACTAAACTCAAATGAGTCTTTTTTTTCAAGCGTGGAATAGAAATCTTTTCAATATTTCTTAAAAAAAGAGAACAAACACCATTATGATTAAAATTTGTTTTTATTAGGAGGAGTCTTCCCCGTAGTCATCCTCTTCCTATCTCATTATTCAAATTTTTTTGTCCTGAGACATAAATAAAAATCCCTATTATGAATTGCCAAACCAAAGTATTTCTACTTCACCATTATTTCTATCAAACCCATCGTAAATTGGAGAGGAAAAAAGTAAGTGGACCCAATGAATCATTACTACATACTATATATTTAAATTCGATATAGATTCAATTGTAAAAATAATTTTTTTTACCTTATACCATTGGACCACCCAATTAAAAAATCTATTTTTGTTTTCATCTTAGAATAGTTGTTTGATAGAAACAACTATATTTTATCGACAAATTCCCTAAGAAATTTCCCTGTCCCTCATGTCGATCCAAATGAATCAGTCTTTTTCATGGGGGTCCATCTTTTCTTGCTATGCAAAAGGATAGCAAGTTACAAATTCTATCTCTGTCTCGGTAGGATATGTATTTCTATTATTATTCAATTCATAAATGAAAATGAAGTAGTTAATGGTGTGCGTTCTCCTTTTTTATTGTATGTGTTCCTAAGAAAAGGGTGTAGAAACACATAGAAACTCTGGAATGCAAATGGAAAAGAAAGTAGCTCCAGTTCCTTCGAAAATGATAGTAAGATCCTTGGTGCAAGAAGAAGGGGTGATTCATATGATCATTACTTGGTTCTGCTTCCACTCTTTTTTTTTACAATACCGAGTCAGTTCTTCTCCTACCTGTCTTGAGTAAAACATGTTGAAAAAAATCTTCTTCATATAAAAAATGTTCGATTTAGATCGGGAAAATAGATTTTAGGAAATCGTGTGCTATGGCTCGAATCTGTAGTCAATCCTATTTTTGATAGGAGCAGTTGATAATGGAATACAATTTTTCCCATTATTTGACTATCCATAACATAATAGTGTGAAAAGAAGGCCCTCCAGGTTGTTCAGGAATAGCGGCATTTAGTTTCTCGACTCTTTGCCTTATGATTAGTTAGTTTTATTTCTCGATTGGACCAGGAAGGGATATAACTCAGCGACAGAGTGTCACCTTGACATGGTGGAAATCATCAGTTCGATCCTAATTATCCCTAAACCCAATGGGAGTTTTTCTATTTGGACTTGCTCCCTCATGGTGATCGAACGAGAATAGATAAGAGGCTTGTGGGATTGACGTGATAGGGTAGGGATGGCTATATCGTTAGGAGTGAACTCTAGGCTAATATGAAGCACATGGATGGATACAAGCCTTCGGCCTTGGAATGAAAGACAATTCCAAATCAGCTTTATCTACGAACAAGGAAGCTATAAGTAATGCAACTTTGAATCCCATGGAAGGCTCGATGAACACCGCAGATGCTTAACACATGCAAGTCGAACGGGAAGTGGTGTTTCCAGTGGCAGACGGGTGAGTAACGCATAAGAACCTACCCTTGGGATTCAAAGTTAAGCATTAATAATATTCTCCTAGGGTTCAATAATATAATGTCAAACAAGAAAAAAGGGGAGGAGCCTTTAAAGCAAATTTTAGAAAGAATAGAATATTCATTTAAAATCTAAGTGAAATTTGGGAGAGGCTAATATTAAACTCACAAACTTTGGGGAGAGGCTAATATTAAACTCATAAATTCTAATTGTGATTCTCTATGGCTTAAATTAAAGCAATGAAGTGAGTTCTCTTTTCTTGCAATTTTCTCAAAATTAAACAAGCTTTAAATGGAATTGAGGGGGGACTAATGCTAAACTCATAACAAATTTGCAATAAACTAAAAATCTATTTATGAATCCAAATTGGGTTTAATAACTCTTATATGAATGTGGAGGTGATTACTATGCTAGCCAATAAGCATGAGTGGGGGTTAAGCAACAAACACTGAAATCGGCATAACTTATCAAAATTGATGTAAATTGCACCTAATCAAATTGGGGGAATTACAAAAACTCAACAAGTAAACTAAGTGCAAGTGATGTATTAAACTACAATCTAAATCAAAATGCCTTCTTTGCTATCAGATCTGTAACCCTTTATACAAGTAGAAAGATGGCGATACTAAACCAAAATCTAAAAAAATCATAGGGCTTCTTTTGATAAAAAAAATTAAGGAATTTCATCTTAACTATGATTTTCAAAAGCAATGATTTCATTAAGTAGATGAAATTACCTAAGCTATAAATACCTTCATGTGCTCAGACATAGGGATTGCAAGTGCAAATTTTGATGTTTGAAAAGGCTTCGTAGGCTAAATTGGAATAAAAAAAATTAAAATACAAAATTAATCTCATAATTCAAACATAAGATTACCTAAAATTACTATACACCCGCATGTGCCCCATCACTATGCTGAATGCTTAAATTCAAGTGTCTAAAGATGCAGTGCGGGTTGCTTCTCAGTTTAGTCTTAGGACTAGGTCCGAGTTAACAAAACCTAAAAACTTATAATAAGAGTTTCAAATCAGTGAAGTGTCTAAAAAATTTATTCTATCAGGTGACAGTAGATCTAATCCTCATTGTAGCGAAGAGTTGACAAGATCTAAAGCTCTTAAACATATTCAAATTAATTAATTCTTCTAATCAATTTTTCAACTTAAATCAAATATCAATCAAAAGTGCTTCCCGGTTTAGTCTTAGGACAAGTCTAGGTTAACAAAACCTAAAAACCTATAATAAGAGTTTCAAAATTAGTGAAATGTTTAAAAAAACTATTCAAAATTAGGTGACAGTAGATCTAATCCTTTGTTAGCATCTAAACAGAGTTGACCAGATCTAAAACTCTTAAACATATTCTAATCAATTAATTTTCAAATAGCAATATGAAACTGCATAAATGAAACTCAATCATTAAAAAAATATAAATCAAAACTCAATCAATCCACCTTCCGCAACTATTTATCAGGGGTGAGAAATTAAGAAAATTCTAGCTCACAAAGGAGCCAATGTCTTCTACTATGTTCACTCTCAATCAATCTCTTGCCAATAAGGGCATGGATTGTGTCCTATGACTGCGTGGCTTGGCCAATAGGCTCCAAAAATAAAGCAGTTACAACCAGAGTCTTCTTATCAGGTGGTTTGGCCAGTCCGGCTCCATTATATTATGATCACCATTATACCAGATGCTCAACGCCTTTGAGTTGTGAATCATAGGTATACTTGGTAGGGCAAACAACCCTCTCACGGTAGACTTAAGATTATCTCCTTAGATAAATACCACCCCAGTCTATAAGGATTTCTTGGATGGCGTAGCCCATGCCGGGTGAGGATCCTTTGTCGTTGGTCGACCTCATCATCGACTAAGTAAACTAGGGACCACGGCTGCCCGGGATGATGAAACCATGGGATCTAGATCGAGCATGTCATCATTTCCCCAACAATCGGGTTTAAGCTATAATGAAGAATTTCATATCTTAAATTATGAAACTCTACATGCTGCTTCTATATGCTATGTATTCAGCGATCTAATGACTAGCCTTAATCGAAAGTTCTCTCTCACTTACTGGGAGGGGTAATTAACTATAGGGGCATGCACCTATAGGAAACCTGGAACCAGATCTAAAGTCCTCACAAAATGAGAATGAAATCTCTAGGTAGTGCCTTATCTACTATTCCATCTACCTTCTGAAAATTACGCTGACACTTTTAAACACTCTTTTCATCGGAGAGGACGGTGGCGAATTTTGGGAGCCCATAGATTTCTGGCGACTCTGCTGGGGCCAGGATTCTCTTTTCATCTTTGGCTAGTCATATATGAGCTATAGTAGCAATAAAATTTTTTGAAAATTCAAAACAAAAATGATGATTTAAGTGTGTAATAAATTCAATATGAGCCTCTATATAGAATGAATCATTCCGTAGAGTGTATCTTTATTACATCATCATTGGTTCTATAGTACCTCTGCATCCTGAAAGTATGGGGTTAAATAATAATTACTAATTACTAATCCCCAACTTTCACTTTGCAAAATGGATATACAAAGCACCCATTCACCGCTCAGCTAGGTCGGTGGTGCAAACATCTGCCTAGCCAATGCTGTCATCAACATTGGAGATGTTGGGGCTACCATCCAATTTGGTAGCTTAAATTTCTCAACAATCGTAGCTGCAACTCCTGAAGTACCCACCCATGGTACATTCATCCAAGGCCATACTGGAAGGCCTCAAGTTACTGAAACTCCTACTAGCCATGTGCGCCAACCAGTTCAACAACCAACCGCTATCAAGGAGTTCTCAACAGAGAACTTTAGTTTTCAAAAGGCTAGGTCAATTTGAAACTCCCTTGATGAAAAGAATCATCAAGGGACAAAGCGTGTCTTTAACTCCTGTGGTAGTGCAGTGTCTCTTGAACCTCGGTACTTGGAAAGCATGATAATGAAGCTTCCTCATCGGAAGCAAATTAACTAGAAGGAGAGAAGAAGGAGAAATCTGAGAGCTCAAATCCCCTTTGAATGACCTAGGGAGTAAGCAATACTGATGCCATAAGTGAGTATTCCTACCCACAACAACTTTTTCAATCTAAAGTGAGTAAATAGGAATAGCTCTACTGGTGAAATAAAACAGTCTTTCTAGAAGAACCAACCACGTCAAGTTCCACCACCACAAAGGAGACAGCCTGAAACGCTATCTGCCAGGATATATAAAGTTCTCAAAGTAGCTAAGAACAAAGGCCTAACGAAAAGAAGATTTCAGAGGCCTATGGTGATAGAAAATACTGAAGCTCCACCAAGAAAGTTGCCATCTCTTCTAGTAACTAACCAGCGAGCCCAGTAAACTTCGGATGGTGAGCATCGGAGCATGACACTTGGATCACATGTCCGTGAATCCAAAAGGTCTAAGTAAGCAAATATGGAGGCCAAGGCCCCATAATGAAACTTTGAGTAATAGGGGTGTGACATCTAATACATATACTCATAAATCTGCCTCTAAATCAACTCATCAGAAGTGGATACCCAAAAGATGAGATATCAATGATGAATGATTTGATGGTCGACACCCTAGAGAATCCTCTAGGGAATCCCATCGCCAATCAGTTTCACCCCTACAAGAGAATGTTGACATTGATCGTGGTCCTTTAATAGAAGAGGTGGTTATTTCGCACATTGAACCAAAGATCCACTGAAAACGTCAATCAGAAATTCATGTGCAGGAAGAAAATAATGAAGAAGATTCTATGGAAATTGAAGTTGTCTATATGGTCAAAGATATATATGAACTCCCCGCCCAACACCATCAGCAGCAACACAAAGCTAGGGAATCACAACATGAATTTAACGCTTATGAAGAAGAGTCTTCACAAAAGCAAATAGAGGATGGATCTTCAATCTTTGTTGAAGAAGAAGAAGAAGAAGACCAGAATGAGAAAGATATCATGAGTGTCGAAGCTGTCTATATGGTTGAACCATGAAGTGATTAGCCTAGTACACGCTTTTATAATCGTCACGCAACAACAACAACCGTCTCTGCAAATGCACAAGGAGAAGGGCGGTCAAGTTCTCCCCTCAAAATGAGCAAGCAAGAACAACAATAATAAATAGAAGAAGAGGAAGAACATGATTGATGCCAATGGTGGCTAGAGATCAAAGAAAATCGTGTCAAATGGAGGCCAAAGACAAGGAGATTGCATAGCTTGGTACCAAAATGAATGATGTGATGGTACAAATGAACATCATGATGGAGATGTTATAGAATATTATCATATCAAGTGCAGCACCCATTTTGTCTGCTAACCGATAGGTAGCTAACAATGCAACTTCTATACTACCAGCTACTATGGTACCTCAAGCTCCTACAATACATGTTATGCATGAAGCAAGGGATGAAGTTAACCAAACATCTCTTCAGCCGATAATTCAAAATCTGGCTAGCACACCAGGAACTGTAATAGCTGCTCAGTTAGAAATAATAATCAATGAACAGATAAAGGCGATCATAGCCTCAGAACAGGCTAAAAAGTTGGTGAGTAAGGGTCTCCCTTACCCATCTAAATACGACCAAGTGTCATAAAAAGATTACTCGGTGTCAAAATTCAATACTTTAAGTGGGCTTGGTAATCCAAAGCAATATCTGGCTCAATTTAAGGCTACTTGTGGTAACATAAGAGGGAACGATGCACTATTTTTCCATCAATTCAGAATGATGCAGAAAAACCTAAACCAAATTGAATAAAACCAAAGCCACCAAAATATTTCAAATGATCATATGAACTTGACCCAAGTTGACCCATTTTGACCTAAATGGGTCAACATGAGCCAAATCACATCAAACCAACTCCAAATTCAATGAAACTTGGCCAAACCTATTTTCTCATCATACCAAACATACCCACATTGAAATCAAGGTCAAATAATCATTTTACCCCTAGGACAGGGTATATCTTGACCAAATCCATTTAGAATTTGGTCAAATCCTCTCCATAACAACTTGGTACCCTCTTACTGGATCAAGTGAACACTAGGGAGGGTGGTGCACCGAACTCAATGGGTTTAGCTCAGCCCAACCTAGCCCAATGGCCAAACTGACCACATGGCTTGAAATGGCCACATGGGAATCATGCCTCCACTTATTTTGAGCAAATGGGGAGTTCACCATTCCACTCCTCTAGCCAAATCAAATTCAATGACTCATCTAACAGCCTAACAAACCCACTAAATCAAGGCAATTGATCAAAAATGGCAAGCTCTTGTTCGACTATCCGATTGCCAAAGGGGGAGATATACTCCCCCTAATTCAATTCAAACTACACATTCCTCAATTTGATTGAACCTAGGAAAGTTAGAGAAGTAATTCCTTAGCCTCCTCAAGCTTCCTAGAGTGAAATCAAACTTCATCTTCTCGATTTTCATAGAGTGAAAATAGGGGAGCTCCACCAAAATTCAAATTCACTCCACACTCAAAACCAGTGCAATTCCCTTGCACACTCCCTCGTGGGACCCCAATCAAACTCACCCAATCTCTTTCCTAAGTTTTAAGGCAAGGGAGGAGCCATCTTGATTAAGAGAGCTCAAGGAAAGGGGAGTTGGTCCATAAAAGCATCCACTCAATTTCAAGAACTCTAACCTTCAGCAAAGCTTCATCTCAACCAGACGAAGCTTCTCCAAGGGAATCAATCATCGCTGATCACCTCTGGCAAGGTTAGCCATTTTTTAAGCTTAATCTAGCTATGTTTTGGAGCATTGTGAAGTGAATGTTAATCCCATAGAATTTTAGCTGTTAGATGTGATCTAGGTTGCATGTTGATGGTGTTGGTTGAGTTTCATTCCAATCCAAACTCAATTGAGCTAGGATCATGGCCGCAAAGATGGATGGATCTCCTTGCTCATAGAGAGCGGCAGGGATGAATCTCTGGTTGTCCATCCGCGCATTTTGGATGGACGACCGAGAATAAAATGCGTAATATCCATATTTTCTTCCCTCAGATTTGCATCTTTAATCTCAACCCGATCCTTTATTGGATGGTCGAGGAAAAGCACGCCACCATGCTACACTATAACTGATGGGTTAAATACCCAATCGCTTCAAGGTAAAGCATGCCGCATCGCACACGTCGCATCAGGATTAATAATATAATTAGGGATTAAATAATTTCCAATTAATTACCAAATCTTCTAAAATTCATTTCTAAGTGTAGAAAAATTAAAAAAATAAATAAATTGTATATGAAAGATAATTGAACATAGAATATTTTAAAATTGATTTTAATTAATTTTGAATAGTTTTTTTCTCTGAATTTGGATTTTATTGGGATGTTAATTTGCTAATTACCATTTAATTACTAATTAATCCCAAACTTTTGTGCATTATTAGTGGGATGACTCATGCCTTCCCTAATTTTATTGGGATTTATTGGTGGCTTAATTAGGGGAATTTCTAGTTCATTCCTTAATTACTCCCTTAATGTAATTAAGCTTAATTAAGGGCATAGTTAGTGGTTTAACCCTTTGATTGAGTCAATTAAATTTTAATTAAGTGAATGTGAGGTTAGGAAATAATTTTGGGATACTTTCCTTGAGATATTCCCTAAACCCCCTTTTCTTTCTTAATTCATCCTTAATTAAGGGTTAATTCACTAATTAGCCTCTTAATTAATTTCATAAAATTCTAAAACCTTTCAGAACTTAATTAATCTAACTTGGATAGATTCTTAGGTGTTTAAGAGCCTAAGTACATTAAGAAAATGAAAATCCAACTCACATGTGTGAGAGGGGTTATGAAATTACTTAAGTTAAACCCCTTAGTTTAATTAATCACTAATCATGAGCCAAATTGCATTAGGCATTTTCTTTGTAGGTGCATTGCAAATTTAAATTCTTTTGAGGTTTTATGTCATCTCATTGGCTCATGATTATGTGGTTAAATATGCGAAGGTGGTATAGGTAAGGCAATTAATACACTTAATTCATACCTTAACCTAATAAAAATATAAAATGGATCTAATCATCTAAAATTGAACTTAAACATCATACACATTTGGAATGGGTTAAGAACAGCAAACTCACCTCATACTTTCAAATTAAATCAAAGTCAAAACAAAACCAAACCTTCTTTAAAAATAATTTGATTTGCTTTAAGCTTTCTTATTTCATAAGATTGTCTTTAAAATTAATTAGGGTGAATGTGTTTACATGCTTTCATCATTTTAGTTCTTTCTCAACATGCTAAATGTGTATGTCATATGAATTTCATGCATTCATTCTTTTCAAAAATCAAAATGAAAGTGAAATGTTTCTTTTATGTCAAATTGCATGTTTTGGCTAAAATAGAAATATGAGTGGCTATTATCACTATTAAATCCAAATTATTTTCGAAATATATGAATTAATTACCAAAACTAAAAGTGTGTTACTTATATTTTATTTATAAGCTTGCATGTGAGTAAAATATAGGGATGTGCTTAATGTAGTTTTCCATCTCCCCTCTTTTAGCATGGTTTTGAAAAGGATTTGAAAAAAAATGTATAGTTCATGTGAAAATAACCTAGCACTTGCCTAATTCCAATTCCTATTCATTCCTATACTATTACTAAAGAAGGATATCTACACTTGTACATATAAATTGCATAAACAAAATAAACAATCAAGTACAAACTTTTGCATCTTTCTTTTCCATTTATTTCTTTTGTACATATGCTTGTATTTAAGGAAAGTGGTATATTAGTCTCGACAACCCTGAGGTAGTGGTAAGTAGGTCTTGTACCTTACATCCCTGGTTAACAATGACGTCGTACTCACTTATGTCTTTCATACATTCATGTGTGTATGTGAAAATTGGATAAGAAACCCCTTTTCTACTTAATGAAAACCATGCATAATAAGCATTCAAATTTTCTTAAGTAAGCCACTTAGCATTCATTATAAAGTGTTAAACATTCTC